>CM076085.1:34712500-35912500 GCA_038088235.1 Zacco platypus | reverse complement strand
AACCTACACACCTCCTCGTATGGAGCCCCTTCTCTGCTTTGCTTCAATGTGTGTGGGTGTTTTGCCTGTGTGCATTTATGCGCATATGTGCACTGTTTGTTTAGCCAGCAGATATAGAGGTATATAGAAGTATAAACCCTTGAATTATACAACCAGACCCATAACCCACGACACATTCTATGAACTTTTCTCTTTCTACCATTGGTGTGTGTTTGGATGCTGAATTCGTTTCTGGTTATTTACTGATCAGAATGCTATCCAATCATGAAAATACTAAATGCTATCCAAGACTCATTCTAAATGAGTCACTTAGACCTCCTGGTTTGAGACTTGGTAGCATGAATGAAATTCGGACATACTACATCCGCCATTTTGTTACTGTCACATGACCTTCCAGCGTCAGTTGTGTCGATTCACTGCCATTCATACATTCTCTCTCATGGCCTCATGGGATAGTAAAGTGTCCAGCGAATACATACTTCAGAATCTCACCGGAAGTAATACGTCATCCGGCAACTTTTTGCATACTGTTTTTCAAACACTCTGTACATAACTCAACGAACATACTACTCTTTTAGAGTACTTTTTTCCACACACTATATAGAAGGTAAGTATTTGATTTTGGATGCAGAACTACATTATAAAGTGCCAACTTTGATACCAAGCTGGTACTGAAAATTTAAAAATGCAACACTTTGAGCGCTGTTGAGTGGATTCGTAAACACCTCTGATTGACCAGTGTTCACACGCTCGTCATATATGTCTGATTGGCGTTGATCATTGTACCCAATCACCAAGATATATGTTGAGCACGGGAACACAATGGCCAGTCAGAGGTGTTTACGAATCCGCTCAACAGCGCTCAAAGCTTCACATTTTTTAAATTTCAGTACCGACTTGGTATCGAAGTCGGTGCTTTTGACAACACCTACTAGATTGTCATAATAACTTCATCAACGGCATGCAGGTTTACAGGGGTCGCATGGGAGGAGTTTGCTTTGTCAGAGACTCTTAAGGGGTCATGAGGGATTTGGGGGTGGGGAGCGAATGAGGGGACACCCCATGAGGTATAGAACATCTTGAAAAGGCAGTTGTAGGAGAGTGAAATGTCTGTCAGGAAGTGGAATCATTGTTAGTTTGTATCTGCAGTAGCAAACTTATTATTGTAGATTGTAGGGAACATGATAAAATACACGTAAGCATGCTGCCCGTGGTACTGCACATTTCACGTTCATTTTGTAATACACACACATCCCTCTCCATCTCTTTTTTCTCTTCTTTTAACACACTCATGGCTCTTGTTTTTACTGATAGCATGCAGGTGTGCCATTAATTACACACTTTCCTTGTATCTCACGCACACGCCCCACTGTCTCGCTCTCTCTCTCTCTCTGTCTGTCTCTCTGTCCCCTGTGTTGTTGGTGTCTGGGGGTAAAGGCCCTATTAGTGCCTCTGTCTGGAGCCTGGAGAAACTCTATACCCGACAGAGACAGAGAGACAGAGCAGGAGAAAAGGGGGGAAATGGGGTAACTTGATCTCTTTGGTTTGTCTATTCAATACAGAGGTCACTTGCCCAGGCACGAAGCATTAATCCTTGCACACACACACACGCACGGACTCATAAACACTTATTTGTCCTAAAATCCCAGAGCGGTAACATGCAATGTGATGATGTAATTCCAAGCAACAGTACATGGATACTATTGGCACTGCCATCATGAAAATGGTGCCTATGGAATTATGGGTGGTTCTGTCAAAGGAAAAAATGGCTACTGGCTGTTATACCCTCCGGCACAAAGATATTGTGGTGGAGAGAGAGAGAGAGAGAGAGAAGGGCAGAAATGGAGGGACAGGCAGACAAACAGTGTTTCAATTGAAATCAAGGAATCTGTCTTCAGGCACCGAACTAACTGTCCACTTCTCGTTTTGCGATTTTGACTTTTTATAAGTCAATAATGACATACTGGCCATTTTATTTATTATTCACTATTATTTATTTGAATTTAAGTAAAATTTTCGGACTTTTTGACACTTTTGCGCTAACCACTATACCAGGGATAACAAAGCTACTTTGTTTTGGCTGTGATTTTTGTTTTATTTATCTGTCCTTTTCTAGGTAATGACAACTCTTCAACAATGAAATAGTATCAGTAAGGTATCATGTTTTTTGAAGATTTACTGAAGCAATTTTTTTCTTTATAGTAATTGCTCCTGTATCTCAACTGGTAGAGCATGGTATTAGAAAAGTCATGGGCTGCATTCCCAGGGAATGTGTTGCTAGGTTCACTGCAAGTCACTCTGTAGGGAAAGAGTCTGCTACATACATTGGTGTATTCTTTGAAATGTTTTGGAGAACAATGTAAATGCCATTGTACACGTGGTAATGGTGCCATGGTTTAATTATCACTGACTATGCCATGGCACAGCAACAGCGCTTTTTATTGGAGAGCATAGTTACAATCAGAAGGCCACTTCAACTTGGGATTGTATATTGAGCAGTTGCCTTCAGGATTAATTAATTGCCTGCTTTTAGCGAGCAGATGTCTGTGTAAGTGTGTGTTGATTCTCTTTTTTGTTTATGTGAAGTGTTCATAGTAGGGTTGGGTGATACATTAAATATTCATGATTTATTTGCGATAGTTTTGCTGGAGATTAAATAAAAAATTAGCAACATTGTGAATATATTATTTGGTCATTAAAGTTGCAGATTTGTTTCAGAGATAAAGCCAGTAGTATTCGCCTGGTCATGTGATCTCTGCATGCTAACAGCCATAAGGTGGCACACGTCCTGCCCCAAATGGAACCCTAAGCCCTCGCAATCTTCCTACGAGTCCACACGTTTGTGACGTAATGCCACTTTGACTGTCGGGAAGAAATCTGCCACGGAGCTCGCTTTAGCATGGGTCTCGACAGAAATGCACATCGAGGGCGCTTACGTGCACCCTTCTGAAACCTAAAATGACCAATGGGACTCTCTATGGTCTTATGGATGTAGTATGCAGCAGCCATTGTTTTCCACAAGACCGTAAGTGCATATATATTGTGCTATTTGGGACGGCCTACAGTCAGTGGGGGAAAAACTACTGTGCTATTTTAAAATGCTAATTATTTTGTTTATATGCAGATGTTTTTCATTAGAAATAAATTACTGAGTGCACCTTTCATTTCCCAAAGAGTCATTATTTTACTAGTTTTGCAATGAGACATCATTGCAAAAATGGTCTTAGAGTTGCTAAGTTTGATTCATTTCTGTGAATCAGTTGTGAATCTGTTTCAATGATTTCTGATTTAGTTATTTATTTACATCACTCAAAGTTATTGTGGGCTACTTAAGTGTTTTAGTAAAAATTTAACAAATAAATGTTTCATCACCTTGTATTATTATATTGGTTTATATATAAAGGAAGAATGTATTGTGTAGAAAACATGACTTTAATTATTTTTTTATATATATTTAATATAACTTGATTGTTACTTTTATTTTACTTCTTGCCCTTAACATTTTTGAGTCCTATTGGCTACTGTGACTGGGTGAAGTGATGGTTCCTTTGATTGAACTTACCAAGTACTGTCATGAACCTCTAGATGGCGCAGGTTTAACACAACCTGCTGACAATTACGTTGTTAGCTACACGGCACAAGCTGTTGCATCTGCAGTCAATGAGCTTAACATTGAAATAGTTGGTCAGTTTTTGCTGTAGCAGTTTGCAGCATGCTTTTAAAGTTCCTCTGAAACCCTCCACCTTCCCCAGCTCCACCTGTATAGCTCTATGGGTTATTTCATATATGCTATTGTGCAGCAGCAGTATGTCTTACATACTCACAGCACCCTGTGTGTGTATTCATAGTAGAAAGTCTCCGTACTTGCTCTGCAGTAGCAGCAATAACAGCAGCAGAGTAGCCCCTAACCCACCTAGACCAAATACATTAACATGCTAAACTTCAGCCATTTCAGAGCAAATACATAAATATGAAGACTGTTCAAGATATTAAATATCATAAATATCAAGATACATTTTCTTAACTCTATTGCCCTGTCGAACTGCATGCTATTGTATTGTGCCAGTGCTGCAGGGCAGCGTGTCTGACTTGCGTGGCCTGGTGATTCCCTTTTAGCCGAGGGTTTTCCTGCACGCACAGCCCCTGCATGTGGCCTGGCCTTGGGCCAGAGCTGCAGCCTGCTCTGCCTGTGTCAGAGTCCCCGGAGGCCTGAAAGGACAAAGCTGGTCTCCATCCAGCTGTCTTAACCCCCAACGCTGGCACAGCACAAGCTTTATCTGTGCCTCTCGCGCTCACTCCGATATCATTTCACTTTTACGGCCTGCTCTGTATCTCTGGCTCGCACAACCGTCCACACGCACTCTGTTTTGCACAAACTGCAGCTGCAGTGGCCGCTGTGTGGCAGTGTGTGTGTCTCGCGTTGTGTGTGGCCTCACATCAAACTCCAAAGTATTTTGGTTAATGAATTCTTTGCCCTCACTGTATGCCCGTCTGAGTGGTACCAGCATGTAAGCTCCAGTACCGCCCCGTGCACCACCCACAGAGAGCCCTAGAGAGAGAGAGAGAGAAGTGTCGTCTGCGAGCTCAGGGTGGTTCTGGTCATGTGTGGTCTTCCATAGTGTTTTAATTAGGTTCTTCTCACTCAGATGGATCATTACCTATAATGAGTCCAAACCACAGAAACTCACATACACATTTGTTCACAATGATACACGTATATAAGTGTCTACACAAAAAGACGTTTTCATGGATACTCGTTGCACGAAATGCACCTTAAAATTGTTCTGTGCTTATATGTATATACTCATCTGTCTTGAGCTATTTGAAACATTTCAGCAGTTTACATTCTCTTTGTCACCATGTACAGAACTGTTCAAAAGTTTGAGGCCAGTAAAAAATTTTAAGGAATGTAATTTAGTATTTTTATGCAGTGTATTTATCATGTGATTATTACATTACAAAAGATCTTTTTCAAATAAATTATGTTCTTTATATAACAAACATTATATAATCAAAAAATGTATCATGGTTGCAATAAATTAAGCAGCTCAACATTTATAATAATAATAAATGTTTCTTGAGCGCCAGATCAGCATATTAGAATGATTTCTGAAGGGTCATGTGACTGAAGATTTGAGTAATGGTGCGGAAAATTCAGCTTTTGCCTTATAGGAAAGAATTTTTTTTTTTAAATATATTGAAAAAGAAAAAAATGTTTAAAATTGCAATATTTCAGAATATTATGCAGCATTGATTAGCATGACTTCTTTCAAAAATATTAAAATATCTTACAACCCCAAACTATTCAACGGTAGTGTAAATTTGAGCTCTTTCTGTCTTCAGTATCACAGTTACTGTATTATCAGTGTTTACATTCACAGCAAAATTCTCTTAGCTGTCAAAAATCAGCTTATTATGAAAACCTGACGATGCAAAAAAAAAAAAACCTCATTTATGTGGCAAGTCATCGCACTGAATACGCAAGCAGAACTGTGCAAAAGGCGTTTACATGCATAACCGAATCGTGGCAGTAACATGACCTTACACGTCTGAGTGAGTGTGAAGTTTGTGTGTGTGTGTGTGTGTGTGTCTGTCTGTCTGTCTGCGTACAAAAACTTTTAAGACACCCTAAACCCTTATGACCTCTGTGTCCAGACGTTCTCCCTTCCCCCACGGCAGTGAAACCCCCTGTCCGCATTCAGCACAACATCACATAACTACACACACACACAACACACAGATTCCAGCAGTCACCGTCCCTCCTCTCTCACTCAACACGTATTTAGAAAACACTCATGCTTTATCTGCGTGTAACATGATGACTTTCACTACACAATATCTGCAGTTGTGTGTGTTTTAAAATAAAGCAGTAAGCTGTGCATTGCAGTAATTTTGCCAAAATATAGGAATGGGGTTAACACAATACCAAAATTTCAGTAGTAATTATAATAACAAATTAATACCAAAACCACTGTAGCAAAAACTAATATATTTTTTAACTCGCATGTAAACATTGATCAGTTTCATTCATTGTTCTGTAACACATGAAATGATTGTGTGAATATGTGGAACTGCAAGAGAGACCACCACGGATTTACTGATCAGAGCACTTGGAAAATTCTGCATGGACTCTTTATTAAGTGATGTACATGATGTACTGCTATTGTAATGAATCCGTCCTGCTGGATATTCATGAAGTTTTCCCTTTTTATGTTCCTCAGAAGAAAGAAAATCATTCAGCTTTGGAACGACATAAGGGTGAGTAATCAATGACAATTTTCTTTTTTGAATGCATTGAATGAATTTCTTTTTCAGTAGAGATTGTACATTGTGACTGTTTAGCAGTATCGCACACGTGTGTGAGTAACTGAAATTACAGAAAGGATTTGAATTTCAAGGTATTTCAAGCCAAAGGAGAAACTTCCTAAACTTCAGAGCCTGTCTGTCTCTCTCTCACACATTCTCTCCCTGGAGTCAGACAGGAGCAGGTTGGGGGTGAGGATTAGACAAGCCGACGCCCCCTCAACCATAGGTGCCCACAGTAGGAGGGACACATATGTCTCTGTCTCTAATAGGTGGGCTGCGACAGAGACACCGCAGTGTTTTTCAGTAGTTTGATGGATGTGGCCTGAAGTGACTCAGTCTCTGGTCAGTGTTTTTGTGGTTGTGTCTCTCTTCCGCTCTATTTTTATATTTTTGGCAGGCCTTTGAACCCAAAAGGTGACTCACCCTCTTTCTATGGTCCAAGCCCTGTGTGTGTGTGCAGTGAAGACAGAAGTGAGGGAGTTGAACACACAACCTTGCACACATTTGTAAACAGCAGCCATAAATATGCATCCGTACACACAAAAACTCCCTGAACCCGAAAGGAAAGTCTGCGAAACTCACGTGCCGAGGCTTATACAGACCAGCTGCATGTGGTTTGTGTTTGTGTATTTGACCTTTTTTCCCTTCCTCTCTCCCTTTCCCTGTCCCTCAGTCTCTTTGGACTTGTTGCCTTTCCTTTCCCAACTTCCAGCAGCTATCAAAGCACTGACTGAACATCCCAACACACACACACACACACACACACACAAATTGCACATTCAGAGCAGTTCACATACTAACTCTTTGTATGTGAGCTAAGAGAATCCAGATGCATGTGCCTGTTCACTTCTGTGTGTGTGTGTTTTGTCTAAGTGTGAGCGGTCTGTAGCTGACTCAGCTGATAGTGAGCACTTAATAGGGTCTGTAGAACAGATCCAACAGCAGTTTATTAGGTCTGTGGGCTTTCTGGGCTCACATTCAGACCCTGCTTATTGGAGCAAGACTCTGAACAGTGTGTGTGTGGTTACTGTGTTATGGACCTGTCATAGAGCAAAACATGCTGTTATTTATTATTAATAATACTTATTAACCAGCTTACTTAAATCCTCTGTTTAAAGCTGGTATTCTAGTGTGAGCACAAGTCGTCAGTGCTAAACACAGGTGTGAAACGGGTTCAAAACATAATTCGCATTAACATCAACTGATACAGTAAGTTACCGTATATAGTCATGAAATCAAAGAAACCCCTCCTGTTTGAAAACCTTGAGAGTTGGTCACATTAGAGATGCATGTTAGTAGCAGAGGTAAACAGCAATGTGTCTCCATTTACCACTTGTGACCGGATCACATGAGACGGATGTTAACACCAGGTGTAAACAGGGCCAAGGTCACACACACATACTGTACAAGCAATAAATGTGTGTGTGAGTCTGTCAAAGTCTGTTAATTGTCACATACACACAGTGCATGGAAGAGATGGGCTGAGGTACTCAAATTATTGAATGCGAGAGCATATTCATTGCATCTTTTTTTGCATGTTTATCAGTGTGTTTGTGTACCATATTTCGGGACAAATTTGTACCCAGAAAACCTGGCAAAATCCTCCAAATCCTTTGGCATGTCCTCATTTGTTAAAAAAGTATAAAAAATACTGTTATATACCAGAAATCTTTGTCCTTGTGGGGACATTTTTTGGTCCCCATGAGGAAAATACCTTATAAATCATACTAAATGATGTTTTTTGAAAATGTGAAAACAAAATGAAAGCATTTTTGAGAATGTTTGTCTATGTTTATGGGATGTCCCCACAAAACATGCAAACCCAGCATGTGTGTGAGTGTGTATTTAAAGAACACATGCACACCTGTTTGCATGCGAACTTTAAGCATTTACACTTTTACATTCTCATATAACTCATGTTCACACACACACACACTTTTAAACTAACTCTGCAAGCTGTGGCTCAGGGCCAGAGGGTAAAGGTGAAAGATCAGATGGGAGAGTTGGTCACATAAAACAGCCATGCTACTGCAGAGTCTAAAAGGTCACCTTCATAAAGGTCAAAGTTCATGCTGCCCTGTCATGCTTCAGCACGTGTCCTGAGCAGGTGTCCTAGCAACCGAACTGAAGTGTTTGCTGAGTAAACACGCATCCGGGTGCACAAGCCCAAGCTCAACCGCACACACACACTTTGATGTTTGGGATCCTGGTGGGTCAAGATGTGGTGGAAATATGGAGCAGATTTTTTAAAGGAAGGGTTTTTTTTTCCTTCCTGCTTTTCCATCTATGTGAGGTCAGAATAAATTGGTGTCTCTGATCTTTGCCACTGCAAAACAGGGAGCCGTGGGGACGAAGCACATATGTGCTTGAATGTTTTCTCTTTTATTTGATCTGAGCAGTGTCATATATGGATGAATACACGGATTTATGCAGTTGGGACTATGCAGGATTTATCTTAGCTCTGATTTGAGCATTCACTAATGGTGATATTAAAGGGTTAGTTTTCAAAAATGAAAATTCTGTAATTAATTAAGACCATTCATCTTCGGAACATAAATTAACATATTTTTGATGACATGCGAGAGCTGTCAGGCAGCAGCGTGATTACTACTTTCAAGGTCAAGAAAGGTGCTAAAGACTTTGTTAAAATAGTCCATGACTACAGTGGTTCAACCTTTATTTTATGAAGCGACAAAAAAAATTACTTTATTCAACTTCTTCAAATTCAATTTCTTCTCTTCCATGTCAGTCTCCGACACACTTCATGCTGTAAACACAGTGCAGCGCTTCTGGGTGCTATGTCAAGAATGCCGGCTCAGTATTGGCCAGCTCATGACAGAACTTTGCATATGTTGTTCATATTAAAATAATATAAAACATATATTTTTTCTTTGTCTGTTTATTATTTTTGACATGCTGCAACTACTGCAGCCACTTTTGCCAGTCCTACAAAAATGTACAAAAATAAGTGATTCGATGACTATTTATTTAAATAGCTGAACAATTTAAAATGTGTGTTTGTTAAAAAGCACCATTTGCTGTACTTGTTCAACTGGTCCTTAATGGAGAACTCCACCTGACTAGTGGCCCCCAGGTAACTTGAGTTTAAGACCCCTGGGTTAAACTGTGTGAAAGAAACGAGTCCTTAGAACAAACTCTTAAAGTCTTGCTTGAAGTTTTTCTTCGTGCTGTGTGCCCGTGCATGCATTTGTTTGCACATCTGGTTAAGTAGGTGTGCAAATTCCTTGTGCAAAACATGTCTGTGTTTCTGCAGGCCAGTCTTGTGCGATGCAGCTGTATGTGTGTGGATTTGTGTGTTGTCATCATGGTTTCTGCTGGTTTGCTGAAGTTCCTGCTGATGTTTATTGCTGAGCCTGTTTATTTATCTTATACGCCACGTGAACCAGACAGTGAATGTGATCACGTTTGAGTGTGTGTATGCAAGCTATATGATTCCTCCTGCTGCTTATACTTTTGTGTTCATGCCTGTGTTACCAGCATTACTAAAAATATCCCTTAAACTCGCTCACCTCCTCCTGCACCCCCTGCTGGATAGCCTCCCCCCGCTGTGAATCGCTCCACCCTGTCATGAAATGCATGCTACTTCTGTTGCACATTCCACATGGAGAGCAAACCAACTCCCTGCAGACCCAAAAAGGGGATATTCCCTATGAGCCTGCCTTGCTGTACAATATGCAAATGAGGTGCAAAATAGTATTTTCCCCTTGTATTTGTCACATGCATACACGTAAAAAAAAAGTTTTACTTTGCAGCATGTTTGCTAACTTATGCATGTATGTGTTTGTGTGCAACCGTAGTGCATAATTGTGTATGCAAGTTGTCTCCCAGTATATATTTTGATTCTTATAAGGTATATTTCCATGCATGTGTTTTTATTCCCTTATGTGAGTGTGTGTTTGGCCAGCTGTGTGGAGGTACATTCTTTAAGCTCCAGGCGGAGGGGGGTTGGAAAACAGAGCAGGCGAATTCCAAATTCCAATTCTCCCTCTGAACATGTCCTAAAGGGCCAAACTGCAAACCCAACAAAACTCACGTGGCTCTCAGTTTTTCTCTTCTATGCATCTGTTTCTCGAATGAACAGAAGCTAGTTGACTTTAAGTTAAGAAATATCAGAATTGGTTATTCTGCAGATTAATGCTCTGCATTGTTTTAATACTATAATCTTGGGATTTTTCATGCTGTGATGTCATAATAACATGATGCCAGCCCCGCCCATTTTTACTCCCACTAGTCTAAACAGGAAGCACTTTGGCTCCTGTTTTTTAGGCTTACAAATTAACTATGTTTCTTGTACTCTTTCTTTCTTTTTACTCTCGTTTCTTTCCTAACACAGATTGGGGTAATGTAACATTTCTCAGTTGTATGATTTCATCTAAAATTTGACTGTGTAATAATAGCCACCAGGTGTTTGTATTTCTGTGTTGCATATAGATAACATGTTTAAATAAAAAAGTAGGCCCATTTACACCTTGTACTAACATCACTCTTGGGTACAACAATCATAAATGGACAGTAGTAAATATAGGTACAGTTTAAAAGATAGAGTTTGGTAAGTTTTTTTAATGATTGTGAAAGATGTCTCAAGACACAGTAAAGTTCTACTTTTCAGGAAATGGAACAAAACAATGTATTTTTTTAATAATTAAACACTGCATTGTCAAAGTTGGCATTGTGGTGTGATTTTATGGTGTTAGAACGGCCGCATCTGAGGCAGTAAGTGTATCGCATTACCTTGCCATCAACTTACAGGTTATAAAGTTTACTGTAGCTATGTGGGTACTCATTTTTTTCTGCCATAATCTCCTGTTATTAAAGACAAAGTTCTTTATATACATTACATTATATTATTGTATTTATCAAGTAAAAAAATGCTGTACTTATTCAAAGAATCAGTTATTTAATTGTAATTTGTATTCAGCAAACAGTTCTTTACCCTTACATTGCAAACAAGCAAAGATGTCCAAACTGTGCGGCACTATTCACAATAGAGGAGGGGTGGAGTTATGAGGTTTTTCCGACAGTTTCAGGGTCTAATGGAGGTGCAAGTTTTCATTGTTTAAATATTTGCAAAACAAACGGGCAGACCAACAGGGTGACCAATAGAAATTATTTAATCAAAAAACAAAAAGACAAAATGTGGAGATTTCCACCCAGTATTTTGAATTTATGATCACAAGTGGTCACAGGAGATGGATGTTAATACCTGGTTTAGACAGTAATCTGTCTCTATTAACCATTTGTGATTGATCCACCTGGAATGGATGGATCAATCACAAATGGTTGATGTAAATGAGGGCAAAGTGTTGTGAAAAATGATTGCATTTTTGTAGTAAAGCAAGGGTGCACTGACACACATCCCATCAGTGTTGAAGGAGTGTGTATGTTCATCAGGGCCGGCTGACTGGCAAACTAGCACATTGAATAGCACTTAACCTTCACCTCACATTCACAGTGGGAATGTGTGCGTGTCACTCTGTGTCTGTGTGCATTTTGCTGGCTCGCATTAATAGATTATTGATGCACTCTTGTGACAGTCAGATGGAGGTGGAAATGGACCTATAATTTCAAGCTGATGCCAGACAGATGACACAAATGCTAATTCATATCCTCAGATTGAAAGGATTTCTCATGGAGAGGTGGAATTAGACAAAAGCAAGAATGGATAAGAAGAAGTGATAATAGAGTTTTCTTCGTAACACCCGTTGCTCTCACTCTCTGTCTCACCCTACTCATTTTGAACAGATGGGTTGAGGTATCAGTTTTTAATGAAAAAGGGAGTGTGAGAGTCACGTGATCGTCTCTTACACACATACAGGCATTTCAAATCTTTGTGGAGCTCTCATAGAGTCACCTAGTTTGGAATAAGATAGATGGTTCAATTTTCTGCAAAGGAATTATTTGTGTGTTTTGTCTTTCAGAGCAAGCACATAACGCTGAGATTCTAGTTCAATTAAAGTGTATACATGCCGGACAAGATCAGTAGTATTTTGCGATTTATTATTTGTCCGAACTTTACACAATCTGGCTAGTATGATGACATTTTTAAAAGCCAAATTAATGCTTTAGTCTGATGAAATCTATGGATTTGAATCTATCATTCAAAAGTTTGAAAAAAAGATTTTTTAAAATGTTTTTTTTAACATTTATTTGATTAAAAATAGTGAAAACAGATATTGTGAAATATTAATACAATTTAAAATTAATATTTTCTTTTTTAATAAATATTCATATAAGTTTTCTTCCAAAGCTGAATTTTCAGCATCATTACTATTATTACATATTATTTTGAAAAGTATCATCTACTATTATATATATTATCTATTTTCTAATATAAATATATTTTAAACCAAAATTTGTCACAATATCAAACTTTTATTTTAATGGGCTGTCGTGACGTCCATTAATAAAGACACAAACACTAGTCAGTATTGAGATTCTAATGGGTTAACAGTGTTCATGTGAATTGATTGACAGTTTTCCTGAGGAAAGTTAACTTCATCTAAAGCTATGTGAAAAGACAGAAATGGTGCATTGTGGGATGTATTGTTAGGAATGTGCTGATTGGTAATTGCTCACAGCTGTAGCTCATTAGATGTTAATTGCCATTTAATCAGCAGCTCCTCCTTGTGTATTTTATATAAAGAAGGGGAATGAGAAGTAGGAAATTTAGAAAAGGAAACTATTTGTGCTGTGAGCAGAAGAGCGTGATTCTCACTTTCCTTTCCTCCTATCACAGTTTCCTTTCTCTCTGTCAACACTTGCTCTTTCTCTGCTCCCTCTCTAACGTCTCTCTGTTAGAAAAGGAAGAACAGGACAAAGAAGAAAGGGGAAACTGTGTGTGTGTGTGTGTTTTTGTTATTTATGAGGACACAAATTTGTATACTGACATGGGTATTACACTGGTATTACGACGTAACCATGAAATATGAGGACCTAATATTTAAAATAGCTTTAAAAACACTAAACATTTTATTAAAAATGTAAATGCAGAATGTTTTCTGTGATGGGTTGGTTTAGGTGTAGGGGTAGTGTAGGGCAAAAAATGCACAGTTTGTAGCCCGACTTCACAAAAATCAGACTGGTTTTTAATTCACTTTTAAGGGTTTACATGGCATTTTAAAAAAGATGATTTACTTGCAGAGAAGTTGTCAATTAAGGACGGAGCAGTTCAAACTATAACGTTTTCATTTGAAAAACGCATCTTTTTCTCTTCGTTTTGGCCTTCCGTCCACACTGAGACAACATTTTTGGTGGATAAATTTGAAAATGGCACTTTCACTTGCACTTTTCACCATGTTTAGTCATGTACCGCATATTGTACCCATACTCATGTATAGTTATACCCGCATTGTTGTGCCTGCAATTTACATTAACAGTATTGTTCAAGGTAAATACTCTTTTGAAGAATACTCGTATTACATTCCTGCAAAGATATAGCGTGAGGACATTATTATATCTGATCTCTCTCTGCATCATCTCGTGAGCTTTTAGCATGTTTTATGCTTGCGCAGTAAGGGGATCAAGTGTTTTCAGACATTTCAGTGTAGATGAGCAACTTTTCGAAAATGCTTGAAAACGAAAGTGTGGATGAGGAGTGTTTTTAAATGAAAACTGTTTTCAAATGTCTCAGAATTAATGTAGACATAGCCTAAATTAAGTTCAGTGTAAAAAAAAATCCCCCCTCAGAAAGTCCCTGCTCACGAGGTAGTACTTTTTCAAAGTTCGAGAACTTTTGGGGGTGGGACTTATACGCTGAACATGGCGCTGATTGGTTGAATTCACGTAGCATTTTATTTCAGCCACCATTTTTAAAAGTCTGTCGCAGTGTGTGCAGTAAGATTTGTTTGCTATTCGAATCAACAATGGAGTTTAAAAACTACGAACGATGGACCGACAATGAGGTTCAGGCTTTATTAAGCTTATATGTGGAGAACGAAATCCAGCGGGAACTGGAAAGTCACGTGTAGTCCTACGTTACTGAAATAATGTTCACGCTACTTTAGAACGCAATGGAGATAGTGACAGGAACAGGTCTGGGGGAAATTGTTCCTGATAATTTTGGTGGAAACACGGCTTATATTAGATCTGACATGGTGATGCAGGGTTATTTGTCATTTGTGTAACTCAGTCAAATGTATTTTTATTTTTATTATTTTAGTTACATAACTCTACAAAGGACTTTGATAACGCCAGCATTTCCTGACATACATTTACACACACTCTCTTCTCTTTTGTCTATTGGCCGAGAGTCAAATATTTCACTTCTGGTTGGCACACGGCCACATTTCTCCAGTAATAAATCAATACAATTGAAATTATGTAACACTTAGGCCAATGGCACTGTGGATGATAGTCTATGTGGCTTTATTTGGCTTCTGAATTATCTCTTTCCCTCCTTTCCTCTCTAAGGAACATTTTTAGAATAACTTTCGTCTTTATTGGATCATGGGAATGGAATTCATGAAAGAAGGCTAAAAATAGCATCAGTGTATCAGGAGACAGATTTTTTTATGTGTGTGTGTTTCTACTTTATTACTGAAAAATGTAAGCATGACTTCTTTGTACTAAGTTAGCAGGTTTTCCATCCAGCCTGCTTTTTCGAGTCTCACAGTGGAACGTTTTCTGTTACACGTGGATATCCTCTGCTGTCCCCATTGAAGGGTGTGAGTTCGTGTGCTTGAGGCTGATTCGAGGTGACACAAAAAGAAAAAAGTTACAGCACAAAACAGCTGTTTTCTCTTTTCTCTCTCCCACGCATTGAACACACACACACACACACACACACACACAACTGTGTCTCTCACATTCAAACACATTTCAATGGTGATGTATGCATCCAAACGAGATCATACATAAACACCCCTATCTTTTTGCTTTCAGCTGGATCTAGTCATCCAACCTCAGAATTTCTGATCTGTATCAAATTAGCACTAAATTGATCATTTCTGACATTCTCACTGACCGGTTGGAGCTAACAGCTATGTAGGTTTTCCAGTGGTTGATGCCTTTATATCGAGAGAGTGTGATGGGCAGTATAATGCAGATGTACACTACCATTCAAAAGTTTCAGGTCAGTAAGCAGCACCGCTGTTTTCAACATTGATAATAATGAGAAATGTTTCTTTAGCACCAAATCAGCATATTAGAATGATTTCTGAATGATCATGTGACACTGAAGAATGATGCTGAAAATTCAGCTTTGCCATCACATGAATAAATGACAGTTTATAATATATTCAAATAGAAAACAGTTATATTAAATTGTAATCATATTTCACAATATTACTAATTTTGCTGTGTTTTTCATCAAATAAATGCAGCCTTGGTGACGGTGCCACAGTGTATTCATAATACAACCGAACATGGTTTAACACCGGTAACACCGACTACTACAGCAAGCCCAGTTTGCACCAATAATTGGCCAAGTGACAAACTGCCAGATGTTGCTATTTTTAACCTAATACCGACTGACCCACTGGCCTCTTTGAAATGTAGTTCATTCGACTACTTTTTGACTTTTCCTGCATTTTTTGTATGGTTTTTGACTGAAATGTTGAGTGTGTGTACATATATTTTATTAACTAACATGCAAGGTAAGTATATAACTTTTTGAACGATGGCCATCTGCAGAAATCTGTTCCACATTCTGGTGCAGATTCATGATGCACTTAGATTCTGAGATGACAGAAATATTGGAAGGGAATGGGAGAGTGAAATATAGTAAATGGATCCCTTCCGCTCTCAGATCCCTTCTATCTGACACACAGGGAGGGAGGGAGGGTGAGAACGAGGCTAAGAGAGAGAGAGGTGACAGGGGACGGGGGGAGGGACTGTTTAGAGCGAGAGAAGTGAAAAAAACGAAGAGAGGCAGGCTGGCCTATAGCGGGGGTTGGGCTTAAGCGCTGTGTGTATGTGTGTGTGAGAGACCAGCTCCTTTCCTCTCTTTGTTTGACTACTGAGTGGAAAAAAGCAGAGAGAAAGAGTGTGTGAGTGAGAGAGAGAGAGAGAGAGAGAGAGAGAGGGGAAAGCAGCGAAAGGAGAACGAGGGAGACACACTCTTTTTCTTTGGCTAAAAAAGAAGGAATTCTGTTTTGTTTGGAGCTAGAATTCTGCATCCTCTTGACTCTGACAGCTTTTGCATGGTGTGTTTTTGTTTGCAAGCCCTGCTGCCGGCGTGTGTGTGTGTGTGTGTGTATGTGTGCGCGTGCATGTGTGTGTGTGAGGGGGGCAGGTAGTCGAGCCTGCAGCTGGTTAAAGGGAAAATAAGCTGAGATTTTACCGAACAGACCGAACGAGCAGCTCTCAGTGTGGAATTACCTCAGAGACGCAGGGAATAACATTGGGAAACACGGTAAGACATGCAGCTCCCTCTATCCACAGCTGGCCGCTCTGTTTCTTTGTGCTTCTAGCAGGGCATTTAAACTGAACTAGTGAAAGTATCCAGACTGCATTTGGACAGCTCAGCAGAATAAAAACACACGCTAGGCGGAGAGCGAGAGAAAGTTGCCCTGCTTTTTCCAGTCGGAATGCTGCACAAAGGAAGCTTGTTGTATGTACTCATTCCGGCTCGCTCTGTTTATGTTCTGCCTGTCACACACACACTACTCACAACAGCAAAGAAGGAAGATAAAACAGAAATGCCTATTCTATTTCCAGTGTCTCCTTCCCTCACACCCATGTGGAAAAGCAGGATGTAGAGCTGATTGTTCCTGATGAGATTTCTGTTCTGTTAAGGGACTCTTTGTTGAGTTTGTGTAATTGTTTTGAAGGTGTGTGTGTGTGTGTTGTCTGTTGTGGTTATAGGAAGTGGTGGTTATGGATTATGTGTTAGTTGAGAACTAGAGTAAAACCCCGGCGGCGTGAGTGTGTGAACCTCTGCTTCCTCCTGGCTGTGTGTCCGTCTCACACAACCCACATCCATTACCGGCATCCTGGAGTGTTTCGATCAATCAAGAGTCATTGTGCATATGTGTGTGCGTTGCTGGGCGTGTATCTGTTGGCTCCGCCCCTCATTAAAGCTCTCCACTAAGATAAAGAAACACAAAACATTGCCAGAAGAGCACACTTCATCATAGTCATCAGGAGATCTGTAAAGCAATCTCACGTCTTCATCTGTCAGTATTCGGTTTCCCCATTCCTCAATGGTTCTCCACCGGAAGAACATCCTCTTTCTCATTCTCTCCATCTCCTTCCTCACCCCGTCCATCAGCGCAAGAGCAAATTGTGACTGTCTGCCCTGAAACGCATTTGGCATAGTGTCTCCGGTGCCTGTTTTCATCAGCGTGTGTGTGTGTGTGTGTGTGTGTGTGTGTGTCCCGGCACCCTCAGGCCGCTTTTGCTTTTAGCCTACATTCATGTTTGAGTTCCACTCTGCAGTTTAAGCCTGAGCACAATCCAACTCTGTTAGCATTAGGGGTGTGAGGACTGTTATTACCCATAATGCCATGGTGTTTAGCAGTGTGCTAATCTATTCATTAGCTGCTAATCTAATCGTCAGCACTGGTAATGACCAGACTGTTTGTGTTTTTCTGAAGTAGTCTTGAATAGTTGTTTGTCAAAATATCATTGCTAGTCCGAGCTAACTTGGTATTTTCCACCACTGTCATCAAAAAAAGTGACAAAAATGACAATTTTCCCTGAAAGTTTTTACAATGTTTCCAATATTATTTCATTATTTAGAGTAGTGAAATAACTAATTGCTATGGTATTTTGACTGAAACCATGCTCTTGTATTTGGTACCCAGATGAAAAACCAGCCTAAAATGATTTGCTGGTCTAATCTGGTTTAAGCGGGTCTTCTAGGCTGGTCCAGATAGAGTTTAGCTAACTTAGCTTAGACTTCCCAGCCTGACCAGCTGAAATGTCCAAAACAGGTTTAAAACCAGACTGAGAGAACATCAAATCATCTCAAACCGGTTAAGGTAGATTCATATCCTGATTATGTTGGCTTTGACTCTATTAGAAGCTCTCTCTTTATTACTCCCTGTGATGGGCGTTTGTTCGTCTGCAGATGTGGTGAGGGTGTGTGTGTCCCCTGAACCCCACCCCCCAGGACAGGCCTGGCTGAACGGGGGATTGTGCATTCATTGGAATGGAGAGAGAGAGAGAGAGAGAGAAGGGAGGTAGGAATGATTGAGTGGGCTGCCTAGAGAAGAAAAGGAGACAGAGAGAGAGAGAGGGATGGGGGAGGGGAAATGTTGCTTGGCTGGTGTTATGCTCTTTGGTTGAAGGAGGAGAGGGGGAGGTGGTTAAGGTGTAGACACCCAGCTGGTTAGTTTGAGAAAAAGAGATGTATAAACATCTTGGGACGAGAAAATGTACAGATTGCTGGAGATCAAGTCAAATGTTCTTGAGTTAGACAGTAAACACAAACACCATGTGATAGCAACTATTTGCACAGAGAAAAAATATACTTATAAACACTGACATGCATTGAATTAACCTGATATTAATACTTGTCAATGCACTGGAACTTCATAAAATTACCTTATCCATCTATTGATCTATTTGTCAGGCTATCGTTCTATCTGTCGTTCTGTCTCTAGAATAGAATCAAGTCTACAATTTGTATAAAAAGTGTACTTTAGTATGTGTGTTTTTAATAAAACTTTAGCATTGTAAATTCTTTTTGTCGTGGCAGTTGCTGCTTCTGTGAATTGTGTTAGGATGGAAGTGCTGACAGTGCACATGATTTCATGGTGAGATCATTTTTGATTTGTTTTGTTTGATAAATTGTGTTGAAGTCACAGAGATGGGAGGATAGATGTGAACAGTATATCTGTCTCCCCTCTGTTTTTTCAGATTCAGGCGTTTTCTCTCTCACACACACTCTCATAAATTCCTTATTATCGTTAGCGTGCAACTCGATCACTCCAAACACACACCTGTGTTTCTACGCCTCCTTTGTCTCGCCCGAGTCCCCTGGGAATGAGGTGGTACTGACATGAACATGCACATACTCTCTTGAGTAAACAACCAAAGATGTTTTTTCCTGGAATATCAAGTTTATTTATATTTAATAGCATCTTTGGTCTGTAGCATTGATGCTATAGTGCTTTTTTGCCTTTTGGATCCAGTCAAATATTATCATTCAGTGTTAATGGAGTGTTTATAAGGAAAGTAACATGAAAACAACACATAAATCATATAGTTCAACACATACAAATTGAATGCCATGAAGTTTAACATATAATATGGTCTCAAAATCACACTGCACTCCATCTAAGAAAACATACCTCATAACTTCCAGAATCAATTTCATCTATGTTTAATGTTTCATATGCATGGGGAGCAGGACATTGTGGGCGGGGCTACCTGGTAGGAACTGAAACTTGTTTTTCATCACAGTGTTAATGGGAAGACATGCTGAAGTTCATCACGTTAAAAAATATTTCCCTTGTTTGAAAATAATGCTGACCGTAGTGGTTTAAGAAAGGCAAAGTGGGAAATTCAGACAAACTCAACCTTTTAAACACTCATAAACACAAATACAGACTGTGGTCAGACCTTTGTGAGTGTGTGCATGTTTTCTGTCGTCTTTAATTCTCTGTTTGTACGTCTTTGATCTGCCTTTATTGTTCTTTTCATTCTCTCTACCTCCTCTGTATATGTCTGCTGACGAAGCAAAACACTGTCTTGTTAAACTTTAATTGATTTGTGCTTGTAAGTCTTCTGCACAGTATTCCCACGTCTCATCAGCCGGGTGCTATTGAATTGGGCCGCGTGATATACAGTATTACAGTTCAGCGTCGACATTGCTATGTGCGCATCCTCGATAGTCACATCACAGGATGTGCGATGTAAAGTAAGTATGCTTAGTGGTCCATACAGACCCCATGATTCAGAACTCATGTGAATTTAAACATTCAGGCAAGTTTAAAGCATGCAAGAAGACACAAAAGAGAACTCAACTCGCATGCTGTTTTCTGTGCGTGCACAGAACTGAATACCCTTCTTTCTCATCTTTTTATGCTTGAATGGACACATACAAGCAAAATTGTCAAAATGGCGTTTTAGCGAGTGTCCTTGTAAACACAGTTGCTCGTGTCTTCAGTGAAAATATACTGTTGAGAAAGAAAACGAATGCTTATCATTATATTGTATCTGTGCAGTAGGTCTTAAAAGTGACAGCAGCCTAATATTTCTGCTGCTGTCTGTCATTAATGTTAATTAATGTTAACATCAAAAGGGTAAGAGAAAATCGCTTTTGTGGCTTTAACAAAGATTAATTAAATTTAGTATATGAAGACAGTGTTATTTTAAATTTGATTATTCAGTTTCTCTACCTGAATACTTAGACTTACCTCAAAAACTTAGGCTAAAGCACTGTTTAGTTCCTTTGTATCTTTGTTGTATAGTATTTATCCATGCTTGTAATTTGTTTATTATTTTATATGCAGATGCACTCCCCTACAAAATCACCCCAATCATTCTAGAATGATTCATTCTTTCCAAATAGAGCAATTCGTGTCATCTGGTGAGATTGTTTTCATATTGCAGAAAAACAAAATAATTTCAGCTTTTTCCACTATCGTGCTGCCCCAGTTTGGAACATCACACACCTGTTTCATTCGGAACCATGTGATCTATGAAATAATCGAACATCCCAAAATTTAGCTCTCTGCAAAGTGCATTATGGGGCATGACCCTTCTGTGACCCCTTGGAGTGATCGATGGGCGTTTCGCATTACTTAAATGGAGTCATGTGACTGAGCGATAGAGTTTCGCCATCAATGGGTGAAATGGCACCCAGCCAATCGATGGCCGAGATCACAGCGATATGGAGAGAGAGAAAGGTCATCTCAGGGTCAAAAGTGTGTATTTGAGCTTGCTTTCGGCCCCCATTTCTTCATTGTTCTGTCATCTATCTGTTTCCTCCCTCTTCTCTCTCTCTTTCTGTCCTCGGTAATATCATTAAGTGCGCGCCGTCCTTCTAACCCAGTTCTCCAGTGAGCTTTGACCTCTTGTGTAAGGTGTGTTTGATGGTGAGAGAGAGAGATTTTAACTGTACTCTGAGCTGTTGTGTAAGGTCTCTAGGTTAAGGTGTGTGTGTGTGTGTGTTTGTGTTCATGTTGTGTAAGGCACGTTAGTGTGTGTGAGGTGCGCGATAAGAACTGGAGCCGTTCAGGCTGCACAACGCCGAGATTCTCTGCAGGTCTGTATGAGATTTAGTGCCTTTCTCTGGACTGTAATCTGTGCGTGCGTGTGTGTACGTGTGTTTGCTCTGCCTCTGCTGCGTTTCACACTCCAGCAACCTGATCCATTTCCTGTAGATGAGGGAGACGACCCCCGTGTGTCAGTGTGTGTTTGTGTGTCTTGTTGCAGTCAAAGCCATTGTTGATGTTGTAATTGATTTCTCACTGCTCTTGTTTCTGTAGTGTGAGACGTCTGGAGCGCTAATTCAACTGGCTTAAAGGGTGTGTGTGTTTATAAATGTGTTTTATGAATGAGTATTGGTTTTGTAGATGAAGTTAAATTTGTCTTTCTGCCACATAATAAATTGGCCATTTGTCTTTATCTCTTGCCCTTGGTATCCAGTTCACCTGCATGAAAAGCATTAGGCCAGAAACATTACACACATGCAGGAATTCCGACGCAAACACATTTCTAACATACAGCCTGATTGAAGACTTCGTTTTGCGCTCAAATACTTGCGTAGCTTGTTTCGGGCCTAAACACTGTGGCTCTTTTAATTTAGTTTTACATTTAAGTAACATTTATTTTTAACAAAACTCCTATGCTGCATCCTAAATCAAATATTTCTCTCCTATATAGTATGCGAAAAACAGCAAACCAAAACAATAGTATGTCTGAAAACATAGTAGACGAAAAACAGTGGGCGAAAAGTACGTACTACTTCCGGCGAGATCCTGGAGTGCGTATTCAATGGACACTTTGCTATGCCATGAGGCAATGGGAAAGAGTTTATAAATGGGGTGAAACCAAACCATCGTGCTACATCACACATTCTATCAGTTTCCAGTCTAGAATGACGCTCACGTGACATTGCAGTTCTTTGCTATCACAAGTTTATTATTTGCATATGTTTTAAAACCTTGCCAGTTAAACTTTTTATTTGCACACTGTTTTTCTGAACACAGTCAAATGTCTTAAGTGAAAGAAAACAGTTGTGATAAAATTGGATGTGTATCTGTAACGTAGCCTATATTAAATCCGTGCATTCGGTCTTAAAGTGACAGAAGCCTAATAAACCTCCTGCTATCTGTCATGTTAATCAAATAGCAGAAGACAAAGAGAAAATCACTTACTACTCTTGCCTGAATCACTTCAGTAGTTTTAATAAGAGTTAATGTATGTTTAATGGATACAGTTAAGTCTATTTAGTGTTTTATTTTTACATGTATTTCTTACTTGAATGCTACTGTTAAATAACCTACTTTGGCCTAAACATGAATCTTGTTAGACTACATTTTTAAAATAGGGAAATTAGTTTGGTTGTGTTGCTCAGTGACTTGCAAAATAGTCTTAAAACCAACATGAAAAGAATCGTGACCTTGCCTGAAAAGATATTTTTGCCATATTGTCCACCCCTAAAAAGCAGTGAATTGATGCAACTGATGCTGGTAGGTCACCTGACCGTAACTACATGGCAGATGTAGCACACCTGAATTTCATTCATACTACCCCTATTCATATTATATAGAACATACTTTTTAGTGGTTGTGAAGTTCTAATTCAAATGGTTTTTTTTATTTATTTATATAATTTAAATTTATATCTTCTATTTAATGATTTTAAATTTTCTCCACAATGTAACTCCACAGAAAGCTACCAGCCCATACATGCACTTTTGTGAATGATGAAACAGAACTAGCAACAGATCTTGTCTTATATATCCAAACAAATTATTGATAAAGAAAAATTATAGGACCGGAACTTTTTTTCATCCATCAGTTGCAGTTACATAAGATTTTGAGATGTGACCGTTGCACTCAAAAGTGAATGCAAGCTTGCAGATGATTTAGGAGGAGCAGGTTGTAAATGAACTAAATGGCATATGTTATCACAGAGAAATCTGTGGTTTTCACTAAAAGATCCTGTTATGACATTTTGGTTAAACATTAAAAGGTCAATAAATGACATGCACAATAAGAACGATAACATATATTTGCAAAATTGCATGCCAAAACCGATTGGCTTGCTGCTTTCAAGATTATCTGCTCATTCCCACTATTTTGACAAAATAACAATTGACAAATAATGCAGCACTGGCCTAAAACAATCTCACACTGGCCATCAGTCCGTCCTTATTGTTGAGCCCTGATAAGTGCCTGTATGCACCCCATGATTTGGAAACAGGGCTCTGTTTTTTGGCGTAATCTGATGTTGTAATGTGATTCTTTGTTCTAACATCACAATAATATAGAGACACTTAGAAGCTCTTAGATGTGAGGTGGCATCATAAATAAAATAGAGAAAGAGAAATGTAAGGCAGGTTTTGGGAGTTGAGGTTTAGATGCTGCATACTCTCTGAATCGTAGTGTGTCCGCGTGAGCTGCCATGGACATGTTACCACCTTCAGTGCGGCAGGTGCGAGATGCGAGGAGTGTGTAGAGCTCTTCCCATTTGTTTATGGCAACAGTATCACAGGCAACTGGACGTTGCTTTTCGTTGAATGTTTATGTGGAGCCATTTGCTCGCAGCTATAGTGGCGTCCCCTGCTGTGTGTGTATGTAAGTGTGTGTGTGAGCATTCGTGTGCTCTGGTTAAGAATAAATAGAACAGCAGTGTGATTTCACACCCCTCCTCCTCCTCTCCTCCCATCCCCCTCCTCTCGCTCTCTCGCTCTCTTCAGCATCAGTGCATCTGTGTCATGTCACAGGGTTCTGCCGTCCCAGAGTAACCCACCTCCCCCTCCTGCACACTATAAACGCTCACTTTTTCTCTCGCTCGCTCTATATACATCATCATCTCTCCTTATATATTTGCACTTACTGTATATACGCACACACACCTCTTTGATATGACAACATCTGTCAAACGTGCATATGTAAAATGTATTTCGTTTCTGTGTTTGTGATCAGCCCTGATCACACACATACACACACATATTTCTGTGTATACATGTACATGTGTGGAAGACGAGAGGGAGCACAAAAGGCTTTTGTATGCTAATGTGTGTGTTTGTGCAGCCTCAGGCTCCTCCCCCAGGGAGAGACGGACAGGTGTGGAACAGATTGAGTTCTGCCTCATCAGTGCTGTACATACACACTCACACACACACACATGCATGAATACACCTGCATGCTCACAAACAGTAATACACACCAACTAAACACAAAGCATGCAGTGCAATTAATGTGTACATACATAAACAAAAAACAGACTGTTGAACTACTGTTATATTTGCTGTTTATCAATAAATCATAATTAGAAAAAAAATTGTTCTAGCTCTCAAAATGGATTGGCTGGTCAGTGAGCATTCCACGAGTGCTGATATTTCCCACATTTTATTGTCATTGACTCATTTATTCAGCTGATTAGTTTAAGCCCGATTCATTAAAGGGATAGAGTTAGGATGAAAAGAAGGTAAATACCGGATTGTCAACTATGATGTAATGCGTGCTCTCACGTGATATTAAACATGGTTTCTTCATTTTGTGGTCAAAACTGAATTAAAACATCAGAACGAAACTCCCAGAATCCCCCTCAACATCCCCACATCTCACTGAATTTCTCCTGCTCTCCATCTTTTTCTCAGTTTGATTTCTCTTCGTCTTTTGCAGACATTATCACATACTTTCTTTAAATTTGTGGCATGTTTTAGATTTGTTGACAGTGTGTTTTTCACTTTGTGCATGTCCAAGTGTTTCTATAAACACAAATTAGTATAATTTTAGTGCGTGTTGCATGTTGCCTAAGTATAAGTGTGAGTATGTGTGTGTGTTCATGCTTGTGGGTGTGTTGTTCTTTGCTGTGAGTGTGTGTGTGTGGTCTTGTGGTGGTTCAGAGACACCATGTGTGGATCATATGTGAGTTGAGTACGTTTTTGTGTGAATTTTATAAACAGATGGACTGAATGATGAATACAACACACCTATAAGCCCACACGCTCGCATAGACATACTGCATAAAATATAAAGTACATACATGCAAAGCATGTCTTAAACAAATTGTGTAAGCTGTTGTTTTGCATACATAAAATGTTAGTCATTTAAATGTAATCATATTCCCCAAGTATCAAATTAAGACACATATCAGTAATGGCAACATATTTTATACCTACAGACCATGATAACCATGACCTCTTGGTTATCCATACTTTTGCACATTTGATGGCACTAATGAAATAAAATGAAAATGAATGGTGTCCTTTTTAGGTTTAGAACAACACAAGGTAACGACATGAGTAAATGTTGACAGACTTTTCATTTTTGGGTGAATTATCGCTTTAAGACATATGTCTGTGTGACTGTACAAACAAGAAAAATTGAACTATTTGAACTATGATTTAAAAAAAAACGTATGTTATGAACAAACACTGATTTACACGTTATAATTCACTCAGATGTAATCTCTGCCCCTGTACGGATTTACGTCTTTGAGACATGTTACAGAATGGTAAAACAGCTTTTAGAGGTTACAAATGCATACAATCCCAATGATGTTTTTGACTGAGTAGAAAAGCTAGTCACCATTAAACGCTGAAGACTATACTTGTTGAGTTTGGTGTGGCGTATAATGACAGTCTGCACTGTCTGTCTGTGCTAGTCGTCTGCACTGGCCGGGCTCTGCAGGAGCTGAAGTCAGTAAAGAAATGCTGGTCCAAAAGTCTCGTCCACCTCACATCTGTTTAACCGTGAGACTGATTTACACAAGAAGTTGATCCCTCGGGGTTTAGTATTTATTTGTGAGATTTTGTCATGGAGAAGGTGCAGAAACATGTGTGGGCCTGTTTGTTGATCACCTCAGCATGTTTTTACCTGACTGACTGATGTTCTTGTTGCTGGCTCTGTGTGTGTGTGTGTGTGCGTGTGAGTGTGCGTGTGCAAGAAAGACAGTTTTGTCTAGTCTGGTTGTCTGTGGATATAGATGGAAAGTCGTTTATTGAACTTTGAAAGGGAAAAACAGAAAATGGCTGTTTTGTTGTGGGCTGCTGTCTGTTTCTCTTTCTCAGGCTACTGTTATGTGGTCAGTTGCGTGTGTGTGGTTGAAAGAGACCAGCAGAAATGCACCACGCCCTCATGAATGACTGACAGATGTTCAAAGATGTTTTAAATATTCATGATAGAGTTCACATGCACTTACAGACCCTCTTAAGGGAGTCTGCGTTTAGCACTAGGGATCTCTGCTTGGCTTTGTTGGTTACTGTTTAGACAATAAAGTGTGTGTGGGTACAGGTTTGCATGTGGGTAATTTTCACAAACCATACATGGCTGAATCTGACCTTTTCATGTGACGTGTGGCAAAAGTTCACTAAACCAAATCTTCATTGTGGTTTCTGCACTCCACCCACCTCCCTGCACATCCCCCCCCACACACACACACACAACTGATCTCAATCATAACCACATGGATGCACGCAGACTAGTGGGCAGCAACCTGATAGACCAAAACAAATGAAACAGACTTGCAGAGGTAAGCAGGATCATGATTTGACCTGGTATCATTGTCTCTGTAAGACGTTCTGTAACATTCTGGGTCATCAGGACACTAACAATAGCAAGGTTGGGGGTTTGAAACCCAGGAAAAGTAGCTACTGAAAAAGGTATACCTTGAATTAAAGTACTTGATTAAAGTATCTGCTGAATGATGTTGAATATTTGATGGTGACTGCTTGGGCTATTATACTTGTTCATACTGTGGTTAGTCACGTTTATTGTCCTTTTAACACACTGGAAGAAAATGAAATGTGCAGACATAATGTTCAGCAAGTACAGAAAACAAATACAAACATTAAACAAGTTGTAAAAGCATTTATGGTGGAACAACATTGGGTAAATTTGGGGTACGATCTAACCATAAATATTAAACTTTAATACATAACTTGTTCCACACCATTTGTGCTTAGCATTGGCAGACATTGTTTTTTATCCAAGAATATCTATTTAGCATTCAAGGTATGTTTTGCTAACATCTTGCTCTGTTGTTTGAGGTACAAAAACACTAAAATCCTCTAGATCTACATACATGAAGGATTTCTCAAATGAGCTTGTTAAGCAAAGTTGTGCGGTTACCTTTTTAAGCAATCTGACTTGCAGCGTTTGTGTCTTTAATACCTTTCTGGACCTCAAAAGGTGCAATGACACACGTGTGGTTCAGATACCCTCGGATTTCAAAAATTTCTTAATTTATGTTCCGAAGATGAATGAGTTGCTTATAGGTTTGGGACGACATGAGGGTGAGTAACTTAATGCCCCTTTAAACATTTTTAAGGGTTTGCTGCAGAATATCATAGATACATAGATTCTTTTGATCAGTAAATAGTTGCCTATCAACAACCCAGAATACCTTAGTAAGAAGCTACTTTGAACATCTTAGCAACTGCTTAACAACGCCTTGGCAACTACCCCCAACACTCTTTTGTCTTTGGTACAGGCACATTTCCTTCAAAAAGTAATTTGCATGTCTGTGCTCACGTGAATGTTGTAGTCTGTGTGTGTGTACACTTATGGGTATGTGGTCTATTGTCCCAACACGCGGAGCAGCTCTGAATCATACAGTGACTAACCATTAGAACAGCTGAATACAGTACCTTGCATTCACGCAAAACAAGCTCACACACGAACGCACGGCACACTTAGACTTCCACACTACAAGACTCATAAAAGCGTTGCGTGCTTGCAGGCCTTTGTCAGTGTGAGTGTCGATCACAGGGAGCAGGTGTGATAAGATGTTTGGTTTGGTTAGGTAAGTAAAGTGATATAACCTCAATGCTCTATAACACACAAGGTTGATAAAACTGTGTCACAGCGTTTAACTGTCCGGGTTTGAGGCCCTCAGGTGTGGAAAAGCTTTTCAGGCGCAGTTACTGTTTTACTAAAATGTTTTTACTAGTAGCTCAGGGTAATTTTGAATGCATGTGGGGAAATCTTGTTTTAATTGAATAGTGTGTGTCTGTAAATCAGGTTTTGCATATAGTATAGTAAAATCTGAAATTGCTTAAATTCTGGGGAGCAGCCAACACTGTACATGAGGAAAACAGCTTAATGTTTTAAGTAATGACTTGATGAGAATATACGAATGCAAAAGTTTTTTGTGATATTAAAATATTGTAATCTCACTAATAGCAGCCAATAGAAAGTTCCTAACTGATACCTGATAAATTTCCTGTTGGTATCTTTTGGAGAACATTAATACAACGGCAGAACAGGTTTAGTGTGTCTCTGTAGTGGGTCTGTGTGTTTTCTTTCGTACCGGATGAACGGCACTGTAGAGTAAACCTTCTGTATTTCCTTGTCTCCTTTTCATCTTTACACTTATTACAGGATGTCCGCAATATCATTGTATACTAATCCACTACATTAGGTTCATTGGTAGCCAACACCTCTGCTTTTTTTTTACCACAACTCTGAAATCTTATTAACAGTTGGAGGTGTACTGAACAGGCGGGTTGTGTTGAGTCACAGAAGTGTAATATGTGCTGGGCGAGATGAGTGATGAGTGTGTGTTCAGTAGGTCATTGTGTTTGTGTGTGCACATGCCCCAGCTGGTGTACATACAATAGGGAAGAGAGAAAAATCTCTGCGGGTAAATCCAGCTAAAGCTGGTAAACCATCTTAGACAAGCAACAAACCAGCTGGCCAGTTTAAAGTCGCAATGAAAACGCAAGTCGTGACATCTTTTCTTCTGTATTGTGACGTATTGTGTATTGTAAAGGAATAATAAAAAATAAAAAGTGTACAATGGAGGCTTGGTTGTTGGTAGTTGGCGATTATTTCTTCGATTATTGGATAAAAAGCCCAGTTTTATTATTTTATTATTATAATATTTTTACTATTTTACATCCTGCCCAATGCTGTCCTTCAAACAAACATGCCAATTGATAGCTATGAAAACATATGTGAAGAATATATCTATATATCTGCTATATGCAAAAGAGCTCTAAAGCAAAAACATAGTTTAAATCCCTACATTAAAATGAAGATGATAATAATAAAGAAAAAGAAAAACAAACTCAGTGTTACCATATAAGAGGAATGTTCACTCTTTACTCTGGACACAGTAACCTGTTACTGTCATTTCTTTATCCCTTAAATGTAAGAAACGTCTTTCACGCCATGTTAAATACGCTAATCCATTAGCTTGAAGCTTAAAATAAAGAATTCTCATGTTTTTGGCAGCTTGGATCACGTACATTTCCAGCAGCAGCTCACTCTTTTTCCTCCACTATTTTTAGATGCATTTTGTCCATAGAAATGCGTTATTCAGTGCTGTAATTGACATGATTGGCGGAAGTTTTCCGTGCATGTTGGGTAGATGTGACTAAACGATAATGACATTCGTTGTCGATGATTTTCATTATCGATTATTATTGATTTCATTGATTAGTTGTTGCTGTCCCACAGACAGTGTACTGATTTTGCCTACATTAGGATAGAAAGCTGGTTTTTGAAGCATGGACACTGGTTGACCAGCTAGAAACGAGCTTTTTGCTCCAAAATACAGCTCCCATCTTGAGCTGGATTTCCTAGAAGGTATGGTGACTATTTTTCTCTTTCTTTTATTCTGTCTCTCTTAAGCTCAGCTTGTCTCTCATTTTCACGCTGTCTGAGCACCAGTCCTCTCAATTGTCTCAAGAACACTTTTGAGTCTGGGTGTCACACTGTCCCTCTTAGACTTACGTTTTCTCATGTTTGTTTGGTCTGTGTCCTCTTATAATCCTCTGAATCCTCTCTTCACCTTCAGAGAGTAGATTAGTCCTCTTTCTTTTGGTAGTAGAGATAGACACTGGCATTTTCTCATCTAAATCCTGTAAACTCCCCCTCACTGTGACCTTTGAGCTCATAGTCTTTCAGGGTTCAGAGTGACATTTAAAATGAAGCACTAGATGTTAGCTATGAGATCTGCTTTCTGGGTTTGATTCCAGAAAAGATACCAGTTTTTACATCTCTGTCTGTCTCCATTATCACTCTCTTAGGTATCAGTCAGGTTATTTTTAAAGCCAGTTATAAACTGGATTGCTGTGTTTTAATTTTCATCCTGACCAGTTAATTTCTTAGTAATAGCATTGCTTGCTAAGGCAGTTGTGCAGTTTTTAATTTTTAAGTGGATTGGGTTTCACTGCGTGATTGTGTCGACATTTTGCAGTTGTTGTTGCAGGGCTATGTTAAACTCAGCAGCTGTCTACCTGCAGGGGTGCGACCTTTTAACATTAAGGTCACAAGTCAAGCGGCCTAACCACTTCTGCTTTATAGCCATCAATAAACAAATAAACCCACTTTATCTTGACCCAAAATGACTGTTATTTTCATACTAGAGAGAGAAAGGGCTTGAGTGGGGCTTTAAAATGTTTCCCCTCAAGCTACAGTCTTGGGTAGAAACAGAGAGAGAGGGTGGAGAACAGGTGAAAGTCAAACAGTTCCAAGTTAAATCAGTAAAAACTCAACAGCAAGTTTTTTGGTTTTTTTTCCCATCCTTGTTGGGAAATTAGGTTTTTTTTTTCCTGGCCTATATATAATAATATATGCGTGTATGTGTATATATATATATATATATATATATTGCATTTGTTATGTATGTTTTATATTAAAACCATAAAGAAAAATCTTATGTGCTATATGTGCTAAAATAATATTCATATTTCTCATTAAATGTAAAGTTTTCTTTGCAATAAAAACTATAATATATGCAATATGACAATATAATATAGGTATTTCATTTTTAATAATAGCTGGATATTATAAAGTATAAAGTATGTCCGAACAGTGGCTCAGTATTGGCCGGCTCCTGCGTCAGCATGCGCTGTGCTGCTCACATGACCAGATCCAGCCAATACTGAGCCACTGTTCAGACGTAAACACTGACCCACTGTAGTCACGTTGACTATTTTATCGATCTCTTTAATACCTTTCTGGACCTCAAAAGGTGCAATGACGTTGCTGCCTATGTTTGGAAGAGACACCCTCGGATTTCATCAAAAATGTATTAATTTGTGTTCTGAAGACAATGAAGGCCTTAAATGCACTGAAAAATAAATGAAACTTTCAAAATTATTTTTGTCCTAATTTCTATATTTGAAAGAGATAAACACGTGAGCTTTTATTTTGGCAGAAAAAAATGTTTACAAACACATCTCATTACAAATCTAGTGAAATGCTGTAATCGTCCACTATGCAAATGTGAAAATAATGCTTAACTGGTTCCCCTTACGTTCCCAAGTGCACGCTAAACTCAAAACATGCAGAGATGGAGTTCACTGCATTCATTCACTGTGAACTGAAATGTGGAGCTGATCATGTACTGATCAGACAGTCGATTGATAAGTGTTTTGCGCTTTCGATTTTAGTTTGTTTGGCAGCAATGGCGCAAAACGTGACATTTTATGTTACTATGAGAAATTTAAATATGTTTGGGCTGCCACAGTCTAGTTAATGAATGGGAAGCACTGAAATCTATTTATGGCAGTCATTGTTGATGTAGTGGCAGGCCGCCACAAATAGAACAACGTATGGCAAGCGCTGCACGCACTCTTTCACAGGTAAAACTAAAGCGTCACGTTATAATTCGCACTCGTCTTCTGTGAACAGTAAAGTCTGCCACCTTTGATTTGATTGGCCATCTCAATCATTTTGATATTTCCAAGCGCTGTTAGACTGCTGAGTCAAAGCAGCCTAAAATAACTTTTAGAATTTCTTGTCATCCTAACTACAAACAAAATGGTGCGTAATGGAATTCTAATTATGGGGTGCTTGTTCCCCTCAGTGTTTATGGTGGTTAGGGCCTTTCAATGAGCAATACTGATTTTTTTTATATTCTTCCTCCCATGTCCTCAGAAGGTAGTCACAGTTCCCATACTATTTGTGTGGGACATTCACTTTCAAAATCAACTGGCATGGACTGTAATTCATACGTGTGTGTATGTGGGGTAGATGTGGGCACTGTAGGAGGACGTGGGAGTTAACCCTCTGAATGAACCATCCATCTACATGTATGTGTGGCAGATGTGACAACTAGTGAACCCTAGTGCTGACTCAGTGTGGAGCCCACAAAGTGGGAGCAGAGTGTTGGTCTAAAGGCCGCTATCTGTTCTTACACACATACCACTCATTTCTGCCATTGCACATCTGACAGTTCTGCGTATTTCACTTCTGTATATGCATGTGTTCAAGATTGTGCTGTGCTCGTGGGAACGCTGCTATATTTAGCTGCCGTGTGAGAACGGGAGACTGAGCTCTGTCCCTCCCCGATTATAAGGCCAGAGCCAAGCAATTGGAACTAGAAGCCCTCCTCTGGAATTAAAGTACTCAAAAACATGCACATATCTCTTGGAATCTAGTGTAGCAGTATGTTGGTGTAATGGCACACATGAGCACAATGAGTGGGTGTGTGTGAGAGAGATCACAGGGCGTCACACCCTGGCCGCACTGGTCATATCCCTTCTTCCTGTTTGGCGTATCCTATTATGTGGTCATAGCTTCACACACACAATTCTAAATAGCAAAGATACAATGGTGTGAATGTGATAAGGGTTGTGTATCATAGAAAAAAAATAATATTTTCTTCACCGTTTCCTAAAGAAGGTATTCGCACATCGACGTTTGCCTGTTTTTGGTAGGCAATGTGCTCTGAGCAGCTTACTGTGTTGTGTGTGTGTGTGTGTGTGTGTGTGTGTGTGCGTGTGCGTGTGCGTGTGTGAGAGAGAGAGATGTCCTTCCGCTGCTGTCCAAGAGGCCTGGTTCCCGTGACACACTCCCGTGGTTTGGCTGGCCTGTTTTGTCTCGGTGCCACTGATGTAACCTCGCTAAATATAACGTGCTGATCACACACACGTATGTGGCGTCTGTTCACCATTAAATGGACATACCATGCTGTCCTCACACACTGTCACGAAACATCCTGACATGGCAGATGGCATTAGTTTCTTAAAAAAAAAAAAAAATAAATAAAATATTACAGTCGTGACTTAAGTCAGTAAATATTGGATACTCGTGTCTTGTCCAGTCTTCCTCCACTTTTGCTTTTTATTTCTTTTTTTCTATTTTTTGTTTTGTTTTGTTTTTGTTCAGCACTTCTTGGTCCATCTGTTACGTCTGTCCTATTTTTTACTGCTCTTTGGTTTACAGTACTTGTCTGGCTTGTTCACCACTCAGATCATTATTCTCTGTGAAATTATTATTATTATTTTAAACTAGGTTATTTTTTTCTATGTCCTGAATAAACCCTGTGATGTATTTGTCCAATTGTTTTTAGTTCATCTGAACATCAGATTCAATTTTAGTCAAAAAAAATTTGCTTTTGCATTCTGTTGCCTTAATAAAAGTAGCAATATTAATAATAATAATAACGATAATGTTATTATTGTTGTTCTTTTTATTTACATGGCATGAAATTGAAATCAACTAATAATAAAATAATTATTATTACCTCATTAATATTCTTATTTACATGACATAACATTTAAATCAACATATTATAAAATAATTATTATTACCTCATTAATATTCTATTTACATGGCATGAAATTTAAATCAACATATTATAAAATAATAATTATTACCTCATTAATATTCTATTTACATGGCATGAAATTTAAATCAACATATTATAAAATAATTATTATTACCTCATTAATATTCTTATTTACATGACATAACATTTAAATCAACATATTATAAAATAATTATTATTACCTCATTAATATTCTATTTACATGGCATGAAATTGAAATCAACTAATAATAGAATAATTATTATTACCTCATTAATATTCTTATTTACATGACATAACATTTAAATCAACATATTATAAAATAATTATTACCTCATTAATATCTTAATTTCCATGACATAGAATTGAAATCAACATATTATAAAATAATTATTATTACCTCATTAATATTCTTATTTACATGGCATAAAATTGAAATCAACAGCGAACAATAATTATTGCTGTTATTATTATTAGCCCCATATCTACTGAATAGCATGTCCTAAGGCTATATATGGTATGAAGGACTTTATGACGTTAGTTGAATGGGTGAGGAGGAGTCTTGGGTAAAACATTTAGTCGATTATTTGTGTGTGATGAAGCGTGATTATCGTGTTCAGGCTTATTAATAGTTAGGAGGCGCAACTGCTGTCCCGGGTGGCCGTGAGAGTAGAACAGTCACGAGTCCGACTTAAATAAGACAGCAGGCGGAGACGCACCAGTTTGCGCTGTCAGGGAATTCCGGGGCCGCGTGCGCTGACGTCAGTCTGCTTGTGGGGCGGTGCTGAGGAGAGAAAGAGCTCGAGCGTGCGCTTCTGTGGTGTTACGCGCACAGCCAGAGCAGTGTGTCCCTTTAAAAAAAAAACCCAGAGCCGCTCAGCGCAACTCGATCCCTGTCTTAACTCACAGACATAGCTCTGTGCTCGCTACAGAGAGAGAATACTTACCCAACGACAACATTAAATATCAGCAACACACCCTCTACGGAGAGACAAACAGACTTGTTGGCGTTTAAACCGAAGGATTTAAGAAATCAAACGATTTTGCGGATTACTATTGTTGTTATTCAGCCTGGTTGGACTGATATATTGCTCTACACTCCAAGGAGTAGTTACGGATAAACTGCGCTCGCGACATTCACCGGTACGGACAGGAGTTTTAATCCCACATTCGTGTTTTAGCCCTTGTTTTTGTTCTCAGGCCGCGTCGACGCGACGCTTCTGCATTTTATTCCCGCAGCGCTTATAACAAAAGCGCCGCCTGTAATTCAAGCTTCTTTATATGTGATCACTCATAATTAAATAATTTCACACGTTGACAACTCTCTAGTTTCCTACAACTGACTTGTCAAACCAGATGTGAGGAAAGCTAAAAGATGTCCTCGTTTGTTCTCCAACAGATCCCGTCTAACTTTTGGGAGCACTAGTGGACACGCAAGCTGAACGAGTTTTACTACTAAGGGTAAGTCGGCTATCTCTTTTTTTCAGTTGTTTAATAGTTGTTATTCTCATGGTAAACTCGTGACTACTTTAAAAGTTTAATGTTGTCCGTGACTGAAAGAAATTACACTCCTTATTACAGGCTAGCAACAGTGTGTGTGAATGAAAGCGTTGTAGTAACGGTGACCGGAAGATCAGCGCTCACTCCTCACGCGCATTAACTCTTTACTGTCCACAACCTCATGGCTTTGAGACAATGAATGGCCTTTGTTTTTAGACAAATATAATCTTAGAACAAATCAAAGCATGGTTTAATTCTTTGGCTTTTGATACTGTGACATATGGCTGTGTTGTGTGAGAGGGGTGTTCAGGGAGAAATTGTTTAGGTTGTAGAGTCTCAGTCCCACGTGTGTCCGGAGGGGGGTTGGGTCGCTGTGTAAACTGACCTGGCCCATCCCCACAGTGGGATGAGGCAAACAAACATTTTAATTTAGAAGAACTAATGTATATTGGGGGGGCATTTGTTAAAAATATTATCAAACTTTTTTTTTGTTTGTTTTATATAAATCTTGTTGACCTTGTTACAGTCATTAGTATCAAAACTTCTATTATTATGATTTTTCTGTCACATGACAGCAAAATGGTTTGCATACTTGTTAAACCACACACTTTGTTTTTTTTTTATATTTTAAAACAAAATGTCTCTTTTACATGTTTTAAGAGTCATCAGCAAACGATTGCCAAACTTCTTATAACATTTTGTATTTTATAGTCTCCACACATCTATTTAATTTTGAATAAGTTCAATTCAAAGCAAAAAAAGAGCATTGACCCATTTGATCGTAATATGATCCACTGCTCTTTGTTTGACACGTGAGGGCAGGGCTCTGCTGCGGGATGTGCAGAGCTGGGCAGTCTCGTAAAGTTGAATGGATTACCTCAGCCTGCTCGTGCTCAACTGAATGCGTCTGCCTGAAAAGAAATCATTTGCATCATTTTCTACAACAAGCCTGCAGCCCTGCCTGGGGGTGGGGTGTTTTTCTCTCAATCTTTGCATGTGCGTTTGAAAATATTCCGCTGTCTGGGTTAAGGGAATATGCTGGGGAAATTTCACTGTAATACGCTATGAGCAATATTTGTGTTGACGTTGAATAAACAGTGCCGACAGCATTCGAAATGACAGTGAAACAGTTACGTGTTTGTTGCTTGAGAGTGTGTGGGGAGCAAGTTGGGACACTGCATTTTACGGGTGGTCATAAACACCCGGGAATAAATACGGGGGTGTATGGGGGACAGGAAGATCCCTTTGAAGATGGACTTCCGATCAATTAGCACGACTGACATGAAAACAGAGAGGCTGCATTTGTTTCGCTTTGAAGTTGTGGGGCGTAAATGTTGAGAGCGCAGCAGCTGCGGAGAATCCGTCCTCCTCAGACCAGCGGGTTTTTTTGAATCAGCCGCCTGATTGCAACGTCACTGTCCCTTTATTGTGAGGGCGTACACTTATGTTAAAGCAAAAGCAAAAAATTTTGTTAGTAGTTGTTGAAAGTGTGTATGAGAATAAGTGAGGGCATTCTTTTGAGTAGTGATGTCCAATTCGTGAACCGTTGTTTTGAAGCATAGTTGCGTCATGATCTGAAAGAATCAATGAATCTGTGTTTTTAATCAGAACCATTTCAAAGAACCGACTCACAGAAATGAGTCCATCTTCCCTTCATTAATTTTGAGTGACAATAGAACAGTTAACAAGGTGTTTGTGCTGTGAATTTTATCCTAACAGGTGGAGAGAAAGAACGGTGTAGGTTGCACATTTGGCATGTGTGCGTGTGACAGGAAGAATTGATGATGTATCATGTAGGTCAGTTGGCTCGTTGGAGTGCTTAGTCAACGTACGCTTATCACGGTAGCCCTTGATGATGACAGTGAGCTGGGCTTGCGTGAGTGTGGTTATACTGGTATTTCAGGACTAGCCGAATGAAAGAAGAAAAAAAGACGTAGGCTGTACAATCCTCCTCGTTCATTCCATTGAGCTCTAACAGTTGCGTGTGGGAGTTTTTCCCATGTCAGGACTGTACTTTTGTGGTAAAAGGAAGTGATGTAGGCAAGTTAAAGGAATTTTACTAGAAAACGTGTGTTGTTATTGAACATGATGAGTTAGTCTTAGTTGGTGTGATTAAATAAGAAAAGGAGTTTAATACTGTTTGACACCACATTTTTTTCCTTTCTGTCTGTCTTGTTTTTTCCTATGTTATCTCACACTGTTGTCTGTCATCTCACACTTTGGCAGAAAACTAGAGTGAGGGGAAAAGGGAAAGTGAGTAAAAGAAAAGGAGAAGTAGTGAAACTAGAGTGGGCGTGGTTGAGAGGAATGGAGAGAGGGAGGAGAGAGTGGTGGGAAACAAAAAAGATCAGTCATGTCTCTGTGACTCAGTCAGATGTTTTTTGGATAGAGTGAGCAGCCAGGATGCAACACACAGATCGTTGATGTGCGTCATAATGTGGGGGGCGTGACTGAGGAGGGATTGTTTTCCTCTATCGCAAATATCTTGTTTTCTCTCTCTCTGGCACATTAAAGTCATATTTTCCATCTGTTTATTGTCAGTAACTTTTATCATATTTCAATTATGGAATGCTTTCGATGCCAGACGTTACTCTCCATCCCACTCTGCTGGATCCCTCTCCAACTTTGTTGAGCTTCAGACATGAGTGTTTCCATTCGCCACCGCTGCAGCCAGTTGCCATATCAACCTGGGAGCCAGCTTGTTCGTGATTGATCCTTTTTGTTACTAATAACAATATAAGTGTGCCTGTTTTGTTTGTGTCTAATGCATTACTGTGCTTCTGGGAAATGGGGAGTTTGAATGTAGGAGGGGACTTTTGGGGGCTAATGAGACACAAACAAGATGTTCAAGGTTTGACTGTTCCAGTAACGAAATGCTAACATGTTTTGATGGCTACAGAGATTCCTGGTACTTCATATTCATAATGTTAAAAGACGATGAAAGAGCAAACTCGTGTTTCCTGACATCTCACAATGACATGGTGACACATTTGTACAGTCTGTGCGGCTGAGCACATTAAAAGTTTTCTCGCAGATGGCTGTGCAGACACACTCCAGACTTTCATGTCTAGCAGACGTTCGCATACTGAGTCACTGCCATTCACGCACAGCACTTGTCTTTCAGCTTTTTGCCAGTTGGGCTGTGTGTGTTGTGTAATGTGCTGGCACGCCAGTCACTCTTTCTGTTCCTTAAAAGTTTTACTCTACTTCTCAGAGGAAGCATTACTCAAGTTGACTGACCCAGACAGAAACACGTCAAAAACATCTGCTGAGCTTCAGAAGACTTAACAGGATGAGAAACTAGACATCTGACCAGACCTTGTTTTATTTGCCTGCCCATTCATAAATACATATACGTAGAATATGTTCCGTAGGATGTTACCTCATTCCCCTCAGTCTCTTTTAAGACGCCCTCCCCTCTATTGAGAGGCCCACTTCCTGTTGCTCTGACGACAGCTTCCTGTCTTATCATAGCTGTTCTGCTTTCTTTTATCTCACATGATGGTATTCACATTTACATGCAAACACAGAAGCAAAATTTTTCCTGACTATCCAGATAGAGATATCATGATATGTCATACAATATCTATAATAACTATATTAGTGTCCACACCATCTGACAATATTGTTATGTTTATTGCAATCAGGTACTGTGGTTTTGTCGTCTCCCACTTTAAATGCCCAACATCTTTATAGCAAGATGGATTCTGATTGGCTGTCAATGTGTTTATCTTTAATCAGCTGAAAAAAAAATAATTTTGAAAGTGATTCCATTGATATCGTTTCTCTGTGCCATATGGTATGGACTCTGCTATTCTTTTATATTCAGAAAGATTTTTAGAACTATATCTTAATCGTTATAGTTGCATGAAATGAAAATTAATCTAAGGCATGTTATTGACCTTATTGTGAACGAGTCAACTTTTTTTTTTAAACTTTTGAATTAGATTGTCATAACTGAATCTTTCGGTGACCGACTGACTTCTTATTGATGAATTATGCTGGACTTCTCCAATTAATTAGTCTGCTTAAACTCCACCCATATTCTTACAATCGTCTACAAGCTCGCATTCAGACCTGCCTCCATCCATTCAATGACCAATAAATACAAACTAGTGCCCACCCTTCTTTCGTCAAAAATCCATGATGTATGCCGCAACATGGAAGAAAAGGTCTTTTGCCACTTCCATTTTATTGCAACTTTGAAGTCAAAGTTGTTTTGGACAATCTGACATCTGTGAATATAAACACATTATGAGTAATATAAGTGTCAGTAATCACCTCGTTCAAGGTTATGACTAAGGGTGTTTTTTCAGCAGTGCTCACCACAGTGACAGCATGGATGTTTACTCTCTTAACAGGACGTGACCACTAGAGTTACAAAGAAAAGCACCATGTTTCTCTTTGACACGAGTCATACTGTGACTGACACATGAATTCAAGATTCTATTTGCTGAGGAACATTGCTGATTTGGTGTTTCATCGGGATTGAAAATGACTATTCAGTTTAGGGTCACCAGATTAGTGTCTTTCCCTACTAATAAGACCGTTTCCTCAGCATTTTTATACACCGCAAATCTGCCCTGGTTTATATATTAGCCTACATATTTATTCATTAACAGCTGATACCAGATGGTCAACAGCACATTCATTTAAACATGCACTTTGCATATTCAGTGAATGTGGATATGAACGTTTAGTGTTTATTGAACATTAATATCATATCAATGCCTGTGAAGTCAGCAATTAATAAACGCTCCATCACGATGGATTTATGGTCTGTCTGGCAACCATAAATCAGCAGTGTTGAACTAGGTCGAGGGCAATGACATTAAAACGATAGCAGAGAAAACAATCATGGTCTTTGCATAGAATCCAGTTGTGACATTCTGAAAGCGTAATGGGGCCGGTTGTAAAAGGATTTATTGTAGTGTTATTTTTGGAGGGGTGGTGCAAGGTTGTCGCGAAGTTGTGGGTGAGGGCTTGGCCAGAGTGTCATCTAGAAGCAAGCGTGTGTGTTTGTCCTCAGCTGAACTCTCTCTCTGGATCAGGATGAACACTCTGTTGCTCGTGCCCGTGTTTCTGTGGAGGCTACAAGTGTGGGCTTCAAAAACAGCGACGCCATTGTGACGACTCAGCCTTGCATCATTGGCAGAGGCAGACACACACAGAGGGAAGGGAACAGACGCAAGCCTACTGTGACGTTGTGTTTCCTTGTGCCTCTGAGTGTGATTTTTATCTGAGGTGGGTTATACAATGGCCAAATGCGAGCACTCACCCACAGGCTCTTCCGCTGTCCCCCTTTGCTCATTGAGGAACATGGCAGCTCTCCTAGTTCCTCTCCTCTACCCATCTCCAATCTGTTTTCCCTGTCCAGGCAATTCCTTGATTCCATTCCATGTCGTTCTTTTCTGCATTCTTGTGCGTTCAGCTGTTTTGGCTCTCTAAGTAGCTTTGTGGTAGTTTCTGGCAGAAATGAGGATTGTGTCGTCATTCTGGGGGATGACATCATGTAAACGACCCGTAGCACTATTTTTAAAAACAATCTCCTTTAGGTATTGTTTTCACATTGCCATGTTACTAATGTCAGTCCTTTTTATTTGTTCAAAATTAAATCATTTCTTAAATCAGCTTTGGTACATATCACTTCAGATGTCAAATCTTTTTGTCCAGCTGTATGGTTGGTTGGTTCACACGGTTGTTTCCTGAAGGGTTTTTTTTGTTGTCGTTTGATTGGTTTGTTTTGAGAGACGCCCACAATGGCCCTTAATTGGTTTGGTGTTTTTAGATGCTCATCTGGTAAGTGTGACAACCAAGCCAGTGACTGGAATAGTTGTTTGATGTTTGTTATGGGGATTTTTTTTATCAAGCTGAGGGTCGATGTGGGGGTGAATGGGGGGAATTTTCTAATTATGATGTCATCGTTTTTACATTTAAGAATCAAAAGGGATTTGAAATTTGAATGACTTCCAAAGTTTTTGAACCTGTGTATGAGTAAATACACATGGCATTTCTAGAAAATGGCTCTTGTTGGTTGTAGCATGAAAGCGAATGCAGATCTGATGACTTACAATAAACCAATAACCACACAACCACGTTCACTTTTACAATGAATTGCACCGCAGGCCAACTGTTTTCTCCTGCCTGATCGACATCGGTGAGTTTTAGTAAAAAACAAAAACCACTGTAATTTTACAGTACATATGTTTGTGCATATGTTTATCGATGATGGCAGACTTTGAGAAATTCCCGCTGCTGTGATTGAGGTGGACATCCCCAAACACCTGACCGTAAAGACTGCGCAAGAGAAAGGGGGCAGAGTCTGGGTTGTGGGGTAAGCCCTTTCCATGGCTGAGTCACGGGAGTTCCCCAGTTAGACGGCAGACAACTAGCGTGTGTGTGTGCGTTTCGTTTCTCTCTTAAAATAAGTTTGATTAAGAATCAGTTTCAGGGTGATGTATTGTTTCCACGTTACTAGAAATCTATATTACTAGTAATGAAAAACCTGTTCTCGTAAAAGCGGAGCTGTGGCAGTACGATATGGGAGGTGCACAAATGTAGTATAGAGAAGTTTCTGTTTGCATTTGTGTGTGTTATAGCATGAATGCACACTGAAAAAATGATTCTTGTTCTTTCTGTTTGCTGTTTTTCTAGGAAGATCTGGAAGTTCAAATGAGTAAAGGCTCATTTCCTGTGAATTTTTATTTATTTATTTATTTATTTTTTTGGTACTACACCTGTATCGACGAGGCACACATCTGTGATGCACGTTAAAATAATTCATTAACAACAAGTTGTTCGGTTCCATATACACCTGTAAGTTTCAGGAGGTAATTCGTTTGTAGAATATGGTTGTCTCTCCCATAAATTACTGACCTGTGTGTGTACAGAACAGGATTAAGCATTAAAAGGTGAGTTGACAACCAAATTTAGCTGCAGTGGCCTATATTAGAGGTCTACATTCCCGCGGCTCTCCCGTGGGAACCACGGGACCCGATCAGATTTCTTACGGTGCGTGATTAAATTTCCGAATGAAAGACTGTAGCGGATGGTAACTCTGGTGTACTTTGGACAGGAGGGGGCAGTCTGACAATCCTTTGAAAACAGTGCATGTGCGCTTGAACTTGAAGTAAGCAAAACTTTCTGCAGTGATGGCGTTCACACAGTTCCCAGTTCCCTGCCCTGAGCAACCGGGCAAGGTATCATTTTTGCATGCCAGCCACGAGTGCACCGAACATTCAGCCTTTGAGGTCAGATTTTGGAGGAGAGACATTCGGTAGTAAAACTGGCATCAGTCAGCGACATTGTTCTTGCATGGATGTGGATGTTTTTTTTTTAATATATGTATTTTTCTCTTATGCTAAAAACATGCAGATATACCAACCCCTGAAAACACTATATCCACCCTGCATTTCTGATGGAGTGTGTTTCCCAAGCTACAGTTTTCATGTGATGGTTGGCTTTCCACCCTGATATGTCTCTATGAGAGCTAGGCCTGTGTTTATTCAGACACCTCCCCACAATAACTCTCACCATTGTGTGTGAGAGCCAGTATCAGGGATTTCCTCTCACTGTTGTCCTGCTCGCCACCCAAGACCTCCCAGTGTTGCAGATGAATTTTTTTATTTTTATTCTAAAATATGTAAAGTGCTAATAATTATATTAATATTAAAAATAAATATGAATAAGCAGGTGTGTCCAAACTGCATGTTTAAGTGTTTAAATCACAATGTGTCTTATAAAATACAGTGCTTTCTTTCTATTCTAGAGTCATTTTTGACACCCTGTCTGTGATATTATTGATTGCACATCTGCGAGGCCTGGCTGTTTTTACAGCATTGTACTGATTGGATGGAATAAAGCCAATGTAAAAGACCAGGAAAACAAATAAGAGTGAAGTCAAACTCAATACACTGATGATTGCCTCCTTATCTTTCTCTACAGTGATAAACAACCACAGAGTCGGCAGAGATGATTGAGTGTTGGTGCTAAACCCTAACTCTTCAGACATTTGAGAAGTGGTGCTAGATGCTTTTTTGACGGGTAAGTGTGTGTGTGAATATGCAGAAACGGATCTAAGAATGCAGTATTACAGGGTCACGATTATTTCAGTCCCCCGCTAGCAGCTAAATCCAGAGTTCCTGAAATATCACAAAGCCTTTTAATAGTGCAGCACCATATGAGCCCACCCACTCTTCTCTGGCGCATACACTGTAAGCTCAGAATACACACATACATGCTGTCTGACTAAACCTGCTGAGCAATGAGTAGCTCTCACACACACTTACTGTATCCAAACAGTCTCAGAATTCTGCCGCACACATATTTATCTTTGGGCCAATCATGGCTCATCACAATACAGCTTATAGACTGTATTGCAAGTGTTAAACGCTTGTGAATTTCTGGAGGAAGTGTTACTGTGCCTGCTGAGTAACTAGCCCAGTACTAACCCATCAGGTTATACAGCATTTTGTAGATGGCAAGTTTTGCATCTTTGGCCTTATTTTATAATAAGTGTGTGTATTTTGTGCCATAGAAAGAGAGCCTGTACGTGTCACACTTGAAACTCTTTTGCCAAGTCCATAATTAGTGTGTGCTAGGCGTCTTTTGCTGTATGGGTATATATGTACGTGTGCCAAGCAATTTCAATCGAGTGTGTGCACGCATGCTTGCCAATATTTGTGCATCCAGCTTGCGCTCTGTGTGCCATGTGTGTTCAGAATGCGTGGGAAGCTCAGTGTGTTTGCGTGCGTGGGTGTTTCATGGGAGCACAGCCGGTCTTCTCACTTTGGAGTCTCCCTAAAGAACACTTTAATTTTAGACCCGTCTTTTTCCCCTAATCTGTCCATCCATCCTGTTCAAGCCTTCTGCTCTTCCTTTCCTCCCTCCACCCCTTGCTCTCTTTTTTTCTGTCCTTTCCTCTCTCCATCACGCCTGGCCTAATGAGATTAACCTCAGTGCCTCTCTTGTCTCTCACACACACACACTAATACACATGCAAATAATCAAACTCAAGCAACACAACACAAGTACACACACTTCTTTATGTACACATGCACACAGATACCGCTGGCTTGACTCCAGGACTTTGCTCTGCTCGTCCCCTCCCTCCCATCACTCTCACCCTCTGCCAAGAGGCCTCAGGAAGGGTTATAATGACCTCAGTGTACTCACCCTATAGGTGAACTCCCACAAGCCCATCTGTGCACCCTTTTCTTCCCATTAGACTACAGAAAAGCACTGCCCCCTAGAGGTTACAAGTGGTACTGAAGTTCTGGAGGGTTCCTTTGTTAATAGCTGCCTTCAGGCCAAACACTCACACAGACTACAAAGGATGTGTTTTCCCCCTGTGTTTAATGGATTTTGTTGTATATTTGTGCCTCGCCCCCTTATGTCCCATCTCTCTTCTTTTCTTTCTTTCTCCAGTTGGCAGGAGTAGCAGTAAACAGCTTCTCCTTCGTGTTTGTGAGTGGCCCTCTCTGTTTTGCAGTGGAGGGCTTCACACTCACACACAGCAAGTGTGGTGAGTAACCATGTGTACTGTTCTCTTGGTAGAAATGATTGAACAATCCTTTAGATGAGCATATTTGGTGCTTCTTGGCATATGACACTATTTTGTACTCTTCAGTGCATCATTATTGTTAACTAATTGAAGCTGAAATCAATTAAATTATCATTATTACATGGAAAACTTTAAAAACTTGCCTTGCCTAAGCAACTAGCTGAAATGCGATTAAGTAATAAAATTTCTTTAAATAAAAAAGCTAAAAATAAATATTTTAAAATTAATTGAATGAATATAAAAATCTAACTCAAAAGCTAATTCAAAATGTTAACACTTTAGTGTAGCCACTAGAAAAAGAGATTAGATGTCTGCTCTTCCATCTGACTTCATCAGATTTAAGACATTTACTGCAGCATTATGGCTTAGTAGTCAAATAGTTCAGTGTCACAATCACCTAACTTCTTGCCATCTTTCCAGCATGTAGTGACGCATTTTCTAGGCAGTATCGGATGTATTTGCTAAGATATTGAAGATGTGTAGGAAATTAAGTAGTCTTTGTCTTTAGTCTAGGCTGGATGCATCACACACCAGAACAGTTCACCGGGTGCAGCGCACGGGACCCTTTTCCTCTGGACGGACTCAACCGGGGACCATGGGCTCCCGTGGGCAGCCGCGCCTGGCCACCTCCCTCCAGGTAATATACCTCATCATCAGGGCTGCATTATCCTTTTACTTACTTCACTGATAAACTTGTGTTAACAGAACTATCAAACGGAATGATCAAAGCAAAAAAAATTCTCTTGATAGGTGCTTACCTGGTGTCAGTCAGCACCAGTTCCTCCCCCACGTGACTGGCCTAAACCATCCTAGTAAATTCTTAAACAATGGGTGAGTGTCTATTAAGCTATATTGTTGTTTTACAAACACTTCTGGCAAAACGTACAACTTGCGTTGTGTGTTTGCTAATGTGTCTTTGTATTTCCAGTCCTTTACATCGAGGGGATAAGCAAGACCTGTCTCAGGCTTTGTTGCCAGGATTACAAAGGCCTGCTCCTCCAAGGCCTTGGGAACCAACCAGAACTGGTCAGAGTTATGAGTCATTGCCTGGTGATAACCACAACCGACTACACAATGGCTACAATGCAGGGCCTCCTGCACACCTCACAGCTCGAGCCAATCAGCTACTGAAGGTGAATATCGAGCCCTTTTCATTCATTTTTATTTTCTTTCTTGTTACATGAATGATGCTAATTTATACATCAGTATTGTTAGTATTAAATCAGTGAATGACTAGCTTTACTTTACACTGAAATTTTCTTGAAAATTTTCACTTTTAAGAATTAAATTGAATGTGTAGCACTATTGTGAACTTGAATGAATGTTATGGTTGAGAGTACTGACCATCCTCTGTTTCTCTTTTTCTCCACAAGTATGGTGCTCCTCATCCTCAGTTTCCAGCCCATGGTTCACGGCCCATGCTTCCATTACCTGATATGTGGACCCAACCTCAGATTCAGCAGCAACCCAGAGGACCTCACTCTCATTCTGGACAGTTAAAACGGCCTGGTCCCCCTCTTGGAGAGCACTCTGTCATTCAGCATACCCCTGCTCCATCTCTACACCGGCCCATGGAGGACTGCCCCAGTCCAAGCAAGAGAAAGAAGAGCTCTGGGTCTGAGCAGGTTGGTCATGTCTTTATGGCCTCATCCGTGCATTTTCTGTCCTATATCTCTCATTTAACAAATGTTATAAAAAGCCATCTCTATCTCTGTCTCTTATGTCAGGCTTCTTATTCAGCAATGCAACGCATACCTGGGCCACCTGCACATTTGAATCAGCAGCCATCCTCCCAATACCCCTCTCCTAAACCTCCTAAACCAATACTCCTCCCCTCTCCTCCTGGATTTTGGAACCCGCTGCACAAAGGAAGAGCACCCTGGAGCCCAAATGAACGCAAAAGCGGGCAGATCGATTTCCAGGTCAGTCATTGATATTTTCTTGTATTGTGTCAGGGAGTTATATATGCCATTATTTGTCTCTGCCACTTGATTAGCCTTCACTTTTACCTTTATTTTTTTCCTCTTCCTCTTGCTGACAGTTAATAGAGATCTTGTCAAAGCGCAGAAATCATTGGCAAATCTATTTAGCATATTGAATATTCGGACTCGTCTAAGTTCCAAGTCCTGTAGTGTAAAATGTTTTGACTGGGACTGACATTGTTGATGACAGAGTCATGTAGTGTGGAAAGCACAGCAACATGTAATCATGTAGTATATGGGCATTATTAATGACACTGTGTCTTCCACTTTGTTTTATGTTAGTTGTACTTGACTTAATTGCTAATTCTTCTGATTCCCTATTCACAGGATTCAGCTAAGCCAGGATTTGGAAGTTTCCCATATAAACCGCCTCCCTTGAGTCCGTCAACCATGTCTTCATCCACCATTCCGCCCACAAGAGGTTACGGACAAAGCAGGGGTCCTCTGCCACAATCCCATAAGACTGGTCCCTCATCAACATCTCTGGGGCCACCTTCACAGAACCCTCACATCCAGCATTCTACATACCCCTACCCCAATAACAGACCTACAGCTCAAACCCTAGGGGAACCACAGGGTACTACTCCACAAAGAGGACATGATTCTGGAGTGAATTCTTTGGATAGCCGGGCTCCACCTACATCCTCATCATCACTGCGGACAGATAGGGAGCGCCCTGCACCCTCACCAGCAAACCACACCACTGTGCCTTACAGTCACCCCCAGTTCCAGCCTCACCCAGGGCTGATCCATTCCACCAGCCCATCAGCCAGCAACAAGGCCCAGGCCACAGTACCTCAGCACAACCCCAACAAACCCTGGAAGAACCAGGTAATGCACACAGAGAGAATGAAATTAAATGAATCGCACAGATTCAACTTATATTAAACAAAATCTAGCTCTGATGCACAGAAAGATTTACCTACTTATGACTTGTAAATTATTGCCCCTTTAATATATGAGTGTAAATTAGTATAATTATAAATGGCATGAAACGCAAAATGTTATCAATAGTAACAATTGTGTATCCTATATTTTGTTGACTCTAATATTCATTTCCTTTTTAGGAGTCACGTGACATTTCAGCAGCAGGGGATTCTCAGGTTGTCGCACGCCTTTCTCAGGCACAGAATAAGGTTGTTGGGGGTGACCAGGGTCAAGGGACCCTCCAACATGTGAGCCCTTCTCAGGCCCCTGCTCGAAAACCTGTCATTACCCCAAACCTGGAAATTCCTCATCCACCTTGCTCCCTGGAACTATACACCAATGTTGGAAGTAGACCTACTATGAGCTCTGCACCCCCTACCACCTCCGCCATCCCCAGCACCCTAAGTGGCTGGAGAGGCAAAGATTCTTCAGTGCTGATCTCGAACCCAAACCATGTATCCATGATTGGCCAAAATCTGCCACATCCAGGGTATCAAGGTGCCCACCCTGGTGTTGGAACCCTTCCACACCCATACAGAGGGGCACAATCTCAGATTCAGCAGTCCTCTCTTCCTCACACAGGACAAGTTAGATCTAACTACACCCCAGTGTCCTCTGCTTCCTCCACCCTAAACTCAGGGCTTCAGAGATCAGGGGAGAGCGTCATCACCAGCAAGACCTCTAACACTCTCCCACAAGCCGTCAGTTCACCTTTACATCTCCCTGAACCTCCAGCACACACAAAAGTCAATTCGGCCCTCCAGACAACAGTCCAGCTGTCCAACAGTTCATACAACTCGGTGCCCATTCAAGCTTCCTCCTCAATTTCTCAGGCAACTACTACTGTTCCAGCCCCAGTTTACCCAAGATCCTGTTTGCAAACTGCTGCCCCAAGCTCTCAGTCCATTGCTGATGCTTTAAATAAACTTGATGCAGAGTTGCAAGGCCACATGCAAGCAGAACAGAGAAGGAGAGACCAGGAGGAACAGAGGAAACAGAAGGTAGAGCAACAAGAACTGGAGACAAAGCCACACGGTGAGTCTGCAATCAAGAGTCTAGAGCGTTTGCTATCAGGTAGTGCAGCTGAGCCTCCACCTCCTCGTTTATCTCCAGCGGATGCACCCTCTTCCCTCTCACCTCCTAGTCAGAATTCACCACCTTATCCCTGGTTGAGTCGAGGAGGATTGCCCCCACGGCCTTCTGGAACTGCAAAAACCATTATGGAACGACCACGACCACCCCCTCTTACCCCCCAGACAGAATATGCCCGTGAGAAGCAAAGGCAGAGAGAGAAATGGAAGAGTGGAGCGCCATCTCAGAATTCCACTAGGATTCCCACATACCCCTCAGAGTCAGGTCTCATCAGCCCCTCCCACAACCACACAATGCAATTGAAACCTGACCGATCCAAAGATGTCACCATGTTGAAAAACTCTCATATTGCTGGGATTTTGGATGCTATTCCCAACCCCCCACCCCTGCGAGAGCCACCCAAACTTTACCAGGCTTTCCCCAAGGATGTTCCCTCTTCATTCACACAAATCAGCACGACCACAAATAGCTTGCAAAAACATATTCCTAGTACAGGACTTGGTAGTCTGGGTAGCAGTGCTAGTAGTTGCAGTGGTGACTCTGATGGTGCCCAATTTGAGGAGGAAACTTCTGAGCTCCTACCTGATGGATTGGCTAACATTATGAAGATGTTAGATGAGTCCATCAAGAAAGAGGAGGAGTTATATTCTGGTCAGATAGGAGAACGGACAGTACCAGAACCTCCGTTTTCGACAAATTTGGCTCCAATGAAGAATTATTTATGCGCACCAGACCTTGTGCCTGCCCTAAAGCAATCTCCAACTGAGGATTATCAGCCAGATGGCCATGCAAGCCCACCTGTGTTAAGTCGACAAGGTTCCTTGGCATCGCCTTGCAGTCGCACTTCTTCACTTGAAGAAGAAGAGGAGGTTCTTAAGGTCATTCCCAAGTCTGCCAATTCCATTAGCATGCAGTCCCAAGAAAGCATTCTTGCCACAACAGGAACCAACTATCGCCATAGTGACTTAGCCAAGCTGTATGGCCTTCCAGAGGTAGAGAAAAGTGAGTGCGAGGACGATGAAGAAGAAGCTGATCGGGAAGATGAAACTCCATCCTGCTCACCACCACCTCAGCGGCCACATCTCCACCAGACCGGTGTGAATAACATGTTTAGAAACCTTGCATCTGTACTTGAGAGCCAGAAATACACCTACCGTGGTGGACCCTTTGGTCGTCCTCCTCCCTCTGCTTTTGTGGGAGTTAAGTACTCTTCGTCTCTTTCTCTGGGGCCTGACATTTGCAGGCAACAACAAAGCACTTCCCCCACATCAGGTACAGCCAATCAACCAGGTTTTAGCAGTCCGACACAAACCCCTGCCATTAGTAACTCAGGTCAGCCCTGTCCCCTCTCGCCTACAAGTTGGGCATCAGAGAGGAAGAGAGGGGACAACATAAGCCAGTTAGACATTTTGGGCAATGATGATGAGGAAGAGATTTCAGAGGAACCCACAAGAGAGAAGGACTCTGGAACTGTAAAACACTTGTTGGAAAGACGACCAAAGCTGACTACCATCTCAGAGTCTTCGCTAGCGGAGCTTAGTCATAGCTATGAGGTGAACAAACACATACTCCCTTATAAAGACCACTCAAAGGCAGAGTCACAGGAGATATGCAAAACTGATAAAGAAAAGGACCGACACAAAGACAGGGAACGAGAGAGGAAACACAAACATAGTAGCAGTAGCAAAAAACATGAGGACAGAAAAGAGAGGAAGAAAAAGCACAGAGAAAGACATGATGATGCATCTCTTTCTTCATCCTCATCTTCCAGCTTCAGTCGACGGCACAGGGATGGAAAATCACACAAGGAAAAGAAGAGCAGGCAGGTGCTGGCTAACCTGGACATTCAGAGTAAGGAGTTTAGGGAGAAGGAACAAGAGTGGGATGGAGACAAGAAGAGAAGGAAAGAGGAATGTAACCGACTTCAGAGCGAAGGGGAAGAGTGGGCACAAAGTAAAGACAAGGGCAGCAGCTCAGGACGTTCCTCTGATCTCCCATCAGCTTCATCAGCATTATGTTCTGACGACTTTCAGAAACTAAAGGCACTGACAGATGGACCACCCAAAGAACTGAAGATACGTCTCATAAAGGTGGAGAGTGGGGACAGGGAGACCTTTATTGCTTCAGAGGTGGAGGAGAGGAGGATTCCTCTGGAGGAAATTACCATAAAGAACACTGCTAGTGAAATCATCAGAGCCTGCAAGTAAGCAATATTTCCATGCAGGACATCTCTGAAACTGAATATTATTTGGCTGCAGTTGCAATTTAGTTAGGGCAATGAAAGACCATATCTAATACTTAATGCCTTCTTGTTTCAGGGGAGCTCGTGTGAAGGAGAAATTCAAGGAATCATACCTCCTACCTGCCTTCTCTGTTAAACCAATTTTGAACTCGGAGCTGCCCATCCCTCGAGAGAAACTCAATCCCCCCACACCTAGTATCTATGTAAGCACTGCAGTAGCATTGTCAGCATCTCCTGCCCCCTTGTGGTCACTTTGTATTGCATACACAATAACCTCTACTTGAGTAATAATTTTGATATTCAGTTGTGTATTAAAAGTATGTCTTACTGATTCTATGTTGGTGTTTCTCTGCAGTTGGAAAGTAAAAGAGATGCATTCTCTCCGGTCCTGCTGCAGTTCTGCACAGATTCTAAAAACCCCATTACTGTCATCCGGGGACTAGCTGGCTCCCTTAGATTAAGTGAGTTTATGCATATGTCCTCTAGATTGGGCCTGGAGGATAGACATTTTCAGTTGTAAATTTTGTAACTCTACTGTTGTGTCCAAACAGTTGGTGTTGTGGAAACTAAGTTGCACTTTTTTTCCATTCCTTCTCCTTTATAGATCTTGGTCTGTTTTCCACAAAGTCTTTGGTGGAGGCAAATGCAGAGCATGCAGTAGAAGTCCGGACCCAGGTCCAGCAGCCAGCCGATGAGAACTGGGATCCCAGCGGCACTGGCCAGACCTGGCCCTGTGAGAGCAGCAGGTCGCATACAACAATTGCTAAGTATGCCCAGTACCAGGCCTCCAGTTTCCAAGAGAGCTTACAGGTGTGAACACAAATATACACTCCTACACCATTAATATTTGGAAACGGTATTAAATTTCCTGAGGTATATTGGTCATTTTGCAAATACTTCAGAATTCTTGTTTGTACAGTTCTGTCTGGTTATAAACCATAAAACAAAATGCCTTTAGAATCATATACATCATGCACTCACCATACCATTGTCTGAATTTGCAGGAAGAGAAGGGCAGTGATGATGAGGAGGAGGAGGAGGATGAGAAATCAGCCACCAACTCTGAGAATATAACCAGTAACTCCTCAGCTCCCAGCTCCAGGTAATTCATTGCAAATTGCCTTAGCACTCCATTCTTGAATTAATCCAAATAATTACCTTATTTTAAAAAAGTAGCATTTATTTAAGATTTTAATTAACTTCTAAATCACCCTCCCTGTGTGTATAAGATGTGTGTGTGAAGATAAAAATGCTGTTATTAATAGTTTAATTATTTTTACAGTTCAGAGCAGAAATCTGTGGGGAAGATAATTAAATTTGGCACCAACATTGACCTGTCCGATCCCAAAAGGTAAGAAAATTGTGCATAATTGCTTGAACATGTGCAGCAACTTCCTGTTTCTTTTGGATGTTATGAAAATATCCACCATAAATATGAAAAACTTAGACGTAGAAATAGAATGCTGCCTGTGTAACGAACAAGCAATGTGTATTAACTAAATGATGTTGTCTTGTTCTTTAGATGGAAGCCTCAGCTGCAAGAACTGCAGAAGTTGCCAGCGTTTATGCGTGTTTCCTCCAGTGGGAATATGCTGAGCCATGTTGGCCACACCATTTTGGGAATGAATACAGTACAACTCTACATGAAGGTCCCTGGCTGCCGCACACCAGGTTTGACTTGATCTCAAATAACTTGATTGATGATTTCTAGTCAATCAAGGATATAGTAGTCTTCTTTGGCAAGTAGTTCTTAAAGTTTTGGTTAAAATTTCATGTTTAATCCTTGTGTCATCAGGACACCAGGAGAACAATAACTTCTGTTCCGTAAACATTAATATCGGGCCTGGTGACTGTGAGTGGTTTGCTGTCCATGACAACTACTGGGAGGCCATCAGTGATTTCTGTGAAAAGTAAGAAACTGTCTCTCTTAAAAATTCAAAATCTGTCTTTGTAAGCCACAGCAGAATTGGTCAACTTATCAAAAACTCTCTCAATATGACATTAATAGCCAAATAACATTTGATTCCTAATGTATTAATTTTAACCAAAAATATATTAAGTTTGTGAATGAATTTTCACTCAGGCATGGAGTGGACTACCTGACAGGATCATGGTGGCCAGTTCTGGATGACTTGTACCGCTCTAATATCCCTGTGTACCGGTTCATCCAAAGGCCAGGAGATCTGGTATGGATCAACGCAGGCACTGTACACTGGGTTCAAGCCGTGGGCTGGTGCAACAATATTGCTTGGAATGTGGGACCTGTCAACTGTGAGTAACCTACACACTAACCTTTTAACCTTTCTTTTTATCTTTAAAAAATGTTATCAGTCATTATAGTTACATAAACAGTCGCAACAAAATAAAACTAAAATTTCTTAGCCAGGGCACAGAACTGTAAAAAGCTTTTTTGATAGACCCTTATCTTTGCATTTGTAGCATATCAGTACCAGTTGGCTTTGGAGAGATTTGAGTGGAACGAAGTGAAGAAAGTGAAATCCATCGTCCCCATGATTCACGTGTCCTGGAACGTGGCACGCAACGTCAAAGTCACCGATCCAGACACTTACAAAATGATCAAGTGCGTATGCAGCAGCATTATATGGACTTTTTCCAAGTTGCACCACAATTAAGTAGCATGGACATTTCATACATTTCTTTCCTCCTTTTCAGACACTGTCTCCTTCAGTCTATTAAGCACATTCAGATACTGAGGGACCAGCTGGTGGCAGCTGGAAAGAAGATCTCCTATCAGAGCAGAGTAAAGGATGAGCCGGCCTACTACTGTAACGAGTGTGATGTGAGTCGATTGTTGTGCTTCATAATTTGTAAAATATATTAGCAGGTTCCAAGTAGAAAAAGATATTGATATCTGTATTCAAAAACTCACCAGACCTGCAGAATTATATTCCAAAAAAACTTTGCTAGTGGTGCAGAAATTACACGCTGCATCTTTACATGGGTTGTGCCAAGTTCTGAATTCTGGAATTGAAATTTATTGTTAACACTTCTTCAGCAGTACAATCACAAACTTTTGTGTTCTCACCATTTTAATAATGACTGCATCCTGAACCATGCAGGTCAGTATGTTCTATATCTTTGCCGTGATGTAAAGAAATGAGTTACATCGCATCTGAGTTTAGAGATGCACCACTTGACCGGCCATAAATTGGTTTTTAGTTTTATTTTTGCTGATATCTTTTCTGGACTTGCGCACACACACACACACTGCTGTGCAATAATTTCCAAAAATGTAATTTGTGTGGAAATATTACAAGGTCTGTAAACAGGACATTAATACAGGCCAGAGACAGACGCAAAGAACAGACGCGCCAAAAAAAAAAACTGTACCAGGCACAACAAGTTCACTATTTGCAATGCTCAAAATATAGGAAGAAAATATAAATACTGAATTCGCAGTTGGGTTCATATGAATGAATCTCTGAAGGTAACGTTCTTCAGAAAAGTTTCAATTGCATTTTCTTTTCCTGTTGCCTCTATATAAAGTAGTGTTTCTAAGCAGAGAGCTGCTTTTGTGTACAGTGTTAACCAAAGAAAGTTAGTAAAGTAATTCTCGTTGTTGTCTGATTGCAAAAAATGCAAAAACAAAAAGTTTGTTTTATCTTGTAGACGTACCCTAAGAAGAAAAATAATTAAATCATGTGAATGTATTCTGGTAGGCCCCCTAAAGAAAAGGATGAACTTGCAAATGACATAATAGGGGCCCTTTAAGAGTTTCTGGTTTGTTTGTTTGTTCATTCTTGAGCAGGTGGAGGTGTTTAACCTGCTGTTTGTGACCAGTGAGAGTGGCAGTCGGAAGACGTATGTGGTGCACTGTGAGGACTGTGCACGACAACGCAGCCCAAACCTCTCCAATGTAGTAGTGCTGGAGCAATACCGCATGGAGGAGCTAATGAACGTGTACGACTCTTTCACCCTGGTGAGTTCAACCGCACACTTTGTCGAATTGCACGACCAAAAACAAAGCTTCAGAAAAAGCTAATATCTATCATTTGCTTGTTTGCTTTCTCAGGCCATCAGTCCCAGCTCCCGATGAGAACGTCTCATCAATTTCCCTCACACAGCCATAACCAAAACTCCTGCTCGCAGGACAAGATCTTTTATTTTAGTCCAATTAAGACTTAAAACATTTACCATTGGAAAAAATTACCTACTACTGTTTAATATTTGTTGAACAGCCAATCGAGAACCAGTTTTCTCAGCATTGTTTACAGAACCAATCAGCCAATAAGACTCCACTTTACCAACCTCTGAATGGCTCTGCGGGACTTCAGATGGACCGTAGTTTGGTGCTGTCGTGGCTTACAGAAGCGGAGTTGACAAGATCCTGTCCGTTTGGGTTTTTGTTCTGTAGTTTTCCTTCATGTTGCTGTTTTTTTTTTTTTTTTTTGGGTCGTCTTGAATACTGAAATGTCTAAATGCTCTTTTTACTTTTCGTGGGTGCTTATTTTTCTCCAATAATTTATTATTTTTAAACCTAGAACAGCCTAGATATATACCACATTGGCCTTGTGACTTGTATTTAGTGAAGAGATAAAAATTAATAATAATACTAATAATAGAGCTATGGACATTTTTCTAAAGCATTAAGAATTAAAAGAAATACAGTTGTTCAGAATGCTTCAAAACATACGGGTTTTAAAATACTTATTTCAGTTTTAGTATGGAATGTTGTGTTTAATCTTCAGGACAAGCGTTTTAGGATTGCATCTTTAATCCATCTCTTTTCCTGCATTTTGTCAGTATACTTGTTCAGTTTCATCTGTTTTGGTCAGTGAATTGTTTCTCACCTCTATACAGATCTGTTCTCTTATATTTTTTTTTTCTTTTTCTTTTTTTTTTTAAATTGTAAATTGTTTTTATTTAAATTGTTCTTCTATTTATTGGATATAACATGTTCTCCCTGCCTCAACATGGTTATCATAGATGTATTAAGGGTTTCTATTGTTATTCTAAATCCTCTGTAATATTTTAAGGGTGCTAATTTTTTTTTTTTTTTTTTTTTATATCGGTGCTTGCCCCTTTAAATATCTTTCCTGTTTATATAAATTAAATGTCTCATAACTGATTCCTTGTCCTTTTAGATTGTAGAGCACAGAGACTAGGATTTGACTAATCAAAAGTTGTCTGTTTATACACAAATGTTTTAAAAAGTCATTTTCCCCACTTATGTTAACATCATGATTTAAATGTGATCACTGTTATATATTTAAACACCTGCTCACTTGCCTGTTTGTTTATTTGGGGGGGAAAAGACCGCTTAAGTCCAGGGGCCATGTTCACTTGAGTTCTCAGATTAGACCTGTGCTCTCTGAATCTTTTTGTTTGTTGTTGTTTTTTTACTAAGATGGTATCTTGGACTGATGTTAGTTATCCTGAGCCAAGATTAGCAGCTATTCCGATGAATTCAGGTGATTCACGAATTGGGGCTAAGAACAGTTTTTGATACCTGTCTCACACATTAAGTGGTGCTTCTGTCCTGTTGTAAATGCTGTTCATTTGAGGACATGATTCTGACTACAACAGGTATAAACTTTCAATATATACAGTATACAGTAATTGGCTGCAGTGGGTTGTCATACGCCTAAACTGAGGCATCACATTGAACTGTAAGTGGTGATATTTTACTGGAATGGGTAACCGTGTGAAAGGGGATTTAACGCATTATTGTTTTGAGTTATATACTGTAATTTTTTACAGCTTTAGAGGCGTTAGCGTGAAGTAATTCATGTATTATCAGGAAAATGGTTTTGATTGATCTAGATGGTGCTGAGTTCTTGAGCTACTCTCAATTTTTTAAGAAATATTTTTCCTGTTGCAATATACACACACTTTCCTTTTTTCCTCATTGTTTTATTTTTGTGGTTATTTAAAATCTGCACTGTTTTGGAATTCACACACGAAGCGAACTGAGCCAGACATGTCTTAAAACACTTTGTGAATTCGTGTGACATTGATTATGATTACTCTGAGTAATATTAAATGCTTTTGATAAACTTTGATCTATACCATGTCTCTGTGTTCATTCAGTGTGGAGTGTAAGGTTTCAAAAACATTATCTATCATCAGTGATTCCAGACGAGTGACGTATGAATGCAAAAACAATCCCATCAAAAACTGCGAAAACCATCCCGACAGATCTATAAACATAAAAGGTTTGCCATGTGAATCAGGGTAAGAATAAACATGCTTTGGAAGAAGGCTTGATTTTATATTGATTCATTAATTAGAAGTTCATTTTAACTGAAAAAAAAAATACTTAGTGTACCTTTAAACAATATTTTTTCATTTTTTGGGGGGTTTAAATTTTTTTTTTTATAATTTTTGAATTACTTTTTTTTTATTAAACTTTTTTTGTAAAAATATTAATATAATCTTTGCAAAAATGTTTACGCTATCAGTATATTGCTCTTGTCATCATACCGTAATTTCATCAGCCCATACCAGACACTCCCGTTATCTGTAGGTGAATATTTATCCTTGTTTATTCATCTCATGTTTTGTGTCAGGTTCATCCCTATCAAAGTTCCTTCCTGTTCTTCTCTGTTGACGTTGGTTTAGAGGAACTAAAGCTTGTTTACTTTTGTGATCAGTTTCCAGTAACATTCCCTATCATTAAACTTTACTACATGTTTGACACAGGATTGCTCATTTCATGCAGTAGCTTTCAATTTATCTGTGTGAGAATGGAAGTGTTCCATTTAACACACCCATGTACATAACAGCAGCAAGAGTTGAACTGATGGTGAGATATATCAAAGAGTTTACAACAGCCAAGCTACCATCAACTACCAGGAGTTTATTTCAACTGACAACAAATTATTTTGTAAAACATTACAATTCATAGTCAGTTATTGCAGAAATTGACTCCCATAATACTCCAAATAAATTAGCAAACACTTTTTCCAAACTGACTTTGGAGAATCAACACAAATTCAGGAGTTTGAAAAAGAGTAGAGTTCGAAAAGGACATTAGACTCATGCAGAGGTTGACGCTGTACAGGCTTGCGGATTTCCTACTTCCTGTAAGTACAGGAAGCTCTTTCCACCCCTCCTTTATCACATTGCTCAATTTTTCTCCATTCAGAAAGCCAAACTACAAATGTAAAGCTTGTTTAATTAATGCACACTAGTCTAAAGTCAAAGAGCTCTGCTGAACTCAAACTTGCACTTGCCACAAACCAGAGGCTGGTGAAAGCAAATCACTTACAAAAGTGGATACAACTTTTTACAGCAAACCTTGACAAAGTGATATTTGGGATGTAACAACAGCATTTATGCAATCTTCAGACAGATTACAGCAATAGTCAAGTCACCTTTATTTATAAAGCACTTTATTCTTTATAGTTTCAAAGCAGCTTTACAGTGATGACAGGGAAATGATTCAATGATGCAAACAGAGTTCATTTTGGCAGAACAGCAGCTCTAAAAGAAAAGTGTCATTGTTCAGCTGAAGTCAGTTCAGTGTTGATTCAGTTCCGTTGTAAAGATCATCAACTATTATATTAGTTAATTTCATCCATAAATCAGTTCTGCTGAAAGCAGTGATGTCATCATCCAGCTCAGTTCAGTTCTCGTCCAATAGTGTTAGTCAGTAAAATCAATAACATTGTTGAATATTAAGTGTCCCCAACTAAGCGAGCCAGAGGTGACAGTGGCAAGGAACCAAAACTCCATCAGATCTGGTCAACCAACCAATATAGTGTGGTTATGTCTAGGTGCAGGTCCACCATTTGATCTGGATACGGCTGACTACGGTAACCTAGGGTTAAACAGAAAACATAATATTAGCATAGATGCCTTTCCTCTTACAATTTAACAAGTAGATCAGGTGTTATGGAAAGTGTTCCTGGTTCCAGCTGACCTAATCTAGCCTAACAATCCTTTAACGGATGTGAATTATAGAAATGTGATAATGTGTTATGCGTATGCCAGGGTAAAGAGATCTGTTTTTAGTCTAGATTTAAACTGACAGACTGTGTCATCAAGTCAAGGAAGACTGTTCCAGAGTTTGGGTGCTATATAGGAAAAGGATCTACCACCTTTTTGATATTATAGGTATTATCAACTGACCAGAATTTTGAGATCAAAATAGACGTGAAGGATTATAATGCATTAAGAGCTCGCTCAAGTACTGAGTGCTTTGTAAGTAATTAGCAAGATTTTAAATTGTATGCGATGTTTAATAGGGACCCAGTGCAGTGTTGACAGAACCGGGCTAATTTGGCCATACTTTCTGGTTCTATAGTAAGAACTCTAGCTGCTGCGGTTTGGAACAGCTTGAGTTTTTTTATTAAGCGAGCAGGGCGTCCACCCAGGGCGTTACAGTAATCTAGCCTTGAGGTAATGAATCCATGAACTAACTTTTCTGAATTTGTTATTAAGAACATATTCCGTAATTTAGAAATATTTTAAAGATGTAAAAATGCAGTTGTACAGATGCTAGAAATGTGGCTTTCAAGTGAAAGATTGGTATCAAAGAGCACACCCAGGTTCCTAACTTACGACAGACTTGACAGAGCAGCCATCAAGGGTTAGACAGTTATTATATATAGAGTTTTTGGTTAAATAATTAAAACCTGTTTTTTTAGAATTGAGTAGTAGGAATTTATGTGTCATCCAACATTTTATATCAACTGTGCATTCAGTTAATTTTGTGAATCACACTTTTAGCAAAAATAAATAAAATAAAAATAATTTCACTTCTCCTTGTTAAGTCCTGTTCAGGGCTTTTAAGAATTGCACATTAACACAGTTATTATCTTTTCTTTTTAACTGTCTTGACCACCCTCTTGAGTGAAGTCAGGGGTCAGTACCCAGAAATGCAAAAAGAGTAAACATTGTCTTGTACAAAGCAGTGGGAAACATTACATCTGACAGACATTAATTTATCTGTTTGATTTCTACCACAGATGGGCTCTTATCAGTTACGCAACCCAGCATTTACTCTATTCCTCTCATGTGCCACCACTCCCTCTGTATTTTTTCACATATTCTTGTTATCATGAAGGAGAGCCCATACTGCTCCACTCCATCCTTCTTTCAGATCTCTCAATCTTTCCTATCAGTTGTTTGTGTTCCTCTCTTTTCTTTTCCCACGTGGTCTACAAAAGTGCAGTCTGGATCAGCCTCACTCAAATCTTCAACTTTAAAGCATGTTAACCTTTAAAGAAATATCTGTGGTCTGGATGATATCGGTTAACTGTAAAACTGATCTTGCTCTTAAATGTTGCCTAAATTATTTCCTGTTTAAACTTAACTTCATGTAGTGATCAGCAAAAATCACATTTTCAATTTTGGATTCATACAATGTTTTTTTTGCAGTTTGATTTTATTGTGAAGTCTAGTATATCTGTATAATTCCCCATCATGAATTGCAACCTTGATTTACTCAGTATGAATAAAGAAATTATACTATTCACAATATAAAACGTTACACAGAAAAGTCACAATTGTCATTTTTAAAGTAAACATTTTATATGTATTTTAAAGTTTATATGCCACCATTAAAATAAAATCAGTAATTAAAATTAGTATTAAAGTAAAATAAATCCTGTAGCTGTAGTCTACCTTTTTGCCAAATAATTTTGTCAGATACAACAGGTTTAGTGTTTTAAAGTATTTTTAAAAATATAAAAACATTTTCTAATATCTTAATGGTTTAATCAAAGCGGTTTATTTGTTATATGTTTCTTGGTGATGGGAAAGACCTGTTAGAGTTTAATGCTGTTATATTTGATATTTAAGAGTTTTTGTAATGTTGAGGATTTTATGGTTACCATTGTTCTGAAAAGTAGATACTGTACATGAAGGTAAACACTACATTGACTCTATAATTAGGCCTATTCACCGTGCCAACACCAGTAACGGGTAATATCTTACTTGTTAATTAAATATACATGTTACACAAGTTACATAAAGCATCTGCTGTACTAGCTGTGTATTTAAATAAAGTAAAAGATAAATTTGATGCAGTGCTCAAACTGAGGTGATTTAGGAGCTGTATACACAGCACCAACTTCAAGTAAAAACAGAAAACTTCTTATGTGGTTTAGCCAATTGTTTCACAACAATGGCATTTTGGGGACCTGAAAACACAAACTTTTGAAAACTGGTTTCAAAGTGCAAGTTTTTGAAAATGATATTGCTGTTGGCATGCATCGCACAGCATTTTTCATTATTTTCACAGCACAGAATGAACGGGGATCGTTTTGACAATGTTGTCATCTGTACGCAAAAAACACAAAGGTGTCGTGTAAATTTACCCTTAATTATGAGTAATCAACTTAAAAATTTGTATTCGTTCATGCTACGATTCAAGTTCCTCTAAGTCAAATGTAGTTTGTTGGTTGAATGTAATTTCATTAGTTGTTTCAACTAAATTTATGCAAACTGTTTTTTTTTTTTTGAGCCACCACATTGTTTATTCCCTGAAATGTCCCCTAAAAGACTGATTGTTGCATAACAAGTGCATTATGGGTTGAAGATGATGTATGGAGATTTTCCAAAGATCACTTGAGCAATATCAACCAAACCACAAGATTACAGGAAAAACAACACTTGGCACCATGTGGTCAGAGCAGTTTACGTTTTGAGCAGAGAAGAAAAGGAGGTGTGGAAGATGTGGAGTAAATGTGCGGTGGCTTCATGTCCTCTCCATCCATCAGCAGTAATTAAAGTCTTCACTTCGGCTCTTTAAATAAACATTCCTTCCCCCACACAAAAAGTAAAGAAAGCGACCGAGAGGAGAAGAGAAGAGTCAAGAAAAAGGGGAGGGGGCATGAGGGAGGCACAGAGAAAGGCACTGCTATAACTGCCAGGCAGGATACATCCATATCTCAGTCTGCCTCAGTAAGAGAGAGCGAGTGGACTAATATACAGCCAATCTGAGCTTAAACCAGCTATATTTAAGAGAACACAATAAACGAGAGCAAGGATCAGCCTAGTACGGCAAGAAAAACGTTTTTAGAAGTTTAGAAATTCTAGAACCCTTTTGAACAAGGAATTCCAAAAAATAGGACAAGAAACACAAAACAAAAACAAGGACTGCATGTTGAGTTAGACGAAGGCAACAAAAAGAGGACTACTGGACTCACAACATTGGGTGAGTGGTGGGAGCAGAGGGCTTGATAAGGTGCATGTGAGACTGACCTATCAGAGGCAGGGGAATGTTTGGAATTTACACTGACAAACGTATCTCTTTGATTGCTTTTTTTAAAACATTAATTTACATAACCGTTAGATCAGCGATGACTATGCATGTGCACTGCTGCATAGATTGGAGTGTTGCACGTGCATACCGGCTACCTTTCATTGAAAAACGTCTCTGAGTGAATTTTTTAACCAGCATTTATTGGCAGAGGGAATGGAATGCACATATGTTTGATTTTTGGGGGGACGAGATCTGCTACGCTGCTACTGAGCAATTACAAGAATTTGTTCAGCTTAGTTATAATAACACATAAATGACATGATGCTGCAAAATTATACTAAACCTCCGTAGCAGATGTAGGTGGCACTGGGGAGGAGGAAGGATAAACAGAATTTTTCATAATCATGCAGCAAGGCGATCCCCCACTAAGTTATGAATATAAATGGTATATGTATATTGAAATACCCCAACAAGTAGAAGCATGAATTTCTCCAAAAAATCACATCAGACCTCCTAATATAAATAGCAAAGGAAATCACATTCCATTATGAACCTATAAAGATTTTTAAGTTGCTATATTTTGGTCAATTCTGCTTTATACATGCATACACATGGTTCTGTTGAAGTAATATTTCCAAAGTTTTTGCTCTAGATTAATTCTCAATTGTGTGATTCCCAGAAAAGTGGAAACAGTGTTAGCGGGTGGAGCAATCTGGGGTTCTCCAGGTTTGGCATGGTGTGCGCTTGTGTTCACGTTTCCTGTGAGTGGTGATTTAGTGTTTGTTATATGCAGAGTCACCTGCTATATAGGCGCTGACAAACAGAATACAAAGGCAGGAAGACAACACAACAGTCTTGTATCATGCATCACTGATGGCATATTCAGGATCTAGTGTTTAAGGGTGAGAGTGTATGTGTGTGAGAGAGAGTCATAGACCATCCTGTATCCATATTTAGATGATTAGAGTATGGCATTGAGGCCACAGCTGTCTGCCGTGTAAAGTATTTATGTAGTTTGACCTCGGTCTATTGTTCTGGAGTCCTATCTGGATAGTCAGTGTAACTGTCTAACCAATGAGGGGGAAGGGCACCTCTTTTCAGCACTCCACAGGTTACTGGAACCTGGATTGAAGCCGATGATGCTCTGCAGCCAGTTATCCATCTATGTATTATTATAGTGATTGTGAGAGTGTATGTTCTGAGGTGCAAGACAATTTTCTGAAGAAATTCTGACAAAGAAATTCTGAAAAGTGATATTTTCTGATTTACATACATTTTGTAATTTATATAACATTAGTACTTTTTTAAGTAAAAAATTATAAAAGTAAATGGTTTGCATAAATAAAATTAAGCCTCTCCTGGATCATAAGGATTTAGCATTGTGACATTTTCCATTTCTGTACTCCGACAAAATCTCATTCTTATTGCCAATTATGAAAACAAGAATTGGTAACACTTTATTTTACTGTGTCATTGTTACATATGTTACATGTAGTTACTATAGTAATAACTATGAATTATGCAAAATTACATGCAACTAACTCTAAACCAAACCAAACCCTAATCCTAAACCTATAGTAAGTACATGTAGTTACTTAATATTACTCTGTTACACTGTAATTATACATTTAATTACTAAGACATCTTAAAATAAAGTGTAGCCCAAGAATTTTACATCATAACAATTGTTGTATCACACGTAATTAATGCTGATTTTATTTTGTAACAATCAACAATTGTCTCCCAACAGGATGGATCTCTTTACTATTTGACAAATTTATAAGATATTATAAACCATTTTAAAAGTGAAACTTGTACTGACCCTATCATTGGGCTTTATAATTTATTTAATTTTTTAATTTGGGGTTAAATTATACATACCCATACACATGATACAAGACTAAGGATAAAAGAGGTAAGAATGGTCAAATCCCTGGAGGTGTGGGCTACTGCGATGTCAGGGCCTTGCTTTTCATCATATCGCCTGTGTTGATCCAAACACACTGAAATACCAATTAGTTTCCACCACAAAGGGCCAATTGGCTTTCAGATAACAATCCGTCTCTGATAAGAGCTAATTAAAAGATCATACAAACCTAGTTTCCTGGCGATAAGTGATTTAACCTTGCTCTGAACTTTAGTAGTTCGTAAACAGTGCAAAACAGATGTCAGAGTCACCTACGGACACATCCTCCACTCAGGGCCGGTTCTAGACATTTGGAGGCCCTAGGCAAAATTTATGTTGGAGGCCCCCACTTCACACCCCTCCTAATTAACAGCACTGAAAACAAATATTATTTCTTTCCTTTTTATTTAACATGTTATTAAAATTTGTATATTTTATTTTCATATGTCCAGACTCATACCTTGATCATTTTTTGTACAGGATTTCCCCCTCTTATTGATTTATTGCAGTGGCATAAATACCTTAAATATGTATCATACACTCTTAAAAATAAAGGATCCAAAAGGGAATTTTTACAGTGATGCCATAAAAGAACCCTTTTTGGTTCTCCAAAGAGGGAGGCGTGTTGAGTGGCGGGCCTCCAACATATTTTTTGCCTAGGGCCTCCAAATGTCTAGAACCTACGGAGCCCCTAAAGGGACGTGGAGGTGGAAAAAAATTGGGATGGGAGGATTTAAAAAAAAAAAAATCTTTTGCATTCCCAGGCAAAGATTATCATTCCCTTGGAAAACCTGTAGTGAGCTCGGACAAAACCTTCCTGTTCAATGTCCCTCTGGCTGGTAGTAGTTTCAGTCAGCTCCGTGCATTAATACACTCAAATGATGCGTGGCTCATTTAGAGTTTGAACTTGTTTGACTCAAATATGAGGAAATTCGGTCACAAAATAGTGAATGTTCAGCTTTGTAGCCTGTTAAGGATTGAAATTGCAGATGGTACAAAGCTCTTTTTGAAATGAGCCCTTCTCCATGTCGGGGTCCTGTACCTGTGCCCGGAGGGAAGGAGAGTTTGAAGTCAGTGACTTTATTGACATTGATTTTCCTAAAATGTTTTTTTTTAAACTCACCATTATGGTGGATGGTGTTTGCTTTGCTTGGGCACTTAATTTACAGTTTTTTATTTCTGGTTTAAAGAAATCACAGTTCACGTGCAACTGAAATTCACAATTCATATATATGATCTGTCTTTCACTAGCAGTTGATTTGTAGGCTAATACTCAACATGAAACCATTCTGTGGTTAAATGAAGAGCCTTTATAATCCATGGAACCTTCCTATAGCAGGTTCTTAACTGTGGGGAAAAAAGTTTCTTTAGATTGTTTTAGAATGTTCTTCTCACTAAGAAAAAAAAATGGTTCTATTAAGTACTGTTCACTGAAAGATTCAATGGAAAAAAGGGTTCTTTCATGGCATCACTGTAAAAACTCCATTTTGGAACCTTTATTTTTAAGAGTGCATAATACATATTTAAGGTATTTATGCCACTGCAATAAATCAATAGGCATGGGAAGTCCTGTCCAAAAAATGTCTTTGTTTACTCATAAACCCCAAGAAATGATTAATTACGTAGTAGTTTGAATACCACTGTCAAGCAAAAAAATAAAAATAAATAAAGTTTTGAGGCAGGGCTATTCTTAATAGACTTTTCCCTCATTTCCTCCACTTCTGCAGTTATCTTTCTCTGTTTGCATTCACTGATTTGCCAAAGTCATCTTTAATGTTTAATTGTCAATTCACCTCACCTCACCATTATGGTGGATGGTGTTTCCTTTGCTTGGGCACTTCATTTATATTATTGTAATTCCGATTTGATGCAGTGATGTGATGCAAGTGAACTTCACAATTCATGTATATATGTGTGTATATATATAATTATATATTTGAATAACATGACCTCAAATTTTATTTTATGCCAAATAATTATCATTTATAAAATTAACGGTAACACATAAACTGCAGAACTGGAACAGCAGTTTCAGGCCGCAAGCTGGCTCTGCAGAACCGGGACAGCAGTTTTAGGCCGCCTGCAGTTACAGGTCATTAGCTGGCTCTGCAGGCAGCCTAAAACTGTTGTCTCGGTTCTCCAGAGCAACTTGCGGTCTGAAACTGCAGGCGGCCTAAAACTGCTGTCTCAGTTCTGCAGAGCCAGCTTGCGGCCTGAAACTGCAGGCGGCCTAAAACTGCTTTCTCGGTTCTGCAGAGCCAGCTTGCGGCCTGAAACTGCTGTCCTGGTTCTGCAGAGCCAACTTGCGACCTGAAACTGCAGGCGGCCTAAAACTCCTGTCCCGGTTCTGCAGAGCCAGCTAACGGCCTGAAACTGCAGGCGGCCTAAAACTATTGCAGGCGGCCTAAAACCGCTGTCCCAGTTCTGCAGAGCCAGCTTGTGGCCTGAAACTGCAGGCGGCCTAAAACTGCTGTCCCGGTCCTGCAGAGCCAGCTAGCAGCTTGAACCTTTAGGCGGCCTAAAACTACTGCAGGCGACCTAAAACTGCTGTCCCAGTTTTGCAGAGCCAGCTTGTGGCCTAAAACTGCTGTCCCGGTTCTGCATAGCCAACTTGCGGTCTGAAACTGCAGGCGGCCTAAAACTCCTGTCCCGGTTCTGCAGAGCCAGCTAACGGCCTGAAACTGCAGGCGGCCTAAAACTACTGCAGGCGGCCTAAAACCGCTGTCCCAGTTCTGCAGAGCCAGCTTGTGGCCTGAAACTGCAGGCGGCCTAAAACTGCTGTCCCGGTCCTGCAGAGCCAGCTAGCAGCTTGAACCTTTAGGCGGCCTAAAACTACTGCAGGCGACCTAAAACTGCTGTCCCAGTTTTGCAGAGCCAGCTTGTGGCCTAAAACTGCTGTCCCGGTTCTGCATAGCCAACTTGCGGTCTGAAACTGCAGGCAGCCTAAAACTGCTGTCCCGGTTCTGCAGAGCCAGCTGGCGGCCTGAAACTGCAATCGGCCTAAAACTGCTGTCCTGGTTCTGCAGTTTATGTGCTATCGTTAACTTTATAAATGATCATTATTTGGCATAAAATAAGATTTGAGGTCATGTTTTTCAAATATGTAATTATATATATACATATGAATTGTGAAGTTCACTTGTACATGAACATAAGACCTATGATTTCTTGTTGCATCACTGCATCAAATCAGAATTACATTAATATAAATGAAGTACCCAAGCAAAGGAAACACCATCCACCATAATGGTGAGTCTAAAATAAAACATTTTAGGAAAATCAGTCAGGCTTTGACTTTGGCAAATCAGTGAATGCAAACGGAGAAAGATAACTGCAGAAGTGGAGGAAATGAGAGAAAAATCTATTAAGAATAGACCCGCCTCAAAACTTTTTTTTTTTTTTTTTTTGCGGTCTGAAACTGCAGGCAGCCTAAAACTGCTGTCCCGGTTCTGCAGAGCCAGCCTGAAACTGCAGGCGGCCTAAAACTGCTGTCCTGGTTCTGCAGTTTATGTGCTATCGTTAACTTTATAAATGATCATTATTTGGCATAAAATAAGATTTGAGGTCATGTTTTTCAAATATGTAATTATATATATACATATGAATTGTGAAGTTCACTTGTACATGAACATAAGACCTATGATTTCTTGTTGCATCACTGCATCAAATCAGAATTACATTAATATAAATGAAGTACCCAAGCAAAGGAAACACCATCCACCATAATGGTGAGTCTAAAATAAAACATTTTAGGAAAATCAGTCAGGCTTTGACTTTGGCAAATCAGTGAATGCAAACGGAGAAAGATAACTGCAGAAGTGGAGGAAATGAGAGAAAAATCTATTAAGAATAGACCCGCCTCAAAACTTTTTTTTTTTTTTTGCGGCCTGAAACTGCAGGCAGCCTAAAACTGCTGTCCCGGTTCTGCAGAGCCAACTTGCGGTCTGAAACTGCAGGCAGCCTAAAACTGCTGTCCCGGTTCTGCAGAGCCAACTTGCTACCTGAAACTGCAGGGCGACCTAAAACTGCTGTCCAAATTACTGCAGAGGCAGCTTGCAGCCTGAAACTGCTGCTCCGGTTCTGCAGTTTATGTGCTACCGTTAACTTTATAAATGATCATTATCTGGCAAAAAATAAGATCTGAGGTGTTACGTCCTATTCTAAAAAAAATAGTTATGTTATTCAAATATATAGTTACATGAATTGTGAAGTTCACTTGCACATGAACTGTGATTTCTTGCTGCATCACTGCATCAAACCAGAATTACAATATTATAAATGAAGTGCCCAAGCAAAGGAAACACCATCCACCATAATGGTGAGTCCAAAATAAAACATTTTAGGAAAATCAGTCAATTTATGAAGTCAGCTTATGTGATGTTCTCTCAAGTTTTTCAGTTGAATTGACAATTAAACATTTAAGATGACTTTGACAAATCAGTGAATGCAAACAGAGAAAGATAACTGCAGAAGTGGAGGAAATGAGGGAAAAGTCTATTAAGAATAGCCCCGCCTCAAAAATTTTTTTTTTTGCTTGACAGTGGTACTCAAACTACTTAGTATTTAATCATTACTTGGGGTTTATGAGTAAAAAAAACCACACTTTTTGGACAGGACTTCCCATTCCTATTGATTTATTGCAGTGGCATAAATACCTTAAATATGTATTATACACTCTTAAAAATAAAGGTTCCAAAATGGAGTTTTTACAGTAATGCCATAAAAGAACCCTTTTTTCCATAGAATCTTTCAGTGAACAGTACTTAAAAGAACCATTTTTTTTTCTTAGTGTGAAGAACATTCTAAAACAATCTATAGAAACTATCCCCCCCCCCCAGTAAAGAACCTGCTATGGGAAGGTTCGATGGATTATAAAGGTTCTTCATATAACCACAGAGTATCAGCCTACACAAATCAACCGCTATAGACAAACTACTGAGCAGAAATACTTAACTACTTCATAAAATTGCTTATTTTTCATTAAATATAACAAAAAGTTATTTCAGTTTCGAAAACTGAAATTAAGTATTACGTTAGAGCAGTAATGTAAACAACAGAATTTAAAAGATACAGAGGTATCATTAAAAAAAATACTCTAGTGCTGAAATATTCCATCTCTTTGACTTTGAATACGAACTTTGCTTTTACGTCAGTATCTTACTAGTCGGCTCCAGACGCGATATCATTCATTGTCTGCACAAATTCATAATGTTTATAACAGTCTGGACGCTCTTTTAAACTTATAAACCGGCAAATGATCTCCCCAGAAATGATGGAGGTCGACAGAACACAAATATGAGCTTGTTTACTGTTAAAATGAGGCTTGATTAAATATCTGAAAAAATATACATATTTTTTAAAAGCTTACCGTTTAATGGCTAATGTTTTTGAACTATTTTGTAGTTCTTTTGCACAACAATATGGTTCAAGCCTACAAATAAAAATACAAAATCAAGTGCACTCCTTTCACAATTTAACCCTTAAACACATGCCTCAGGTCTTTACTGACCCGGGACATCATAGCCTACCCCTAATTTTTTTTAAGCCTTCTTTGTATTCCTCAGTCTATGCATTGTTTATAATGTAACATAATAAAATATATTAAAAAAATACAATTACAAAAGTATGTTGTTGCTTTTTTTTTTCTTCAAAAATTAATTAAAGTGTATAGGGTTGGCAATGTCTGATATGCAATGATGAGGTGACGTTTCTTTTGTAAAGTCTTTTATTCACTATCACCTTCAGATCAGGATGAGCATGAATGGCACACTGGAGAAGGGAGCTCATCACCAGACCCTCGACCTCTCTGAAGAGCTCCCAAACAACAGCCATCACCACCATCACCATCATCCCAATTTCCAGCACACAAACTCTCTGGCCTCCACTGTGCCAGCCGAGACCTCAGTAGGTGGATCTGGAGTGGTTGTGCCTCCACCTTACTCTGCTGCAGGAGGTGAAGCTCCGCTGGAGCTCCGGGGCTCTCTGGACTGCTGGGCGTGTTCAGTGCTGGTGACGGCGCAGAACCTGGTGATCGCAGCCATCAACGCCTGCCTGGCTGGGTTGGTTTTCGGGCTCATACTCACTCCTGCTATTGTTATGGTGGTGTTTGGCTTTCTCTGTCATTCAACGGTAAGAGTTGGGAGAAGTGCATCAAACTGGTCACAATATACAAAATAATATATGATATACAGGGTTTATGAAAAGGCTGTTTTTGAAGGATGAGAGCAAATGATTGAAATGACATGACTGCAAACATGCAGCTCAAAGTTTCTCATTTCACATGAGGAGGACATAAACCTATGACACAGGTGCCAGAAAAAAACAGCCTGAAAACGGACATCACGAAAATGCTTATTAAAGAAAATAAAAATATTTTAATATACCTTTAAGAGAAACATAAATAGAAAGTGCATTAGTCAAGTTACACACATAAAAAAATAAGCTTTACTCAGCAAAATGCTCCAAATAACATAAATATACAACACTGCATACTAAACATAATATAGTTAGACAACCAGGGGGGTGTTCCATAAAGCAAGGTTAACTTACCGTCACATATGCCCTGAACTCTCGCTTGATTAACCCAAACCTTGCTTCCTCGAGGTATGCCAATGCCAAAAACACATCAGAGAGAAAGTTCAGCCAATCCAGAGTATGTTCCCGGTTAACACACAAGACATTTTCGACCGAGCAACGAATCAATGATTCACCATGGAAACAGACGCTAAGAAAAAGCTCACCGTTCTACTTCTTCTTCTTTTGTTTAATGGCGATTTACATGAGCTAGTTAGTGCACATCACCTATTTGGTGGTTGTGTAATCATTTTTCAATCTTTTTATTGAATAAATAATCTTTATTCACTGAGAATAAGAATTATATTGTTTGTTTGATGCTAAATATTTAGTAAGATATCACATGTATGTTTTGTATAATATAATATTGTATTGTACAACTGTAGCTATATAACATATTTAATTACATTAATATAACTATATTAATTAAATAACACATAGCTGAATACCTCTTAAGGAAACTAACCTTGGAACTTCAGAGAGTAAGTTGCTATGACTACTTACATACACTGAAAGTTATCAATTATCGGCTTACTTACTCTTAAACATACCTGTTTGTCACATAACCTGCTTTCTGGAATACCCCCCAGGAGAGCCCAGAGAAATGATTTGTGAATAGCTTCATAAAGTCTTTTCAACCACAAAGTATCATTATTTGTCTTACAATAATATTAAATCACAGAAGTACTGGGATAAAAGTTTATAATTTGTATATAAACTGATGCCAACGGTAGTGATCAAAATAGACAAAATCACCTTTTGAAAGTAACTGAATGGTTCAAATACAGATCATATCACTTACATTGTTAGACCAGTAAGTGACAAAACAGACTTAAAAATGTGTCATTGAATCTTTCAAGAGATTCATTTAAAAAATTCTGATTCATCCAGTAATGAAGTGAAGTATTAATGAGCGAGTCATTGAATCATTCATTCCAACCTCATTTTTTTTTTTAAATAATTCAAATTAATGATTTTTTTTTTTAAAGAGACTGTTTTGTTTAGGCGTCGATTCAGAATTGTGATCTCTAGTTAAAAAAAAAAATATATTCTCAACTTATCCAGGGTACAGCTCTAACAACCAGTATTTAGTGCATAAAGTGGAGTGGTAACTTATATTTAGAAAAATAAAAATGCTTAATTTCTTCATTTATATAGCATTTTTATATTTATTGTGCAAAGTGCCAAAAACACTATAAAAGAAAACATGATGACAAAAACTTAGTAATAAAATAAAATGTAATAAAAGCAAGTCAATACAAATGTGTTGTTAAATGGGACTTAAAGAAAAGACAGATCTAATATCAATGTGAAGACTATTTTATAATAGCGGAGCCTTCACTGCAAACACTATCAACTTTAGTTTTATATTTAGATCTTGAAACAGTCAACAGTTAATTAAAAAGAAAAGATGATAACAGATCAAACCGTTTCATAAGTGGTTAAATGTTCGGCATATATATATGTATGTATATATATATGCAAGTAATAAGAACTTAAAATTAATCATAAAATAAGTTACCAGTCAAAGAGGCTAAAACTTGAGAAAAAACCTAGTGTGTGTCGAAAGTCTGCCAGCAGCATTTTAAACAAATTGAAAACATGACTTAACAACATTTATCCTTAAAGCATGTTGAAAGTTTGGTACCATAAAGACAAACAGTGTAGCTGCACTAAAAGAATGTCCTTTGTAATCTGGGAAAAAAAGACTGAATAAAAGCTAATAATGATTCAGAGATATTTTCCTAGGGATTTATGGGATTTTGGCCTTTGTTTCTCTTTGATTCACCAAGTAATCTCTTAATCTTGGGCATTTCTCAGCAGTTTGAGAGCAGGAGTATTAGCAGGGGCAGGTCAGGAGTTGGGAGGATGACGTCAGATGAGAAGCGTTTCAGGACAGGAGTGGATTACTGGAGTTTTCTCCAAAAAAAAACAACAGGTTTTCTCACAAAATAGTGACTACCCTAGGCATTCTCATTTTTGTCAAAAGACCCACTTCAAATTGTACCAAGTTCAATCGCTCTCAAGCACTACTACAGAACAGACAAGATTCTACAGACCCTACATCTCACATGCTCTGTCTCTTCCTAGAAGAAAACAGCTTAAGCTGTCGTCATGTAGCGCCCATGGGTCAGTAAGGGTCAACGTGTGTAAATAAAGGCTGAATTCTTTCAACCTCTCCAACCTCCTTTAAGGTCCAAGATCAATGGCCATTCAGACCAATTAGTCCCTATGTGACACCACATATGAACAAAGAGGTAAATTCAAAGATCTGTAAGGAACAGCAGACCACCGTGGTATTCCATGGAGTGAATAGTTTGTCACTTCACATAAGCAGTCAACTCCTCAGGAATCTGTCAGACACATAATAGGGTAATCGAAGAGGATAATTGAGACAATTTGTATTGTGAAAAGAGCTATACAAATCAACATGAATTAAGGTGCAGTAAACGTTTTCTGAGAAACACTGTTGAACAGCATCTTGGTTCTGTGCAACAGCAAAAAAACAGTGTTGCTCATGGATCGAGCAGAAACAACGTTGTGTTTAGGCCTTAACAGCTTGTTCTAGCTCTTGCCTGATTGTAACCCTTCTTACAATCAATTACCTTTTCCTCTTTGGAACAGAAATTTTAGCAAATATTCTCAGAATTGTTTGTTTAGGTGTTGATTTAAAATTTCAACAGAGTTTCTCAGAAATCACTTGCTGCACCTTTAGGTACAACTATCCACATTTGTTGTTTTTTTTATGTGAATTTTACAAGCATCTCCCTCCCTGAGTGAAGAAACCTGTCAGAGTGAGACTGTGCAGATCCAAACAGATGGGCTTTATCAGTTTTTCTCCCTCCTACTCAGTCGCTCTTTCCCCCCCCCGCTTAACTCAACTTCCCTCCATCTCACAGGGGGATAGTTAAAGAATGTAGGGGTCAGTTTCATACCTCAATCCCTTCCTTCTGTGCAATGCTATTTAACCAAAGAATTATTGAAAATTAAAATTTGGTATCGGTCTGAACATTTACTATTATTGCAGCTTCAGGCAGGTTGATGTATCATTCAAGGATAAATATGCAACATGCTCATGAAAAAAAGCGATTTATATTTTGGTAGTGATCAGGCAGAGCAACTCAAAGAAAAAATTATGTCCCTAAAAATGTCCCTATTATGCTTTTTTGATTATTACATTTCGTGCAGTGTGTACTAAAGCTGTTTGTGAATGTAAAAGGTCTGCAAAGTTTCTAAAGATCAAAGCACATGACAAATAAAGTTACTGTCTCTTAAAAGAATCAATTTTTAACTGTTAAAACAAGTTGTTAGGAATTTCATTCTCACTTTGTGTTACAAACTTATATAATAATGTAACAAATTTGCATAATTTGTTTTCTTTGCCTGCCTGCAAACAGCTACTTTGACCCTCAAACACTGTAGATTTAGCGGAAGAGTTTAGTTTGTGTTGTCAAAATGTTGAGAAATAGAAAATAGCATAAGAGCTTACAAAACCATGCCATACAACTGCACTTCTACAAGAATGGTTTTTGTAGATTTTAGTGACACTTTCATCAATACAAAGCAAAGGTGATATTCTGAGGTTTAAGTGAATCAGATTAACAGTGGTCTTCGGTCAAAAATAATTAGAAAGAAAAACCTCCCTATCTTGTAAGCAGGGCTGGGTAGGTTACTTTTAAAATGTATTTCACTACAGATTACAAAATACATGCTTTAAAAAGTCATTTGTAACGTATTTCGTTACATTACTCAAGTTTAGTAACTTAATCTAAATACTTTAAAATACTATTAAGTGTGGAACAAACACAAAAAAGGTAATTGCTAGTTTTTATCTCACAATTCTGACTTTTCCCCTCAGAATTGCATGATATAAAGTTGCAATTGTGAGTTATAAAGTCAGAATTATGAGATATAAACTCACATACTAAATTCACAATTGCAAGAAAAAAAAGTCAGGATTGCAAGTTCATATCTCCCAATTCTGACTTTATAACTTGCAATTGTGAGTTTAAATCTCGCAATTCTGAGAAAAAGAAGTGAGAATTGTGAAATGCAAACTCACAATTGTAAGGGGAAAAAACAAACTGTGAGAAAAAGTTGCAGTGACCTTTTTTACAATTATAAAATGACTCACAAACAACTATCACAAAACAGGAAAACAGTCGAAAACATGAAACTTAACTCGTTTTTCCAGACTGTCAGAGTCAGAGAATCACCAATTGCTGTTTAAATGACATTAAAATTCAAAGTAATCACTTTGGTAATCTAAAATACTTTTCAGATGTAACTGTAATCTGATTACCACCCATTTAAAATGTAACTAATGAAATACAGTTACTCAAATTTTGTATTTTAAATACGTAACTAAGTTACTTGTATTTCGTTACTCCCCAACCCTGCTTGTAAGTAACAAACGATCGACTCCCTAAAGAAAATGAGCATATGTGCAGTCGGCAAATATTCTTGTCCGGTGTATCTGTTGTTTGTCTGTGCACACTTCAGAGACTTACTCCTTCAGGAACATCCTCCTCAGGAATGCCTACACACATTCCACCACTTATCCTTAACTTCACACAGGTCCACACCAGTCAAATGTCTCTCTTTTCAGGTGCGCCCTCACGGCTCGTCTCCATACTGTTCGGACCTACTGAATGACGGCGGCTGTGTGGCTCTGCTGGTTGTGGGATTCTTGCTAGTGACTCCGCTCTTGGTTCTGGCCTTGGCTGCGTATTGCCGGCTTGCTCGTCACCTTCAGCTGGGTCTGTGTTTTATTCCATACAGCCGTGCCGTCTACAAGAACCTTCCAGCTACCCAGCACCGTGGCTTGGCGGGTGGCTGCTGTGGACAGCAATCTGGGAAAAGAGTAGGGAAGGGAAAGGTGTGGGTCTAGAGGGACTACACTACTGTTGTATTGGAAATATGGAAAGTTGTGAAAGAACACATTACTGACCTAAAAATCCCCACGTAAAAATATTTAAATACATATCAGACAGAAAGAAATAAGGAATTCTTACTCACTGATTTAACATGCTTTATAGCCAGACACACCATGTTCATCAATTTTTTATAGCACAATTAAAACTTTTTTGACATTTATAATCAAATTTAAATATCCAAAAATGTTGTGTATGTATTCCATGTATAAGAAACTCTATTCACCTCATACAATAAGCACATATATATTAAGACATTGTCAGAAATACTTTGTCATGTTTTTTATTATAGAATGTACAGTGTATTTTCTATTTTCCTTAATTGTTTCATTAAATACAAAATACTGTAATTTCACAAATTTGATGGGCTCTTCTGTTATTTTTTACAAAATGTAAAAATAGTATATCTCGTTTGACCCACTGGGTCTACGGAAACCCTGTGGGTTTCACACACAGGGCTTAGATTAAGCCAGGATTAGGCTTGAGTTTAATTAGGACATTTAAGAAGCTTTTATAAATGTGCCTTTACAAAATAACATTACTGGTGTGTCATTGTTTTGTCTCAAGATGCACTCACATATTTTAAGGTATGTCAGGGCAAGTTAGTTTCAATTAAAACACCTCAAACATGCATTTTAATCTGGGACTAGGCACAAAGCTAGTCTGTGAAACCAGGGGTACAAATGTTGTTAATGTGGATTCAGTACCAACACAATTGATCAGCTTGACTATATACAATTTATGGAAAATAAGTAATCACTCCTGCTTTCAATGGTAAAATGGACTATGGGTTAAATAATTTTCAGAATGAATGATACTTCTACAGAAACCATTAGAAAATGTCAACTTGCCATGAGAGAAAGAAAGATACGTACAGCACCCTCTAGTGTTTAAAACATGGAATGACAAAAATGCACACATAAATATGAAAGTTTACCAACACCTAAACACAAGTTTTCAGGTGGAAAGAGGGATCATACTGGGCTCAAAAAAGAAAATTTCAATTGTTTTATCATGAAGTTTTTACATTTGTAAAATGAAGCATTCTATATTAAATAATGTTTTATACATTTAAAATATTCGATTAATTTTATATTATAAATATAAATATTTATTCTAAGACAATTAAGTTATGAATATATTTAATTTAAAAATGTCACTGTCAGGCAGATACCTCGTGTATCGTCTCACCCCATAATTTCATTACTGTTGGTCACCCTTTACGTCTGTCTGTGGGTTTTGCAAATATTTAACCAATGAAAAGTTTTAAAAGAGCTTGTTACCAAACCTCGTAACTCGATTGGTTTTTAAGACTGTCAGTCAAACATTATAACCCCGCCTCTATTGCGAATGAAAGTGTTGCATTTGCAGACAGTCGCGCGAAGCTTGGATCATCTCTACAACCCAAAGGTAAATAAAGGACTGATACTTTGAAAACTTGCAGCTTTTTCTTTCCTCGAAACAACACTAAATAAAAACTAATGCTTTATGTATTCGAGGAGCTGAGAAGAGTGTTTTAAGGTGATGATACACAGGGGAACTTTTTGAGCAATGTTTCTTGGGCACTTCCTTATTGAGAATGGGGAATAAGTTTCAATCTAAAGTGTCCAGATAGAAATTTGTTGCCCATTCTCAATGGGAAAGAGCCCAAGAAACATTGCTCAAAAAGCTCACCGTGTATCATCACCTTCAATGTGGCATTGGTTGTAGAGTCATAGCCAGTCTTAAAGGGCTAGTTCATCTAAAAAAATTAAACTTCTGTCATTAAACACTCTCCCTCATGTCGTTGCAAACGTGTAAGACCTTCATTTATCTCAGGATAATCTGAGTTTCTGATCTCCCTATGCCCAGCAATGTTAATACATTTCGTTCGTAAAAACGTTCTTTTTCAATAAATATATTTCCAATTTTCCACTAGACTTTGGTAATTACTCATCTACACAAAGAAATCAAAACATTAAATAAGTGAAGTTGTGTAACAAAGTGGAAAGTAAACAGGAAAAAAGTATAACCGCTAACTTCACCATGAGCTCCTGTATTTGTCATGGCAAGAATATTTTTTATCTGTGTATCATTATGATTATAACAAACTGTTTCCCACTGGTGTGTTTAACGTGGATCCATTGTTGCCCAACTTGTGAATTTTAGACAAGTGTGCCATAGGCAACAATGCTTTCTTAAGGCTCCAAAGGAAGCCAAGGCACTGACATCTCACAACTCAAGATAGAAACACATTCCAGGACAAAAAAAGTCAAGTTAGTGAGGAAGGTCATATCTTTAGCACCAGGGCTGTTAAACCGCCACATCTTTAAACCGCAGCAAAGAATTTGTGCTTATCATTAAAGTAATTACAGTTTCTGTCTTTGGCTAAAAAGAGATGTCAGCCCATTACCTCAACTCCATCAGAGGTGCAGTACCCTGAGCAGCTGACCTGACCTGACAAAATACAAAGGCCAAAGTTTTAAATGGCTGGTGGAGAACGATGTTGGCTATATTATGTAGTATGTTGCACTAAACCAAATCAAAATGTTCATAATTTGTTTTTCCACAAATTAATTATCAGATGTGATATTTTAGTCTCCTTGATCTCCACAAGAACGCCGCTATCTTGACAGACAAGCAAGCCAAGGCGACTGGGTGAAGGATCTCCGGCTGAGGAATGTGCAGCTGTTTCCACAGGTCTCCTGCCACCTCGAGATCAACATGGACAGGTCAGTCACGCTTCAGGCCATTCACTTTCTTGGAGATGTGACAGCTGTACTTCACAGTAACCTCTACAGGACAGGGTTCCTCCTGCATCAGCTCCAGCTCTTCGGGGTCCAAAGGTGATGGCGGTTAGGCGGATGACACTCTACTGGTGCAAGCCTCCTCCTTTGAAAAAGACAAGGTATATCAGTTTAGCAATGTCTTGAATTATTAATGTTATAGCATAAACCTTGTATTAATGCATATTCTGTCTCAAATAAGTCAACATAAAGACAATGTGTGCTGATGATAACTCAAGCTCACTTCAAGATCAAAGTGTTGTCAGTTGCTTTGACATTGACTTTTGCCTACCTGTACTTTTGTCCTCATTCAGCAGCCGGGTGTAGAAAAATTCCATCCAGATCCTCCATAAAAGCCACAGACTCTTCCACTATCAGCTGTAAGTCCATGGTTTATACATTACAATTGGCTGTTCCATCCCCCCTGGTTCCTGGTAGGGCAGCATAAATGGGGAGGCCACACAAAAGTGTGCTTGGGTAAATGAAAAGTTTTTACTAATGTAAGGCCCGCCCACTGGTCCAGTGACGGTTTCCAATAGAGCGGGTGAAGGGATCTGCGTGTTGCTGTCTTCCTTTATACAACACGACATCAACTGAATTAAATACATTTCTTTATATGCATCACCTCTGTGTTTTCATCTGACTCCAATTATGAAAAAGGTTTAAATTTGATTAGTTATACATTTTAATAAATGTTTGATTATTCCTTTTAACCCTTTGTTTGAATTATACTCGTTCGTTCGGATTCCTATAACGTTTTGAGTCTTGCACCGATCGGGAATACGATCTCTTAATCACAAACTCGACAGTCTTGGTCATCAGCAATTGGCTGATACTTTCAGACACCGCACCATGCGTTACCATGTATGTTATTCAGTCCCCATAGATCTGTAAACACTTAATTAAAATAAAACTATCTATCCAGAGGTCATGACCATTACCATAGAACCAAGTTGACCAATCTAACTCCCTCTGATGACAACTTTACATAATATGCCGTGGTTTCCCACATACACTTAGTTAGAATAATATTACAATAACCAGAGGTTGAGGCTGACCCGAATTCAGATTGGTCTGACAACACTTTTGTTGTTCTGAACGGAAAAACCCATTATTAGCCTCTACAGTCTAAGTCCACGTGACTAATGCCAATGTTACTAGGTCTGTTACTAACCGGAGCGTAGATTTGTGGAGTTATGGACTTAACGTAACCTACTAGAGCTAATAATTTCAGAGTCAATCAGAATAAATTCAAACATAATTTATTAACCAGGTAATAGAACAATAATTCAAATCCAATTCAAAGAATAAAACATTATACATCAAATCATTAATAAAAGAACATAGAAGCATTTACTTGGCAGTGAAAAAGACTACACACAGCGATTGTGCGGGAGATCTGTCTACAGATTCCCTGAACCCTTTGCCAGCTGTTCCCTAAATTCCCAGATAATTCAATAAGACCAAATGGTGATGTCTGCAATTGTAATTAGGTTTTGGTCCCCTGTTCAGGGGGTCACAAATGGGCAATCAGATTGAATGGGTTATTGGTACCTGTAGAAGAGGGCACTTATTTGCATACAGGAGGTAGTTTGAATGAAGGATCTGATGGCGTGCACACCTTTAGTGGCACATAATATTACTTTTTTTCTAGAACTTCTTGGAAGTTCGTACTATGTCTGGGAGAATGAGACCATTTTACCAGGCGCACTGAGACATTTCAAATGACACCAACCATGTATATTCATTTGTACACATTCAACATTGCATGGATTTGGATTGAGTTTTAGGTGAGGGAGAAGGATGGGAAACAGAGGATGATGGGACGAGTGTAATGGTGAGGTGTGAACTGCTCGGCATGGTGCGTCTCGGATGGTGCTTTTACTTATGCAGGAGAGCGTTCAAATGTTGATTGTCAGGAAAGTCCTTTGTTCTCGTAGGGAAAAGTTGTCCTTCAGTCCAGACGATCTGATTCCAGCCTTACACTAATACACATTTTTAAGGCTCCTGTATCATCTTCTGATGTTGAACACGGGAGGACATTGGTTGTGACATTGTAATGTACTTTTTCTTTTTATATTGAACAGTATAAACTCTGCACACTGCCACTGTAGTGCCCAAATCCCAAAGATCCATTTATCAAAATAGACAGTAAGACAAACACTTTGACAAAAAAAGTCTTCATTAGGCAAAGCAACAAGAACAGAAAGATACAGTTTATATTATTATGATCAATCACTCCTGACCTTCTTAGTAAACTAATTGATGTTTACCTAATCCAAAAAACATCAAACTCAAATCTCAATTTTTTTTTAATTTGATGCTGCTTTGCCTGACAAAGACCTTTTGGGTCGTAACAATGTCTATTTTAATACATTGATCTTTGGGAGCTACAGTGGCAGTGTACTGGTATTTATTTTTGAAGTGCTTTATCTGATTGAGCACCTGCCTAAAGTTTCTATGGGTATGCACACATTTTCTTCTAATTTAAAAAAAAAAAATTCAATATTGAATCATCAAAAATGAAGTCTCCGTCCGTGTGTCTGTGACGTCCCCCAGCTTACTAAACCCATTGCTTCTAATTGGTTCAGGCCCATTAATTACCAACAGTATAAAAATGGTGTTGTATTCCTAGAGGACAGACACTTTCTGTGGAACATTCCTCAGGGGTGACTCATATTTTTGTGTTGACCTGGTGCATGTAGCATATTTCCTTTATTTTTTGTTTCTGATATATTGCTAGACTTTGTTGAATTTTTCTGGAAATTTGATTTTGTGGACAATCCCTCTTTTGTGTTCCGGCTTATAACGAACGGGTCGTAACAGTCTATTTTTCTGCTTTCAGGAAATTTGTGTCAGAAGTTTGATCTTCCACCACCAAGGAGGGAGCTGTCATCACCAAAGCTGCTATGGAAAGCTTTTCTTCTTGCAGAGGCAAAGTAAATTTACCACTGTCTGCAAAATGCAAAAGAAACACTGAATTTAGCAGGGATTATTGTCCACAGCAGAGCACAATTTCTGTACTTGAATAGTAACAGAAATAACACCAGACTAAAGTCAACACTGAGGAAAAAGAAAAACTAGATATAAATGTTTGAATTCTTTGTTTTGTAATCATTATCAGATCTGCAAGAAATTTTCTGGTGATGGGAAAGGTACAGCAGAGTGGTGCACCAATGTGGCCAATGAGCTGGGGCAGATCCTCATATTGGTCCTGACCTATGAGGAATCCCAGAAAAAAAAAAAAACTGTGTCAGATGGCTGAAGGCCTTATGGAGAGGTACCGAAGAGCTGGTGAGGCACCCCCTGAAATCATGTACGAGGACCGTGACTACATTCGTGTCCATGGCGTGTCTTCAGTGAGTGGACAGACAGGGGTATGCTGGTGCGTCTTGACATCTTTCACTGGATCCATCGTTTCGATGTGGCCATATCACCACCCGAAATACGCCCTGTTTAAGTCTGCCCTCCCTGCTGCGATCTTTGCCTACAACAAGGATGACATTGCTGGTGCAGGCGATACACGCTGCTATGCTTTCCTGACTGATAGCCACATAATTGAATCACACATCAGCAAGTCAGATCTGAGCCATTATGTCAGGAGGATCACAGTCAGTGCCCAGGAAACCTGTGCGCGTGTCCAGAGAGCTATTGACATCCTGAAGGAAGCAGCTGGGATGGATGAGAACCAGCTGCATCTACATCCATCGACCACGTCAGGCAGAACCAACAGAAGCACCTTGAATGCATCCAGGATCCACCGGGAAAGAACATGTACACAATTACAAAAAAAAAAAAAAAAAAGGTGACCCGTAATGGTGAGCGCCTTCCACGGTACAACACGGTGAGAGGGAGCAACAGTCTGTTGGAAGGCTGTCACTCTTTTCTGCCCAACATGATCCCGGGGCTCCACTGTGCTGCTGTCCCCTTCCAGGTGTATCTCCAGGGAGAAAAGAAAAACATCTGCAGGTTTATTTTAGTAGAGCTAAAGCTGATGCTGGGGTTATAATTATATTCTTCACATCAATTAGTTTATTAAACTTTTGCATTACATAGTAGCTGACTACTGCATTTCCCTGATTCTACTGCGTGATTCTGAGTCGCTCAGCTTCTTGTATCTAAACTTATTACGTTTGGTGTCCGACATTTCATAAATTTGCTTTATAAATGCAATTTAAACATATGGGTAAATAACAAAAATAAAATAGAAGTGCATTTTGAGAGCAGCAAGATATGTTTTATTGGATGTAAGATACAGACCTTTTCAATGTAATTCTACTTTTTGACCAGAAGAACAGGGGTAGGAGACCAGGCCCCAAGTTGGTTTGGTTTTTTGGATGAAACATTTTTTCTTGGTTTATTATTTAAACTGGACTAATAAGAAAAACTTTGACCCACTGCTTTTTCACAAAAACGTTTATCATTAATGCCAAATATTTCACAAGCTGTTTTAAGAAGACAGGCAGCATCACTAAATAGCATTTTGCAAATATTAAGCAAGCATTCCATTCAAAACAATAATAGATAATATCATTACTGCTACTACCAGACTACTAACAATATTTAAAAAAATAAATAAAAATACATACTCTTTAAAATTACTCAGCCACATGACAACATTTAAAAAAAAAAACAAGGGAGGGGGAGGGGGAGGGGGAGGGGGGGGTTGCACCGTTCCCAGAAGTACTGCAATACCGGATCGATGTGTGGAGTGGATGGAGCATTTAGACCTTACATGAGCATTTGTCGTTCCCACATCAGATTTGACAAAGGCTCAAGAAATAGGTGTAGCTGTGGTAATGTGGTTGGGTAAAGGGTGAGAAGAGGGGAGGGGACACTATGAAGGGGAGGGGTTTCCAAGCAAATAAATAGACCTACAATCACACTCAATACAGACATGAAACAACATTAAAATGTGAGAGAGAAAAAAAAAGAAAAAAAACTCTTCAAGAAACATTTTATCAGAGAAAAACTTTTCCAGTCCATTCTCCTTTTAATTTTTGGAGTTTAATATCTCCCATTTATTTAAATAATTAAACTGTCATCACATCCAAATCATGATATAATAAGAAAGATTCATTTTGTAAGTGAAGCTATATCTTCAAATCGAAATGCCATCAATTATAGTAATGACATCATTTAAGTTCTATTTTTAAACCAGTAAATCAGGGGAGAGCGCGAACGCAGTCCCCCACTACCAGAAATTATGCAGTCGAGATTCCCACATTTGGGGAATTCGCAGGGGTCAGCACAACCGGAGTGCAATGGCTGAGCCTCGCCCTGGGTGAACCACCTTCTTGATCATGGTGTCTCCCCTGCCAGGTAAGTATGAGTTGTACACGTCCCATGAAGGAGAGTCACTTGAGGGAACATCATTCTCACAGACGGTGAGGCATCACTTCACCACATCGTTTATCATCGCGATCGATTCTAAACCCTCAATCTATACTCTAAACTCTGGATCTTGTTAAATCAGTCATTTTTACAGTCGTACAGTATACGCTGACTGATCGACTCATTGACACTTTCATAAGCACAAACGTTCCATTTCATTATTTAACAGGGACATTTTAGAGGATTATAAAGCTAGAGTGACGATAGAGTGGCCAAGGTTTAAAAGACTGAAACCAAAGTAACATACTGAAAATGTTTTGACAAATCTGTGAATTGTCTACCTCAAATGATACATGGCTTCAATAAACTGATAGTGGAAGACAATTAAATACAGTTACTATCTTGGAAGGTCTTAGATGTTCAACATTCTGGTCCTGGAAATTTATTATTAGCTATTGTTAGTCAATTCAATCTGTGAAATAAAAGGCTAAAAAAAAAATGCAGTAAATTTGTCACAACACGGATTATCTGATTGGACCTCATGAACACACAGTCCACTATAATTTAATTAAATGTGTTTTAGTAACTTTATTTCGTTACAATACAAATTTAATTTTCAATAGCCATGGAAAAATATGTTTTGCATACAAAATAGTGTGTTTACAGCTTGTACCAGCAAGGGCAAACTGGACCAAGTCAAACTGTGCACAAACATTTACCACTGAATAATGCCTACTGATTCACATGTCGTTTTATAATAAAAATAAAGTAGCAAGCATCATTGCTACATAGATATTCACAAATAATAAGTTAGCATTCCATTCTTAACAATGATAGGTTTTATTATTATTACCACTATTAATATTATATTGTTATACTAAATGCTGAAAGTTCTGACATATATATATATATTTGTATACGCATATGTAACCTTTCTTTCTTTTAACACTTAGAGGGGGTGCACCGTTCCCGGAAGTACTGCAATACCGGGTCGATGCGTGGAGTGGACGGAGCAAGCCCCTATTCCATCTCCCTGTTCCAAAAATCAATTTAATATATGGTGCCCGGGTAGGGCACGTATCAGATATTAAACTGATAAGAACAGATACTACACTTGATCTTAGCCAAAAGGCCGAGAAGCGATACCCACAAACTGTCACCAGTAGAGACCACATTCTAGGAGACAGTAAACATGACGACGGTAAGATTTTATTTTATTTGATTTATTTTATTGTTACTCAAGATAATTCGTGCATAGAATTTAACTGTTAACATTACTCCGATACGGCTTAAAATGTCATAAAATTCCCTTTTAGTACCAGTCATTCACACCTCAGATTTGAAACAGGCTCAAGAAATAGGCTTGTAGAAAGCTGTGGAAATGTGATTGGGTAAAGGGTGACCAGAAGGGAGGAGACATTACGGGGGGGGGGAGGAGTTCAAACACAATAACAACTCAATAGACCTACATCACACTCACTACAGACAAACTCTTAAGCGCTTTCTTTAACAGAGAAACAGTACTTTCATCTATCATCAACAATCGAGTAAGTTTTTAAAACTTTGTTAATATTAAGCATTTTAACAAAAGAACATTAAATGGTGAATGAACAAAGATGTCACTATATTTTAAAAATGGGAAATATATATATATACATATCACTATATTGACTTCAGATTTGTAATTCATATAATTTTTAATCACTTGACAGCTCATACATGCATTTAAAAAAAAAAATCTTGATTTCAATTTGCCCATGTCGAGTAACTGGTAAGATACCGAAGTGGCGCTTTCCACGTACGAGATTTCATGAAAAGCAATATTAGACCCTTTTCACAGGCTGCACGATATTAAACCCGTTTAAAAATCACAATAAAGCATAATGCTATTGTGAATTTACAAAGGCCGCAAATCAATTAAAATTATATGCTGCAGGTTTAATATATATATATATATATATATATATATATATATATATATGTGCTGTAATTATTTACATGCATGTAGGTCATCTGCATGCATCTCAGAGAGGCTCCGTTCACAGTGAATGCTGCTCCACGTGAACGCTTATTTTACATTAGTGTCGCATCTCAAACTTCATCTCTGCATATGCTGAGAGTTTGGATTGCTTTTAATGTTAATCAGGAAAAGCAATGTGCAACATTTAATCAGATTCGTAAGGCAAGTCATCTATAAACCTTAGCAAACGCAGAACATTTTAGTACGTATGTTTCTCCTAGGTGAAATGTGCTAACTGCTTGTCGTGATTCCAAAATTATATATATATAAATATTTTCAGCTCCACCTTAATCAGAAAAGTGCTTACTTTTCTGCCCATTTTCCTTTTGTGTTTTCATCATGTTCTGTTTATTTGAATATTCCTCTATGACTAGAGTTGTTCCGATTCTGATACTAGGATCGGAAACATCACCGATACCACAACAAATTCTGGCATCGGTATCGGCGAGAACCCATGTACCAATCCGATACCATTTTCTTAAACAAGACCAGTTATTATGACCGCTACGCTGCACGGTTCTTCTTTACTGCTCAGAATGCATTGCAAACACAGGAAGTTGTGCTGTGTTTCCACAAGCAACCACTGTTTAGAGCAGCGAAGAAGAAATGAAAACACGTTAGCAGTATGTCCGATGTTTAGCAGTATTTCAGACTGGACCAACCAGCCAGTACAACGGCAACTGTCACAAGTACGGGTAGTTCGGTACCAAGTCGGTACTGAAATTTTAAAAATGTGATGATACCAGCATTTCTGTAGTACCGACTCCAGAGTATATTCGGTGCCCGCAACTGCGTTAAGTCGCTTCCGTGTTAATCTAAGCGCAGGACTACAGACTGTAGCCGAATACAGACTTTGTAGCCTCTGCCATGTGTCACTATATGAGGACACGAACGCATAAACCGTCTGTCACTTCATGAGAATTTACCGTTTCATTTGAGAAAACGGTCATATTATGAACACAGACACTCAAAGGTCTTCACGGCAACCCGTCAAAATAAAAGTTTGACAATATATTAGGCTACTGTTGTAGCCTACAGTAGATTTAGCTACGTCTCTATACAACAATAATACTCCTTTACTAATAACAATTATAATAATGCCTAAATGGTTATTTTTCACTTGTTTTGTTGTAAATAGATTTATTTTCTTAATATATAATTTATGTTCCTAGATTTATTTGTTGCACTGTTTTTTATACAGTTATATTGTAAAACTAAAATACCCTTTTCAGTTTGCTGTGTTAGATTTGTGGCTGCATTTGAAGTTCTTTTTTGCTTAAGACAGATAAATAATATTACTGTCAAATACATGTCAGATAATAAAAATACTGTAATAAATACAGCAGTTCACTGTATGTATTTGTTCATGTTTTATTAAGGGATAAGTCTGAAGCACACCATAAAATAATTCTAGCAATTCATACAGGGCTAGTAGTAGATACAGCTGTATATACAGATACACACCCAGGCCTACACCCTGAGCCCAAGTATCGGTATCAGGAAGGGAAAAGGGTCTCAGAGAACCTCTTTCTATGACCACATCCATATTATAGACACTGTTACATGAAACTGCAATTTAAGACAAATTATGAGAGCAGAGAAGTCCTCATAAATTTTTTGAATTCAGCATAAGTGAGCATAATTGATTTCTATTATTAAACCAGTAAATCAGGGGAGAGCGCGAACGCAGTCCCCCACTACCAGAAATTATGCAGTCGAGATTCCCACATTTGGGGAATTCGCAGGGGTCAGCACAGCCGGAGTGCAATGGCTGAGCCTCGCCCTGGGTGAACCACCTTCTTGATCATGGTGTCTCCCCTGCCAGGTAAGTATGAGTTGTACACGTCCCATGAAGGAGAGTCACTTGAGGGGACATCATTCTCACAGACGGTGAGGCATCACTTCACTTCACTTCCTTCTGGTTGGTCTACATTCACTGTATACTCAACTGTAAATCTCTCTACCAATCATAAAGATGATTTGACTGTACTCTACCAATCAGGCAAGCTCTAATTTTGTCTGTTCATTGACGCACGCAAACATTCCATTTTCATAATTTAACAGGGACAATATATAGGATTATAATGCTATAAACAAGCATAAAAAGACTTATGAGTGTCCAACCAGAAACCGTAATATACTGGACCACTGTTAGGTCTCCACCACAATAAAAGGATGCATATCACTCTGTCCCACAGGCAGCTTTGGAGCTCTGCGATCACTATTGATCACCACTACTGGCAGAAACTGAAATCGGTAAAATTTGTAATAAGAACTGGTAAAAGATGGATCAATGAAGCAGATTAGCATTTACAAGCCTGCTTCGATTACAATGATTGGCATGTTTTTGAGGCTACTGCCACAGATTCTGGAACATCATATATCATTTTACATTTACATTTACATTTAGTCATTTAGCAGACGCTTTTATCCAAAGCGACTTACAAGTGAGGAAAACAAACAAGCGATTCTTCATGAATTGGCAAATAACACAGGACGTGCTCACAATACAAGTTCACATTTCTCCTCACATTTTCTGTGAGGATGTGCATTCCTATCAGGACTTAACTTACAACAACAACAAACTGTGGTTCACTGCAAAACTCATCAGGCCAAAGAAGATGCCTACAGGAACGGGGACAGACTCTTGTTTAAAATACACACTGAAAAAGATGATAAGCTGAATTATTCTGGAAAGCTCAGGAACCATCTTGCAGCCAATGACCCCTCATTAGTGAGGAAAAGCCTGAAAGTCATCAACTACAAGACCCCACCCCCCAGCACTGTGTCAAATCCACAACTGGCCTCCTGAGTTGAATTAGTATTGTTGCAGGTTTGAAAAACCCTGTCTCACACCCCACACCCATTCTGACCTACTCTCCATACACCCACCAACATCTCCAGCTGGTTGCATTCGCACCGGAAATAGGAACTCTAACAGCATTTACACATGCTTTTAAAAACTGGTGAGTGGAGAATTCTGTGATCAGAGCTGTGTTTGTTGAGTGTCATGGGTTTCGTAATAAAGAAAGATGGAATGTAAACTCAATTTACACTAATGAAAGAACAAAATGTGGGGCTAAGAGACAAAATCTGACAACTTTCAGTATTATATATCAGAGGAGGAGAAAAGAGCAACCCTGCCGAAAACAGGTAAATAACGTTATCACCATTTTCCACATTCGTGAAGTTTATATTTACACAGCTTTTTAAAAATGCCAGTGAATGACATGCGTTTGACCAAACAATGTACACTGGCTTCACTGACAGTTCCTCTAGTTCCTTCTTCAGACTAGAGTCTAAACCAGCACTAATTTAGTTCCCACAGTTCCGAGAACTAATATGTCCTAGTTCCTGTGGTGCGAACACGGCAAAATCCGGGTACTCTGGTGTAGGGCTGGGCGATATGGCCAAAATCTTATATCACAATATGAGTAATTTTATATCACGATAACATATCAGGATAGTTATTTTTTGCTTTAAATATCTCAAATTTTCATGAAATTTCAAAATTCTTATCACCATTTTCAATATCATTTAAAAAATTTTATTAATACTAGCCTTAAAAAAAGGGATAAAGAAAGAGTAAAGAAAAACTACAATAGAACAAAGACACTGATGAAATAGACCTACCAGAAACACTTCAAACACTAGAAATACTGTATAAAATGTATAAGCTAAAGTAATTAAGTGTATAACAAAAAAGTGTTAGTCTTTCCTGTGTAAATTAATTATATATTCTTATTAAAGTTTCAAGAGCAAGCAGGGAGAGATTTATCTTTTAGTTTTTTGATAACCGTTCAAGTTCAATTAGGCGGCAAAAAAGCACTCAATTCAGTCTTCACGCGCTCTACGAGCAGCGGCTTCACGTTGTGCATCTCTCAGAAAGAGCTGAGAAACAGTCTCTCAGAGAGAGCGCGTGGATAGCAGTTTAACACCGCTTGTTTATGAGCCGCATTGCTTAACAACTCATGCAAATGATTCGCTCTCATGACTGCGCAGCATAGCAACCTCACGTGAGCATGAGCATGACCGCCCACCCCTAATTCTTGTGCTTAACACTAACATCGAGTACGGCCCTATTCGCGATCACCTTCCGAGAGACATATTTCTCTGCGCACACTTTGGTAGTGTGCCAGTCAGTTCATTTTTATGATATATTGCACTTAACGCTTTAACTTCAAGCACGGCCCGCTCATTATATTCTCTTGCATGTATTTCATCACTCTGAAGTGTCAATTGTGCAATATATTTACATACTGCCATTTATACGATATACCAAAATCTCTAACGATAGACATTTTATTTCATGGTAACAATATATATCATCATATTGCCCAGCTCTACTCTGGTGCGAACGCCCCTATAGATTCCATCGTGAAAAAGTTCCAGCAGAGATTGTACTTCCTTTGCCAGCTGAGGGTTCAACCAGCCACAGGAGCTGCTGAAACCGTTCTACTCTGCAGTCATTGAATCCATCCTCTGCACTTCTATAACGGTCTAGTTCAGCTCAGCTACCAAATCAGACCTTAGAAGATTACAGCAGATAGTCGAGACTGCTGAACGAATCACTGGTACATCCCTCCCCCACTCTCCAAGAACTGTACTCATCCAGAGTGAGTAAAAGGGCTGGCAAAATCATTCTGGACCACTCACACCCAAGCCACTTCCTCTTTGAACTGTTGTCGTCTGGTCAGCGATACAGAGCACTCAAAATCAGAACCGCAATCTCATGAACAGTTAACGCCCCCACTGGCAATAAACATACATTTGCAATACACAACACTATAAATATATTTAACACACCACACCCCTATTTACATTTCCTTACCAGTAACATACTTGTACACACATACACTGTCAATTTTTATTATATATTGTGTATATTGATTTATGGGTTGAACCCTTGTTAGTGTATCTTTTTAAAAAATATATTTATATATTTAAACAGGTTAATGCGGTAGTCAAAACCAGTTTTCTTGATCTTCGAGTCCTAGCTAAAGTGAAATCGTTTCTTTTAAGGACTTTGAAAGTGTGATCCACGCATTTATCTCTACAAGGCTTGACTATTGTAATTCTCTTTATGTGGGAATCAACCAGGCATCTCTTAACCGTCTGCAGATGGTTCAAAATTCAGCTGCTACTGGTGTGCGTAAACGAGAGCACATTAAGCCAGTTCTGAAATCCCTACATTGGCTTCCAATTCGCTACAGAATCGATTTTAAAGTTTTATTGCTGGTTTTTAAATCCTTAAATGGATCAGCTCCTGTTTACATTTGACTTGCTATCCATTCACAATCCTGGAAGGTCTCTTAGGTCATCCAACCAGAGACTGCTAAATGTTCCTGGGGCTAGACTTAAAATTGAGAGGAGACCGTGCTTTTGCCATTGCTGCACCAAACTTTGGAACAGCCTACCGGTTTCCATTAGAACTGCCTCAACACTGCGCGATTTTAAAACAAAACTTAAAACTCATCTTTTTTCTTTGGCTTTTAATTGTAGCGATTTGTTTTGGGTCTGGTCTAGTCTGTTTTGCGTTTTAATTTAAGTTGTACATGGTGCTAAATGTTTGATAATATTTCACATATTGTACAGCACCTTGGTCAACAATTGTCATTTTTAATGGTGCTATATAAATAAAGTTGAGTTGAGTTATGTACTGTTCTTTATTATTTACTTTATATTTGCCCTTATAATAAAGCTATAAGGCAATACAATGAGTGTTAATATTGGAAAGTAATTTCATCTCGTATATACACAAACTATAACATGCACACACACTGACGGAGTGGATATATAATTGGATTTTTAATAGCCTACCTGATGTCACAAATATTGGCTATGTTAACCTGATGACACTCAGGAAATTTCAAAAACTAACACACATTTGCCCAACTATTTTATTAGGAGGTAAACAAGAAAAGATGAGTTTTTTTATTAGCACTTATACGGAGCATTGGACAACTAATCAAAAAAAAAAAAAAAAAAAAAAGTTGTGCAACTTGTACTTAAATATAAAATCAGCTGCATGTGTTCAGCTTTGTCTGATGTCTTGACATACAGTGAATTATCATTTGAGTAAAATCCAGAGTTTGTGCATAAATAACTTAATCTATGCTGTACAATAAACATTAGCCAAATAGATCTCAACTAAAATTACCATGGTTGCTAAACAGATAAGACACGATTCTACAGCTATCCCTTGATATTTCTATAATAGGGTCAAATCATTCGCAAAATCATACAGAAAGGAGTACCCATGCAAGCAGTGTCACTATTTGACATATCATGAACAAGTTATTATTCCATTCCAGAGATAATCTCACAGTCTAACTTTGCTAATAAATGATTACTAATAACATTATTGTTTCAAATACAAAAATAAATTCTCCTTAATCACAACATTCACACATGATGACAACAACAATTTTAATTTTGAACCAGATTAGGGGGTGCACCGTTCCCAGAAGTACTGCAATACCGGGTCGATGCGTGGAGTGGACGGAGCAAGCCCCTATTCCATCTCCCTGTTCCAAAAATCAATTTAATATATGGTGCCCGGGTAGGGCACGTATCAGATATTAAACTGATAAGAACAGATTTTTTCTTTCGAAAAATATTTTTATTGACACATTTTTCCCCATTCATTTCATTCTTGCCACACTTTTAAAACATTCTCAGTTACACATAAAACAAAAATGATATACAAAAGAGAATTTTGTTTAAAACCAGTTCATGTAGTGTTCCAGTGTGAGAAGTCCATATTTGGGTAGTGTGGTTTTAAAAGACAAGTAAATGAATGGTATTCAACATAAAAGTAGGTAAAAATAAAAAGGTTTAAAACATGCCAGATAAAACATCATCTCTTGTACAGGACCGAGGGTAAGTCCCTATCAAGAATGTCCATTCACTCCTGCTCTCCAGAACAAGCACAAATTCCCAGCTTAATGGACCCAGCGGAGACCCCCTCTCCTCCGGCCCGCTGGCCCGCTGTTCCCGTAGCCGGTGTGGTAAGGGTGCATCTACGGGCGGCCAAGGTCGGTGGCGGCCGGGACCCTTTTGTGCGACCCCGGCCCCCCCATCCGAATAACGACGCGCGGCCCACCCTGCAGCATTGATCTTATTTTCTGCTCGCATGCGTGGAGGGGGACCGTCACGCGTTTCCCCACCAGCAGGTTTCTGGTGACCCAGATGGCATCCTTGATCACGTTTAGGGCGAGCCAGAGCGAGGTAAAATCTTGTTGTGACAGGTCCTTCAAGCCCTGACCCACCCCCAGGATGGCGAGCTTGTAGTCCACCTGGGCCCCACCCGCTGGCAGGCACGGGAAAACCAGGGGGCCGGTCCTGGCCCACAGGTCCCGCGCAGCGCCACACTCCCAGAGCAGATGACGAACGGTCTCCGGGGATTTACACCCGGACCGTGGGCAGACGGGGTTTTTGGCCATGCCTCTGGAGTGCATTACCGCCCTGACCGGGAGGATCTCATGGGCTACCATCCACGCCAAGTCTTTGTGCCCATTCTGGAGAGCTGGGTGGGCAACGTTCCTCCAAACCTGTTTGGCCTCACCTAGCGTGAGGCCCGGGACTGGACTCACCGTTTCTCGATCCTGCACAAGAGAGATCAAAGACTTGTGTTTAGTTAAAATGCTGGCATCATTCCCTTCTAAAAGATATTTTTTTAAAAATGCCTTAATAAAACTGTACTGTAAAGGCAGGCTAAAAGAGACTGGACTTTTAAGATCAACTGGTAAAACTCTCAATGCTCTTAGGTATGACCCCATCCAGAACCGAGCCATCGCCGCAGTCTTGTTCTCTCTGGATGGGGTCAATGCATATTGGATGTGGAGGGCGGCAAAGCGGCTGCCTAAAAACAGGTGGGGGTCTGGGAGGCCTTTCCCGCCGTTCTCTTTCCTTTTTTTAAAGACCTCCCTCTTCAATCGTTCCCACTTGGACCCCCACATAAAATAGAATACCGCCCTCTCCAGGTTGACCAGGAATGTTCTTGGGGGAGTAAAAACAGAACAGACAAGTAACATTAGAGGTAAAATCACAGCTTTAAAAATTAAAACCTTCCCTTCTATTGTCATTTGTCTTAGTCCCCAAAAGCCCAATCTTTGCCTAACTTTCCCTAAGATGTCAGTCCAGTTTCCCCGTCCTCCACCCTCTCTGTCAAATTTCACCCCTAAAACTTTCAAATCATTGTCCTTAAAATGCAAGTCAAGTCCACCTGTGTCAACGTCCCCCCACGGCCCGAAGAGCTGGGCCTCGGACTTGCTCCTGTTGAGCTTAGCGCCCGAGGCCCGACCGTACCAGTCAGTCAAGTCCATTGCTCTTCGTACCGATAAAAGGTCAGTCGCTAAAAGGGTTACGTCATCCATATATAAAACACAGGTCGCTGTCAGTCCACCAGTCCCTGGGATGTCTAGTCCTTTAATCCATTTATCCCTTCTCAAGATTTGTGCCAGTGGCTCAATACAAGCCACGTACAGGAGGGGAGATAAAGGACACCCCTGACGGACGCCGCTGTGAATATTTACAGCTTTAGATAAATGCCCATTAACTACAATTTTACTGACCAGACTTTTGTACAGCAGTCCCACCCAGGCTATAAACCTCCCTGGAAACCCCATTTTTTCCAGTACCTTAAAAAGGAACTGGTGCGAGATACGATCAAATGCTTTCTCAAAATCTAAATTTAGGACTACTAGCCGAATGTTTCTGTCTCTCGCGTAACAGATGGCATCTCTAATCAGCACTAGGCTGTCTGTGATCTTCCTCCCGGGCACAGCGCATGCTTGATCCGGGTGGATTACGTCCCCTAAAACTGTTGACATTCGTGTGGCTAAAATTTTGCTAAAAAGTTTACAATCCAAGTTTAAAAGTGTAATGGGTCGCCAATTTTTTAAGTCAGTCTTGTCGCCTTTTTTGTGTAGTAGTGTCACTATCCCTATTCTAAAACTGTCTGGAAGTCTGTTCAGGGTGTCAAATTCTTTAAAAATGGTCAACAAGTCATGTGCTAAAATGTCCCAAAAGGTCAAGTAAAATTCTACAGGTAGTCCGTCCAGTCCTGGGGACTTTCCCCGCTTAAAACCTTTGAGAGCTTTTTGTATTTCTAAAATGGTAAAATCTTGGCTTAAAAGTGCACATTGACTATGAAGTTTTTGGTCTAAAAAATTTAAAACGTCCATCAAAATGTCTTCTTGTATTTCTTTTTGACCATATAAATCACTATAAAACTTTTCCACCCCTCTCAAAATCTCCTCTGTCTTTCTTACTACCCTCCCATCTGTTTTCAAAGTTGTCAATGCCCCTCCCCGTGTTATGATCTTCCTGAAAAAATACCTTGTACATTTTTCATCTTCCTCAATCCTTTGTTCTTTACTCCTTAAAATGACACCTTTACTTTGAATTTGGGCTAAAACTGACATTTCTTGCTTGACTTCTTTAATTTCTTCACTAAAATCAAACCCACTATTTAAAAGATTAAAATACCTCTGCAGTCGTTTTTGCAACCCCATCATGCATCTCTTTTCTTTGTTTTTTTTTTCCCTCCCTATTTTCTTAAAAAACAGTCCCGTCCTTCCCTTCACCATTTCCCACCACTGTGCCCGTGAGTCATACAAGTCTCGGAGGGTCTGCCATCGGCTGAACTGCTCTCTGTATTGCCCAACTACTTCCTCATCCTCCAACAGAGAGCAGTTCAACTTCCACAGCCCTCCTCCTAATGTCACACCAGAGGGCAGTGAAAGGGTGCAGGATAGCATCATGTGATCAGAAAAAAAGGCAGGTAATAATGTAGCATCGGTTGGCGAGCAGTCCCTTGTAAAAACGTAGTCGATTCGAGAGGCTTTGGTGCCGTCACCACTGAACCAGGTGAAACCCTCCTCTCTTTGATGCAATGTTTTAAAACAGTCGACTAAGTTAAAATCTCGCACTAAATTCTGCAGTAAAACCGATGTTTTGTCCATTTTAAAATCCTCTATCCTCTTCCGATCTCTCTGAGTTAAAACACAGTTAAAATCCCCTGCAACCACAAGGGGGGCCCTACCCAGCATGTGGGGTTGCAAGTCTTCTAAAAGCTCATATCTTTCGTGTTTTTCAGTAAAACCATACACATTTAAAACTTTAAAATCCTTGTCTAAGAAAGTCAAGTCTGCTAAAATTGCTCGCCCATCCCTTACCACCGTGCTGCCCTTCACCAAAATATTTGGATTGTTAATTAAAATAGCAACACCGTCATTTTTGTTAAAATTGGACCCACTCCAGATGGACAGTCCTGGGGTCCAAAGCTCCTCCCATTTCCTATAATTTGTTAAAAAAGGTAAGGCACATTCTTGCAATAAAAACACATCTGACTTACAGGATTTTAAAAAAGATAAAACACTCTGTGCTCGTATGTTGTTCCTCACACTTCTCACATTTATTGTGGAGATGGTGAGGGCCATGAGCAGTGTGGTTAAAAACATATGAACTTTAAAAGGAAGACACTAAAAGACATACAGAGGTACCTTTAAAAATTATGTTATTTCTTGTCGCTTTAGCCTCTCCCTTCTCCCATGGGAGTTGGGTTCAGGAGGGCTAGAGCTAGACACTTCTGGAGCCACAGAGTTAAACTCTTGCGACTCTTTCGGCGTCGATGTTCTTAGCTTAAAATGCAGAAAAGAAACTTCATTTGGGGATTCTGATGGCCACATACGGTCTAGATCTTCTAACGAAGAACTATCTAGCCGATGCGTTACCCTCATTTTTTTCTCCTCTGCTTCACACAGAGGAGATCCCGCAGTTCTCTTCTGCACTTGAGCACTAGGGAGTGAAATGTCTGTTTCACTCCCACTGGATGGCGCGCTTACCTCCGAGACGGTGTGGAGGGAGGAAACCGTTTCCTCCTCTCTCTCTTCTTCATCAGTTACTTGTCTGGGAGTGGTTTCCTCCCCCTGTTTCGTTTCGTCTCCCAATTGTGACTCTGCCCCTTTGGCCGCCCCACTTCCTCCTTCCTGCCCAATCCCCGAGGCTGACTGGGGATTTGGAATTCCCGCCAAAACCTCAGGGACCGCCTCCTCCTCCTCTGTTTGTAACTGTGGGGCGGCCATTTTGTTAGCTTTAAGTTTGTTGGCAAAGCTTTTTGGGCAATCTCTGTAGAGATGGCTTGATTCTCCACACAGGTTACACCGCCTGCCATTGGTGCACTCTTCAAAACTGTGACCAATTTCTCTACATTTCCCACATACAACTTCCTGACACGCATCAGCTAAGTGCCCAAACTTGCCACATTTTCTACATAGCTTAGGCATGCCTTGATAATGAATGTAGCCTCTGTTCTCACCCAACACAATCATAGAAGGCAGGTGCTTCAGGCCCTGGTAGCCCCTGGCGTCTTCCCATTGTTTGATGGGAATTCTCCAGGAGCATGTCCAGATGCCATCTTCATCCAAAACCTTGACTGGCTGGCCTCGAACTGTGCAAAATCTACCCAGCCAGACACAAATATCCTCCCCAGTTACTGTCTCATTAAACATTCTAACAATCACAGTTTTAAGTGTGTTGTCAGAGAGTCTTTCAACAGCAAACATGGAGAACTGGGATTTAGCTGAATCGAATCTGTGCCAAAAATCATTCAAGTGGGAAACAGTTCTAAAGCTAACATCATAGCCTTTGTTCAGGGGCAGAGTCACAATGCAATTCAAGTCTTCTGGCTTAAAATTTAGGGTCTTTTGGATCAGCTTCCTGGAGAAGTCCAAACGGGACATCCCCAGGAGCTTCCCCTCGACCTCTGTGAATAAAAACCGCACGCTGTGGTGCCTCCGCACACCGGCACGGGCAGCCGACATGTTGGAGGCACCAACAGCTTAAAACTTTAAAAGGACAATAAATAACAATAAATAACAATAAATAACAATAAATAACAATAAATAACTAAAACCTCTTACCTTACTGTGCAGGCCTAAAAAAGCAATTTACCTCACAAAGGTTGAAGGCTCAAGATATAAAAAATCTCCAGCCAGGAAACCTCCAGGAGGCGATCGCTGTCTCAACCGTCCGACCAGACCGCGTGATCTTAGCCAAAAGGCCGAGAAGCGATACCTACAAACTGACACCAGTAGAGACCAGATGCTAGGAGACAGTAAACATGACGACGGTAAGATTTTATTGTATTTATTTTTTTACTCAAACAGTTCTTGTACAGAATGTAACTTATCATTGCTAAAGTAAAGGGGGGATGATGACCCTTCAAGCCTCATCTGAGCATTGGTCATTCACACCTCAGATTAGAAAAAAGGCTCAAGAAATGGGTGTAGAAAGCTGTGATAATGTGATTGGGTAAAGGGTGGGAAGAAGGGAGGGGATATTATGAGGGGGAGGGGACATTATGACAAACTCAAGTGTTTCATCAGAGAAACAATAGGCCTACTTCTATCAACAAATCAATTAAGTTTTTTTAAACTACACATTTAAATTTAAAAGGGGTCATGAAATGCCTTTATTATATTATACTGTTGTTTGATGTCCACTTAAAAAAACAACATAAGTAATAGCCTATTTTCTATCGTTTTTTTGAGCCTTGAATGTGAAACACGTTTTTATGGCCGTGCCGCATTGAAGACTTGGAAGTAAATGCCCATGGCTGTGGTTGGGTAGCAGTGTTGCACTTTAAAAGTTTTAACCCCCATCAGCCCACATGTGGAATTGTTTTGAAAACTTCCAATGTGGAAAAATGGCAGCCGGAGACATTCGGTCATACATGTTCAAGCCAGAGTCCAGTTTCCCAGACTTTGATTTATTTGTGTCGGAGCACCAAAGTATCCATGTTGATCGACACAGATAGCCACCACCCCATGCCATCAGTTCCAGCATCTCATATGGGCAAGAATTTAGCTCCATATTTAGCACCTTTTTTTTTTACCATGAAAAGGTACATGGTGACAAATCCTGAGTCATATTTGGATGGACCTTCACTTTCATCACATTAGCCAGTATTGCCCACTTACCATAAGATCTGATTTTCCCAATGCAGGATTACCTCCGAAATTATGTATTTATAGCTTAATAGAAAGTAAGCACAACTAAATTCTGTTGTTAGACCTGTAAATCAGGGGAGAGCGCGAACGCAGTCCCCCACTACCAGAAATTATGCAGTCGAGATTCCCACATTTGGGGAATTCGCAGGGGTCAGCACAACCGGAGTGCAATGGCTGAGCCTCGCCCTGGGTGAACCACCTTCTTGATCATGGTGTCTCCCCTGCCAGGTAAGTATGAGTTGTACACGTCCCATGAAGGAGAGTCACTTGAGGGAACATCATTCTCACAGACGGTGAGGCATCACTTCACCACATCGTTTATCATCGCGATCGATTCTAAACCCTCAATCTATACTCTAAACTCTGGATCTTGTTAAATCAGTCATTTTTACAGTCGTACAGTATATGCTGACTGTTGACAATAAGACCTTCTGGTTGGTCTACATTCACTGTATACTCAACTGTAAATCTCTCTACCAATCATAAAGATGATTTGACTGTACTCTACCAATCAGGCAAGAGACACTCCAAGCTCTAATTGTGTCTGCTCATTGACGCACGCAAACATTCCATTTTCATAATTTAACAAGGACAATATACAGGATTATAAAGCTAGAGCGACAATAGAGTGGCCAAAGTATAAGAGTGACACCAAAGTAACATACTGAAAATGTTTAGACAAATCTGAGATTTGTCCCCATGAACAATGGTAGTTTATTATTAGCTATTTTTTCCTGTCAAATAGGCTAAAGTCTAAAACAATGCAGTAAAATGACAGCACTGATTAACTTATTGCACCGCATGAACACACTGTCCACTGTAACTTTACTAAATTATTGTTATTTTGTCACAATACATGTTAGATTTTTAATAAATATGCTTTGCATGCAAAACAGTGTAGTGACAGAATCTACCAGCAAGGGCAAAGTGGACTAATAAGTAAAAATGTGCAGAAACATTTAATCACTGAATAATGCCCACTGATTCACATGCAGTTCAAAAATTAAACTACGATAGCAAGCATCATCACTACATAGCAATTTGTATATATTAAGCCAGCAATCCAATCATGGCTGATAATCTTATACTAGTGGTAATAATGACAATTTAAAAAAAAAAAAAAAAGATAAAATCATACTCTCTCTTTAAAACTGCCCAGCTACACATGACAAAAAATATTTCTTTATTTCAACATTTTAGAGGGCCATTCCCAGAAGTACTGCAATACTAGGTTGATGTTGGAGTGGAAGGAGCAAGCCCCTGTTCCCTTTATTTGACATTTCATGATTATTAAGTTTACGTTCTACCTTATCTGGCAAATGATTAGAAATAATATCATTGTTTCAAATATAAAAATAAATACTCCTTAGAACACTATATTCATTCAAAAGAAGAACATTTTTATTTTTGTACCAGATTAGGGGGTGCACCGTTCCCGGAAGTACTGCAATACCGGGTCGATGCGTGGAGTGGACGGAGCAAGCCCCTATTCCATCTCCCTGTTCCAAAAATCAATTTAATATATGGTGCCCGGGTAGGGCACGTATCAGATATTAAACTGATAAGAACAGATACTACACTTGATCTTAGCCAAAAGGCCGAGAAGCGATACCTACAAACTGTCACCAGTAGAGACCAGATGCTAGGAGACAGTAAACATGACGACGGTAAGATTTTATTGTATTTATTTTTTTACTCAAACAGTTCTTGTACAGAATGTAACTTATCATTGCTAAAGTAAAGGGGGAATTACGACCCTTCAAGCCTCATCTGAGCATTGTTTGTTCACACCTCAGATTAGAAAAAGGCTCAAGAAATGGGTGTAGAAAGCTGTGGTAATGTGATTGGGTAAAGGGTGGGAAGAAGGGAGGGGACACTATGAGGGGGAGGGGGGTTCAAACGCAATAACATCACTCACTACAGACAAGAAAAAACAAAAGTGAGACTAAAAAGTTGGGGATGGACTAAAAAAAAATGACCATATGGCAAACTCAAGCGCTTCAGAGAAACAATCGGTCAACTTCCATCAACAACAACTCAATTAAGTTTTTTATATTTAGCAACTTTCAGATTCCTTTAGTGTCTTTTTCCCATGAAAAAGGACAAATGTAGAGACTTTTTTTTTTAGATAAACCCTTGCTTTCTTTAAGTTGGCCAGTACTGCCCTGTTAGCATGAGATCTGACTTTCCCGCAGGAACGTCTCTCTTGGCGTCTGTTCTGTGCAGTGAACGGCAAAGAAGCAGCGCATTCAGTTGACTGTATGCAGTCGACTAGTAATGGGCGATATAAACGATATGCGATATAAACGATACAAAATTGACCTACGATAGAGATTTTAATTCTATTGCACTATCGCGATAATGCATGTTCATGGCGCAATCTACCCACGAAATTTAGAGCCACGAGCTGCAGCCGGCTGCAACGCATCATTATATTCGTCATCTTGAATAAACATGGCTGAAAGCGTCAGCGAAACGGAGGAGCTCGTGAAAAAGACCGGTTCAACATCTATTATTTGGACTTGGTTTGGATTTAAGCCGTCCGACGAGCAGCAGAAAAATATATTCTGTAGAGTGTGTGGGGCAAAAGTTCCAGCTAAGAGAGGTAACACGAGTAATCTGTTCTACCACCTCAAAACTAAACATGTCGTTGAATACCAGCATTGCCAGGCAATGCAGCCAACCGCAAGATCCAGTACGAAGAACGCAGGACAGAAAAAACAGGAACTGATCCAAACCTCAATCCAACAGTCATTTTCAAAAGGTACTCCTTATATTAGAAAAAGAGCCCGCGATGGATTGAAATTACCAGGGCCATAGCTGTTCACTTGTGTAAGGACATGGTCCCTTTTCAAACGGTAGAGAGACGTGGCTTTAAAGCCATGATCAGAGCTATTGATCCACGATATGAGGTGCCTAGCCGCAAATACTTCACAGAAACAGAGATGCCAAAATTGTATGCCGAGCTCTGCGAAAATGTTAAAAAAGAGCTGTGTTACTTGAAATACTTTGCTACTACAACGGACTTGTGGTCGAGCCGTACCATGGAGCCTTTTCTCAGTCTGACCATTCACTATATAACGGATGATTGGAAGCTTGGCAGCCGGTGTTTACAGACGTCGTACTTCCCCGCTGAACATACGGCCGAGGAGATAGCACAAGGACTCAAGGAAGCGCTTGAGTCATGGGGTTTTAAAGAAGAAAGACAAGTTTGCATTACTACTGATAATGGAACAAACGTGGTCAAGGCAGCTTCTCTGAATGATTGGCCCAGGCTGCACCTCGCCATCGGTAGGTTAAAACATTTTGTGCATATGCATAATATTAATATTTTAATAAACTTGGTATTATATGAATATTATATTAATTATTTTTGTTTTATATATATATAAATAAATAAAACAAAAATAATTAATATAATATTCATATAATAGTGCATAATTATAATATTTTAACGTTATAATGTAATATTTGCCTATATTACTGCACAGTAATGTTGCATTTGCGTTTTAGAAATGTAGAATTAGTCTCTGTTGTATACCCAATGCTATTTTAATGTTGCATTTGTGTTAAGTGATGTTCATTCAATCCTAATCAAGCATTTCAATAGTTGTAATGATAGTTGTTCTGTGTGTGTGGGGAGAGAGAGAGACATTATAGATGAAATTAACTAATAATATCTTACAAATTTGTCAACAGAAAAAAAGTGTGAAAGACCCCCGAATTGACCGTGCTGTTGGCGTATGCAAGAAGATTTTGAGTGCCTTTTCATACTCTTGGAAAAGAAGAAAAGAGTTGAAGAAAGCCCAGGCAGAGCACCATCTTCCCTTTCATCGGCTCATCACAGAAACACCAACAAGGTGGGGGTCACGCCAGATGATGATCCAGAGGGTGCTTGAACAAGAGAAGGCCCTATCACAGGTACTGAAAGCAGACAGGAAAACCAAACACCTGGTACCCAGTTGGCAAGATACAGATGTCTTGGAATCTATAAGCCGGACCCTCGGCTCACTGCTGGAATTCACAGATGCGCTGTCTGGAGAAGATTATGTCAGTGTGTCGTACATCAAACCTGTTCTCCATATTTTCAACAACACTGTTCTTGCTGCAGCTGATGATGACACAGAGCTGACCAAGGACATGAAAAGAGTCATCCTAGAGTACTTAAATGAGAAGTACTCGGACCCAAAAACGGTTGACCTGCTGGATATGGCCTCCTTGGTTGACCCACGGTTTAAAGATGCATATATATCTGATGACCGCCAGGAGTTCATCAAGACCAGAGCGGTAGCAGAAATTCTGTCACTGTTGGGAGGTGCAAGCTGCAACGGTCAGTGAGCCACTGCCACACACAAGCACAGAGGCTGCAGCTGATGGTGCTGAAGCTGCTGAAGTAGCTGTTGAGAGGCAATCAAAGAAGGTAAAACGGAGCCTGGGAAGCTTTTTCAAAAAGCCTCCTCCGATGGCACAGCTGCTCTAGCTGACAGAGAGGCCATCGAAGTGGAGCTAAAAAGTTACCTGCAGACAATGCAGGTTGATGGAGAGACTGACCCACTGGACTGGTGGCGGCTGTACCAAGCTAATTTTCCAAGGGTGGCTAGACTGGCCCAGAAATATTTCTGTATCCCGGCCACAAGTGCTCCTTCGGAAAGGGCATTTAGCTTTGGTGGCAACATTGTTACATGCCACCGGTCTCTGTTGAAGCCAGAGACTGTGGACAAGCTTGTGTTCCTGGCTAATAATCTTTAAGGCCTGACAAATGGTGTGTATTAAACAAAATCTCAGTGCGTGCCTGATTTTAGCATTCATTGTTGTTGTTTTTTAACTGAGAAGACACCAGACAGTTTTTCTGTTCTTTGCCTATTTTGTGTCCTTTAAGAAAATAACTAAAACTACATTTGCACTTTTTACTGTATATATGGCATGGCACTACTGTAAAGAAAATTTTATACTTTAAAACATTTCTTTAGTTGACGTATATGTCCCTTATACTGGAAGTATTTTATTTATTTATTTATTTAGTGCTTTCATTTAGCACTTTATAATGTATATTTTATAAGTATATGTGCACTACACTTGGAAGAATTCTTTATTTAAAATAGCCATGCCTAATACTGGAAGTATATCCCTAATTCACAGTGTCCGTTCCTAACAAGACACGAGTTTTAATTTCATTAGGAGAGCAAAATGGTTAAAACCAAATGTATTACCTTAGGCTGCAGGTTTGACATATGTTTTTATTTAAAGTATTTGTGCATTACACAAAATAATTTTCTTTGTCTAATTAATACTGGAAGTATTTTCAGTACAGTGTCTTAACTAAAAAAGACACCAGTTTTTCTGTTCTCTGCAAATTGGGAGGCATTTAAGAACCAAGGACTTACCGTAATTTCCGGACTATTGAGCGCACCTGAATATAAGCCACACCCACTGAATTTTAAAAAAATATTATTTTGAACATAAATAAGCCGCACATGTCTATAAGCCGCAGCTGCCTACAGGTACATTGAACTTTACACATGCTTTAACGAAACACGACTTGTAACAAAAATAAATAGGCTTTAACGAAACACGGCTTGTAACAAAAAATAAATAGGCTTTAACGAAACACGGCTTGTAACAAAATATAAAAACATTAGCACTAACAGTAGCCTACCAAGAAAGTCATTGGTCACTATCTTCCTCCTCCTGTGCACTGAAACCACTGAAGTCATCTCCTTTGGTGTCGGAGTTGAATAACCTCAGAATTGCTTCGTCCGATATTTGATCATTTTCATTGTCGCTCTCGTCATTTTCATCCAGAGGCAAATCCCCCGCTGAGCCCTCTTCAACACGCAGCAGTCCAGCCTTTCGAAACCCGTTGATGATAGTGGATTTTTTGACACTGCTCCACGCTGTCAGGACCCACTGGCAGACTTGACCATAAGTTGCTTTTCGCATGTGCCCCGTTTTAGTGAAGGATTTTTCCCCACTTGTCATCCAAGCCTCCCACTGAACACGGAGCGCCACCTTAAATGCACGATTTACACTGATGTCTAGTGGCTGCAAATACTTTGTTGTGCCTCCAGGAACAGCAGCTGGAATTGAGTTTGTCCTCTTGATGGCTTCTTTCACCGAATTGGTTATGTGGGCCCTCATGCTGTCCAAAACGAGCAATGCCTTGTTCCTGAGAAAGAATCCTCCCGGTCGCTTGCCGTAACACTCCGTATGCCATTCATGCATTAGACCTTCTGTCATCCATCCTTTCTTGTTGACTTTCACAACAATTCCTTTCGGGAATTTTTCTTTTGGCATCGTCGTGCGTTTAAAAATCACCATCGGTGGAAGCTTTTCTCCCGATGACGTGCAGCTCAGAACACAGGTGAAGTGCGTTTTTTCATGCCCGGTTGTTTTCAGCGTGACGGATGATTCGCCTTTCCTGTTGACAGTCCGAGTGAGAGGCAGGTCAAACGTCAGAGGAACCTCGTCCATAATTATGATGTCGTGCGGCCCAATGGAATGCTCCGCTATCTTTGCATCAGTGAATTTTCGGATGTTTGAAACTTTTTCCTCGTAGTCGGGAGGGAGCTGTTGACACAGACTCGTCCGTACCCTGATGGACAGGCCTTTACGTCTCATAAATCTGAGACACCACGATGGTCCACCTCTGAAATCCTCAAACTTCATCGCGGTGGCGATTGATTTGGCTTTCAGTCGGATCTGCACTGTTGAAACACCTCGGCCGTTTGCTCTCTGTGTGTTGACCCAGTCTTCGAGCTCATTTTCTAGTTCAGGCCATCTGCTTTTCTTCCCTCTGAAAGCTTTAGTTGTCTTTTTGCACCGAGTCAATTCCTCACGCTGTTGTTTCCAACGTCTTATCATCGACTCATTAAGACCATGCTCCCGTGCAGCAGCTCTATTTCCTTTTCCAACAGCCAGATCAATCGCCTTCAACTTGAAAGCTGCATCATATGCATTTCTCCGTGTCTTTTCCATGATGAGGGTGACAAAATGACTACCGCAATCAGAAAGTTTGAGCGCGCTCAATTTAATCTAAACAGTAAACAAAAGTTTTGACCTTAACCCGTTCTGCAATTTCATTGGTCTAATGAAAGCTTCATGCTGCCAAAAAACTGAGCGCGTCACAGAATGTGTTTTTTTGGGGGGAAAAAAAAATTGAAAGCAGGAAAAATCCATATATTAGCCGCGTCATTGTTTAAGCCGCAAGGTTCAAAGCGTGGGAAAAAAGTCGCGGCTTATAGTCCGGAAATTACGGTAAACCAACTAAGTGTAGTGCCTTTAAGAAGGAAAGGCTTTTCTTTTTCTGCAACATTGTGTTGCATAATTACAGTTTTGCTTTTGCACAATAAATGTTCTCAAAACGACATGCAACGTTTCTTTATTTCTTAAAAAAATACATTTAGCAGTTTGGCTTTCCTAAGGGTCTGTGTAACCCGGGGTCCGCGGCAGTACTGCAGGGGGTCCGCTAATTAATGTTGGATCATTTATAATTTTTATTAAAAATAAATTTGAATCTACAATTTGAAAACATACAGAGACAATGATGCATGTACAACAGCAACATAGTTCTAACTGTCTTAAAATAATATAACTAGCATAATGTATTAACATCGGAGGCTATGTTTCACACATTTTGTATCAGGGGTCCCTGCCCCATGTCTCTATCACCTAAGGGGTCCTTGACCAGAAAAAGGTTGAAGACCCCTGATGTAACCTGTTATGAAATGGTTCTATTATAATATATATATATATGCTATATATATCGTTATCGCAAGAGGCTGCAATGTATATCGCAATATGGATTTTAAGCCATATCGCCCATCCCTACAGTCGACTCTTCAATAAATGAGTAGGCCTACAAAACAGCTTTTCCAAGCACCTGTCCCTTACTCTTAGGACGTAAAAACAAACATAGTTTCTCTGTAAATATGCACATAGTTTGTTACTTAGACGCAAACCACACGAGGCCATTTACGTCACGTTTAAAAACGTGTCCGCGCCGCCTTTCCCTTTCCCTTCTTTCAAAAGTGCTTGCACTCCTGTGGCATCTACGGTTGCCAAGCAATCATAAACCATGTGATGGAATTTAATTAATCATAACTAAAATTACTACTTCCTTGCAGGAATAACTTTTATGCTTTTGAGACCTAAATGTCCCCAAGACAGTGTGTGTCTGAATCACGTCCAAATATAAGAAAGGGGAAATTAAATTTAGGGACAAGCTAAACAACTATTTAAATATCATTGCCTCATGATACTGAGTAACCAACGATGAAGGGGGTTGGATTCTGGAATACACAGCCACTTCAATATATATTGAATATAATAATAAACTTAATTCAATTCAAAAGCTTCATGCTGAAAATAAGACCAAAATATCGCGCCTTGTGTGTGTCCCTTTAACTCCATAAACCCAATCGCTTCATGAGCAGAGCTTTACTAGACTAAAACACGTATAATGAATGATGATGGCAACACAGAAAAAGTGTGTTCTGTGCGAAACAGGTTGAGCTTTAGTTAAATTGCTGAAAATAACGAGTGTTTTGTCACTATAATATTACTTGGGTCACAAAAACAGATAACCAAACACTCGAGACACCAGAACGCTGTGGTTCAACTCTACACTATGTTAAGTTTCATACACACTCACTTGAGATGTGGAGTGAGTGGAGATAAAGTACACAACACCTGTGATCTCTTTCCTCATATATGAAGGAGACACATGACTATTCATGCACAATAAAATTCTATTATTACACCAGTAAATCAGGGGAGAGCGCGAACGCAGTCCCCCACTACCAGAAATTATGCAGTCGAGATTCCCACATTTGGGGAATTCGCAGGGGTCAGCACAACCGGAGTGCAATGGCTGAGCCTCGCCCTGGGTGAACCACCTTCTTGATCATGGTGTCTCCCCTGCCAGGTAAGTATGAGTTGTACACGTCCCATGAAGGAGAGTCACTTGAGGGAACATCATTCTCACAGACGGTGAGGCATCACTTCACCACATCGTTTATCATCGCGATCGATTCTAAACCCTCAATCTATACTCTAAACTCTGGATCTTGTTAAATCAGTCATTTTTACAGTCATACAGTATACGCTGACTGTTGACAATAAGACCTTCTGGTTGGTCTACATTCACTGTATACTCAACTGTAAATCTCTCTACCAATCATAAAGATGATTTGACTGTACTCTACCAATCAGGCAAGAGACACTTCAAGCTCTAGTTTTGTCTGCTCATTGACACTTTCATAAGCAAACATTCCATTTTCATAATTTAACAAGGACAATATACAGGATTATAAAGCTAGAGCGACAATAGAGTGGCCAAAGTATAAGAGTGACACCAAAGTAACATACTGAAAATGTTTAGACAAATCTGAGATTTGTCCCCATGAAATGATACCTGACTTCAATAAACTGATAGTGTAAGGCAATTAAATTAGCACAAACTAGCTTGGAAGGCCTTAGATGTTCAACATTCTGGTACTGGTAGTTTATTATTAGCTATTTTTTCCTGTCAAATAGGCTAAAGTCTAAAACAATGCAGTAAAATGACAGCACTGATTAACTTATTGCACCGCATGAACACACTGTCCACTGTAACTTTACTAAATTATTGTTATTTTGTCACAATACATGTTAGATTTTTAATAAATATGCTTTGCATGCAAAACAGTGTAGTGACAGAATCTACCAGCAAGGGCAAAGTGGACTAATAAGTAAAAATGTGTAGAAACATTTAATCACTGAATACTGCCCACTGATTCACATGCAGTTCAAAAATTAAACTACGGTAGCAAGCATCATCACTACATAGCAATTTGTATATATTAAGCCAGCAATCCAGCGATAATCTTATACTAGTGGTAATAATGACAATTTAAAAAAAAAAAAAGATAAAATCATACTCTCTCTTTAAAACTGCCCAACTACACATGACCATAAATATTTCTTTATTTCAACATTTTAGAGGGCCATTCCCAGAAGTACTGCAAGACTAGGTTGATGTTGGAGTGGAAGGAGCAAGCCCCTATTCCCTTTATTTGACATTTCATGATTATTAAGTGTACGTTCTACCTTATCGGGCAAATGATTAGAAATAATATTATTGATTCAAATATAAAGATAAATACTCCTTAGAACACTATATTCATTCATAACAAGAACATTTTTAATTTTGTACCAGATTAGGGGGTGCACCGTTCCCGGAAGTACTGCAATACCGGGTCGATGCGTGGAGTGGACGGAGCAAGCCCCTATTCCATCTCCCTGTTCCAAAAATCAATTTAATATATGGTGCCCGGGTAGGGCACGTATCAGATATTAAACTGATAAGAACAGATACTACACTTGATCTTAGCCAAAAGGCCGAGAAGCGATACCCACAAACTGTCACCAGTAGAGACCAGATGCTAGGAGACAGTAAACATGACGACGGTAAGATTTTATTGTATTTATTTTTTTACTCAAACAGTTCTTGTACAGAATGTAACTTATCATTGCTAAAGTAAAGGGGGGATGACGACCCTTCAAGCCTTATCTGAGCATTGTTTGTTCACACCTCAGATTAGAAAAAGGCTCAAGAAATGGGTGTAGAAAGCTGTGGTAATGTGATTGGGTAAAGGGTGGGAAGAAGGGAGGGGATATTATGAGGGGGAGGGGACAGTAGGGGGGGGGGGGTTCAAACGCAATAACATCACTCACTACAGACAAGAAAAAATTCCTCATGCTGTTGTTTCCAACGTCTTATCATCGACTCATTAAGACCATGCTCCCGTGCAGCAGCTCTATTTCCTTTTCCAACAGCCAGATCAATCGCCTTCAACTTGAAAGCTGCATCATATGCATTTCTCCGTGTCTTTTCCATGATGAGGGTGACAAAATGACTACCGCAATCAGAAAGTTTGAGCGCGCTCAATTTAATCTAAACAGTAAACAAAAGTTTTGACCTTAACCCGTTCTGCAATTTCATTGGTCTAATGAAAGCTTCATGCTGCCAAAAAACTGAGCGCGTCACAGAATGTGTTTTTTTGGGGGGAAAAAAAAATTGAAAGCAGGAAAAATCCATATATTAGCCGCGTCATTGTTTAAGCCGCAAGGTTCAAAGCGTGGGAAAAAAGTCGCGGCTTATAGTCCGGAAATTACGGTAAACCAACTAAGTGTAGTGCCTTTAAGAAGGAAAGGCTTTTCTTTTTCTGCAACATTGTGTTGCATAATTACAGTTTTGCTTTTGCACAATAAATGTTCTCAAAACGACATGCAACGTTTCTTTATTTCTTAAAAAAATACATTTAGCAGTTTGGCTTTCCTAAGGGTCTGTGTAACCCGGGGTCCGCGGCAGTACTGCAGGGGGTCCGCTAATTAATGTTGGATCATTTATAATTTTTATTAAAAATAAATTTGAATCTACAATTTGAAAACATACAGAGACAATGATGCATGTACAACAGCAACATAGTTCTAACTGTCTTAAAATAATATAACTAGCATAATGTATTAACATCGGAGGCTATGTTTCACACATTTTGTATCAGGGGTCCCTGCCCCATGTCTCTATCACCTAAGGGGTCCTTGACCAGAAAAAGGTTGAAGACCCCTGATGTAACCTGTTATGAAATGGTTCTATTATAATATATATATATATGCTATATATATCGTTATCGCAAGAGGCTGCAATGTATATCGCAATATGGATTTTAAGCCATATCGCCCATCCCTACAGTCGACTCTTCAATAAATGAGTAGGCCTACAAAACAGCTTTTCCAAGCACCTGTCCCTTACTCTTAGGACGTAAAAACAAACATAGTTTCTCTGTAAATATGCACATAGTTTGTTACTTAGACGCAAACCACACGAGGCCATTTACGTCACGTTTAAAAACGTGTCCGCGCCGCCTTTCCCTTTCCCTTCTTTCAAAAGTGCTTGCACTCCTGTGGCATCTACGGTTGCCAAGCAATCATAAACCATGTGATGGAATTTAATTAATCATAACTAAAATTACTACTTCCTTGCAGGAATAACTTTTATGCTTTTGAGACCTAAATGTCCCCAAGACAGTGTGTGTCTGAATTAAGGCTGAACGATTTGGGAAAATAATCTAATTGTGATTTTTTTCCCCAATATTGCGATTGCGATTTAATATGCAATTTGTTTTGTAAAGATTTTTTTTATCCTCTTTTTTCCCCAACAAAACGTAATGAATTATTTAAATATGACCAACACAATATTAGATGCATTTAGTGTGAAATGTTCTTTCCCATAGGCTGGGCCTATTTGTTATAATTAAATTAAAACATGTATGACTTGAAATAAATGACATTTTTATTGAACTGCTCGTTACAGAAACATCTATGGCTTTGCCACTGTGCATTTAAATAATTTAAACAAAGGTATGCGCACTTTGTAAACACTGTGTGCAAAATTTACAGTCTGAAGAAAAAAATAATTAAAAAAAATAATTATCTTACTGCTCCAAAGTCAGTAACATTTCACACAACTGCAACAGCATTTGCTTTGAAAATATTTAGTAAAATCAAAATAAATAAAGTTATCAATAAAAAAAATGGAGAAATGCACTTTTAAATTAGACAAAAACTATTTGAATATTATAATATAGAATAGATCAACCTCACTTATCAAATACACAACAATAACACACCACACAGACTAAAGTTCACTACGAGTATGGCACTGCCAGCTATAACAGGGTTCCAGACTGCGAGTAAAATAGTCGCATATGCGACCTTTTTTTGGCAATGTGCCAGTTAAAATTTTATGTGGTCGCATTTGTGCGAGTGCATGATCATGTTATTCGCGCATGTGTAACTGAACAACGCATCAGCAGCTGCTGCCGTCCGTAACCGTTTTGTTTTCAAAATGAACAAGTACATCATGAATCCATTTTCCAAACCGTGCTTGTGTCTTATCCTGAATCACTACGGTGCGCCTATAATAAGTGTTTATATTCGGACTATTTCAGACTGGGCTCGGCTGCGCTGCGGAGTATCACAGTACCTGCGTGACTCGTCATAGACAAACAGAGAGAAGTAGTTCCGGCTACAATGTTCTTCCGCAAGACACATGCAGTTCTATTTATTAACCCTAGAGAGCGAACGTATACGGGCATTGCACAATGATGATGAAACGCACCAATTAGGAAATCAGCAAATTTAGGAATTAAGCCATATAAAAATGAAAAGGTCAATAGCTGAATACTTTAAAACAAAGATTGGAGGTCAAGGGTTCTGGTGGAAAGGACGAGCCATGCATACAGACACAACTGATGATGAGCGCACAGGTAGAAAGGCATTAAGTTACTTCAACAGCAATGGCTTAGACCAGAGTTCCTCAATAGGCCACGAGAGAAAAATGTTTGGCCTGCGCAAATGTCAAAAAGTGTTGTCTAGATAATGTATATAAGCACGTCTCTGTCGCGAAAATTCAAACGCAGCATCATTGCTTACGTTGTGTAACCGCTGGTGTGTTGCAAACGCTCGCGCTCCGCACCAGTGGACGCACAGTTAGTCAGTCAGCGACTCAAAAACTGACAAAATAGCAAAATAGATGACTCAAATGTGAATGGACTGAAAATTTTGGGTTTATTTTGTCTGACCAACCACAACAAAGAAAGAAAGTAAACTGTATGTGGGAAAGTATTGTGTTTGCTTTTATATTATTAATTACAGAAAGGCAAACTAATGGCTAATATTTTCTCATTTACCTTCAACACAAAGTCTGTCCGTGAGAAATTAATTCGGACTTCAGTTCAGCTTCACTGGAAACGCGATCGAAATATATATATATTATGGCTTTATATATATTCATTTAATTTTCATACTTTTCATATTTCTAATTTATTAATTATGAATTAAAATAAATATAAATTATACATATATCAGATTTACATCAGCCATCAGCCACTGTGATTTAATATATTTACCATTAAGACGACCATTCATCATGCATACATTGATTAAAATTGTTGTAAAACAAACAAACAAAAAAAAAATGTGCGACCAAATCATGTGCTGGTGCGACCAACTGAGAAAGTTGGTAGCACCAGTGCAACCAGTGGAAAAGTTAGTCTGGAGCCCTGTATAATGATCCACAATCAAGCGTATATGTCAATGCCACGAATCCAGGCTTGGTCACCGTGCTGAGAGGCATCATATCTTTGGCTATGAACTCGGTTATTGCCCGAGTGATTTCCCCGTGCCGTTTTGAATTACGTTCATACGGAGTGACACTTTCGAACATTTCGGTCAGTGATCCCTGTCTTGAGGTATTTGGCCTGTCTGGCGCACTGGTGCTCGGCATTTTGGTCATACAACTGTCATACATTGATTTGTGGTATTTTTTTAAGTGCTGAAACAAGTTTGTAGTGTTACCCCGTGAAGTCGCAACGGGAGCACGGCATGCTCTGCATAACACCTGAAGCTGTGCAGCATCTTTTTTGAAACCAAAATAGTTCCACACCACCGACGTGCTGTTCCTCTTTGAGATTAAAGTCGCAGCTGTGTCAGTTACTGACTGTTCCGTCGAGGCAGAGGCCATTGCGCTACAGGTTAAAGATGAACTGACAGGATGAAAAGTTGTTGCAGCCGAGTTCTCCGCTCTTTCGCTCGCGTCATGTGCCCACCTCAAATCGCGCACGTTGCGATTAGAAAATCGTTATCATTTTCTCATATCGCGATATTATCGCAAATGCAATTAATCGTTCAGCCTTAGTCTGAATCATGTCCAAATATAAGAAAGGGGAAATTAAATTTAGGGACAAGCTAAACAACTATTTAAATATCATTGCCTCATGATACTGAGTAACCAACGATGAAGGGGGTTGGATTCTGGAATACACAGCCACTTCAATATATATATATATATATTCAATTGAATATACATAAAATTTAGTGATTTATAAATCAAGTAATTATCAACATTTATCCCTCTAAATATGGGCCTATTTGACATGGTTTTAAAGCTATTGTTATCCGATTTTTGGTCTTCAAATGGCTTAAAATGTACATATGTACACCAGAGAAATCTACATTTCAGGAGAGCATGCCTCCAAACCCCCCTAGCAAACTACATTTTGTGACCTCAGTAACAGCCCTGGCTCTATTCTAATGAAATATTTCTCCAAATGAGCGCACTTTTGGACTAGAAGTTGTATGTGTATGCGCTGTGATCAAAAATAAATGGGAGCAAACCCGATCAAATGTAGAGGTTTGTCTCTTTATTCTTTTCAAAATATCAATAACTACTGATTGATTTTGCATCATTTTGTTTTCCTATCAGAAATTAAGAATTATTAGTATCACTAAATAATGGTCAAATATCAAAGCTATCCAATACCTCTAAATAAGGTTAAATCATAATATTTATTGTAAAAATGTTTCTGTAATAGCTGCCAAAAATTGCATCGCTCCACTGAAGTTTGAGATGTTTATTAAAAAAATTAATAAACTTCAGAAATGTATATAATATAAAAAATACAAACACACACATTATATATATATATATATATATATATATATATATATATATATATATATATATATAAAACACTAACATACACACACACACACATATATACACACATACAAACACTCACACAGACCGTTAAACAGTAATTGCCATCAGGTTATGAGAACCAAAATAACAAAAGTTTCAGTAGAGAAACACCTATTGCACTCATGTGTCTCTGTGTGCGCCAGCTGGATAAAAAAAAAAATTCAGCGGACAAGAACAAGCCCATAATAAACTTAATTCAATTCAAAAGCTTCATGCTGAAAATAAGACCAAAATATCGTGCCTTGTGTGTGTCCCTTTAACTCCATAAACCCAATCGCTTCATGAGCAGAGCTTTACTAGACTAAAACACGTATAATGAGTGATGATGGCAACACAGAAAAAGTGTGCTCTGTGTGAAACAGGTTGAGCTTTAGTTAAATTGCTGAAAATAACGAGTGTTTTGTCACTATAATATTACTTGGGTCACAATAACGAACAAACAAACACTCGAGACACCAGAACGCTGTGGTTCAACTTTACACTATGTTAAGTTTCATACACACTCACTTGAGATGTGGAGTGAGTGGAGATAAAGTACACAGCACCTGTGATCTCTTTCCTCATATATGAAGGAGACACATGACTATTCATGCACAATATAATTCTATTATTAAACCAGTAAATCAGGGGAGAGCGCGAACGCAGTCCCCCACTACCAGAAATTATGCAGTCGAGATTCCCACATTTGGGGAATTCGCAGGGGTCAGCACAACCGGAGTGCAATGGCTGAGCCTCGCCCTGGGTGAACCACCTTCTTGATCATGGTGTCTCCCCTGCCAGGTAAGTATGAGTTGTACACGTCCCATGAAGGAGAGTCACTTGAGGGGACATCATTCTCAGAGAGGGTGAAGAGACATTTCCAGAGACACATAATAATACATATGATTCAACGCAATGAAAACGCAAAATATTGTCGCCTGTTCTTAAAATTTCACTGCTAATCTATCTTAAAAAGGATATCATTTAATATTGTAGCGAACATTTCCCATGATGCAACAGAAGCCTCAACCAGCCAATGGAATAACAGATCATAAACAAATAAACAGATCAGACAAAATCATTATTATAAGTCCACAATAATCAGAGTGAAGAAACGCTAGACATTCATCCTTTCACGTTCGATATGCGCTGAGATAATAAACAACCACAAGCATTATAAAATGAAAGCATGACGCAATCAACACAGGCGCCGTCGACAGGAAGACATCTACGTCACTTCCGTGAAACTAGAACAAAAGGCGCCAGTACATTTCACACGAGACAACCACAACGGTCAAATGTCATAACGCTTCTCTTGAATCAACATTGTCAATAATGAAATGCTGTGGATAGCAGCACGAATCGCACATTACATGAGGTAACTAAAAGAATGTTGGTTATTTAAAGAATCAGGCGGAGAATAGTAAAACCGGGTTATTTTATTAACGAAATATAGAGGAGCGACTGCTTTTTTGTTTGTCTTTAGACTTTGAACTGCACACCTAAAACAATAACGCAGTAAGACTCAACCACGCAGACACCAATAGGAGTTCAGTTCTTGCGCAGGAACAGATGTGAACGCGGGTGAAGTGAGGCGCTGAACACAATCACATCACAGGAAAACGACCGAGAACATGACTATTATTCACATTATTATTTACTCGCTCTTTATCGTTCTAAAGTTTGAGACCGGTAATATTTTTGTCTCTTCTACATTTATTTGATCCAATACAGCAAAAGTATTAATATTGTGATTTTTTTTTTTTACAATTTAAAAAACCGTTTTTATATGAATACGTTTTAAAATGCAATTCTTTCCTGTGTTGGCAAAGATACATTTTCAGCAACATTAACTGTTACTTCATTGCTAAAACGTGTACGAGTTTATTTTTCTCAGGATTCTTTGAACAAAGTTCAAAAGAACTTAAATAAAAATACTTCAAGACTTCATACTAGGGCTGATTTATTGCAAAAAATAACATTGAACTTGAATGAGATTATCGCTTAAACGCGATTCGTAGTGCGATTATGAAATCTCAAAGGCTGCGATTGTTTTTCATGAACAGCTTGTAAATGAAATGTGGCTCCAAATGCGAATCCATCTGAAAGCACTGCGAGTTTGAGTCGCTTATCATGTGTATTAGAAAAAGCAACGCGCGCCAAACATCTTTCCAGATATGAGAAGCGGACATCTTGTCAAAAGACAACATTTAATAACAAGTTTTTACTCCAAACTCACTTCATAACGGCAGTTGAGCGTCCTTCTGTGAGATGATGTGGCCTCTTACACAGAATAAGGCAGTCCTGTGTCTATTAGTCATGTTTAATCAAAGCGTTTTAATCTTCTGTTCAGCTAATATTCATCGACCGCGATATGACACGTGTTATCTTCTTCTGCTGCAGGGCATGTTTGGAGTTCTGCGCAAGAGCGCCCTCTGGCTTTCTCATGAAGCATTTACTTCCGATCACAGCGCCGTACAGCTCTGACAAGCTGCGCATTTAATAATCGCAGCCTTGGTGAGCAGAAGAGAGCTTTTAAAAACATTTAAAAATCGGAACAATCTAAATATTGAACGTGAATTTACACATTTTAATCACAATTGTGCAGCCCTAGATGAATCTTTATTTAAAAGCCACTGATTCAGGCTGAAAAAGAAAGCCTCTGCATTCTGAAGATGATCATCATCATCATCATCATCAGACAGGAGAACAAACCTCACCATGCAGGTTTGAAGGAACAACTTTTGATGAGTGTAAATAAAATGTGATGCAGGTAAAAATCAGCAGGAAGACATTTAGAAAGGCAAAATTGTGTAGTTAATTTGATAATGCAAAATTATTTTATTTTTTTCAGTTGAAAGATACTAACGCAAATGAAAAATTTCAAACGTCAAACCACAAAGATTGCTTTCACTTTTAACAGCAATAACCGAATCATCACATGAGAGAGGATGTATAGATACATTTTCACTTGCTGAACACTCTTGAGCGCTTGGGAGTCTCGCTCTCCGTCAAGCATCTGTACTATTTAGCTCAAAATGATGCGCAGTGAGTGTCCTCTAGTGTGAAGACGTGAACGAACACACACACACACACACACACGCAGAGAGAGAGAGCGAGAGTCTACCACCCAGAATCAACGTGCAACATGTAAATGATATTCTTTGTCGTATTTCCTGTCAAAATAACGGAGTTCATTTGGAATTATTCAGCTTTTAAGGACAAACAGAAGAGATGCCAGTTTCTCCGGCAGTGGGCGGAACTAATGCGCAAACTGCAATAGCTTGGTTTCACGTGACGTCACGCTGCTATATCACGAGAGCGCAAAATTCAGATGGAGGGCAGGAAGTGAGTAGCTGAGGATCTGTCATCTGAAAAAATGCCAATGTTTTGTGTAGTTTATGGCTGCTCCAATCGTTTAAATCGAGAAAAAAGAAAGGGTTTTTATAAAGTACCGAAGATTGTCACTCGTAAAGGTGAGAAATGTCAAAAGCTCACTGAGACAAGCCGTAAAAAGTGGATTTCTAACGTACGTCTGCGGTCGGGAGGAGCAGAGTCTGTTAATGCCCGTGACTGCAGCGACCACTTCGTCGGAGGAATGTTAACGTAGCTAGCCAACGTGTTTTTTAAAAAAAAACCTTTAAGTCTTTAATTCATTCACTGTCATTTTAGATCAGATGGACTATTAATACAAACAAACAGTTTTTTAAAGACACGAACAAACAAACTTATGTCCTTTTTTTGTGACGTTTGCGGATGAAGCATCACATCACGCGTTGCAGAAATGTTCCATTCACAGGCGTGTTTGACTCCCCAAGATTCAGTTATTCTGTAATAAAAAGCACACAAGAGTGACTGACCTCTTTCACGTTCATTTTCTCCAAAGACACTTTAAAATATTCTCCAATAAACATTTTCAAGCCTTCAAGCGAACCAATCCGCTCTCGTATGAATCACATGTGCTTTAAAGAATCACAAGAATGTCCAAAATTATAACTGGAGTTTTGTTGTTTTTTTTTATGTCTGTGTTTATATAGCATTAGGTTGTCGTTAAATGCTCATTTACTTCGTAATGATTATTAAGTTAGCGGTAGTCTAATGTAGGGTTGGGTACCGAAACCCGGTGCCAATACGGCACCGGTACCTATATAACCGGTATGTACCGGATCGAATCAGAATGCGAATGTCGGTGCCTCATTTTGGTGCCACTTAAATGCCTGAAGTGATAGAAATATTTGTCCTCTGGTGCTATGACACGGACGTAAGAAGCATCAGATTCATCAACACGCCTGATCGCTAGTTAAATTTAAATACTGCTTTCATAGGGTGTCGGAATGCTCGGAAAAATTATTTCCTGAATGAGAAAACTCACGTGAACGTTGGAAAGCTTTGATGATAGCCTACAAACCCAATACATCTTTAATGTTATTGTCCATTTTGTTTTCACATTTCGAAGTCAAAATCCCAAATCGTCGGGAAGTGAGACCATCCGTGAAGCGCGCGAGCGCAGCAACTACACTTGCGCTGACTGCAGAGCAGGTGGTCTACCGTTAGCTTAGCTAGCTAAATTAAACGCGCTTAAATTAAAATGCCTAAAACTAAAAGCTCCAAAGTGTGGCTATATTTCACCAGAAAGGATTCTGACACCGCGACGTGCCGCAAATGTTTTACAACAGTTGCGTGTAAAGGGGAAAACACGTCAAACCTAATGAAACATTTGAGGGCACATGGAATATGCACAGTGTTTGACAGCTCGCGGACATCAGCTGGCACTATCAGTGTGGATGACCCCGGCTCCAGTAAGCGGGACAGTCTTCCCATATTGTCTGCACTTTCAAACAGGCCTCATCGACACCATCTGAGAGAGTTTTCTCCTGTGCAGGACATGCAATAATTCAGGAGAGGTGTCTATTTTGCCAGAGAAGGCAAATATGGTCATATTTCTGCAAAAAAATTGTTAAATTAAATTATTGTAGTTGAGCTAGTTGGCTTAAGTTTTACTGTTGTTGTGTTTTGTATTTACTTACATATTCATGTATACTTTAAACTTTTAATATATTGTTCAATTTTAAGAACTTTTTTTGTCCAATAAAAAGGTATTCTTGACCGAGTCATCCACCATCATTTTGTGGATTTTTTAAAGTATCGGTTCAGGCACCGTTTTGGCACCGGTACCGTTTTAAAAGTATCGATTTGGCACCGGTATCGAAAAAAACCCAAACGATACCCAACCCTAGTCTAATGTGGACTTCATTGGGGATTTTTAGGCTGCCCTAGCGCTTTGGGTGACGTTGAGTCGGTAGATTGCACTCCGACGGTCAACCTAGGTTAAAAAACTAAGGCCAAATCAGAGGCGTCTCTTAAACGACAGCAGAGGATGAAGCTCAAGGAAGACCAACAAAGACGGTTGGAATGTGCAGAGGCTATGTTGGATCTCCAACAGACAGATGAGAGCCCAGATCTGACGCGGACAGCCGAAAGCTCTGAACCCGAACCGAAGCAGCCAGCTGACGACAACCCACAATCAGAGAGAACACAGGTCACGTCCAACATATCTGTTCACTAATTCTTTGTACCTATTTCTTGAAACTGGTTCTAAATTCGTACAACACGGACTCTCCGCAACGGTTTTCTCCATAGACGTATTCGCCATTTTTACTTCCTGCCCTCCATCTGAAATCGCCCCGCCTTCGCGCGTCATCAATCACGTGACTGAAACCCAGCTATTTCATTGGCTGGCGCTCATCTATTACTATCCGCGTTTTGATTTCAGCAAATCAGAGGAAACACAGATTAATATTCATGAACCCAATTCCTCATCAATCTTTGGTGCATTGTATATTGATATTAGCAGTAGAATTATTATTAGTATTGTCATCATCTTATTATTAATTATTAGGAGTGGGCGATATAGCCTCAATTATATCACTATATTTCAAGAATATTTGCGATAAGTGATATTTATGACGATATAGAGAAAAATATATGAAACGTTTTATTGGTGATTTCAGCTGGCAGGCAGCAGCATTTATTAATGCAAATATTGGACTGCTGCCCCTCTTTCTCAACAATTTAACGGTCCAAAACTGACTGTGTTTTACTGAATACTCGCAGAGACGGCCATTTTGACAATTTTGTATGTATTTGACCATTTATATTCTAGAGTTTGCTTTTGATATTTCTGTAATAGGGCCAAATCATCCGCAAAAACATACAGAAAGGAATACCCATGCAAGCAGAGTCACTTTTGACATATCATGATTATTAAGTTAACAGTCCATTCCACAGATAAATACACTTTCTACCTTTACTAGCAAATGATTACTAACAATAGTGTTGTTTTAAATATAAAATAAATACTCCTTAGAACACTACATTCACACATAACAACAACATTTCTATCTTTGTACCAGTTTTTTTTTGGGGGGGGTGCACCGTTCCCGGAAGTACTGCAATACTGGGTTGATGTGTGGAGTGGACGGAGCAAGCCCCTATTCCCTCTATTTGACATATCATGATTAAGTTAACATTCCTTTACTAGCAAATGATTACTAATAATATAATTACTAATAATATTGTTGTTTCAAGCCCCTATTCCATCTCCCTGTTCCAAAAATCAATTTAATATATGGTGTCCGGGTAGGGCACGTATCAGATATTAAACTGATAAGAACAGATTTTATTTGACATTGATCTCATTATCAACAGATACAAGAATATATTAAAGAAATACAATCAAGTTTATTTTCATCTGTCCCTGACCAGTTAAAGCCAACCAAGACTTAATACAAAAAATGCAAAGTGATCATAGAAGTGGCACTTAAAATACGATACAATAAAAAAAGGATAAAAATAACTAACAAATCATGTTCTAATGCTCACATAATTGATTATTGAAAAGCCACAGCTTCAAGTTAACAGAAACATCAAGTTCTCTGATGTACACTGGTAATAATAATCCCTTTCTTTGCGCGCATACTTTTAAATGCAAACACATACATTTGTATCAATAAATATATAATCTTAAACCGTTAAATAATGCATTTGTTTATGTGTGTACATTTATGATACTTTATTCTGTCAGAGTGAAGTTGACTTATTTAACCAGATGAAAAAAACACCAAAGCTGTGGGAAAATACAAGTGGGACAATTACATTCGTGTTCTTAAAATAATAAATATAATAAATTAAGGAATGAATCTCTAATGCAACACGAATCATTTGATCAAAAATCTGGCAAGATTTAACAACATGAAAGTATGAAATGGGTTTTTGTGTTTTTTTTGTCGTTTCACACCTACTACAGATTTCAGTATCAGAAATGCACAAAAACAGGAACTGGACTGACAATTTTATCAGGGCTGAAGTGCTGAAGTGTTTTAAGACGCGAGCAGAGCTTTAGGACTTTCTCCACAACCGTTCATGGCGACTGCTACACATTCACTGCAATTGTGTTTCTAATTCTTTCTTTTGCAGACTCTGGATCTGGAGACAGGTTTCTATGGCTTCTTCATCAGCTCCTGACTCACATTTTGCCCTCCTGTCATTCCAGAAGTAAAGGACCACAAAGATGACCCCCAAGATGACAATAGCTAAAACAAACCATAGCCAGTGGAGGTCAGAGTTCAGAGGTTTTGGGGTGGAGGAGTGTGGTGGAGCTGCACTGGAGGAAAATGGAGCTTTGTTGACAACGAGTGCAGCATTCACTGTTAACACGTTCTTTCCAAAGAAGGTTTGAGCTTCATAGAGTCCTGATCTGGACACATTGACATGAAGAATGGTCACAGACACTCCTCCTCTCTCAACCAGCAGTGACACTCCAGCTGGAGGAGTTTCCTTGAAGGTCCAAGGCTTCTGTGCAATAACCCGCTTTTCTTTGTGGTTTTTAAAAGTAATCCTCACTTCATCAGCTTTCTCGACTTCCTTGATGTGGAAGAATATTGTCACATTTTGTCCCTCGGTATCCTCGAACCTCGATCCAGCAACAAAAAGAGCACAAAAAAGTGCCAAAATGACTGTGACAACGGTTTTCATCTTTGGCAAAATTGGCAAGATTAGCTTCTAAATGACAGAAGAATTCTGTGCACGTCTTCAGGTAAGCAGATCTTGTAGAAATACACTAAGTCAAATTTATATGAAGTCCAGGACAACGAATAAATGGCAGCTCGCATAAACCTCGCAAGCTCTCACTGTCTATTGTATGCCAAAGTCCTGAAAAGAACAAATTTATCTTTCAAAAAAAGTTTTCACAATTTGTTTTTCATTCACTCATTTTTCATCCTGGTTGAATCACCTTCTTGATCAGGAAATCTACCCTGCCAGGTAAGGGTGAGTTGTACACGTCCCATGAAGGAGCGTCACTTGAGGTGACATCATTCTCAGAGAGGGTGAAGCGACATTTCCAGAGACACATAATAATACATATAATTCAACGCAAGGAAAACGCAGAATATTGTCGCCTGTTCTTAAAATTTCACTGCTAATCTATCTTAAAAAGGATATCATTTAATATTGTAGCGAACATTTCCCATGATGCAACAGAAGCCTCAACCAGCCAATGGAAAAACAGATCATAAACAAATAAACAGATCAGACAAAATCATTATTATAAGTCCACAATAATCAGAGTGAAGAAACCCAAGCTGAAAGAAACTCTAGACATTCATCCTTTCACGTTCGATATGTGCTGAGATAATAAACAACCACAAGCATTATAAAATGAAAGCATGACGCAATCAACACAGGTTACTTTATTAGCGAAATATAGAGGAGCGACTGCTTTTTTGTTTGTCTTTAGACTTTGAACTGCACATCTAAAACAATAACGCAGTAAGACTCAACCACGCAGACACCAATAGGAGTTCAGTTCTTGCGCAGGAACAGATGTGAACGCGGGTGAAGTGAGGCGCTGAACACAATCACATCACAGGAAAACGACCGAGAACATGACTATTATTCACATTATTATTTACTCGCTCTTTATCGTTCAAAAGTTTGAGATCGGTAATATTTTTGTCTCTTCTGCAGTTATTTGATCCAATACAGCAAAAGTATTAATATTGTGATTTTTTTTTTTTACAATTTAAAAAAACCGTTTTTATATGAATACATTTTAAAATGCAATTCTTTCCTGTGTTGGCAAAGATACATTTTCAGCAACATTAACTGTTACTTCATTGCTAAAACGTGTACGAGTTTATTTTTCTCAGGATTCTTTGAACAAAGTTCAAAAGGACTTAAATAAAAATACTTCAAGACTTCATACTGGGGCTGCACGATTTATTGCAAAAAATAACATTGAACTTGAATGCGATTATCGCTTAAACGCGATTCTTAGTGCGATTAAGAAATCTCAAAGGCTGCGATTGTTTTTCATGAACAGCTTGTAAATGAAATGTGGCTCCAAATGCGAATCCATCTGAAAGCACTGCGAGTTTGAGTCGCTTATCATGTGTATTAGAAAAAGCAACGCGCGCCAAACATCTTTCCAGACATGAGAAGTGGACATCTTGTCAAAAGACAACATTTGATAACAAGTTTTTACTCCACTTACTCCGTTTTTACTGCAGTTGAGCGTCCTTCTGTGAGATGATGTGGCCTCTTACACAGAATAAGGCAGTCCTGTGTCTATTAGTCATGTGTAATCAAAGCGTTTTAATCTTCTGTTCAGCTAATATTCATCTACCGCGATATGACACGTGTTATCTTCTTCTGCTGCAGGGCATGTTTGGAGTTCTGCGCAAGAGCGCCCTCTGGCTTTCTCATGAAGCATTTACTTCCGATCACAGCGCCGTACAGCTCTGACAAGCTGCGCATTTAATAATATCAGCCTTGGTGAGCAGAAGAGAGCTTTTAAAAACATTTAAGAATCGGAACAATCTAAATATTGAACGTGAATTTACACATTTTAATCACAATTGTGCAGCTCTAGATGAATCTTTATTTAAAATCTACTGATTCAGGCTGAAAAAGAAAGCCTCTGCATTCTGAGGATGATCATCATCATCATCATCATCAGACAGGAGAACAAACCTCACCATGCAGGTTTGAAGGAACAACTTTTGATGAGTGTAAATAAAATGTGATGTAGGTAAAAATCAGCAGGAGGACATTTAGAAAGGCAAAATTGTGTAGTTAATTTGATAATGCAAAATTATTTTATTTTTATCAGTTGAAAGATACTAACGCAAATGAAAAATTTCAAACGTCAAACCACAAAGATTGCTTTCACTTTTAACAGCAATAAACGAATCATCACATGAGAGAGGATGTATAGATACATTTTCACTCGCTGAACACTCTGAGTGCTTGGAGTCTCGCTCTCCGTCAAGCGATCTGTACTATTTAGCTCAAAATGATGCGCAGTGAGTGTCCTCTAGTGTGAAGACGTGAACGAACACACACACACACGCAGAGAGAGAGAGCGAGAGTCTACCACCCAGAATCAACGCGCAACATGTACAGTCGTGGCCAAAAGTTGAGAATTCCATAAATATTAGTTTTCACAAAGTTTGCTGCTAAACTGCTTTTAGGTCTTTGTTTCAGTTGTTTCTGTGATGTACTGAAATATAATTACAAGCACTTCATACGTTTCAAAGGCTTTTATCGACAATTACATGACATTTATGCAAAGAGTCAGTATTTGCAGTGTTGGCCGTTCTTTTTCAGGACCTCTGCAATTCGACTGGGCATGCTCTTAATCAACTTCTGGGCCAAATCCTGACTGATCGCAACCCATTCTTTCATAATCACTTCTTGGAGTTTGTCAGAATTAGTGGGTTTTTGTTTGTCCACCCGCCTCTTGAGGATTGACCACAAGTTCTCAATGGGATTAAGACCTGGGGAGTTTCCAGGCCATGGACCCAAAATTTCAACGTTCTTGTCCCCGAGCCACTTAGTTATCACTTTTGCCTTATGGCACGGTGCTCCATCGTGCTGGAAAATGCATTGTTCTTCACCAAACTGTTGTTGGATTGTTGGAAGAAGTTGCTGTTGGAGGGTGTTTTGGTACCATTCTTTATTCATGGCTGTGTTTTTGGGCAGAATTGTGAGTGAGCCCACTCCCTTGGATGAGAAGCAACCCCACACATGAATGGTCTCAGGATGCTTTACTGTTGGCATGACACAGGACTGATGGTAGCGCTCACCTTTTCTTCTCCTGACAAGCCTTTTTCCAGATGCCCCAAACAATCGGAAAGGGGCTTCATCTGAGAATATGACTTTGCCCCAGTCCTCAGCAGTCCATTCACGATACTTTTTGCAGAAGATCAATCTGTCCCTGATGTTTTTTTTTGGAGAGAAGTGGCTTCTTTGCTGCCCTTCTTGACACCAGGCCATCTTCCAAAAGTCTTCGCCTCACTGTGCGTGCAGATGCCCTCACACCTGCCTGCTGCCATTCCTGAGCAAGCTCTGCACTGGTGGCACTCCGATCCCGCAGCTGAATCCTCTTTAGGAGACGATCCTGGCACTTGCTGGACTTTCTTGGATGCCCTGAAGCCTTCTTTACAAGAATTGAACCTCTTTCCTTGAAGTTGCTGATGATCCTATAAATTGTTGATTTAGGTGCAATCTTAGTAACCACAATATCCTTGCCTGTGAAGCAATGATGGCTGCACGCGTTTCTTTGCAGGTCACCATGGTTAACAATGGAAGAACAATGATTTCAAGCATCACCCTCCTTTTAACATGTCAAGTCTGCCATTCTAACCCAATCAGCCTGACATAATGATCTCCAGCCTTGTGCTCGTCAACATTCTCACCTGAGTTAACAAGACGATTACTGAAATGATCTCAGCAGGTCCTTTAATGACAGCAATGAAATGCAGTGGAAAGGTTTTTTTGGGATTAAGTTAATTTTCATGGCAAAGAAGGACTATGCAATAATTTGCAGTATATGCAAATTGCTATTATAAAAACTTAAGCAGCAACTTTTCCAATTTCCAATATTTGTAATTCTCAAAACTTTTGGCCACAACTGATATATATATAATATATATATATATATATATATATATATATATATATATATATATATCCCTTGAGGAAAACAATAATGAAATAAAATACAAGCACGTGAAAAAATAAAATATGCTACAGTTGCTGGCACTTACTTTACAAAAAGATGCTATTCGATTGTTTCCACAGAATTTTGAAAACAATGTATTTTTTTTCCTACTATGGTAGTAAATGGAGATCTGCTTGGTCACAAACATTCTTCCAAATATCTCCTTTTGTTTACAGCAGAACAAAGAAAATGCACACAAGGTTTGGAACAACTTGAGGGTGAGTAAAAGACAATTTTCATTTTTAAGTGAACTATCCGTTTAATATTAATTAAACGTTATCCGTAGAATAGTACCCTGTGAAAAATTCCACTTCCCGGTTTCTACTTTATCATCATCGTGAATTTAAGTGATTCACAGCTTTCTTATCAACAGCCAGAAGATAAATTGAACAATAACTTATTTCAGTTCAATAAAAAACAGCATTGTTGAACAACACAACACACTAGTTTCCTAAGATAAGCGCACACACTGCTTCTATTATTAGACCAGTAAATCAGGGGAGAGCGCGAACACAGTCCCCCACTACCAGAAATTATGCAGTCGAGATTCCCACATTTGGGGAATTCGCAGACGTAGGCCCCAGCAACGTACAATGATGTAGACTGTAGACTAGACAGCTCGGGCTTCCGATTGGCAGAGAGTCTATATTGTCTAAGGTAACTGTAGACTTTTGGCCAATTGGGTGCGCTAAAAAGTGGCTACGCAAACATATGCAAATATATGGTGCTCCGCTCAGACGATCATCTTTACCACACAAATATAGGCAAATACACTGCCAAAAGAGCATCTTTGACGATTTTTCCTTCAGCGTTTGTGGTAAGACTGATGTATTATAATATTCACACAAAGTTAGACAGTCGAGAAATACATTCATTTATATTGATTTTATTCCGGACGTTGTCCGAATGAGAATGAATGAAAGGCACCAGCTACGTTATTACTATTATGATTGTTGCATTCATTGACGGGCCTTACGAAAATGATCCATACTTACGGCTTTCTACAAATAATGAAAAATGCTATTAAATTGTTTTAATTAAAATATAGTTAATACAATATAGTTAAACCGTGGTAACAGCAAATTAACCATGGTTACTACATTTTTACTATAATAAACCATGGTAACTACACTTCAACTATTATAAAACCATGCTTACTGAACTTTTCCTGTAATAAACCATGGTGATTTCACTTTACTATTATGAAACCCTGCTTACAGCACTTTTACTATAATAAACCATGGTTAATTTTCATTAGGGAGGCCTGTCAGTACTGCTCCCAATCAAAGTTCTTTTGATTTCATTTAATTTTCTTTTATCACTATGACCAAATGTCTATAGATCACCTTGTGTAAAATAATGTACCCGTGGGGGAAATAATTGTATTGTCAATGTTTTTTTCTTCAATAAATATATTTCCAAATTGCACCAGACTTTAAGATTTACACAAGAAATGAACACATACAAAGAAATCAAAACATTACATTCCATAAATGTGTTACAGTTACGTGTAACAAAGTGGAAGGGAAACGGGAAAAAAGTAATGAACACACTAACTGAAATGTATTTAATACTAAGCAGATAAGCCTTTGTTGGTGGACATGTTCAATTTCCCTCACTGTATAACTGCTAACTTCATCATGACCTCTTGAATTTGTCATGGTAAGAATATTTTTTCCCTCTGTGTGTATCATCGTTACTATAACAGGCTGTTTTCTACAGGTGTGTTTAACATGGACCCACTGTTACCAACCTTGCAGACTGTAGACACAAGTGTGCCACAAAATAGGCAACAACGCCTTCTCAAGGCTTCTAAGGAGGCCAAGTCTCTGGCTTCTCGTAACACCTGCCATGAGACGAAGACAGTCCTGTGAGGAATATCTTGGAACTTGAGCTGTTGATGTGTTTCCACCCTGTTTACACATCAGCATAGAATTTTTTGTGCTTGTCATTAAAGTCATTTCAATTTCTGTCTTCAGCCAAAAACTAATTATCTTATGTGATATTTTAGTCTCCTTGATTTCCACATCAAAGAAAAAGAAAGCCGCCATCCTGACAAAAAGGAAATCCAAAGGGACTGGATGAAGGACCTCCTGCTGCAGTATGTCCAGCTGCTTCCACAGGTCTCCTGCCACTGAGATCAATGTGGACAGGGCCATTTTTGGGCAGGGCCGCTTCAGGTCCTTCACCTTCTTGGAGATGTGGCAGTGGTACAGCCTGCACAAGACCCTTAAGGCTGACCCAGGGACGGCCCACGAAAGAAAAATTGCGCAGGAGCCATACTGCTCTGCGCAGCAGTGGCTGGTGATGAAGGAGAGGGACATCACCAAGTCACTGAAGCGCTTCAGGCGATACATTCTCGACAAAGAGGTAGGTTTAAGGTGCCCTTAGTAAAAATTACGGTGCGACAGTTAATGCAAACTGCAAGGCTGAAATGTACCTGTACTTCACAGAAACCTCCACAGGACAGGGCTCCTCCCTCAGCAGCTGCCAGCTCCAGCTCATCAGGGCCAAAAGGTGATGGCGGTTGGACGGATGACGCTCTGCTGGCGGAAGCTCTCGCCTCCTATGAAAAACAAGGTATATCAGTTTAGTAATATCTTGAATTATTAATGTTATCATAGCATGAACTTTGAATTAATGCATAATCTGTATAAGATAAACCAACATAAAGACACTGTGTGCTGAACGGGATGAAAGAGTTATCTTGCTGCCTTGACACTGATTTTTGCATACCTGTGTGTTTGTTCTCATTTAGCAGCAGAGGTTGATGCAGGGGGTAAAAAGAAAAGTAAGTCTCCAGACAAAAAGGGCCATCCAGCTCCTCCACAGAAGCCACACACAGACACTACTGCTCCACCGTCAGCTGTAAGTCCATAGTTTATATATTAATGGGGCAGTATAAATGGGGAGGCCACAGTATGCTTAGGTAAATTAAAAAAGTTTTTACTAATGCACTTATCATTTTAAGGCTCCTGTATCAGCTCATGATGTCAAACATGGGAGGACATCTGATGTGGCTGGTGCAGCACTTCAGCCATGCCTGGGCACTGTGACATCAGCAGCAGACAGTGCACATCCTGAGGTAGTCATTTATGTCTCAGTGGTTGTTAGATAAGGAACAAGTTTAGGTCTAAGCACTCAGTGGCGGTTACATAATGTTTTGTCTTTGTTATACTACCAGGTGACTTTTGAAGGCTGGCATAAAATGTGGGAGTCTGCTCCTTGCGGGCTCCCCACAGCAGACATCGGGTGGCTAAAGGAGGATGAAGAGAGGGAACTCTTTGAGGGCGACGTCTTATAAAGACAAGTACGGCAACACGAGGTGGAGGAAAATTCTGAAAGATGACAGGATGTGGTTTTATCCTCCAGAATTTCCTGGAGTGGTAGAAGGGAAAGTCCCCTCAGCAGACTCCTTTTACCACAGCCCTGTTTTTTTCTGGAGACCGGTTGGAGTGTGGCGCTACAGTCTGCGCTGTCCAAGGTCCGACTGCCCTGCCCGTTCCAATCAGAACGCTTTTCTGTACCGTTGCAGCAACTCCCATACAGTCAGACAGATCTGCCACATGTCTAGCTGGTACTCCTTGCTGACTGAGGTCCTGGCATGTAATGCATGTAGAAAGGCAGCAAAGGAGTCAGAGGAACGTGCCATTGGCCGTTTCCTCTCATGGGATCCGTGCATTATAGATCAGCCCAGTCCAGCTCACAGAGCTGTGTTTCCAGCCGTCTTAACATTTCTGTGAGTCTCTGCATAATATCATAATTGATTTTTTAAATGATTGCACTAGGAAAAAATACCTAAGATTCACAGGCATCTGTGCTTTAAATTTTAGACGCGGTGTGTACAAGCAGGTGATCCGCCTGCTGAGGGACCGCACCGAGGGCAACACCATGAACAAGGTGTGGAGAAAGGTTCTGGAGAGCCACTGTGAGGAGTACCTGCACAGAAAGGACCTGTACACCACCCTCCTTAGCCAGTATAAAAAACCTGGAAAGATCACAAGTAAGTCAGAGATAATTGTTTAGTTCAGGGGTTTACAAAATGTGCAGGACTGGGGGTCCTCCAGAACAGGTTTGAAAAGCCCTGGTTTAGTTAAGTGTTTAGGCAAAGACAAACACACATATGAATGCAGATTTTCATCGGACACAAACACAGCAGTAGCCCTCATAACAAAAATAAGCGCCATCCACTCGCCGAGGTTTAAAAAAATATATAAATGCACACTGCCACTGTAGATCCCAAATCCCAAAGATCAATTTATCAAAATAGACAGTAACAGACAAATACTTTGACCAAAAAGGTCTTCATTAGGCAAAGCAGCAAGAACAGAAAGACACTATTTATATAATTATCATCAATCACATCTGACCTCACTAGTAAACTAATTGATTACCTAAACATAAAAACCCCCCATCAAATCTTAATAATTGAGGGGTTTTTATTTATTTTTATTTTTTTATTTGATGTTGCTTTGCCTGACAAAGACCTTTTTGGTTGAAACATTGTCTATTTTAATAAATCGATCTTTGGAAGCTAGAGTGGCAGTGTGCTGATTTTTGCTTTATCTGATTGAGCACCTGCCTAAAGTTTCTATGGATGTGCACACATTTTCTTTTCTCATTTTAAATTTTTTTAAATATTGAATCATCAATAATGAAGCCTGTGTCCGTGTGTGACACTGAGGAAAAAAAACAAAACAAAAAAAACCCAGATATATATTATGTTTGAATCTCTTTGTTTTGTATTCATTATCAGATATGCAAGAAACTCTCTGGTGATGGGAAAGGTACAGCAGAGTTGTATAAAAGGCTCCTGGAGAAATTAAGACTTTTATTGAGAGACTTCTATTTTAAGTCTGGTAGAGTGTAGTTCCCAATGCATCCAGTAGGAGTCATTATTGTCATACTTTTGCTGTCTGTTGCGTCATTATTCCTGAGAGAGTGGCAACTGTGCACAAAAGTTTTCCTGCCTCTTATTTCTTTACCTCTGTTGGCGTTCTGCCATTCCAAGTGTTAGTTCATGACGAGAAAGTACGATTTCTTTGATTTCTACATGTTGTTATTTGTGTTGGGAGTGTGTTGTAATTTTGTAGTTTACACGGGCATGTAAGGACATGTAACGATTCACGTGTGATTGCCCGTTGGGAAACCCAGATAAGATAAATATGCTAAATACAGAGTTAATTGTCTCAGTTTACCAAGTAATTTGTCTGTAATCTGTTATGTTTGATTGCTGTCTAAGGATTAACCAGCATTATTGCTCTTTTTGATGTCATTTGGCAAGTTGCAACTGTTTATTAATCTATATTAATACTCAAGTCGTTCATGGGACCAGATCAATAGTAGTATTGTTTGCTATGGCGCATCCTCAGCATATTTAAATTATTTAAAGATTATCCTGGAAATGTCAGTATTCTTAATTAAGAAATGTCGGATTTATTTGAGTTTGTATCAATTTTATTTATACTGTTATGTTTGTTATTTCAGACTGAGAATCAATACACTTTGGAAAAGCTCCAGTCTCCTCATTCTTTGTGTCCTGACCGACACCCCAGGAGTGTATACTGGTCATAGTTCGAACTAGAGCCGAACAGTCCCTTTCCTCTTCAACAAGAGTGGTGCACCAACGTGGCCAATGAGCTGGGGCAGATCCTCAAATCAGTCCTGACATGTGAGGAATCCCTGGAGAAATGCATCCGATGGCTGAAGGCCTCATGGAGAGGTACCGAAGAGCTGGTGAGGCTCCCCCTGAAATGATGTACGTGGACCGTGGCTGCTGTCGCGTCCATGGCGTGTCTTCAGTGGAACAGCTTTTCGGTGAGTGGACAGACAGGGATATGCTGGTGTGGCTCGACATCTTTCACTGGATCCATCGTTTCGATCTGCTGCGGTCTTTGCCTACAACAAGGACGACATTGCTCTCCTGGTGCAGGCGATACGCACAGGTCACCAAACCAGCTATGCTTCCCTGACTGATAGCCAGATCATAGAACTGCATGTCAGCAAGTCAGATCTGAGCCATTATGTTAGGAGAATCACAGTCGGTGCCCAGGAAACCTGTGGCCGTGTCCAGAGAGCTATTGACATCCTGAAGGGAGCAGCTGGGATGGATTAGAGCCAGCTGCATCTACGACCATCGACCACATCTGGGAGAACTAACAGAATCACCTAGAACGCATCCAGGATCTACCGGGAAGGAACATGTACACCATCAAAAAATATGTGACCCGTAATGGTGAGCGCCTTCCACGGTACAACACTGTGAGAGGGATTAGAGCCAGCTGCATCTACGACCATCGACCACATCTGGGAGAACTAACAGAATCACCTAGAACGCATCCAGGATCTACCGGGAAGGAACATGTACACCATCAAAAAATATGTGACCCGTAATGGTGAGCGCCTTCCACGGTACAACACTGTGAGAGGGAGTAACAGTCTGGAAGGCTTTCACTCTTTTCTGCCCAACATGATCCCGGGGCCCCAATGTGCTGCTGTCCCCTTCCAGGTGTATCTCCTTGCTGGCATTGCACGCTGGAATTCCGACAGGGAGTCAGCCAGTGTCAAAGGCCAGAAAGGGAGAAAGCACATGGTGTACGCATCTCCTCTGGTACATCGACTGAACCAAAGGTGTCAGGAGCTGTTAGGGCAGATGGAGGAGACAAACTACAGGCTTCCAGCTTCTGCTGGTGATGAGCGGATAGGTTTGGAATATCTGTTCTCTCAGTCATCAGAGCCTTTCAGTGCTCCTGACCACTACGCTAAGACCAGAGAGACACTTCAAGCAGATGACGATGAAAGTGATGAGGTTTCTGCTGGCGTGGAAGAGGAGGAGGATGTGGGCTACAACTCTGACCGTGATAGCCTGATACCACTAAGAAGAAACCTGTGGCTACTGAGTTAGATCCCTGTGAAGAGGATGTGTGTGGTCCGAATCATCTACCTGTGTATCAACACGTACAGGAGCTGAGCAAAGTCCTCGTTGAGATTGCCTTGGAGGAGGGACAGCTAGCTATAAGTGACTCTACCAGACAGAAGGTCATCAGTGCCTGGAACAAGCTTGACCTCCATGATCGTAGAATCAAGCAGTTCGACAGCCTTTACTCAGCACGCTGGGGTAATGCTCTGTTCGGCCACACAAATGGAGATCCATCGGAGTCGTCTTTGGTGCAAAAGCTGAAGTTCGGTAAGCGTTACTCAGCGGCCCACTTGGTTGACTCGAGAAAAAACCGGCTGATATACTGCATAATTAAACAGCTGACAGACGTTTGAGGATTTTGAAATCTAAGTTTTATAACATTTTAAATCACGGTGAGATTATGTATATATTTTCATAGTTGATTACCATTTAATACTTGAAGTTGACAGCACTGATATTTCTGTTTTTATACTGTAATTTGTTCGTTGTTGTTTAAGGAAAAACGTTTTTTTTTTTTTTTTTTAAATACTTGAATAATTGACCTGGCAGCACTTTAATCATTAATCTGGCACTATTCATATAACTATTACCAAAATTAATATTAATGTAATCTAATAAAAATTGGGGGTTATTATCAATAATTATAATTTATGTAATTATTATTATTATATTACACCAAACATATCTATTAGTTTAAGTTATGTCAAACATAATTATAATTTATATTATATTATTATTATTATAATATTACACCAAACATAACTTAGTTTTGTAAGTTTTTATATCAAACATAATTATAATTTATATAATATTATTATATTACACTAAACATATCTATTGTGTAAGTTTTTATATCAAACAGGTCAAACAACGTGTCCATGTGAATGTTAAGAACTGTTCCCTTTGCACTTTTAAGTTATTTTAGATAACTAAAGGTTTTTCTAAATGTGTGAATGACTAAAACTGTGAGTTATTTATTAAATAACTTGTACAACTTCAATTTCCTCATTTCATTCTGCCAAAACCATGATCAATAAAACTGTCTTTTTTTCTTTAACAAGAAAAAAAAAATCCCAAGGGAGTCTGTTGCAGTTGGCTGAAACATTGGTGGCTGTTGGTCATGCTCCTCCACATTGTTCCAAGCCTGAATGTCGGTCTGTGTTCCTCTGCTCAGCCCGGTCGACCTCCACCAATGCAGAGCAGAAGTCCTCCAGCTTCTGGAACATTCCAGAAATGTTCTGCTTGGTAAGTCACACGCAATCTGATTCAATTGCCCATCGACTTGTGTGTTTAAACAGGGGTGAGTCTGAGCCTTCTCTTGGTGTCTGTCCCATCAGATGGGATGCTGGATTTCTCCCACAACTGCACTCAACCTTCTAGCTCCACCTTTAACACAGAAAAGACAGAAAGGTGAAAAGGTTCACATTTTCTTTACTTAAGCAATACAGTTATATGTAGTACAGCATTTGATGTTGATCTCTCAAACGACTGTTCATGTCAGTAGTAATCTTTCTTTTTTGCAACATCCCAGGTGAAAAAAGTGCACTAAATACAATTTATTTCAGTACACTTCCATAATGTACTAAAAGTACTTTATGTTCCTGCTCTAATTTTGTACAGAACATATTAAAAATTCTTTAGTACTTTTAAAATACTATCTAAAAAATGTATTTAGTTCCCACTTGTAGAACACTATGGGTTCAAATATACTACAAGTATACTACAAGTTGACTGTCCTTATCTCAAGAAGTACTAAAGAAGAATTTTTAGTATATTAAGTACGAAATTAGTGTGCAAAAATTTTAAGTACATTATGGAAGTGTAATTTTTTTCACCTGGGTGATACTGAAAACGTCAGCTCGACAGGGCAGGATTCTGTGGCCACCAAGTGCAGCACTGCAGCCTGAAACCATCAGTTTTCCGCTGTGAAGACGGCAATCCCAAACAGCTGTGACCGGTCCATAAAAGTAAACATCACAACCATGAGATAGTTGTGCAAGGATTCTTTTGGCCCATACTTCCAATAGGAATCAATGGTAACTCCAGTGCAAAAATTATAAATAATAATATTATATATTGTTTATTGATTTATCACCTGCCAAATACATGTTTTCTTATGTTAGGAGGACTTCATCCCCTGGTTGAGAAAAAGCTACATCGCAGCAGTGGTGGTGATTAAGTTCCTCTGTGTTCACATCACCAGGGACCACACATGGACCATCAACACTGTACTGAAGAACATCCTGACTGGCTGCATTCCGTCCTGGTATAGGAACAGCACCACCCGCAACTGCAAAGCTATGCAGAGTGGCACAAACTGCACAGAACACTGTTTGGAGGTGAGCGTCCCTCCTTCCAGGACAGCTACACTAAGTGGTGTGTGAGGAAAGCACAGAGGATCATCAGAGATCCAGGCCACCCGAGCCGTGGACTGCTCATCAGCCAGACGTTATCGCAGCAGACTGACACACCAGAAACACACCCCACCAACTTCAAATGCTTTGCACTTTATCGCACAATTACACCGACTGAACACTAACTCACTATTATTCTGCACCCTGACATTCTATTTGCACTAAATCATACCGTACTGCACTGCAAAGGTATAATATATATATATATACATACATACATACACTGCGATTGTTCATTGTTGTTTTCATTCTATGATTTTTTTTCCTATGCTTGTCATCCATGCTGTGGAGTTTGCACAAAAGAATTATCACTTGTACACTTGCATTCATGGTACTGTGACAAAGTGATTTGAATTGGTCTCGTCTTTTGTCCATCATTTGTACTGTACAGTTTAATATATTCTGTATTAAGGATGTTGTTTGGCAAATACACAATTTGATTTTGTAAAAAACACAAATTACCATGATTGTTTTAAATGAGACATGAACATTTAGTCATATTAAATGACATTTGGGACAATACTTTGCTACAGTGTTACCATTGCATATGCTTCGTGACAGATGCGGTGTCAAATACAGTAAGTATGCCAAATTTCAGCTTGCCTCTCAAATGTCAGAGCTTTGCACAATGAACACGCTTAGATCAGATTGTATTTTTTTTCCATTTTAATATTAAACATTTTAAACTGTTACCTACATTATATTACATACATTAACCTTCTGTAAATCTCACAAGCATTATTTTGATAAAATAATATTTCATTAATTCTAAGCAGGACCGAAACAATAATAAATGTAATCATAAAACATCCTTTAAAACATCCATACAATAAATTACTAAAATCAGACATGCCAATATCAACATTTGACAAAATAATGCCTTGATTTGATGCTGTACCCATGTGGGGGCGTTCATTTCGAGTAAATTCAAATGAACTATGACATCACAGCATCTAATTTTAGTACAGACTCTATCAGCCAATCCAGTTCCTTGTGTGTCTCACCGTCTATATCAAAATTTGCATGTGATACAGTCCCAGGGCCATTCACAGGGGTCAGCACAACCGGAGTGCAATGGCTGAGCCTCGCCCTGGGTGAACCACCTTCTTGATCATTGTTGCGTCCTATGACGTTTTTGTACTGATTTGGGGGCAGTTGTCTGTTTTGTTTTTTCTCTCCCTCTCCTGTGCTGCTGCTGCTGCTCTAACAGGTGCTGATTGCTGGCACCTGATGCTTGTTTCCCAGAACCAACCTACTAGAAACCAGCTACAAAGCAGTCAGGAAAGAACAGAGAGGAAAGAGGAGAGAGACAGAGGGTGTGTTCACACTTGTAGTTCGGTTGGTTTGGTTCGTTTGGTCCGGACCAAAAGACAAAAAAAAACATATAGTCCTGGTCCGCTTAGCGTTCACACTGGCATTTTTAACAGCGAACCTTAAGTTACCCAACCAAAGGCATAGAGATATGTTCACAACCTGATTGGTCGGCTTTTATGAGTATATTTCGCGACGAAGCTTGCTTACCGAACATTCAAAACAATGCTGTGTGCTGGATTAAACACAATCATTTTATGCGTGTACATATGCTTTATTTTTACTGTAGGGGATTTTACAGTTAAAGACCCAAAAGACCAGATATGATAAATGAAGACCCGGAGTCAGAGTTTAAAAAAATAATTTGAAGAAAATTAATAAAGAATAGTTTGCAGTTTCATCAGCAGAAGCAGCTTCAAGTCTCACAAGGAGTTCGTAGGCCGCTCTCTCTCTCCTTTCTCCTCACTCTCTCCCGTACATTCACATTTCCACAACAATTATACTCTAACAGAGTCTACTAACTACGTCATTACTAAGATACTGATTGGTTAAGAACACTAGACAAAACTGGTAATTTTCCACACATGGACAGATAGTCAGAATCATATCTTCTTCCATTATGATGCTGACGATCGGACCCTGAACTTAGGCACAGAATGTCCTTCTAGGTCAGGCCTATAGGCGCCTTCAGGTCTCCAGTCCAGATGACAACAGTCCACCAGTACCCATAACAGACCTGTACAGAACACTTAGCCCACATACAAAGATACACATGATTCACAGTTTCTTCAAGGCTAGAGTTGGTCTGAGCTCTGCTCTGAACAGGAAACTTTTCCAAAACATACTGATAAGTTGTACTTTTCTCTCAGTCAGAGGTACAGACAATATACATCAGTATTTTCTAGTGTTTGAAAATGAAAAGGAAATTAAAGGCTTTAACGTAAGTTAAAGTTACTCATTCTAAATAATTCAACATTTAGAAAGAATTTCGTGATAAATCACTCAAAATATATATATATTGAAGCGGCAGTGGATTCCAGAATCCACCCCTTCATTACCAGCTGAGAACTCACGAAGAGCTCATAAAATGTTCAAAACATTCAAAACAGCACCAGGATTTCTTCCGTTGTATGCAGAAACAAATATTGATGTGGCACTTGACCTCCATGTTTGCCCTCGACTCATTTTTGATACACCGGTCTTTCCGCGTCGTCAAATCAGGTGACTTGTAGCGTTGCATCTTGTGACATCACTAGGGTTGGGTATCGTTTGGGTCTTTTTCGATACCGGTGCCAAATCGATACTTTTAAAACGGTACCGGTGCCAAAACGGTGCCTGAACCGATACTTTAAAAAAGCCACAAAATGATGGTGGATGACTCAGTCAAGAATACCTTTTTACTGGACAAAAAAAAGTTCTTTAAATTGAACAATATATTAAAAGTTTAAAGTATACATGAATATATAAGTAAATACAAAACACAACAACAGTAAAACCTAAGCCAACTAGCTCAACTACAATAATTTAACAGCTTCAAATTTCAGCAATTTTTTTGCAGAAATACGACCATATTTGCCTTCTCTGGCAAAATAGACACCTCTCCTGACTTATTGCATGTCCTGCACAGGAGAAAACTCTCTCAGATGGTGTCGATGAGGCCTGTTTGAAAGTGCAGACAATATGGGAAGACTGTCCCGATTACTGGAGCTGGGGTCATCCACACTGATAGTGGCAGTTGATGTCCGCGAGCTGTCAAACACGGTCATATTCCATGTGCCCCCAAATGTTTCATTAGGTTTGACGTGTTTCCCCCTTTACACGCAACTGTTGTAAAACATTTGCTGCTCGTCGCGGTGTCGGAATCCTTTCTGGTGAAATATAGCCACACTTGGGAGCGTTTAGTTTTAGGCATTTTAATTTAAGCGTGTTTAATTTAGCTAGCTAAGCTAACGGTAGACCACCTGCTGCACTGCAGTCAGCGCGAGTGTAGTTGCTGCGCTCACGCGCTTCACGGATGGTCTCACTTCCCGACGATTTGGGATTTTTACTTCAAAATGTGAAAACAAAATGGACAGTAACATTACTACAAAGATGTATTGGGTTTGTAGGCTATCATCAAAGCTTTCCAACGTTCACGTGAGTTTTCTCATTCAGGAAATAATTTTTCCGAGCATTCTGACACCCCATGAAAGCAGTATTTAAATTTAACTAGCGATCAGGCGTGTTGATGAATCTGATGCTTCTTACATCCGTGTCATAGCACCAGAGACAAATATTTCTATCACTTCAGGCATTTAAGTGGCACCGAAATGAAGCACCGACATTCGCATTCTGATTCGATCCGGTACATACCGGTTCTATAGGTACCGGTGCCGTATTGGCACCGGGTTTCGGTACCCAACCCTAGACATCACGTCCTCTTTTTGGTTCGTTTACATGTCTTTGGTCCGTGTTGCGTTCATATATCAATCGAACCGCACCAGAGTTCGTTTGGAAGCGGACCGAGACCGCTAAAAAGATGGTCTTGTTTGGTCAGCACCAGGGTTCGGATGGCAGCGTTCACATATGTTCAAACGAACCGCACTAACTGAGCAATCGCACCAGGGTTCGTTTTAATCCAACCAAACATGACAAGTGTGAACACACCCAGAGCCACTTTTCTCCCCATGGACCTTCCCTGCAGCCCCAGACATTTGTTGTCAGTTGACCTACTAGTCAATAGTTGGTGTAGATACTGAAACCTGTGATAGAGTTCCAATTGGTACTGCTGTTGTGCTTTTGCCTAAACGGTTAACGTCAACTCAATGTTGCTGACGCCATTTATGGTCTTTTTATTTGATCTTTTGATAAATATCCTTTATTTCTTTAAGTTATAAGGGAGTTAAGGAAGTTTTTTTGTCTTTTTGTTCCTTTTGTTTGCCATGATAGGCAAGTTAGTCTTAAAATTGAGTTAGTTGTGTTTTGTTTGTTATGTTGGCTATGCCCCCTCCTGAAGTCTTCCTTTTTGTGTTTGTAACAACATTCTTACAAATAATAAAAAACATTCTGCAATAATGCTCGGATTGACACAGTATTTCTCCATGTGGTCTCTCCTCTCATCTTTTTTTTTTTTGTCATGTTTTCCTCGATTCCCTAGACCGAGTTGACACGGGGAACGTGACAATCAAGGTGTCTCCCCTGCCAGGTAAGTATGAGTTGTACACGTCCCATGAAGGGGGATCACTTGAGGGAAAGGGTGAGGCATCACTTCACCACATATTGTTCATCATCACGATCTATTCTAAACCCTCTATCTATACTCTAAACTCTGGATCTTGTTAAATCATCAGACATGTCATTTTTACAGTTGTGCAGTATATGCTGACTGTTGACAATTACACCTTCTGGTTGGTCTACATACTCAACTGTAAATCTCTCTACCAAGAGACACTCCAAGCTCTAATTTTGTCTGCTCATTGACGCAAGCAAACATTCCATTTTCATAATTTAACAAGGACAATATACAGGATTATAAAGCTAGAGTGACAATAGAGTGGCCAAAGTATAAGAGTGAAACCAAAGTAACATACTGAAAATGTTTAGACAAATCTGAGATTTGTCCCCATGAAATGATACCTGGCTTCAATAAACTGATAATGGAAGGCAATTAAATTAGCACAAACTAGCTTGGAAGGCCTTAGATGTTCAACATTCTGGTACTGGTAATTTATTATTAAATTAAAGTAAAATGACAACACTGATTAACTTATTGCACCACATGAACACACTGTCCACTGTAGCTTAATTAATTTATAGTTATTTTATCACAATACATGTTAGATTTTTAATATCCATAAATGGAAAAATATGCCTTGTATATTCTAGAGTTTGCTCTTGATATTTCTGTAATAGGGCCAAATTATTCGCAAAATCATACAGAAAGGAATATCCATGCCAGCAATGTCACCATTTGAAAGATCATGATTATTAAGTTAACACACACAGTCTACCTTTACTAGCAAATGATTACTAATACTATTGTTGCATCAAATATAAAATATATACTGCTTAGTGCACAATATTCACATATAACAACAACGTTTCTACAATTGTACCAGATTAGGGGGTGCACCGTTCCCGGAAGTACTGCAATACCGGGTCGATGCGTGGAGTGGACGGAGCAAGCCCCTATTCCATCTCCCTGTTCCAAAAATCAATTTAATATATGGTGCCCGGGTAGGGCACGTATCAGATATTAAACTGATAAGAACAGATACTACACTTGATCTTAGCCAAAAGGCCGAGAAGCGATACCCACAAACTGTCACCAGTAGAGACTACATTCTAGGAGACAGTAAACATGACGACGGTAAGATTTTATTGTATTTATTTTTTTACTCAAACAGTTCTTGTACAGAATGTAACTTATCATTGCTAAAGTAAAGGGGGGATGACGACCCTTCAAGCCTCATCTGAGCATTGTTTGTTCACACCTCAGATTAGAAAAAGGCTCAAGAAATGGGTGTAGAAAGCTGTGGTAATGTGATTGGGTAAAGGGTGGGAAGAAGGGAGGGGATATTATGAGGGGGAGGGGACAGTATGGGGGGGGGGGGTTCAAACGCAATAACATCACTCACTACAGACAAGAAAAAACAAAAAAGTGAGACTAAAAAGTTGGGGACGCACTAAAAAATGACTTCCATCAACAACTCAATTAAGTTTTTTTATATTTAGCAACTTTCAGATCCCTTTAGCACCTTTTTCAATTAAAAGGTACATAAGTGACAAATGTAGAGACTTTTTTTTGGATAAACCCTTGCTTTCTTTAAGTTGGCTAGAACTTCCCCGCTAGCATGAGATCTGACCTTCCCGCAGGAACGTCTCTCTTGGCGTCTGTTCTGTGCAGTGAGCTGCAAAGCAGCAGCGCATTCAGTTGAGTGTAGGCAGTCGACGTCAATAAATGAGGCCTACAAAACAGCTTTTCCAAGCACCTGTCCCTTACTGTTAGGACTTGAAAACAAACATAGTTTCTCTGTAAATATGCACAGTTTGTTACTCAGACGCAAACTATATATATATAATTTAGTGATTTATAAATCAAGTAATTATCAACATTTATCCCTCTAAATATTAAAATTAAATATGGGCCTATTTGACATGGTTTTAAAGCTATTGTTATCCAATTTTTGGTCTTCAAATGGCTTAAAATGTACACCAGAGAAATCTACATTTCAGGAGAGCATGCCTCCAAACCCACCTAGCAAACTACATTTTGTGACCTCAGTAACAGCCCTGGCTCTATTCTAACGAAATATTTCTCCAAATGAGCGCACTTTTGGACTAGAAGTTGTATGTGTATGCGCTGTGATCAAAAATAAATGGGAGCAAACCCGATCGAATGTAGAGGTTTGTCTCTTTATTCTATTCAAAATATCAATAACTACCGATTGATTTTGCATCATTTTGCTTTCCTATCAGAAATTAAGAATTATTAGTATCACTAAATAATGGTCAAATATCAAAGCTATCCAATACCTCTAAATAAGGTTAAGTCATAATATTTAATGTAAAAATGTTTCTGAAATAGCTGCCAAAAATAGCATAGCTCCACTGAGGTTGATACAAACACACAGAGACCGTTACAAACACACACACACACACATACACACACACATACAAATACACACACAGACCGTTAAACAGTGATTGCCATCAGGATATGAGAGAACCAAAATAACAAAAAATGTTTCAGTAGAGAATCACCTATTGCACTCATGTGTCTCTGAGTGCACCAGCCTTGACTAATTCGTGTTGCCAGATCTTGCTGCTGGTTAAAAAATAAAAAAAATCAGCAGACAAGAACAAGCCCATAATAAACCTAAATCAATCCAAAAGCTTCATGCTGAAAATAAGACCAAAATATCGTGCCTTGTGTGTGTCCCTTTAACTTCATGAACCCAATCGCTTCATGAGCAGAGCTTTACTAGACTAAAACACGTATAATGACTGATCATGGCAACACAGAAAAAGTGTGCTCTGTGCGAAACAGGCTGTGCTTTAGTTAAATTGCTGAAAATAACAAATGTTTTGTCACTATAATATTGCTTTGGTCACAATAACGAATAACCAAACACGCGAGACACCAGAACGCTGTGGTTCCCAAGCTGTCAATCATCGCAGTTTCAAGAGGGTCATGTTCTGTACACACATAACGATAATTTAGGGGATTCAGTCGTGCATTTAAATGCAGTTGTCACTTCAGACACTTACAGCATACATGGCTTTTAAATTCACAGCACATCCCTTGAGATCAATTGAAATAATGCACTTTAAAGACGGAGAGCAGCGCTCAGTCTGTGTTCAAAACAAGTGAATATATATCTGTGCTAAACTTACACTTTACTCAACTCTACACTATATTAAGTCTCATACACACTCTTTTGAATGGTGAAGTGAACGGAGATTAAGTACATATCACATAATCTAAAATAAAACATGTGATACATTTCCCAATATGTGGAAGAAACACATGAATATATACATATAACCATCACAATTCTATTATTAAACCAGTAAATCAGGGGAGAGCGCGAACGCAGTCCCCCACTACCAGAAATTATGCAGTCGAGATTCCCACATTTGGGGAATTCGCAGGGGTCAGCACAACCGGAGTGCAATGGCTGAGCCTCGCCCTGGGTGAACCACCTTCTTGATCATGGTGTCTCCCCTGCCAGGTAAGTATGAGTTGTACACGTCCCATGAAGGAGAGTCACTTGAGGAGACATCATTCTCAGAGAGGGTGAAGTGAAATTTCCAGAGACACATAATAATACATATGATTCAACGCAATGAAAACGCAAAATATTGTCGCCTGTTCTTAAAATTTCGCTGCTAATCTATCTTAAAAAGGATACCATTTAATACTGTAGCGAACATTTCCCATGATGCAACAGAAGCCTCAACCAGCCAATGGAAAAACAGATCATAAACAAATAAACAGATCAGACAAAATCATTATTATAAGTCCACAATAGAGTGAAGAAACCCAAGCTGAAAGAAACGCTAGACATTCATCCTTTCACGTTTGATATGTGCTGAGATAATAAACAACCACAAGCATTATAAAATGAAAGCATGACGCAAACAACACAGGCGCCGTCGACAGGAAGTCATCTACGTCACTTCCGTGAAACTAGAACAAAAGGCGCCAGTACATTTCACACGAGACACAACGTTCAAATAGAATCAGGCGGAGAATAGTAAAACCGAGTTATTTTATTAACGAAATATAGAGGAGCGACTGCTTTTTTGTTTGTCTTTAGACTTTGAACTGCACACCTAAAACAATAACGCAGTAAGACTCAACCACGCAGACACCAATAGGAGTTCAGTTCTTGCGCAGGAACAGATGTGAACGCGGGTGAAGTGACGCGCTGAACACAATCACATCACAGGAAAACGACCGAGAACATGACTATTATTCACATTATTATTTACTCGCTCTTTATCGTTCAAAAGTTTGAGATCGGTAATATTTTTGTCTCTTCTGCAGTTATTTGATCCAATACAGCAAAAGTATTAATATTGTGATTTTTTTTTTTACAATTTAAAAGAACCGTTTTCTATTTGAATACATTTTAAAATGCAATTCTTTCCTGTGTTGGCAAAGATTCATTTTCAGCAACATTAACTATTACTTCATTGCTAAAACGTGTACGAGTTTTTTTTTTCTCAGGATTCTTTGAACAAAGTTCAAAAGGACTTAAATAAAAATACTTCAAGATTTCATACTAGGGCTGCACGATTTATTGCAAAAAAATATTGAACTTGAATGCGATTATCACTTAAACGCGATTCTTAGTGCGATTAAGAAATCACAAAGGCTGCGATTGTTTTTCATGAACAGCTTGTAAATGAAATGTGGCTCCAAATGCGAATCCATCTGAAAGCACTGCGAGTTTGAGTCGCTTATCATGTGTATTAGAAAAAGCAACGCGCGCCAAACATCTTTCCAGATATGAGACGCGGACATCTTGTCAAAAGACAACACTTAATAACAAGTTTTTACTCCAAACTCACTTCATAACGGCAGTTGAGCGTCCTTCTGTGAGATGATGTGGCCTCTTACACAGAATAAGGCAGTCCTGTGTCTATTAGTCATGTTTAATCAAAGCGTTTTAATCTTCTGTTCAGCTAATATTCATCTACCGCGATATGACACGTGTTATCTTCTTCTGCTGCAGGGCATGTTTGGAGTTCTGCGCAAGAGCGCCCTCTGGCTTTCTCATGAAGCATTTACTTCCGATCACAGCGCCGTACAGCTCTGACAAGCTGCGCATTTAATAATCGCAGCCTTGGTGAGCAGAAGAGAGCTTTTAAAAACATTTAAAAATCGGAACAATCTAAATATTGAACGTGAATTTACACATTTTAATCACAATTGTGCAGCCCTAGATGAATCTTTATTTAAAAGCCACTGATTCAGGCTGAAAAAGAAAGCCTCTGCATTCTGAGGATCATCATCATCATCATCATCATCATCATCATCAGACAGGAGAACAAACCTCACCATGCAGGTTTGAAGGAACAACTTTTGATGAGTGTAAATAAAATGTGATGCAGGTAAAAATCAGCAGGAAGACATTTAGAAAGGCAAAATTGTGTAGTTAATTTGATAATGCAAAAAATTATTTTATTTTTATCAGTTGAGAGATACTAAGGCAAATGAAGAATTTCAAACGTCAAACCACAAAGATTGCTTTCACTTTTAACAGCAATAACCGAATCATCACATGAGAGAGGATGTATAGATACATTTTCACTCGCTGAACACTCTTGAGCGCTTGAAGTCTCGCTCTCCGTCAAGCATCTGTACTATTTAGCTCAAAATAATGCGCAGTGAGTGTCCTCTAGTGTGAAGACACACACACACACACGCAGAGAGAGAGAGCGAGAGTCTACCACGCAGAATCAACGCGCAACATGTAGATGTTATTCTTTGTCGTATTTCCTGTCAAAATAACGGAGTTCATTTAGAATTATTCAGCTTTTAAGGACAAACAGAAGAGATGCCAGTTTCTCCGGCAGTGGGCAGAACTAATGCACAAACTGCAATTTCATTGGCTGGCGCTCATCTATTACTATCCGCGTTTTGATTTCAGCAAATCAGAGGGAACACAGATTAATATTCATGAACCCAATTCCTCATCAATCTTTGGTGCATTGTATATTGATATTAGCAGTAGAATTATTATTAGTATTATCATCATCTTATTAATTATTAGGGGTGGTCGATATAGCCTCAATTATATCACTATATTTCAAGAATATTTGCGATAGTGATATTTATGACGATATAGAGAAAAATATATGAAATGTTTTATTGGTGATTTCAGCTGACAGGCAGCAGCATTTATTAGTGCAAATATTGGACTGCTGCCCCTCTTTCTCAACAATTTAACGGTCCAAAACTGACTGTGTTTTGGAACAAAATTTTGACAATTTTGTATGTATTTGACCATTTTAGCGCAGTAAGGCACTCATTTTGGTACTTGTGACTCAAAAGCTATTTGAGACCGAGAAGCGGCTGGTGCGCGCCACTAATTTAGATCAGTAGTGGTGCACACGCTTTTGGTGTGAGCGTGAAACATCTGGGAATTACTAAAATTATGTGTTATACAAGCATAATTCAAATGGAGCGAAAGTGACGAGTGAGAGATAGGCGCCCGCGCGGGTGTGTGTTACTTCAACATCGGAGAGAGAAGAGCAAGAACACGCAGCTGACATTATTGCCTGTGCAAGCTGCTAACAAAACGGATCAGCTCAGAAACGGAAAGACGTGACACTGACTGGTCGGTCTCCTGTCCGGGATGATCATGAGGAAAATTATTCTGGCCTCTTGTAATCAAACCATTTCCATAATTATTGTAGTAGCTTCCTTTGTAGGGGATTTTACAGTTAAAGACCCAAGAGACAAGATATGATAAATGAAGACCCGGAGTCAGAGTTTAAAAAATTAATTTGAAGAAAATTGTAATAAAGAATAGTTTGCAGTTTCATCAGCAGAAGCAGCTTCAAGTCTCACAAGGAGTTCGTAGGCCGCTCTCTCCCGTACATTCACATTTCCAGAACAATTATACTCTAACAGAGTCCACTAACTACGTCATTACTAAGATACTGATTGGTTAAGAACACCAGACAAAACTGGTAATTTTCCACACATGGACAGATAGTCAGAAGCATATCTTCTTCCATTATGATGCTGACGATCAGACCCTGAACTTAGGCACAGAATGTCCCTCTACATCAGGCCTATGCGCCTTCAGGTCTCCAGTCCAGATGACGACAGTCCACCAGTACCCATAACAGACCTGTACAGAACACTTAGCGCACATACAAAGATACACATGATTCACAGTTTCTTCAAGGCTGAAGTTGATCTGAGCTCTGCTCTGAACAGGAAACTTTACCAAAACATACTGATAAGTTGTACTTTTCTCTCAGTCAGAGGTACAGACAATATTCAAAATTATTTTCTAGTGTTTGAAAATGAAAAGGAAATTAAAGGCTTTAACATAAATTGAAGTAAGTCATTCTAAATAATTCAACATTTAGGAAGATAATTTCGTGATAAATCATTCAAAATATACATATATATATTGAAGCGGCAGTGGATTCCAGAATCCACCCCTTCACCTTTTAGGCACTAAATCGTCATCGGAGACCGACATGCTGCCGGTGTTGTTTTTATGCACTAGGGAACGCACATTGATATCATGATATGACACTTTTTCATCATGTAAAAATATCATACCGGTATTATCGTGGACGGTATGATATGGCACACCCCTAATAATAATAATAATAATAATAATAAATAATTACTATTATATAATTTTTTTACAGAAACACTAAATGACCAACAATATCTTGAGCAGCACCACCAGTCCTTAGTTGAAAGGCCAAATATGCATTCATATGTGATTACTAAGTTTAAGTTCTAACATATATATATATATATGAATGATACTATATATATATATATATATATATATATATATATATATATATATCCCTTGAGGAAAAAAATAATGAAATAAAATACAAGCACGTGAAAAAATAAAATATGTTACAGTTGCTGGCACTTACTTTACAAAAAGATGCTATTCGATTGTTTCCACAGAATTTTGAAAACAATGTATTTTTTTCCTACTACGGTAGTAAATGGGGGGCGAGATCTGCTTGGTTACTAACATTTTTCCAAATATCTCCTTTTGTTTACCGCAGAACAAAGAAAATGTACACAAGGTTTGGAACAACTTGAGGGTGAGTAAAAGACAATTTTCATTTTTAAGTGAACTATCCGTTTAATATTAATTAAACGTTATCCGTAGAATAGTACCCTATGCAAAATCCCACTTCCCTGTTTCTACTTTATCATCATCGTGAATTTAAGTGGTTCACAGCTTTCTTATCACCAGCCAGAAGATAAATTGAACAATAACTTATTTCAGTTCAATAAAAAACAGCATTGTTAAACAACACACTAGTTTCCTAAGATAAGCGCACACATTGCTTCTATTATTAAACCAGTAAATCAGGGGAGAGCGCGAACGCAGTCCCCCACTACCAGAAATTATGCAGTCGAGATTCCCACATTTGGGGAATTCGCAGGGGTCAGCACAACCGGAGTGCAATGGCTGAGCCTCGCCCTGGGTGAACCACCTTCTTGATCATGGTGTCTCCCCTGCCAGGTAAGTATGAGTTGTACACGTCCCATGAAGGAGAGTCACTTGAGGAGACATCATTCTCAGAGAGGGTGAAGCAACATTTCCAGAGACACATAATAATACATATGATTCAACGCAAGGAAAACGCAGAATATTGTCGCCTGTTCTTAAAATTTCACTGCTAATCTATCTTAAAAAGGATACCATTTAATATTGTAGCGAACATTTCCCATGATGCAACAGAAGCCTCAACCAGCCAATGGAAAACAGATCATAAACAAATAAACAGATCAGACAAAATCATTATTATAAGTCCACAATAATCAGAGTGAAGAAACCCAAGCTGAAAGAAACGCTAGACATTCATCCTTTCACGTTCGATATGTGCTGAGATAATAAACAACCACAAGCATTATAAAATGAAAGCATGACACAACAGCACCAAATTCCTAACATTAATTTTGCAGTGTCACCAGCTTTTCCCTAATTTCTGAATCAAAACAAAAATTATTGGCAATTTAGGTGGTAGAAATATAAGATGTATATTGCACAAAAGAGATTGTCCTCTGCAAGTGAGCTGCATTTAAGCGAGTGCTCAGCTTGCTGAAATGAAAGATAATCCGAATGACAATTTAAAAATATTATCTGTACTGACTTCAAACAAACAGCAAGACCCTTTTCTCAAACAATTTTCTCTCCCTATATGAGATGCAATAACATACCAAACTAAACTGAACCGAGAGCAACAATGATTCAATGAACAACATTTCAAATTGAAAACATATTTGCCTATATTTTAGGTAAGCAATATTAGTTCAAAATAATAGCATCATTATGTTAAACTATATTATACACATTAAGTGGCTCATAAATATAAATACAAATAGGATATCATATGTTAATTTTACAGCCTGTAATGATGGATCATAAATGGTATGAGTATTTAGTAAAACAGCATTTTTGCAATCAATTATTGTATATATATATATATATATATATATAAATATATATATATATATATATATATATATATATATATATATATAAATGAATATAATATTAATATCAAATACAGGGTCTTTTTACCACAGAGGGTATTACAGAAAGGAGGGTTAATGCTGTTATTGACAGACAAAAGTCCTAAAGATGTCAGAGGCAATGAATCATTGTTCTGTTAAAGGACTCGCCTGCAGAAACACGTGACAAGCAGATCTCTTCCTGGTTGCTCACACAGCCAATGGAAATAGCATAGCCTACATCAAGCAGAACCTAATGGTGTCCGTTCATCCGGCAACTACATTTTTTTCACAGACACTTTATCCAGAGCGTCTAACACGAGCGACATAATAGGCAGTTCTTTCTGAGGAAGCAATATCACGTGTCAATATTAAATCAACAACAGTATTCGAAATAACACAAATCACAATGCGATATAGTTTAAAATACCGAACATTTCAATTTACGCACGTAACTCACAGAAAATGTATATCTAATCACTATCAAAATGCTTCTACATTTGAACCAGATTAGGGGGTGCACCGTTCCCGGAAGTACTGCAATACCGGGTCGATGCGTGGAGTGGACGGAGCAAGCCCCTATTCCATCTCCCTGTTCCAAAAATCAATTTAATATATGGTGCCCGGGTAGGGCACGTATCAGATATTAAACTGATAAGAACAGATACTACACTTGATCTTAGCCAAAAGGCCGAGAAGCGATACCTACAAACTGTCACCAGTAGAGACTACATTCTAGGAGACAGTAAACATGACGACGGTGAGTATATTTATCTAAATTATAAAAGCGTTTAAGTACATAATATAATAAAACTACAGACTCATATAAACACTTGTTAATTTCACGCAGTTAATAAATAACAGTTTCTTTAATAAAATCAGACAAGGAAGCGCGGACATACTAATGAGGTGCTAGTTGTCCAATCAGAAACATGGATACAATTCCGCAGTCTTTATACAACGAATCGCAAATGTATCAAATGGAGATGAAAATAACATCACCTAAGACTTTACAGCAGAGGTAAAATTCCCCGAGTCTGTGAAGTTAATGGTAAATATTGCCTTTAAATGCGGCAAGGGTCTGCTCCCCAGTGGACAAATGAAGAATTGCAACTGCCTCCCCAACAGCTCCACACTGACACGTGTAAAACTCATGTATAAACACGTGTAAATAATATTTCGAAAGGGAAATATCTTCGAACAAAGCAACGCTTTATAACTAGCTTAATTGAATAAGAACAGTCAGTGACTTTTGCTGTTTATAAACCACCAAGGCACATTCTCCTCCACCCAACCGTTTTGACATGCCAAAAACATTGCAAACACCTCGCCTGAAGTTCACGACATGCGCGCGCACACACACACACACACGCGACCCTTCAACAATGTTTGCACGTTCAGGTCAGAATATTAATTAAAGTAACGTTACTCAACTGTATATTTGCCTCGCACAAAATTGAGTACTCCACGCTATTAGGCCTAACGTTACTAATTGGACCTGCAGGCCATCTCACATCCATCAACCAGTATATTTCATAACATGATAATTGAGACAACATCCCGGTGTTGTAAATTCATACACATACATTCATATTTTTTTAAAGTTGAAACAACGTGTAGACTATTACATGTTATTTTGATAACGTTACATATGAAATAGAAACACCAAACACAACCGATTGAAAACTGTCGACAAAACGTCTCAAATAATATCTGAGTCTTGATTAATGTTATACAAAATGTTTGAAATTACTCACCCCTTGCTTCGAGCCCGAGCTGTAGCAACACTTGATAAAACGGAGCAAAACGTCACGCGAACAGTTCTCAAGCGCGCCAAATGACGTCACAGATTCACGCGATCAGTAACGTCAATTGTTTACAGTTTTCACCTACTTTAGTTTTTTTTTTTTTTAACATCATCCCATTATCCTTGGATAACTTTGATTCACTATACGTTCGTGTTGTTTCCATTATATGCGCTTATACACCGACTGCCAACAAAACATGATGCCGTTTATCTTACCGCTTGAGGTTCAAACTCATGACCGGGTTCTTGTATCGCTGGGACCGCTCCATCTTTCTGTTTCAAACGATCTGCAAATCCGGCGTCGAAATGGGCCTTGTTTGTTGCGCAGCGCTGCCGACGATTTCCATCACCCGTTGAGGAGCTGCTCTTGCGCTCTGATTGATGTGTGCGCGCGCTCTTCCTGAAGTGCCCAAATAAGGAATTCCATCATTTATGGCGTCATATAGAGCCATACTCGGAATTTTTTTTTTTTAAGAAACATATTTGAAACCTGAAGGAGTCTATTTGGCACAGAAATACTCCGTCATACACCCAACTCGTTTTTTGAAACTTTTGACCATGTATAGGTTGAGAATCCAACTCTTTAACAGTGTAAATAAGTGAGAATGCATGAAATAGAATTAGACATCCCCGTTAAAGAGTAGATTTTAATTTTTTTGTTACCGTGCATAGTTAGTTTTGTCTTTGAACTTCCGTTTTGCGTTAGCTCTGTATATTTCTATGGCATTGCTGTCGAAGAGTAATTAGCCGGTAAAGTGTGTATATTATAGAGTTAAAGGATTAGTTCACTTCAGAATTAAAATTTCCTGATAATTCATGATAATTCACCCCCCATGTCATCCAAGATGTTCATGTCTTTCTTTCTTCAGTCGAAAAGAAATTACGGTTTTTGAGGAAAACATTCCAGGATTTCTCCATATAGTGGACTTCAATGGGTTGAAGGTCCAAACTGCAGTTTCAAAGGGCTCAACACAGTTCCAGCTGAGGAATAAGCGTCTTATTTAGTGAAATGATTGGACATTTTCTAAAAAAGAAAAAATTATATACTTTTTACCCATAAATGCTCATCTTGCACTAGCGTCCACGACTTCATGCATTACGTAATTGTGTTGGAAAAAGGAGACATGCAAAATGTGCAGTGTTGGGGGACCTCCAGGAATGTGGAACCATGGCTTTAACGAAAGTTATCATGAGCATTGTAATGTTGAAAGCGGATGTCATAATAAATGTCAGTAGACCGGGAAGACCTTAAAACGAGAGGTTCAATCATAAATCATTAAGATATTACCTTCATGCTGTGGAAATATAAATCGGAAGAAAGAACACAACAAGCTAAAAGCGGCAGGGCTACATAAGGCCACTTCAGTCAACATAATGTGTTTTAGTTATTATAATAACTGTGTTTTTAAAACAGTATTTCTGCTATATTCGTGTTCCATGTAACTGAAAAGAAAATGTTATGGTCAGTCCTTTCAAGTTTTTTACTGTTTGTATGCAACGTTTGATAAGGATACAGAACATCTATAAAAACAAATGTTATTCCAACACAGTTAATTCATTTATTTAAGCATTTTAATTGTGTTTGGTTTACATCAGTAAACTAAAGATGGTCAAATGAATGAAGAAGAAAAGATAAAGCAGAAATATTACTGGCCTTTACAATAGCACAATAAATGTAGTTATATAGTTGCCATTTATAGCACAAGACATTTTGAAATAGGCTGTAAAACATGGCCTTGCTGTTCTGTCAGGATTCAGGAAATGGGTTTACTGGAACTCTTGTCCCCACAGCGATCGAACAGACACAAGCCACTTATCACTTCAGGTAATTATCTAAAGCAGAAACTTCATTCACTGCCCACTGTTATGCTAACACACCATAAATGGCACTGATAAAAGCGCTGTAAATGTCGTCAGGTCTCAAAGGGCATTCAGTGGTATCAGTCACAGTCTGAGTTGCGCTGAGAAAAACACAACCTTTGACAATTTCTCTTGAATTATAACTTTTTTTTTTATACAGATACATCACAATGTGTACAGGAAAGTGTGCACGGTTAGTGGGGCTAATACTTCTACCCTCAGCTTTTTTGTGTATAATAGCCAATTTACTTTTATTCTTCCCTAATGGAGAACAGTTGGAATCTGATCAGATATCCCTCCAAGTCTGGCTTATGGGAGGTATTCTTGGTGGAGGACTATTTGTGAGTATTCAGTTTTTTGGATTTGACTGTCATATCATTCATGTGCTGTTTGTTTGAACTTGGCTGTTTCCTTTATGGTTTAGTAAAATGAATAGACCCGACTTATGTTTTAGATAGGACATCAGATACATCAAACACATTGAGTACAAGCCTCTGTGTGCTGTACTATGGAATGGGGAAACAAAAGCAGAATGTGGTGAAAATCAAGCGCCCATTACGCAGAGCTTCACTGCTCACACCCTGAAAAACTGGTATATTGACATTGTAACATCCTGGAAATAACCATGGATTAATCCTGAGTTAATAGTTGTGTGGATTGTCAATGGCTGGACAGAAATCTCTTCGATTTCATTCAAAATATCTTCATATGTGTTCCGAAGATGAACGAAAGTAGTGCGGATTTGGAACGACATGAAGGAAATGGATATAAAAGGGATAGTTCACCCAAAAATAAAATTCTCTTATCATTTAATCTCCTTCAAGTTGTTCAAAACCTGTATGAGTTTCTTTGTTCTGTCGAACACAAAATAAGATATTTTGAAGAATATTGGTAACTACACAATTGCTGACTCTGAGACACTTCCATACATTATTTTTTCATTCTATGGAAGTCAATGGGGGCCAGAAACTTAAGTTTCTGAGAAAATTATGGCAGAGTTTTTATTTGTGGGTGAACTATCCCAATTTTAAAGAACATTTTTTTTCTCAATGTGAAGATTTTAATAATCACAAGCACCTTTTTCTACTGTAAAGAACCTTTTGTGCAATGGAAAAATTCTATGGATATTAAAGGTTTTTCAGTCTACTATAAGTAGAAGTAGTAGAAATAAGTAGATACATTCTTCATTTGGACAAAGAACTTTTACTTTTGGATAACACTGATCAACGGTGTACTTTCTTGAGTGAGATTGCCTCAATATACATTGAAATAGCCTGAACGAAATGATTCTAAAAGTTTCATCAAGTATTATATACAAACATTATTTAAACTGCTTTACAGCAAATATTCTGTCCTTGGCATCACAGTTGATGATAAGTCAATTTCCACTCACTTTCATACATCAGATGATGTGTCCAAGCTGTTCAGCCATCAGAGCCGGGGGCAAAGGCTGCTGTGGGGCAGGTTGCTGTGGAAACCGTTGCCGTGTGAGTAAATATCTCAAAAAACCAAAAAAAGTAACCAAAACAAAATATAAAATCACTATCATTCACAAGAGGCTGAATAGAGATGAACAATGTGAAAATATTTTCAGCAGAAAGTCTGCATAACATAAAGGCTATTTTGATTGTTCACTATAACATGCTGTTTTGGTTTTGTACAGATGCTGAATTCTGTTTTCTCATCTATATTTGGCGTTGTTGGGTCGGTCTACTGTGCCTGTGTTGCCATTGCAGCACTGGCTGTTGGGCCAAAATGCCGAATTAATGACATAGAATGGAGCTATCCCTTTGAGGATAAAAAAGGGTAAGAACACTTAAAACCTCAAAGAAATATCAAACGAATGCATATAGATAATATGCATATTGTTAATATAGATAACTATAATACCTCAGTCAGCAGGATTACTGCGTATTTAATGGCAATTGAGTCACACAGGGGGAAATTGCAGTCCATTGTGCGGCCACTAGATGAGGCCCTTATCCTGAACTTCAACTACTAAAGCTCATTCTCTCTTTCTGTCTTGCAATAACAGGAACAGCAGTTACCTGATGGATCAGACTATATGGTCCGATTGTGTCTTTCCTAAGGATATGGTTCTCTGGCACATTGTGCTTTTCTCCATTCTTTTGGGTCTGGCTCTGCTACAGGCGATACTCTGTGTCATTCAGGTCGTGAATGGATGTGTGGGCTGCCTCTGTGGAGACTGCCGAAAAAGAAAATCGGTAAATTTTACATAAATATTGAAAAAGCATTTACATTACCATTAAACAAAACATAAGCAGAATGTAATTTCTTGAGCAAAAACTATACATGGACATTGGCATAAAATAAGAGAAACACTTTTTACTGTTTACTAGACAGGATGCACAAGCAGAATGGAAATAAGACTTGTAACCAGCATTATACAGTGTTGGGGAAAATTACTTTTACAAGTAATGTGTTACAATATTGTGTTACTCCATAAAAAAGTAACTAATTGTGTTAGTTACTTTTTACGAAAAGTAATGCATTACATTACTTATCCACCACAGGTGAGAAAAAATAACAAATGTTCTATTTATTGACAAAAGTGAAATGAATAAGCCTTAGGCTGAAAGAAATGCGTACAGTAGAGGGCGCAGGTTAAACAAAGCTTTCGGCTGTGCTGCCATTCTAAACCCTCAAAAAAATAGGAGGCAAGAGAAGAAAGTTTAACAGTCTTATTTGAGCAATAAAAACAACAAAAAACATTGAACACAAATGTGATTATGTGCTTACCATTGGTGAGACTAAGTAACGTATATTTAACATATTTAATTATTGCACACTTTAAAAAATGCTGGGTTAAAAACAACCCAAGTTGGGTTGAAAATGGACAAACCCACCAAACCCAGTTGCTGGGTTAAAACAATCCAATTGCTGTTTGTCCATTTACAACCCAACTTTGGTTGTTTTTAACCCAGCATTTTTTAAAGTGTGCAATAATTAAATATGTTAAATATACGTTATTTAGTCTCACTAAATAACCTGAGTGTGCATGTTTGTGTAATATTCTGAGTTTGCATTTCACGGTTTTTATTCATTTTGAGGAATACTGAATCTGTTTTTGTGCAAGTGAGATGAGTAAATGTCTGCTCACATTCCGTCTAGAACTACAATAACCACCATGTTCACTCATGACGGAGTAAGGCCCTGTTTACACAAGTTTTGCTACGGTTACACCTATCGTTTACACTGCGCCGGCATTTCGAACCTCAAAAACAGAGACTTTTGAAAATGCTGCAGACCCCGTTTTAGTTTGAAAACGCCAGGGTTGCATTTCAGTGTAAAAAAAGAAAAAAAAAAACTGGAGCTATTCTCATGTGCAAGAGGGGACTGTTTACACTTGTACGCGTATGCCCAGTGGGCATGAACGGTCATTTGACATGCGTTTTCGGTTATGTAGTGTGGTAGGAGATCGTTTCTAAAACGCAGTGGAAACGCCAGTGTAGACGAGGATTGTTTTTATTTTAAAACGCCGTTTTAAAACGAAAACGCACTAGTGTAAATGGGGCCTAAGTCTCTCAACATGGGGACAGGAGAGCTGGAAATGGTAACTCAGGTATAATATGTAAATTTAAAATAAATGAGTGACTATACTAGTTATTAGGAAAAGTAATCTGATTACATAACTCATGTTACCCCCAACACTGCTTATAACCAGCTAACATTTTAGACTTTGAGGGCAATCAAAAACAAACAAATCCAAACTGTGTTAACTATCAGACCTCTGAAATAATGACCTCTTTAGCACTGAAATATTGAGATATCTTTTTCATATATTGGGATTTGGGACTGATCTCTATTTGTTCAACAGGATGAAGGAGGTCTGTGAGATCTGCTGAGGAGGGGGAAAACAACGATTTGATCCGGAATAACAGGACAAGAGCTTTCACACAAAACTGACATATTGCTTATAAATAATGATGTAAGCATCACTAAAAAGGGTTGTTGTGTGTAAATTTGAGCCTATTTTAACTGTATTATTATTCTATTTTTATTCTAGTTCTATTGTAGCAGTGAATTATAACTGTCAATCAACTAAATTTTTTTACTGATAATAAATATATATATTGCAGTACATAATTTTATATTGAATCTCCAAATGAATGAAGAAACAACATGAAGACGGTTTAATACCATCCTTTACTAAGTTCTGTGAATGAAGACCAGTCTCACTGATACCATACTGCTACTGATGTCTCTTTGGATTATTTTCTAAATTTTCTGGGGATGTAATCAGCTAAAGTTACTGTTTTTGTTGTTTTTGACCCATGTAACCTTGTATTTAAATGAAGCTCAAATATCAAATATACCATGATTTTAATAGAAATTGTGTGAAATATATATATAAATGTATACATTTTGGATTAATAAATCAGGTCCTAATGATCCAAAGCATCTTTCTTTCCCAATAAACATAATTTGCTGAAATGTATTATGTGTCTCTCACGAGCCATAAAACATAATTTGGTGGCATAAATAAGCAATGTCTATCTTTAGAGTTGGCATCAGATTGCATGAGAATTATATTTCCTTTGTAGGTTACAGAAATACCCCTGAGTGTTTTCTTTTTCTGGTATATTTGGCAGAAGGCATCAAGTTTGTTTCAGTGCATTTGGGGTGAGACTCTGAAACAATGTGGCTGTTTCCCATTTGCTTTTTAAATGGTTTGAAAAAGTCAACATGCTCTCTTTTGCTCAACACCTGTGTCATTCACTATTTTCTCTATAATCAATGATTTCACTGTTGTAACACCGGATCAAACCAGATCTTGCAGCACAGAAAAAACTCTAAGTCAAACCCCCTGGTGGTGAAGGCCAGATTTGCAGCTGTGACAACATGCATACATTGAAAGCAGGGAATGTTTTAAGAATGAGGTCCATTCTTATAAAGAACATGAGATTCATTCAAAGCGCCTATAATATCTACTTTTTTGCATATTAATATAGAGTCTACAGACTCTGTGCTCACATTGTAACAACAGCAGCCCTCCACTTTAATTTCCATTTAATCCTGTAACTATGCAAGCACTCATTTGAAGCCCAAGATAGGATAAAGGCAGGAGAATCTCAAAACAAGCTTACAGATTCGATACCCAAGACCAAGCCAACTGATCATTGTAAACATACTACACATGCCTCAACCACAAGGGGTGAGAGACAACAGCATGTCCTAGTACAGATTATATACGTCAGCTTAATGTATAGACATCTTGTTCAAACCGGACAGTGTTCCAGGAAAGGATGTTCTGTTCTTACTGCCACAGAGACCATGCACCAGAACACACACTCTCAGACACATCCATATAAAACTGCATGACATTTTTGATTCTTCACATATGATCAAACAAAAAAAGGGATGTACTAAAAATTTTGGCACTGAGCCATCCAGACTAATTCAGTGATCATCCACCAATTAGACACAGAGAACAGACACAAAGCACTCATCAACCTCCACAATGGGTCTAGACAATAGCAGAAGGAAACAGACCAGAAAAGTGCTCGATCAGACTGGATGGAGCTTGTGAACCGATGTTATGGAATTCATTAAAGATACACTACACAACTTCTGGCCCTCTAGCAGTTAAAAAACAAAACTGCATGGATTTTGCGTAAGAACATTGTTTTGGTTGTGCTTCGGCTCTGCGTGACTGTGCAGATGAACATGTTTATCCTACTGCTCATAAAACTCACTACTAGGCTTAAGAGATGTAACCAGTTTAGATGGAAATGATATCAAGCTGATCAACTGACACATAGTACTTCCTTGAAAATAAATTCCAGCACAGTGCAGCAATAAACCCATAATGAAAAGACCCTTCTCAATACACTTCAGAATAGATTCCCTGGAGATTGGATATATATCTTAGCTTGTTGTGTCAACTAAACTATACCACACTCACACCATACACGCATCAAAGTAGCTGGAGAAACTTTTCTATATTTACAGGTATAATGAGACACGCACGGGTGAGTGACGAATGTACGCAATATCCCGTGAAAACCATCCCGACAGGTCTATAATATAAAGAAGGACTGATGATGTATTGACTCTGTTAATTTTGAACAAAAATTAATGTAAAATTACTATGTTGATTAAAATCGTATTTCCATTAACTCCATGACATTAAAGAGGATTTGCTTAGTATGTCTGCAACATACATGCACAAACTTGGATCGCAATCCTGATGGATCAGCATCTTCAAGTCACTGCGTGTCTTTCTCAGTACAACTCATTAACTAAAATCGGCAAGCAACATCATAGGCGTTATTTGAAATGTGGATAGGAATTTAACGCTGACTTGTGACCTCACACACACACCCCAGGGAACAGTGTGTAGAAGGGAGGTGACTTGTTGACATACAGGACAAAATTGGACAGGCAGTTTTGGGGGTTGGGATATTTTGGGTGAGAACAGGGTGGGAAAACTGGTAAAAAGTGATCCAAGCTGGACTAGGGCAGATATTCTGTGCACTGAAGCCAAGCAACAGCATGTGAGTAAGCTCTGTAGCTTTACTGTGCACGAGAGAGTAAATACTCATTCACTCACTCATCTTCCTCTGAGAGAGCGTATATGTGCCAACTCAAATACAACTGTCAGGAATCATTTCTTTTTAGGTTTCTACAGAGGTTTTTACAAAACGCGTAGCTTATTTATCCGTCATGGTATTTTGAAAGTGAGTATCTATCAGTAAATCTTTACACTAAATAAAGATCTTGCAGCTCTATTTACTGTACTATCATTGTTGATGGCATTGATCAAAGTAATTTATTCTTCTCTCATTGTCACACAAAACAAAGAGTTGATTAGATTGGGCTAAACCACCAACAATAAAGGGGGAAACACCATGGAAAATCCATGTGATTGGATTTTACAAAAACAACAAAAAAATATCTGTATATCACACTATCACTGATTAATGGTACTCGTATTACTTTTTGAAATTAAGTGAAGTGTTTAAAGCTAATACAGTGAATCTGGTGAAGCAAAACTAATGGACTCCATCAATCACTAACACACAGCTGTATTTATGGAAAACTTCGTTGTATAATAATAGTTATGGCAGAAATTATATTTTCTTTCCCCCAACCATTAATAATGCATATTAATTATTTACTGTAATATACATGAATTATTTGAAAATAAGGCTTGCGTGCTTATGCTTTCAGCAAAAAACAAACAGATTATAAGAGGCTGTTTACACCACATTGTTTAAAAAGTGAAAATTTTTATTCATTTTGGCCATTCATTTACACAACAACGACATTTGGGGGGCCTGAAAATGCAAAGTTTTGAAAACGTTTTTCAAAGTGCAAGTTTTTTGAAAACAATACCGTTATTGTCTCCGTGTAAACTACAAAAACCTGAATTTGTGAAATGGCGATGTTATGCGCATGCGTATAACGTGTTCAGTCTATAAGTACATAGTGTTTCTTTACAAATTGACATCGCCAACTATTGGCCTGGCATGGATAATACATCGTTGTTGTTTTTTTAATCTTTTTGGTGGATCCCTGTGAACGAGGAATGTTTTGACAACGTTGTTGTCTGTATGGGAAAAACCAAAGGAAAAACCTTTCAGTTTTTAGTACATCGCTGTCGTGTAAACATACCATAAGAAACAAGTTAACAGCTGTAATCCACAATTCATTTATATAAACAGGATGTATCTTTGCTTGCCCTATGATATAATCCACTTCTCTCTGTAATTATGACCTTAATTGTGTCTTCTTCACCTCTGTCATAGTTTGTAGAGTTGCTATTCATAGCCTGTGATATCTGACCTCAACAAACACCATTCATTTAACAGCCTGGGAGCCAAAGATTCACTCTACATGAGGTATCAGATCCCCTGATCCCATTTCAAACATTCTTTTCTTTACTTTGGGGAGCAGGGTTTGGTAGAGGGTCTAGGATGCATAAGCCAAGCATTTTGGTAGGTGTGCAGATGCTGGACTCCTTATACTTTTTAAATTGAAACATTTTAACAGTTGTAAAAGGATATTTTTAAAACTGAGGAAGTCAGTAATAAACAGTTTAAGTTTATTTTACAAGGTCTCAGTTTGTTGAAACTTAATTGCATGCAGGTCTGAGATCAGTTTTAATCTGGAACTGGGTACTTTATTATGTAAAAGTTTAAAAAGAAAACTAATGTGGATTGATTTGGATTATAAGTATCTTTCAGACTCTGGAGTACAATTCACTGTTTGCTTATATGTGTCTCTCATCGTAAATGCTCCAGGTCAGATAAGCAAATTCCTTCTTCACTCACTTTCTTTGTCAAAATTAGAAGAAGAAAAAAAGAAGGGAGGAGTTAAACAGGAGAAACAGGTGAGACAAGGAAAGAGAGGGAGAGAGAGAGAGAGAAAGAGAGAGAGAAAGAGAGAGAGAGAGAGACAGAGAGAGAGATGAAAATAAAACATGGAACACAAAATTGGCTTCATTCAGAGAGAACATTTTTTGGACCAAGTCAAAAACAATGAGAATTTTAATTGCATGGTTTTTTGGAGTGTAGAAGTCTAGTGTTCTAAAGGGGATTGAGTTCAGAGTGCAAATCTGATCTCAGCTAATGAACTGGAAAATAAAAACATCCCACCACAACAATTTCCTGCTGTCCCATTTGGACGTTATAAAATGAGAATTCAAAGAAAAACTCAGGGTTTACTTATCCTTTTAACACTGTTCCCGAATCAGCCTCCAAAGGGACACCTTCAGAGCTAGGACAAACTTCAGACTGCTCTCTGATCAGTGGCAAGCAGGTTCATGCTATTGGTAAGTCACACAATACTAATTGCCAGCAATGGGGGGCTTTGGCCTTCAACCCAGATTGTGCAGCAGACTTGCTGTTCAGAATTCTAATCTGTTTCTCCTTTGGAATTCGCCTCTGTAAATTTCCACTGGTGAAAACAGCAAACAGACTGTCAGAACGAATAAGGGCATAAATACACATTTCCTGGTAATATGCTGGTGATGCTGGTATGTTTCTTGAAAGTGTAAAGATGAGCTTTTTTACTCCTGAGAAGTTTCCATCTATTCAAATTCAGCCTCTGAGTGTTCGGTGATGCTGGTTGTCTGAATTTAAACTAGACAACTGGGGACTTGTGGAGACTGACCTGATGCCTAAAAGTGTATAAAGTGGCCAAGAGTTATGATGTATCTTAAAAACACTATAAAACTTGGATTATGTTGAATAAAAATGTCTAAACACTTTAACAATGATGATATCCAAAACACTAAAACATCATAATTGCTGTGTAGACAGTTTGTGCATTACAAAATCAAGAAAAACAAGGGAGATCATTATGGGCTTTCCATTTAGGATTGTGTCCATTTGTATTGGTACAATAAAAAAATATAGCATTTGCAATTTACAAGTCCAAACTTAGGACAAGAGAAACTCAAGTCCTTACACGTGTGAAAAGTATAAATAATATAATGAATCGGTCCTGAATAGTGAGAATGTTTCCCTATGATTTACTGGAGACCTGCCAGAACACTAGCAAGCTGAAAGAGGAGGAGGAGGAGGAGGAGGAGGAGGGTGAGAAAGAGGAGGCAGGGCGTGCTGCTCAGATAAGCTATTTAAAGCTGAACGTTCCCTGTGTTCAAACCTGAAGCTTTCCATGTTGTCATAGCTGAACGGGTTCTGTCATCGCCAGTGAACTGTCAGTAAGTTGGAGACCGTTTCAACTATCACAAATCACTTGCAATTTGAAGAATTTTCTGCGTGACAGCGCCAAAGTACGTGAGAGAACCACGAGAACAACCGGTGAGTCCATTCGATTTGCCTATACTATAATATAGTTATTTTTTATTAATATTAGTTTTTTACTAAAAAAAAAAAAACACGTAATAATTCGCTGTCATATAAGTTTAAACACCCTGGAGGTGTGTCAAAGTGGGAGTGTCTCACTATATCTTGTCAAACTTGCTACAGGGACGTTACGATACACTTTTACAGCAAGATTTAAAGAAAAAACCTGTTTAAGTACAAAATGAGTCACTTTGTATCTTTTTACAATGAAAGCTGCTTATTTTTTATATAATTATTTATCTAGAGCCAATTATGTTGTTTAGATGTATGTAGCTTTGTTCTGTCTGTGTTCGTAACTGCATTACAAATGTTAATTATTGCGTATAAAGTCTCATTTTGATTAATAGGCCCAGCCTCGTTCGTCATGTGACATTTTATTTTATAATCTGTTTTGGGACTTACGTGCAGCAAAATAACAATGCTTCAATAGTTTTCTACAGTTTTCTTTATTGGTGAATATTTGACTACCAGTTTTGTTTTTAAACACAGTAGCTCACATATTTTTACAGTGTTGCTCCTTGGTTGTGAGAATCTGATGGTTCCCTGAGGGATAAATGCATTAAACCTATAAATCAATCAATTCACGTACTCTTTATCATCATCATTATTTGTGACTTTTATTCATCACTTGGCACACTACTTAACAGCAATGAAGGTGTTGTTAAGCTCAGCTGCTCAGGTAGGCCTATCTTACTTTTCGCTTAAAGAGATTTACTTTTCTTCTGAACTCTGGCTGATCTCTTGCACTGAGATTTTATGTAACGTACTTTTCTGCGAATGATGCGTCTGGATCACGGATAACCTTAATGTCTGCATATGGACAGCACTAGAGATTTTGTAAACATCCTTTCATAATTAATAATTGATGTGCTTTTGCTTGTACACAGTCCAGTCCCCCTCTTCCCCGTCGCCAGAGTGGACCACCGCGTCACGTACTGCACATACACACAATGCAACTCTCAATGGGAAAGCACGTGTGCGCGAGCAAGCAGGCAGGCACGCGGGGGAGGGGGCGACCTTAATCACAGCCTTTGCAGGTTTTTATTTATTTAATTCTCCTAAAAATATAGGTTCAAAAGGGGTTCCCCCCTCACCCCCCTCAGAAATGCCATTAAAAACAACAACAACAACATTTTTGGTTCCTCCAAAAAACATTTCTTGATCAGTTCCTAAAAGAACATTTTTTAAAAAAAAAAGAACGTGGCAGTGTTCTTCATAGAAGCACAGATACCAATAAAAACTGTTAATTTTTAAAAGTGTAAAGATTATATTCTTTATATACTCCATTTATGTAATATATGCATACAATGACACATATATACTGAAAATAAATATTACATAATTTATTCACTTAAAGTTTAGTTGTTTTGTACTTGTGGAATGAAAACTAAAATTGCAGTATTAATGTGTTAACCTGTGAACCTAAATTCACTTGTTATCCTTTTCTCCTTTAACCATGTAAAATACTTTAAAGAATACACAAGCTTGTTAATAAAAAGGCAGGTAACATTTTAGTTCAATTTAGACATTCTACTAACTATAAGTAACTTTGCAACAACATGTCAACTTATTCTACTTACCCTAACCCTGAACCCTAATCCAACAGTCTACTAAACATGTAGTTGCAAAGTTACTTGTAGTTAATAGATTGTCTAAAGTTGACAATTAATATAAAGTGTAACCTAAAGGCAAGTTGGCCCTGCAGCGAACAGAACCCCTCCCCCGGAATGCGATCGCGAATGGACTGGGGGGACCCCCCTCCGCTGCTACCTCGCACTGGCCCCCGCCCTGTGCTTGGGACAGCCCTGTGTGTTGTAATGATTGAAAAGCCACTCACATAAACCTCTGGAATACTATGCAATTCCAAGAATACTCTGCGTTTCCAAGAAACTAAATCAATGAGAGATGAGACTGACAGTCTTGGTTTGTTTCTGAGCGTGTATAATTGAATGTGTTCATAGGCAGTGTCTCATTCCCAGAAAAGAGTCTGGGATGGAGGTAAAGTGGAATGAAGTGTCATAACTAGAGATTGCCTAACCTTTTTAAGCAGCAGTCCTCAGAGTGTACATAACCTATAAGAGACAAAACACAGGCATAAAGATACACAAACACACAGCTCAGAATGTTTAGTAAATGACAAGGAGAGGGCCATCATGTTAGGTCACAAGTCTAGATTAAGCGCCCTATAAGGATGTTCTCTGTGTGTGTATACGTGTTTGCGTCTACAAAAGCTTGCTTTGTAGTACATGTACAAGTGCATGCCCACGTCACTAGCAAAGAACTTAAAAGTGTGTGCTTCTTACGTCATTTTTGGGTATCCAGGCAAGAACCTTTCCAAAAATAAAACCAAGGGGAAAGAAGCTGAAGAATTTTCTCCATTCTTATGCCTCCTTTCCCACAAATTTGTCTGGGCCTTGTCTCTTATTCATTTTGCCAGAAACTGAAAACCTAAAATTCCCCCGATGATGAATAACATGATTTGCTTGAGTTATGCATATCATATGATTGGCACAAGAAGTGATGGAAAAATGTGTGTCTTTATGTGCGCATTTACTAGGACTAAAGGAAATTTAATATGAACAATGTTCACCTTTCAAATATTTCGGACAAAATGTTCTCCAAAAGCTCAGAGGTTCTTGTGGTTTGCTGCGATGAATGATGCAAACCATCTGAGGCAGTGTATAGAAGACCATGAAGAGGTTATTTCGACATAATTTGCCTAACACAAATCATTTCATTGGCAGTCTTTACGCCTATAATGAAAAGAATACATTTAGAAGAAACCTGAAAACTTGAAATTAAACACTGAAACCAAACTGTTCCTTCTTGTTTAAATAATCAAAAGATGTAAAACTGCAAAATGAATGCACAGCTCAAATCAAACAACAAATCAAATGCTAATGACTGAATAGTGTGCGGGCAGATCAAAACAGATGTTGCATTGATTGTTCCACAATTTAACACTTAAAGTCTCAACACCATTTATTTCCAAAAGACATTTTTTGTCAAGTTGAGCCATTATGTACTCAAACATTAGCAATGTCTAAGCGTTTTTAGCTTTTAAAAATGAATACTCTGAATTTTTCATGTTTTGTCCTCAAGCGTAGACTCAGGTGAGTTGGGTAATCTGAATGAAATCATGACAGATTTATGAGAGTTTAGCACAGAAATGAAAGGGAGGTTTGGGTGGGAACAGTGTTGTGTATGACAGTAAAAACCCATATTTATGTGGCATGACATGGTTTTGTGACAGTCGTTCTATTAAAACACACAAACACTCTCTCGCTCTCTGTTAAAAGTGTGTGCGTTACTGTGTGAGACGTGCAGCTGGATGGAAACTGCCTTGCATTGCATGCTTGACAGCTATGATCCCATGACCTATTGCACAAACTCTTTGGTAGTTTATGATCCCACATCCCATTCAGCATGAATTTTGTTGTTGTTGTGCAAACTTGCCCCCAAGAATATATGCAGGTCGGCCACTAAGGTTGCTTATTATGTTTGTTTCTGGACTGGATTCATAGAGCATATCTCAGAAGTGTAAAAGCCAAGTCATTAAAAATTAACCATTAACCCAGTGTACTACAAACCAAAGGCCAGCAAAACCTGGGGAGAAAAGCTGATAAGAGAAGCATTGGCCACATAAGCTCTTGAGTCGTGTTTGTTTTTGTCTTCGGCTGCTTTCTGATGTCATTGAACTAGTAAACCCTCTGCAACTCTCATATTCAACAACTGCAGCGTATGAATCACTTCAAACACGAGTTTATTAACGAATTATGAATAACACGCCTAGCAGCCGTCAAAAGTGATTTACAAACTACCAGGCGTATTGCCTATATCGCTAGTATGGCAAACCTGCCCGTCTCCATCAGGGAACTTGACCTGGCGCGTAATACCCAATCACGGATTTATTAGATCGGATGTCTCCATTCAGTCTACGCACTGACGTCGCTATATGGGATTAGACAGCAGAGTAGAAGTCTGCATGCACACACGGCTGTAATACGATTATGCATAAAACCTACGGTCACTGGGAAGTTTTAGAAAACTAATAAACATCAACAAACAGCAGCTGTTTTATCTTAATGAACACCTCCAGAAGGGCAAATGGCAATCGGCTGGTTTAGAAATGTTATTACGAGTTGTTGTGATACAATAAAGTATGCTGGTAGGAGTCAGTTTGTCTAACAGGTGTTTTTCTTGTCTTTTAGCGCCCCCTGCTGACATGGGTGTAAAAATGCTGCAGTGCTTTCCCTTCTACAGACGCTGCAAGGAAAGGTGCAAAAGACAGTGCCCTCCTGAGACGGGTAAGCTCAAAGTTTAGAAGCCAAAAGCTAATTGATAATAGTAAACTGGTAGTTGACATGAAAATGAGTTAAGTTACTCTTAAACGTCTACAAACACTCAAATCTCAGTTAAGCTCAAGTGCTCAACAAAGGGCATTTGAAAAGAATGTCCTTCGAAAATGTCTCTTCAGGTTAAATAAGTAAAATGAAATAGTCAATGCCTACTGGTTTCGGTTGCAGCCATGCATCTCATATGTAACACCTGCCATTTACAAATACCTGCTAATGCATTCGCCTGAAGTAGCCTTGTTGACAAGTTTGGGTAAACAAGATATAGTACCTTGAATGCCCTGTAGATGGTGATGTCGCTTCTTTTGTAGAAGAAATAAACTGTTGCAGAAAAAGTTAAGTGGCATGCAAAATGTAAAGAATAAAAATGCATATTTTTCTAACTTATTTTCATTCATACTTATGTCTTCAGTAGTAGCAAGTGAAGAGCTGAAGCCTCGGTTGTCCTCCACCACCTCCTGGGGCAGTGAAGGGGACAGCGGCAGCAGTCCGAGTTGTCCACAGGCCTATTTTTCCCACAAGGCTCGGCTCTCACTTCGACACCAGATGGATAGCAACATTAATGCAGTGGACGCCACATACTAAGTTTGGTCTGCAAGTGGTCCCTGGAGAATCCTTGAAAATTAAGCGTCAGATTTACAGCCCAAGTCCAGTTTAAATCCCTCATTGGAGAGCTTTTGAGGAAAACTGGAGGATGAGCCATTAGGAGGAACAAGCAGCATGGAAGTTTGCCTCTCGTTGCATGCCCGTGAACACTCATGAATGTCAGCTGTATGCATTGTAACAATGTCAAGATACGTGTTTGGAGTTCTCTAACATTAACGGTACAGCTGAGTGTAATTTGGTAAAAGGGGAAATTGTGAAACACCATCTTAGGAGCGACGTTTACATGATCACCAACAAGTGCTTTTTTCTAGCCTGTTGCATCTGCCCTCTAGTCTATACATGCATCTACACTATCTGAACTGGATGCTTCTGGTTGGTTTTGTTAGGGGAGACACTGATAATCTTAAAGAGATAGTTCCCCCAAAAATGAAAATTCTGTCATAAACTCAAGCTTATATTTTTCCAAAACATAACTTTCTTTCTTCCCTTGAACTAAAGTGGAGATATTTTGAAGACTTTTGGTAACCAGACAATTGATGTTAGCAATTGACTTGCATAGTAGGAAAAAAATACTGATGCAAGAATTTTCCTTTTTAGGCAAACTATCCCTTTAAGGCGATTAAGTGTTTTGAGCCAGATATGAATTTGTTCAGCAGTCTACCTATTATTTTGCCTGTCGAATTCAACCACGCTTTGCCTCATTGATCATAAATTCAGTGTACTGTAAAAGCAACAGAATGTTTTTTTCTTTCACATAAACAGAAAGGTTTCTAAAGATTATTTTGCTTTCTATGTAAGTGCCATTTTCTCTACCCTAACAGTCTGTGTTCATATTCATTATGTATAGATTTCAGGGCTTTGTGAAATATGCCCAGTCATAAACACATTTATTTTTAAAGTGTGTGTTTCATGAACTCTATGTAATGTCAAATTAATGTATTAATTTGTAGGTGTTTCAGTTTATAAATCTTTGAAAGAGTTCTTTCCTATTGTATGTATAAAACGAGTCGAGTGAATGAAGGTATTTGTCATGATCCACCTATTGCTTCTCTTTCAACATGATTGAAAAAGTTTTTAGATGCTATGATGTGTCTGGCCATCCTCACTTTGTCATGTGCACTTGTATTAACATTTGTGTATGTATTTTTACACCCTGACCCAGAAAAAGAACAGAAGACATTGTTACACCTCTGAAGTCAAAATATGAAAAGATATTTTTGTATATTTTATATTAAACGATGTGTGAATCAATTTTCTAAGTAATAATAGTAATAATTTAAAAAAACAGCAAACTAAATATAGCACATGTACTTTTTCTTTCATGATTGTAAAACAATAAAACTGTCAAAAAGAAACAAGTCTTTTTATGTTATTCTAACAGAAAAGTTGGCTTTAAAGTCACCATAAAATCAAAATGGACAATTCCTATTTTAATGGTATATTGCTGTATTTATTATAAATCACTGATTTGTGCAAATAAATCTTTAAAATTCATGCTTAAGTCTTAATCGTTAATCACTTCCCCTCCTCCCTCCTTCTTGCAACAACATCTCTTCGATGATTCGTTTACTGGTGCGAGGGCGGGACAACCTGTCACTCACATGAGATCCACCAATTGCGAACCACAACCATCCAATTCCCTTTCTACATTTTTTCTTGTTCGAGAAACCATTTGATTTGGATATACGTCACAATATAAGGAAGAAATGTATAGTGATAACGTCCATTTTATGCCCAGCTTATAATGAATCTATAAATGATCTATAAAACTCATAATCAATCTGTAAGGAAACTAAAAATGTGGTTCAGCATTTTTATTGAAAAAAGCAAAGTGGTACAAAAGTCTGTTCATGAAGCCATCATTTGAAACTATCTTTCAGTCTTGAATCCTGTGGCGGAGTTCATCCAGCAGCTGTACACTCTCTCACTAGTCCAGTCCTCACATGTTTTTAGGTTTGGAAATGACTCCGTCAGGATAGCGCTTCTTAAAACGTGCCACTACCTCAGGGTCTAAAAGGTGAATACCATCCAACTGATTACCAAGAGTTACCCTGGAAAAAAAACAAGCGAGTTAACAAGGAAAACAACAGCACATCTGATTGCCGTAATTTACTTCGTCTTGAAAGTGATTTGGAAATCAAGTAAGCTCCCGAGCGTCTGACTCACCAGTTAGGCTGCACATTGTGTGGTCTACCAAACAATTCAATCTTTCGTGTGCCTGGTGACAAACGCTCAATCATTCCGTAGATCTCATCTGGTTTATGACTAGTGGAGCGGACCTTTTGTGTAGACACATGACACAGATAATTTAGTGTGCTGATCATCACTGACTTTGATTATTACCTTTTATGAAGTGTGTAATATAGCTTTATAAAAAAATAAAGTTATTGTCTCCTAAAAGAAAGAATCAATTCTAAAACTGCTGATTCCGTTCTCACTTTCGGTTACATACCAGCGTAACTGCAACAAATTTGCATAATGCCAGACTATGGTCTTTATTGGCAACCTTTGTTGGCTTTATTAAACAACATTTCTTTGACCCTCAAACACTGTAGTTGTTGCTGAAGCCTGGAAGAGTTTGATTCGTGTTGTCGACATCAGAGCAGAGAAGGCTCTCAGAATGGAGGGGTTTAGAGAGACTGAATTTTTAAACTAACTGTTTTTAGACTCTTTAAGAAATAAGGTAGTGTGCAATGTACATTATGAGAAAATGAAAGTGTTTTTTTTTCTTGGATGCACGTGAATCTATAGTAGGAGACCTCCAAAACAAAATTAGGAACCTTTAAAATAGCATAACAGGGGCACTTTAAATTCATAACTGCATTATCAGTAATATTGGTTATGACTAACCTCTGCCACTATAACATCACAATCAAGACCTCTGTTAAAACCTTGTGGGTTTCCTTTTACTCCCACCTGAACAAACAAACAGAGAGAGAAAGCGAGAGAATATATGTAAGGGTTAATGTATATCCAACCTGTCATTATGATCACAAAAATAAACCCTGATAGAGAGATGACACACACACACACACACACACACACACAAGACAGGGAGGATCAGGATTCTTTCATGGTGATATGGTTATGAAATTCTGTTTTGTAAGGAGCCCCTAAAGGGACATGGCAATGGAAAAAAATATGAGCTGGGAGGGAAAAGTAATGCTTTTCACAAAATTTTGAGTTCTTTGCAAGTGAATGCAAAAGTGTTTTTCTCTCAAAGCTGTTGTGATAAAACACAAAAGCATTGAAATATATTTTTTCCATCACCATGTCCCTTTGAGTAGTTTTGAGTTATTCCAGTTGTCAGATTGAACACTCTTAAATAAAATAAATAAATAAATAATTTTATTCTTATGCACTACCTTCTCAAAAATCTGGGGTCAGTAAGATTTCTTTTAATATTTTTCATTCAGCAAAGATCCATTAAATTGATCAAAAGAGCAAGTGACTATCATTGCAACAAAAACACATCACAACTATTTTCAGCATCGATAATAAACAGAAATGTTTCTTGAGCAGCAAATTATAATGATTTCTGAAAGATCATGTGACACTGAAGACAGGAGTAATGATGATGAAAATTCAGCGTTACCATAACAAGAATAAATAATATTTAAAAATGTTAAATTAGAAAAACGTTATTTTATATTGTAATTTCACAAAAATCTTTCTCACCCCAAACTTTTGAACTGTAGTGCACATTCTCACACATACCAAGCAATGCTCTTTGCCGTGATTGAGCCAATGTCCAGTCCTTCCGGTACGAATGATTCTCTGAAGCTGGTTAGTCTTCACCCAGATAATCTCATCTACACGCTCATAGCTGATTGAGTGACAGAAAAAAAAACAGATTAAAAGATTTTGTTTACTGATTTAGTTAGATTTAAAGAGATCACCAGCACTACAATTTTTCCACGCGTAAAATCACCTACCCCCATAAACTCAGACACTCTCTGCCCAGCTCCATAGCTCTGTGAACACAGAAGACAAACTACTGTTGACCTGCATTTGGATCGTTGCCAAACATTACATCACCTCCTTTCAAACTGTTTAGATCATTTATTCATACATAACTCTTATTATGGCAGGCATACGATAAGGAAAATGTATTTAGACAGGTTTAATCAAGTGTGCAGAGTTTAAAGTTGTTGAATATGTAACTCTGATACTCTATGCTATGATAACTAATATTATTAAAGAAAATTTATATTTTGCATTTAGGTTTACATTTATCTGCAGAGTAAAAGTGACGCAAAAAGATTCAATTACACTGAGATAAAAGGGTCTCAAGAAGCTTTGTGTGCAACGATCCCCCAGAGCCCCTACCTTCCTGTCACCCAGAGGAAGAGGAAACCGTCATCCTGAAGAATAGGAATGTTGAGTTTCCTCATCTCGTCATCTGTGAGCGTTCCATATGGAAGCTCCATGTGAATGTCCCACGGCGGGTCGGCCATCACCACAGCAAACTTCCCCAGGATGGACACATCCAGATAACGGATGTCACAGCAAATCCACTGAGATAAGGTCAGAAGGTATATATCGGTTATACACTACCGCTCAAAAGTTTGAGGTTGGCAAGATTTTTTTGTTTTTTATATACTTTTGAAAAAAGTATCTTCTGCTCACCAAGTCTGCATTTATTTGATCAAAATACAGTAATATTGTGAAATATTATTACAATGGAAAATAACTGTTCTATTTGAAAACCTTTTAAAATGCATTTTATTCCTGTGATACTCCAGTTTTCTGAGTCACATGATCCTTTTAATATGCTGATTTGATGCTCAAGAAACATTTCTTATTATTATCAATGTAAAAAACAGCTGAGCTGCTTACAATTTTGTGTGCGTGTGTGTAAACTGTTTTAACTGGATAAAACAAATAAAAAAAATGTGCAAAAGAAAATCTGAAAGCAATTACAGATTAGAAATCCATCAAGAGAATAAGCCTAATTCTATTACATTCTATTATATATTATATTGGTTTTGGTAATTTTCAGTTTCAAATAAATTTTATTATAGCTTGAATGAAGCTGTGAAAAAGGCCAATTTGTTCGATACTGTACCTGTGAAGGAAACAACTTGCCAACGTTGCTGTCTCCCACAGTGGAGTGCAGTCCAAGCTCCGTGGCCCCTGCCTGTGGCCCCAAGGTGTCACCCTCTGCCTCAGGAGGACTGTCAATCTCATAGTGCACATATTTACAAGTGTCCATGTGGAAACAGGTATTCAGAAAGGAGCAGTCACCCAGGCTCTCGTCAGTGTGTTTGTTGATGATTCGCCTAGGAAAGTCACATTATTATGACCAGGGTTTTTACAGGTTTTACTAGGGTAAATTTAAAGAGACAATTCACCCAAATTAAAATTAAGTCATTTACTCACCCTGGTGTTGTTATAATGCTGTTTTTCAGGCCACAAAAGGAGAAGAAAACAACAAAAAGATCCTCCCGTTTGCACTCGTCTATATAATTGCAGTGAGTAGCGAACAGTGAATAGAGACTGAATAAGATAGGGTTTGGTGAAAAACAAACCAAAATTTAATGTACTATTTAATAATGATGAAAATCCTGACCTTGGCCATTGGTCTTCTGTGCAAGGCAACACTTTCATGAGACTCTATTAGTGCTGCAGTTCACTCGGTCTCATCCAGAATAAGCACACAAGTTGTGAGAAATCAAAATGAATAAAAATGCAACATGAAATACAACTCCTAGGAATCCCCAAAATGTATCCGTGTACTTTTTTCACTGACTTGAACATATCCGCCGGACCAGAACTCCGGTTGTCTGATGAAGGTCAGAATGACAGTTGACAGATATGAATGAGTTAATTTCTTTTTGTGACGAACACAACGGATATATTCACCTCAAGAAAAGAAAGTATATGGAATGTATTTCATGTCATGGTTTTTATTAAACTTGATTCCTCAGAACTTGTGGGTTTTTTCTGAGTGAGATGGAGTGAACTGCTGTGCAAATAGTTTCACGAATGTGCACGTAACGTAGAAGTGCACAGAAGACCAACGGCCAAGGTCAGAATTTTTGTTAAATAAAGCATTCAGTTCCGGTTTGTTTTTCACCAAACTCTATCGTATACCACAGAACACTTATGTACAAAAAATAATGCATGTGACCATTCTGTCATACTTTTGCATTTTTTTAAGCTTGATAAAGGTCGCTATTCACTGCCATTATACATTCAAAATTCTACATTTGTGGTCGAAAAAGAAAGAACAGCATGCATACTACATTATAACAACACCAGGGTAAGTAAATGATGTCTTAATTTTCATTTTAGGTTGAACTAACTTTAAGACTTTTTAAAGACTTTTTTAAGACCCAGTATAGAGATTTTAATTGAATAATTTGAGGGTAACACAATATGACAATATGCTCTCTAAATGTAAATGTCTAGGGAGAAACAAATTGAGTTGTATTAGTGAAACTTCAGACTTTGTAAAATAGAACTTCCAACAGATATCTGTTTTAAATTCATTTCACAAAAATAGTAGCTTGACTCACTCTGCTTCTAACCACCAGAATATGGAAATGATCACACTGCACAAAATATGTTTTTTCTCAGTATTTTTGTCTCATTTCCCAGTGCAAATATAATATAATATAATATAATGCATGCAATATTTATGAATGACTTTCTACTGTGATTTGAGACCTTTTTAAGGTCTTAATTTGTGTAAGGGCGAATTAAGATTTTTTAAGGACATTTTAAGACCCGAAGAAACCCTGTCAACAAATGAAAAGCTACACATTTATCAACAAATGTAAAAAGGCTAAAAAAAATATTATGTTCAGATACTATTGTTATATTTGATAATACAAAATTAAAAAATACATTTGATTATTATGATAAGATGATATTTCTAAATAATATATTTCTAATTAAAATAATATATTTCTTATTTCTTCATTAAAACTATTATATTATTTTAAATTATATATTTATGCATTTAGCAGAAACTGTTATCCAAAGTGACTTACGCAAGAGTGGAACAAAAGTAATTCGTCAAGGAGCCAACAATATTAGTAATATACAATGTCAGGTTTATTAGACAACTTGCAAGCTACAGAAGAGGAGAAATGCAGAGAAAAAAAAAAACAGAATGTGTGTGTGTGTGTGTGTGTGTGCGCGCAATGATTATTCATTACTATTTAATAGTGTGTGAGTGTGAACTGACCTGAAGTGCAACTTGGTGCAGGGCTGTGGGGTGTCCCCCGACTGCACACACTCTTCTTTAGTCCCGTGATCACAGAACTCCTGTACTTGAGCTCTGCCTCGGGAGCGAAACTTCTCCACAATTGACTGTTCCTTCGCTGAACTGGTGTTCAAAAGCTCTAGGATCTCTTGGCTCACCTGATGCACAAGCATGCATATATCAGACTCCACAAACATGTAAATAGACAAAGCTTGACTGATTTGCTACTTAAGTATTATGCCTTTTTGCTTTGCTGTTCCTTAGTGGACTGCTGGCTCAGTAGACTCTCAATCTCCATATCCAGGTGAGATGCTTGCACCTTACTGCTCCGCCCTTTTTTCTCAGGCCCACCCCCTCCAACCCCAGAGGATCCAGTCAGCTGCGAGTTTGAGGCAGGAGCCAGTGAGGCAGAGGATTTCTTGGGAGGGGAAGGTGGAGCTTGAAGCAAAGGGGAGGAGCCTGGGGCTCTTTTTTGATGAATGATGTCATCTCCTTTTCTTTTAATGGCAGTTCGCTGTGGCTGGGCTGCGCTGCCAATCATAGCCCACAGTTTGGTGTGGTCGACAGAAGTGACGAGGGTGGAGGAGGAAGCGGACGAGGAAGTAGCAATGGATGGCTGCCTAACTTCAATTAGCTCTTGAGCAGAAAATTTGAGGAGGAGACTTTGGATGCAGGGATGGGAAACTGCAGACTCAGACTGAGTAAATGACGACAAGTGAGAAAGAAGAAACAAAGAAAAACAAAAACACAGACATGAGTATTTCTGGAGTATTCACAATACAATGCGTGACTCAATTTATCTTCCTCATTATCCATATACTTCACAGACAACTTTACTATTTTTATAAAATGTAGAAAATAGTGACAGTAGGCGTGTCCAGATTTTTGACTGGTAGTGTACACAAGCACGTTCACCGCACTTACTGTGTTTAGCTGGTTGGTGATTGCAAGGGAATCAATTGGCAAAGAAAGACTCAGTTCTGACAGGTATCCCAGCAGTCTCTTCTCTAGTTCTGGGTCAGGAGGCTGCTCAGCATCCACTTGCGGAGGACTCTGGAGCGCCGGTCCGGGGCTGTCGCTCCTTACAGATCCACCCTCAGCACCTCCAACCTCTGTTAAAAACAAGAACGAATTGTTGGGAAATGCATATACAGTAGGTGGCACCATATACTCAATAATTCACAATTGCAAAAATAATGGTTGAAACCTGGTTCTTAACCCTTTTCTTGCATACATTCAAAGTTGCAGTTAGTTTTTTTTCAGCATAAATTCTTCCAGAATCCTTTGTTTTCTCAATTTTCAGCATGTGATTTTCAATATTAAGCAAATAAAGCTGATTGTATCAGTATGGCATGCAATGGTAACTCATTTCATTTCTGGGTAGTTATATTTTATTAACGACTTAATCAAATTATACTAAAGGCAGTGAGTAGTTTTTGCAGATATCATAGCGTGTAAATTTACTCAACACACCAATGCCCAGTTGAGTTGGGTCTTTTCTTCTCCTCTGCAGCCTCTCTCGCAGGGAATCCAGCTGCTTTTTGTGTGCCTGGATGTGACTCCATGTGTCCGACATTGCTTAGATGAAACTAGATAAACAGTGAAACAAAAGACCGTATAAGTGAAACAGAGATTTCATTAAGTTTAGTTTACATCTAGTAATCCAACGCTGAGTGACTACTAGTTATACACACTACGCGGATGAACTGGTTAAACTTCAAAATAAAAGACACTCAAAACGCAATATTCCCCATTTTAGCAATACTTAGTTTCATGCTGGCACGGAGACAAATAGAACCTGTTTATTTTATTTTCATTAATTTATAATTATACAAAACACTTAATAAACAAATATATAATTTTCATGCAAGAACAGGACAGTTTGTATTATGTAATCAAACAGAACGGCTTTAAGGATCACTTCCTGTGAGGCGGGAGGTCTTCCGGTGCGCGAGGAGAGAAGACAGACCTGTCAAAACGCATTTAAATTTATTTACAGCAATTTAGCGTGCTGCCGAAAAAATAAGCTCTTCTAAATCAAGGTATTTTACATGATCAAAAATCAAAACGACTAACTCATATAAGTGTATGTAGCATATCGGTTAAGCGCCAATGCTTTGGTTATTTCTAGGAAACCTAGAAACTGTTACATTAAAAAATACCATAAATGGTTCTTCTCGATCGGGATTTTTTTTCAACGGATATGAACGGAACACCGTAGTAAAATGCACTTCTATTTAGCGATGCTACAATGTTACAGCTCAAAACATAGAGCGAAAAGTGTATAGTGGATATTCACAAACGAATGACTCATTTGATTCGGCTCTTTCTAGTGAGTCAGTCACTTACAGCGCGACCAGTCGTGTCCGATTCCGGAACGAATGAATCAAACGAGCCGGTTCTTTTTAGTGAATCAAAATCTTACAACGCGAACTGTTACGTAAAATTGCGAATGAGCCGTTTTTGTGAAACATAAATTATTCGGAGCCTTATTTAGAACAGAATTCGTAATGGCACTTTATCCTATTTGTTTCTTCAATAGATATACATTTGCAATGCATAAGTATTGTGTGGATAAATTCATTTGCATTCTGCAATACCAGTTTGTACACAAATGTCATACGTTTGCTGTGTGTGAAGAAGTCATCATTAAATGTTGATTAACTGATGCCTGGTTCTGTTTGTTCAGCTCTTTTCCAGTGATTTGACATGGCCGAGCCACACAGCCCAGTGTCCGCTTCTGTACCCCACAATCCGATGGTGCTGCCCACCCCTGAGGGCTCTACTCTTGAGATGGACCCGATGGAGTACACCCTCCGCAAGCGTCTGCCCCGCAAACTGCCCAAACGACGGAACGACGTCTACGTCAATATGAAAACAGACTTCAAGGCCCAGCTGGCGAGATGTCAGAAACTTCTGGACGCTCATAGGGAAATCTGCATTCACGGTCTTGGACTGGCTATCAACCGGGCTATTAACATCGCCCTACAGCTTCAGACATCCAGCCAGGGTGCGCTGCAGCTGGCAGCCAACACATCCACTGTAGAGCTCATCGACGATCTGGAGCCCGAAGATCCGGATGAAGCCGGAGAGCCGCTTACACGCACCCGTAATAACTCTGCCATCCACATCAAGGTGTTTTATCCCAACCCATAGAGGCAGTATCCATATCAACACAATAAATGTGAACTTCAAAGACTTCATAAACATTCATTTAAGTTGTAAGTTTTGGTCTGGTTCAGACTAAAGCTAGAACTCTCAAGCCTTGCATTGAGTTTGCTCATGAAATTTATTGCTGTGGTGTACCAAGATGTAAAAAGGAAATGTGCCATATCATATGTTTCCATTTTCAGAATTTTTGTTTGTGTGTGTATATACTAAAAATCATGCAGCAGTTGCATGCAAGTAAAAAGACATTATTGGACCTTGCTGCCTTTTTTCCTTTTCCTGCATTTACAACTACATTTATCAAAGATGCAGTGAAGTGTTCCTTTCCGCAAAAAAATTATCTCTATGAAAAATTTCAGTCCGGATTTGGGCCCCGTCACAGCACAGAAACTGTGCTCGTTAAAAGTGCAAATTACTTTTTTCTTGCTTTTAATCAAGGCTGTATCTCAATACTAGTTTTACTTTATCTTAGTGCATACTCTTAGATCGATTACAAAATTACACTGGTATTCAGGGACGGGTATTAGGGTTGCTTAGATCATACCTGTCTGACATTACCATTTTATTTAAACAGAATTATCCAAGTTCCCCTCAGTAAATTATGGAGTGCCGCAAGGGTCTGTTTTAGGCCCTCTGCTATGTGCAATATACATAATGCCTCTTGGTAATATCATAAGAAAACATGGAGTTAGTTTCCACTGTAATGCAGATGATACTCCACTGTATATTTTATCATGACCACATGAAATCTCTAAATTATCCAAGTTGACAGAGTGTGTTAAAGATATAAAATATTGGATGACCAGTAGTTTTCTCCTATTAAATTCGGATAAGACTGAGGTGTTACTTGTTGAACCAAAAACCTGTACATAGAATCTAAAGAATACAATTTTCATCTAGAAGGATGTACGTTTACTTCATACTCTACAGTTCCAAATCATATTTAATATGTTACAAAAACAGCCTTCTTCTACCATAGAAACATTGCTAAGCTGCGGAACATGTTATCTGTTTCTGATTAAGAAAAGTACATTCATGACCACTAGACTGGATAACTCTAATGCATTACTAGGTGGTTGTCCTGAATCCTCATTAAACAACCTACAACTAGTTCTTACCAGGTCAAGAAAATATGATATAACCCCAATTTTATAATCTTTACACTGATTGCCTATTAAGTTCCATATTGTAAGTATTGCTACTGACCTATAAGGCCCTAAATTGTTCTTCTCCTGTGCATTTAACCAATATTCTATCGCACTACAATCCATCATACTCTTTAAGGTTACAAAACTCTGGACTCTTGATAGTACTTATGATATCTAAGTCCACTGAAGGAGGGAGAGTATTTTCACACTCAAAGTGTTTGTCTAGCCATTCTTGATCAGACTTTAAAAGAGCAGAAATTTTGGTGTTAAAGTGAAAGGAATGACACAAACTGGTGTTCAAAAATCTTTAGTGGTTTGACTAAATTTCTTCAGAGGAAACAACATGACAAAAAATGCAATACTTATAATCCAGTTATGGCTTAGGCATAATGTATGCCTATAGTTCACTCTATCATAGCTAAAAAAAAAGTACTTGCTTTCACATCAAATTCTTTGAAAATTCACCTTGGAATCTCATGTATTTACAGAATGGTGAGCAGTGTGTATTGGGACATTCTCGGCAGAGATGCTTCATAAGACAAACAGAAAAACTTCCTCTCTCCTTGGTTTTACAGTTCTATTTTTTTTTTATTTCATTTTATTTTTAGCTAAGAATAATACTTTGTATTTAAATACCAAATAACATTGTGATGAAAGAACCACACAACAGCAAAATAACAGGAAAAAACATCAGCAAACATACTTTGTTGCACTCAGACAGTGACTGACTGAGAGATGTAAAAAAAAAACAAGCTATTTTCGAAAACACACAAACAAGTTATACAGAAAAAGAGAAACAAAATGTCAACCTTATGATTATTTCCCAAAGGAAAGTATGCAGCGTTGAGCGTGAAGTGGAAGTAAGCCAGGATGTTCGTCATACACTAATCAATATTTTTCCTGGCAGCGGCGTTATCTGTACAAGACCGTGCTCATCGGTGTAATTCAGACATGAGCTAACACAGAGCCTCATCAGCTCTCACGAAAGCTTCCAATTCCTGTGACACAAGCAGCAATCTAGTCCTTCCTGTTCACCCCAACTGACCCGTAAGAATTCAGCATTACAACCTTCCTCCCCTGACGCTTAAAACATTCCCTGCAGCATTCTCAAAAGTCACACACATTCATATACACATACACTTACACTGAAATGAATATAAAACCTACAGTGCATAATTAATATCGATAAATAGTCTTCTCTATCAACAGTTCAACGTTTGGAGGTGCTTGAGGCCATGGTGAATGGAGGAAGAAAGGTCTTCACTTCAACAGCTTCAGAGAAGAACCTGCAAAAGACAGTAATTCCAGCTCTAGGAAATATATAATCTATATAAATAAAGACAATTTCATAAGCAATACAAAACACTTTTAAAGAGTCCCGGATAAACCTTCCCAGTGCCATCAGTCATATGGGGAAAGAGGAGTGATTTCTTGCAGTTTTATGATTCCTTCTTTGATGATTTTGCTGGGTGGGTTTGCAAATGCTCAACACACAGAGAGTAGACAGCCATAAGGGGTGCTTAGCATTCTGAGGGGTGTATTCTTTTCCCTTTATGTGTAAATCTTTCAAAGTGCTACAAATCCCAGTCATTCAAACGTTGGCGACATATCCTTTGTAATAGTCCATATCCTGCCTCCTGACATGAGGAGCTCCAATTAGTTTGACTCTTGCCCTGAATTGTTTATCAGCTGACACCTTGGCGGCAGACAGGGGCATTGGCGAGCAGAAGACGCACTTTTCCCCGCAGGAAGTTGATGTGGACCTGAAACAGCTCTGAGATTGAGGATACTTTCTGTGTCTCCTTGTCTTCTCCACCACTGGTTGAAGGTACATATTCCTGAGAAACCAAGAGAAAGTAATAAATAAGTGTATACAGTTTCAAACCAGGGGTATTATTGTTTTCTAAAGCTATTAAAACATTTCTGTTAACTGAAATAAAGCTGAAGTAAAATAAAATCTAAATATTAGTTGAAAAACTTTAGACTAAATGAACATTTAAAATGTTGCGTTGGCAATAAACTGAAATTTAAAGGGGTCTTATTATGCTTTTTCACGTGTTCACATGGTCTCTTTTTAGAGTGTAATGTTCCTGTTTGAGAATGCAAAGTTACAAAGCACTCCAAAGGAAGCCATTCCCTGTTTCTGAACTCCCTGAAACACCTCCATTTATTATTATTATTATTAAATGCTTGAAAGAACAGTAACAACAACTGTCATCATTGTCATTTCACAACAATAAAACAATACGCCAGAGTCCAACAGTCTTTCAGTCCAGATTAAGTGCCAAGTTCTTAAATAAAGCCACTGTTCTCATAGCTTTCAGGTTTTGAGAAGACTCAATAGATTCAAAGTAAATTTTCATCTCATGTTTAAATCTTAAAATCTGAAACACCTCTGAGTTTTCTTCCCGTTCAAGGCATATACAAAATAAAGTGGCAAGGCCTGATTGAGTTAGTAGTGTGTTGAAGTTCGCAATTATGGTAAGGGGCGTGACATTCATAACACACTGGTCCAGCCGACCAATCAGAGCACATTAAGCTTTTCAGAAGGAGAGGCTTCACAGAGAAATCAGCATGAAAAACATACTTTAACTATAAACTACAATTAGTATTAAAACTATAATAAAAGTAAACTAAAAACTAAAATAACATTCTGTGGCAGTTTTACATTTTAGACACAAATTCACACTTTTAATTTTGAAGCTATCTTTCTAAATTCACTGTCAGAAGACAAATCAGTAGAAAAACGTTTCTGCCAGGATATTTTTTGTTATGTTTATGGACATTTACTTTAACCTTAAAACATAACACAATGAGTAATTTAAAATTTGTGAAAAACACCTGTGAAAAATCAATACAGAAAATTTCTTCAAGTAAATAGTACATGGGACCCTATTTTTACAAACATTTTAGAGTGTAGTCCCATAGTCGCTGCTTGTTTTTATGTAACACTATGACACACTCAAAGTGACGAACATGCTCTCTTCCTGAAGCTGACACAAGTTTGTAATACACTGGACTTGATTAGCATAACATCCATTTTCCTGTTCCTGTGGCTTGAGTAGTAGAACATGACGCTAACAATGCCGAGGTCATGGGGTTTGATTTTGATTCCCAGGGCACAGACAAGCTGATGAAATGTAGTTGTAATGTATGCATATTGAATCAAATTTATATCTTAAATGCACTTGTGACGAGCAGGGCGGGCGAGAGCCGTGAGGGAACGGCGTACAGTATGTTACTTTGGAAAACAGCAGCTGCCAAATGCAGATTCAGTTTTAATTGTATTACCTTAATAGTTACGTTAAAGAATGTACACAACCATTTAAATGTTTGAGGTTAGTAAGTTTTTTGTTTTGTTGTTTTGAAAGAAATTAATACTTTTATTCAGCAAGGACACATTCATTTGAACAAAAGTTGCAAAAGATTTCTGTGACACTGAAGACTGGAGTAATGATGCTGAATGATCCACTTTGCATCACAGGAGTAAATTACATTTTAAAATATTTTAAAATAGAGAACAGTTCATTTGAATTTTAATAATATTTCACAATATTACTGTTTGACTGTATTTTCTCTCCAAAACTGATAATACAAAACTGTATTATCTCTGTATTTCAAATAAATGCAGCTTTGGAGAGCACAAGAGACTCAAGAGGCCTGTGTAACTCACCGGTATGCTGAGACTTCGCAGCACTTGTCTGATGCTGACAATGTTTCTAATACTGGCATCTATGTGGGATTGTATCACATCCGTCTGATTAAATGCCTGTAATGAGCTGATGGCCTCGTTCAGCACGTGTAAGCCTGACTGGACCTCCAGAGCTTGCTCCTCTATCTGAAGTGACATACAGAAGAGATTCATAAAAGAATATTAAAACTAAATGTAGATAGTTAAACATGTTATTCATAAAGTTAAGGTATTCATTTTGGTAATGACAATTTTATATTCCAATCTTCACAACAGGAACATGTAGCTTCATGTAACTTACATTCATTGCGTCCCAGACATCAAAATCAACTCTGGTCAGAGGGACAGTGAAGTTTCTTGCAATGCTGCAATCGTCCTTACAAGCTCTCTGTGATAACAAGAACATTCGCATGGTGAGAATTCTTAGCTTCACATTGTGTCTGCAAAGATGCTTGCCTGATGCACACGTAAGATTAAAATTGGAATGCAAGAAAGTGTCCCATGTGAACTTCTTGGAATTCCAATGAAACATGTTCATTAGATCACAGTTTTAGACATAATGTGCATGTTTCTCACCATATCAGCTTCTGCATCCCATGCCTCCTTAACGTAATGGTCGAGGACACGCAGGTCGCAGATGGGGCGTAATGGGGAGGACAGGCCTGGACGGGTCCACTCCAGCACCATCAGCAGTAAGGCAAAGAGTCCTGACACACACAGAACAGATGAAGATCAGTTCAAAAGTAATTCAAACTTTGGATGAGATTTAAAAACCAAAACAAAAAAAACCCCCAGCACTTTCACACTTATCTAGCAAGAGACCATAGCACTCAAGCCAGAACAAACATATTACAGGGGTGCATTTCCCAAAAGCATCGTTAGCCAACTATGGTTACAAGTTCCATCATTACCAACACAGTTGGATGTTTTGGCATTTCCCGAATTCATAGTTCCAATGAACAGTTTCTAAAACTTACATGATTGTAACTAGAGATCTGGAGCTGTGGTTAGAAACATAGTTTCTTGTTAAAATTACATGTGGAAACAGATCATACTCTTGGCCACTATAAGCTAACATTCAGCCAACATTCTATAGCTTTCATCCCATTTAAATATATACACACATTTTAATCTATGTATTTCAGCGTTTCAACAATCAGTGTTGTTTTTGAGGAGTGCACATATGACGTTGAGGGAACCACGATGAATCAAACATCATATAAAGCAAAATGACAGGGAACACAAACAGTGAACACAAAAAGCTTTTATTCAAAGCAACTAACAACTGAGGAAAAACAAACGACTGATCAAAAAGGAAATGTAAACAAGAATACTATCATGCAAATATTCCTGTGTAATATGTCCACTGTGTTAAATATCTGCACCATATTTTCCTGTGGGGGTTATATTGCTCCATTGCTGTGTTAGGTATAAAAATGGCAGTAAACCTGACTTGTCTTTGTCATAGTAGCACTAAAGCAAACATACTATAAGCGCATAATACCAAGACTTGCCACAAGGTGGAGCACCACTACATTTTACAGGAACACACATCTTAATTATTAAATTGAGGTGTTTCAATAAGACCCATTGCCACGGGTGTATAAAATCAAGCACCTAGCCATGCAGTCTGCATTCACAAACAGTTGTCAATAAAGTGAGAGCTCAGTGAATTCAAGTGTGGTACTGTGATAGGATGCCAGCTTTGAAATAAATCAATTTGTGAAATTTCATCCCTGCTAGATATGCTACGGTCAAACAGTAATTATTATATAAAGGTATTATTGGAAAGCTGAAGAGAGTAGCAACTGTAGTAACTTATGCTGCTTTCACGTGCTCTCAGAATTATCGTAAATACGAGTTTCCTTGATAAAAAAAATTGCACGAATACTCTCATGTCGAAACTTGAATGCGATAAGCATCTAATCGTGACTTCAAAAATAGGAATTATCAAATTTCCTATAGCACGTGAAGGCTGAGGAGCATGGTGTGTAAAAGTCGCCAACTCTCCACTGATTCCATAGCTGAAGAGTTTCAAATTTCCACTGGCATTACTACAAAAACAGTATGGCGGGAGCTTCATGGAATGGGTTTCCATGGCCGAGTAGCGCCACATCACCAACCATCGGATGAAGTAGTGTAAAGCATGATGTCATGGGAGTCTGGAGCAGTTGAAACGTGTTCGGTGGAGTAACGAATCACGCTTTTCTGTTTGGCAGTCGGATGGGCGAGTCCGATTTTGGCGGATGCCAGGATAACCTTACCTGCCCGCATTGTGCCAACTGTAAAGATTGGTGGAGGAGGGATAAAGATATAGGACTATTTTTCAGGGGTTGGGCTATGCTCCATACTTCCAATGAATGGAAAACTTAATGTTTCATCATACCAAGACATTTTAGGCAATGCTATACTTCCAACTTTGTAGGAACAGTCTGGGGAAGGCCCTTTTCTATTCCAGCATGACCGTGCCCTAGTGGACAAAGCAAGATCCATATAGACTTGATTGGATCAGTTTGGTATGGAAGAACATGACCACAAACTCATCAAACGTCTTTGGGATGAACTGGAGTGGAGATTATGAGCCAGGCCTTCTCGTTCAACATCAGTGCCTGACCTCACAACTGTCTCTCTTCTGGATGAGCACAGAAACTCTCCAAAATCTTGTGAAAAGCCTTCCCAGAAGAGTGGAAGCTGTTATAGCTGCAAAAGGGGACCAAATCCATATTAATGTATTTAGAATGCGATGACATTACAGTCCCTGTTGGTGTAATGATCAGCAGTCCCAATACTTTTGTCCACACAGCAGTACTTCTGCTCATCTGGCTCCCGAACTAGACATTTTCTAGTCAATGGATGAACACAGAAAACTGTACTTAACCACCCCATCTGTAGATTCCAGAATTTGTTCATGCAGCCCTCCATTTCCATTTGAATTATACTCCATGACTTCCAGATCTAATATGAATTGCCACTCTTTTCTTTACTTCTCTACAAAGAACAACTTTAAGAAGTCATAATTTTCCGTGATGATTTTCATGACGTGCGTGAAGTACATTGCCATCTGATAAATAAACAAATCACTGTAAAATATAACTCAGGCAAACAAGCCAAATAAGTAAGACAGTCAAGAGACCAGAAACCAACATTACGACATGGAAAAGAGGTCAAGATTTAAGCATCTGAAAAAAAAAAATAAACAAAAAAATTAATTAAGACAAAGACAGCACCCACAGAATGCTTGATTCTTCTGTCTATCTGGAATAAAGAGACAGATTACACAGAAAGAGTATTTGTGTATGTCTGGTCTGCAACTTTTAATCCTCTATCACATGCGTCTCAGACTGTGTGAAACCTAACGTCTGAGTCAAAGCAAAATTGAAACGATAAAAACACATATTTGCAGTAGCAACAAATTGTAATTCTAATCTTCTATTGTTTCCTCTCTTTATTCTGCTGAGTTGAAGCCAGGCAAATAAGCACTGAGTGAATGAGTATTCATCCTATGTAGCTAGTCATGTGATTGAACGGCATTTGTTTCTTATTGGAACATTTTGAATGCACTCTTTCAGTTTTAGCAGGCTATGACGCAGGCTAAGACTCTGATCAAAGCAGATGTACCCTCTGGAGATGCTCTGTTCTTGAGCACATGAAGCACTCCAGGTTGGGCCAAAATTTAGAGCAGAATGTCAATGATCAGAATTTTCTTTAGACTTTGAGACAAGAGCGGATGTGAGTTTCTCTGTTGGCCTCAGCTTGACAAATCACTTTACTGCTGATCTTGGCAGAGAATGGCGTCTTGTCACGAAGGCAACAGAGGTTCTCTTGACACCATGACCTATCAAAAAACCAAGAATTGCTACAGAAACACACAGAGTCTGTCTGAATGCTACAGAATGCACGTCCACCATGTAATCAGCCAATCGCAAACAGCTTTTCCTAGAACTGGGCCTATATTTCGTCTTACCAAGTCTCCAGAATTTTTCATAAAATTTAATTAAATGTGGCAACTTCTGTGGCCTCCCACACCTAAACATGTGAATATTATCTCTGTAAACAGTGCTTTATTTCTTTTAGGCAGCCTCCATCTCTCATTAAGTTATAGTGACCCCTCTATGATGAGGTCACGTAGAGACCACCATGCAAGGATTCTGCTGCATGCCCCCATATACACATTTGTTTTTAGTCCTACTATAGAGCTCCGAAGGTCACATGACCCATTCTGTCAACGCCTCCATGCTGGCAGGCAGAAACAGCTGGGAGCGAATATGAAATGAATGGCGCCAGCATGAGTTTCAAGGCAACAGAGTTCACTGCGCACTTTAATTTAAAAACTTAGACCTGTACATAGCAAAACTTAATAGATTAAACATAACAGATCCCTATAATGCTTTTAATGTGTATCAATAAAAGGAACGAATAGCTTTCTAACCTGTAGTATCCTGATATCTACAGCTACCTCATCAACTTTCCCTCGTCCTACTCCGGACACTCTTTAAAAGCCCCTGGAGGGGTACAAATGGACGCAATCTAATAATGAATATTAAACTTTGTAGTCTTCCGGGTAAAACCTGCTTCGTCGTCATTGGAAGGGTAAGTCAACTGTGTTTTTAGGTAACGTAGCCAGCATAGCTTTATCACTGTGAGTACAGCAGACATCATAAATGTCATTAAATCTTAACCCGTTCAATCCCTAATTTTTCCGACATGAAAATATCCAAATGAGGTGTCATTAGTTAAAATAATCTTTTTTTGTGGACATTTTTATGGAAAAGTGTGTGAAAAAATGTTTTATGTTGGGTCACAATTGTGACCGGTGGTATAATGTGTATATTGAAAATTCTTATATAGCCTATATCTGCCCAGTTATTTAACACATTTTAAACTCTTTCATGTAATTTTAGGGTAATTAAACATTGGAATACTGAGATAAAAGTCAAAATTAATTTAAAAAAAATACAGCCATATGTTGTTTTGTTGTGTTGGTTCGCATGTTTTATTGCAGTGAACCATTTCAGTTGTCTATCGGGATCTTTGGGAATAAAATAAAATAATTTCCTGTTTGCTTTCCCCCGCCTGTTCTGGCATCCTGGCGCATAGCAGCTGTCCACCATGTTGAAATAGGAAGGTTTGTAAGGTCTAAACAGTTTAAATTACTGCTCGGACCACTATCGATTCCAATGTTATAGCCGATCTCCAGATGGCCTGCCAAAATGGCGGAGTTTAGATGCGTGACGTCAACCTCCAGAGCTCTATAAAAGGTTTGTGTTTTTGAAAGTCTCCTGTGTTCAACAAGGCTGCATTTATTTGATCAAAAATATAGTAAACCATACTCTTGTGTTACAATTTAAAAAAACTGATTTTTTTTTATCTTAATATATTGTAAATGATAAATTGTGATGAAATTTAATACATCCTAAATCTTACTGACCCCATTTTTTTTAACAGATAATTATAGATATAGATAATTATCAAAAAGAGTGAAGGGAAGGGACGGAACAACGGAACACAACGGAAGGGATTCAATCAAAAACCTACTTTAGCTCGATAATAATATTTTCTTAGAGCTGCTGTAAAGCTAAAACAATCTCTGTCCATTAATTTTCCTGTTATCACTGTGAAGCTCCTTTGAAACAATCTGTATTGTGAAAAGCGCTATATAAATGAAGATGACTTGACATGACAATATACTAGAGAAGTATAGTCACATCAAGAGAAGGAATGAAGGAAGTTGATCATGCTTTCATAAGGGGCTACTTGAAGCCAAGAAAAGACTTGTTTCTTCAGCCAAGAAAAGACTTGTTTCCAAGACCAAAAAGACCAAACACATTCACTTGATCATATATATACCTGACTGAATGGCTAAAGGACAGCAACAGGAAGAGGGCGAGAGACTATCCCATGGAACAGCCAACTACGCTGAGTGCTAAGGACTTGAAGTTAGGATCTTAGCCAATGTTAAAGGTAACAGGAAAAGTGCCAACACTAAATGCCAACAACTAGAGTCTATTTTTTGCCTTGGAAGAGAGAACACTGTCAAAGTGGCCAGTTGGTAAAACCAAGGCCCTTTACCTAAAAATATAATTTTTTTATTATATACATGTGTGAACACAAGTCCACTACATCATTTAAAGAATAAGATTCAATTAAAGTGGACTTCGGCTATGGAAATGCACTGAAGTTTGAGCACATAAAAGAGCTAAAACAGAAAAGTACAATTAAGTCTTTTTTTTCTGCCAAGTCACTCTCATTTTCAGAAGAGAATTTGCTAGTCTATTGTGAGCTTTTGATGATGCAGCAGTTTTACACTGAGTGAGTCAGCTCTCATTGTAATGTAAAGCTCATGCTTATAAAGATGCCAGGTCATGCATGGGAAATTCCAACACAAATTGATTACAAGTAAAGAAATACTGAGAGCTAAAATTAATCTCCGTAACTTCCTTAATGAATAATACATTTCTCTGTTTTCCGATTGATCACTATTGGGGAATCGGAGCTTTTGAATGAATTTTTGATTTCGAAAAGATTCCAGTGATTTGATCCACTTTCACTTACATACTCCCTGTCGTAGTTTCAAAATAACACTAATGCTAGTAAAAAAAATGATTTGTTGCAGATTATATTTTGCCTTTAGTCCTGTGTATGGATAGACACTAAACGATTAACGTATTGCTATTCATTGTATTCAAGGTGAATTTAACGCGACAAAACACAAAAACACACTCTTCCACTTGTTGCTAAGCCCACATGTTTAGACAATAACCATCAATTTGAGAATTAAGCGTAATGATCTTACCTGAACCGTGAAACATTCGCAAAGCAACTTGGCATTTTTCAAACACATGATTAAAAATGACAAGTATCGCGCAAAGACAGCTCAACTAGTGGCACAAAAGACATGAATAGAGCTCAGACGCATCCAGCCCTACGCGCTGCTTCCAAGTCCTCTGTGAGACGCACACGCGATCAAATACTATGACACCGTCCCTTCCCAGGAGGCACGTACTCAGATCAGTTAGGCTCTGCATCACCCTATTGGCAAGCTTTCTTATGAATGTAAATTCCCCCTCACTCCACGAAAGCGACACCGCGATTAAGCAGAAAAGGTGGAACGCTCTCATTAATGTCCAGTAAGAGGTGGAGAATTGACCTGTCATCCACGAGACAGCTACAAAATGTTGAAGCAGGTGGAAAAAAAGGGCTGAGGTCGTTTAATTTACTCACTGGTTATCTGCATCTCAGAATCTAGTCCTCACAGGATCCTCACCGTTTTGTCCATAGCTCCGTCTATAGCCCATTAATTGCAACCAAAGCTTTTTAAGGTTTTGTCAGCACTCATCGGTTCCGTAGTGCTAAGCTATTTATTTCTTTTCAATCCATGACTTTGAAAATAAAAATCAAATATAACAGCCTCGTGATAGTTATCAGATCAACTTCCTGTTTTGGAAGGGATTAGTCTTTCATTGTTACTCACATAATAAACGTTTTAAAGTAGTTTACAAAAGTAAATAGTGAAGCCTACTAAAAAGGGCTTCCTGTCAATGCAATTTCTACAATGATCTTTTAACTTGCATTTTCCACTTGGACTACTTCCAGGTAAGGTGAAATGAAACAACACTCACAATTATGCATCCCTTTCGGCTTTTTAGTTGGTACAGAGTCCAGGGAAGGCAGTTCTTCATTTGCACTTAGCAGATCTTCACATATATGAGAAGTAGATCCTGTTCATATGTATGGCGTTTAAATTAAGATTTACAAGCCAAGGTGGAGAATCAAACAAACAACTGAAAGTTTGGTTTTTGCAACCATCCAAGATAATCAGGGGGACTAGTCTCAACGATGTTAAAAAGCCCAAAACTCAAGTCTTATTCAGGTAAAAACATTAAAAGGTTGTTTTGCCTTAAAAAGTTGTAAATTAAAATTTCCTTGAAGGCCTAATCTTGTCAAGTGTATTACAAATATATTAGCAGTCAATACCTCACTCGTGGGACAGTTCTTCCAGCATCCCTCCACCACATCAGCGCTACCCTTAAATTTATATTATTTAAGTACCAGGAGAATTTAAACATCAACCGCCATCACTCTCCAGGATTAGGCTGTGGGAACATATGTATCAATAAAATCTATGTGCTGATCAAGCCAACCTAATTTCTGTAAATTCCTGTAAATTCTTCATTTCAGATGCCATTTGGAGGTAATCATGAATGGAAGAACATTATAAAGCCTAGATAAAGGAGAAAATGTATGGGAAATATATATATATATATATATATATATATATATATATATATATATATATATATATATATATATATATGTGTGTGTGTGTGTGTGTGTGTGTGTGTGAAGATACATTCATATATTTAGGACTAGACTAGATAGGGCTAGATAGTATAGACAGGAAGTGAGTGGAGAGAGTGGGGGACGGGATCAGGAACAGTGAGCTGGGACTCCAGTCAGTCACCCAAAGCACAACTGCTCTCCATGTCAGAGCATTGCCCACAAGGCTATTGGCTTTGACAGCAATGAATATTGAACTTCAAGTTCATAGTAGTTGGCACAGAATATAGTAATCCAGGAATATATGAGTCTATCCAGGAGAACATATGCTGGGAATACAAAGAGTGCAGAGTTCAAACAATATTGATCCCAGATTTTATCCTCAGGGATCAATAAAGTTTATCTATACATCTCTAAAAAGAGCATTCAAAAAAGAATCTCTATGTATTTTGTCTAAGGATCAAAGGTTACTTATGTGGCTTTTTGTTAGATTACTTACAGCCAAAAATAGGGCTAAGTTATGTTGAATACATTGAAAGTTCCCTTTTAGTGTTTAGTAATAGTTTAATTGTTTACTTTTTTATCTTCCATGCTCTTTCAACCAGGCCTGTTTGTAGAAGGGTGACAGGACAAGATAGAGGTTATTTGGGTAGCAGTTGTACAATGTATATATTCCAAGTATATATGAGGGCTCTCAATTCAAAGGATAATCAATAAGAAAATTTCTGTTTTCCAAATATACAAGTATATTATGTTAGGGCTGTCAGTGCTAAAGGGTTAGTTTACAATTACTCACCCTCATGATCTTCGTTCATCTTTGGAATACAAGTTAAGATATTTTTGATGATATCCGACAGCTTTCTGACCTCCCTATAGACAGCAACATCATAACGAAATTTCAAGTCCCAGAAAGGTAGTAAAGACATTGTTAAATAATCTATGTGACTACAGTGGTTCAACTTTAATCAGAAAGGTTAGAAAGCTCTTGGATTTCATCAAAAAATATCTTAATTTGTATTCCAAAGGTGAACGAAAGTCTTATGAGTTTGGAACGAGATGAGGGTGAGTAATGACAAATTTTTTTGGGTGAACTAACCCTTTAACGCATGCAATTAATTCATGTAATTCAAAATCTTTCATGGAATTCAATGTGATTAAAAAGTGTTAATATATAAAAATATTAATATAATTTAACACAAATTAATTACTGAACCACTTGAAATTACGTCAAAAACGTCATTTACATCACATAGTTAGAGGATTTTAGAAGCCGAGAGAACCTGTAAACCAGGTAGGTGGAAATTTCTATTCCTGGCTGTTGCACTGCACACATAATGTACATTGTGAATTTTGAGGAAAAAAAACAAACTTTTTCCGTTTTGGTGTGAATAAATTTATGAATTATATGAACTTTTTTTTTCCTTTTTTGGAAAAACACCTAAATTTAACTTGAAAAAACATTCAGAATTTTTTGTGAGAGTTTTGTGAGAATCACCCTTTAATCTGATGATTTACTTTGCAGGTTATAGCAAATAATGATCAAATGAATGTGGTAATGAAGATAAATGGTTTATGCTTAATTTCATGATAAGTGTGCAATTAATCGCAATTATTAGATTGCACTAGATTAAACTGTAATCTATTGACATCCCTAATACATATACATATAGGGGGATCACATTATGAAATAAATGTTTATCTCCAAAACATGTTGGGCACAATTCTCCAAGAAATTCTAATGAGTAAAACAGCGCTGTAGTATAATGCCATTTTACATTTTTAGCACACCAGGGTGACATGGAATTGTCCAGCCATGACTTCTTGTTCCAAAGGAGTATAATTATGATGAAACACAAAACCTTTACCTATAATCATTCATCACAATGAGTAAAGCCAAAGAATATAGTTCTGATGTGCAGCAAAAGTTTGTTGATCGCTGCTGAATGAAAATAGCTAGAGCATTGAAAATTCCCATTTTCACCATCAGGGCAATAATTAAGTAGTTCCAATCAATTAATGATGTTACAAATCTACCTGGATATTGTCTTGATGCACGGTGAGGGGTAGTTTGAGTGGCCAAAGACTCTTCAAGGATCCTATCTGGAGAAATCAGCTGAGAAATCATCTGCTCTCATCCAAAAACAATCTCCAGCATATATTCAGTAGTCAGACACTACTGGAATTTCAAACGGAACCAGGTTCTATGGTCAAATGAAACTAAAAAAAGAGCTTTTTGGCAGCAAACACACTAAATGGGTTTGGTGCAAACAAGGATAAAAAGTACCCCTTGAAACTGTAGGCCTATTTTTCTGCCAGAGATCCTGGACATCTTGTTCAGATGCATGGCATCATGGATTCTATCAAATAACAGATAAAAAAAATCAAAGCCCGACCGCCTCTGCTATAAATCTTGATGATGGGCTGTGGTTGGATCTTCCATCAGCACAATGATCCAAAACAAACATCAAAATCAACACAAAAATTGGTCATTGAGCAAACAATGAAGCTTCTGCCATGACCATCCCAGTTCCCTGACCTGAAGTCCTGAACCCTACAGAAGATGAGTGGGATGAACTGAAAACAAGAAGTATCAACATGGATCTGGGATTTTGAAGGGTCTGGAGAGATACTGTATGGAGGATTGGTCTCTGATCTCTTGTCAGGTGTTCTCCAAACTCATCAGGCACTATGGGAGAAGACTAAGAACTGTTATTTTGGGAAAAGTAGGTTGCAAAAAATAATTATTTATATATATATATATATATATATATATATATATATATATATATATATATATATATATATAAAAATTTAATAAAAGATCAAAAGTATTAACAATGCAGATTTATGTTCACAGGCTTCTGTGTTCATATTTATCAAGGGTACCGAATATTCTGACACAGTACTGTCAAGCAGCGCTGACCCGTAGAGGTATGGACTCTACAAAACCCCTGAAGGTGTCCTGTGGTGTCTGGCACCAAGATATTAGCAGCAGATCCTTAAAGTCTAGTAGGTTGTAAGATGGAACAGCCTTGGATCAAACTTCTTGGTCCAGCACATCCCACAGAGGCTCAATTGGTCTGGGGAATTTAGAGACCAGAGCAACACATTGAACTCTTCAACATGTTCCTCAAACCATTCCTGAACAACGTGTGCAGTGCGCCAGGGTGCATTATCCTGCTAAAATGGGCCAGTTCCACCAGGGAGCACCACTGTCATGAAGACCTGGTCTGCACCAATGTTTAGGTAGGTGGCACATTACAAATTTACTTACACATGACCCAGGGTTTCCCAGCAGAACACTACCCAGATCATCACACTGGGTAGACACATCCTGGTGCCATCACTTCCCCAGGTAAACAATGCACATGTTCATAGCCATCTACGCAATGTGAAAAAAATTAACCAAGTGACCTTCTTCCACTGATCCAAGGTCCAGTTCTGATACTCGCGTGCCCATTGCATGTGCCTCTGATGGAGAACAGGGGTCATCATAGGCACTATGTATTCCTTCCATAATCATCATTGAAATTGCGACTCCTGGCTCAGACCAGACAGGATTCATTGCCCTTGTGCATCAATGAGCCTTAGCCACCCTTTTCTCCTGCATCACATTCTGAGAACTGATTGTTTACTTACCATCTAATCTATGTGGCCTTGTGAGGACAATATACACACAAAGATTGTTTAGATAGATAGATAGATAGATAGATAGATAGATAGATAGATAGATAGATAGATAGATAGATAGATAGATCATATCGTAATCTATTCAGAAAAGCCTCGGAGTCATTGTGTTAGCAGTCATGGCTCTGCAGTTCACAAAACTGTAAAAAACAATTTGGATATTATTGTATGTATTTGTATAGTATTTTCTCTGTTTTAGTAAATATCACAATAATAAAGTGTTTGCACACACATAAGTTCTGTATTGCCTACAGACACGGTGTTTGTTGTCATAGCAGGAAATCTTTCTGAATCGTTTGTCGTCTTGTTTGATCAAACTGCTGTTTGCTCTGCCTGAGCCAAACTGAGAGCGGAGAGACAAGGTACGTGCTGTGGAACATGTGTGATGGCTGGGGAGGGGGCGAGGGCCGGAGAGTCTCGGCATAGTGACTCCGAGTCTTGGACCTTGTCATTGGTTTTGGGATGATTTAAAAAGAGAGGGGGGTTATGTGTGGGAGGAAGACCTAAAGACAGCCTTCCCCTTTTTACTAGTAAACAAAAGCCCTATTCGGGCGGTGATTGTTTCTCATGGGGACGTAAGGCACTTTCAACATTCACAGGGGCTAGACGGTGATTTTATTGGCGTCTGAATCCAGAATGTCAGTGAGTCCACCACCACCCGCGTAAAAATAACATAAAAAATAACCTTTTTAAAAAAAAAAAATACAAACACCGAGGTCGTGTGGTAATTTAATTGATCTCCGAACCCGAACTGTTGGGTTACGGTAATTTGCATGCATTTTAAACACTTTTAATACTGATATTCTGGGAAGTAGGCTATTTACCAACAATATTTCATCACCGCTCCACCTCAGCAAGTGGGAACTGATAAGAACAAAAAAACGAAAAAGAGCACGAAAGAATTTGAAATGTGCCGTTATTGTGGCAGTAATTCATGCATTTAAAAAAATATGTTGCAGCTTTAAACATAAAGCAGCTTTATGTTTATCTCAAGTCTGTATTAACTTATTTACCCTAATTTCCATATCTTTAAAATGACATCCATCCTTCTGAAATAAAATGCAACACAGAAAACCATTTAAACTCTAGTTTACGTCTGACCACGTGATCAGCGCGTTCCCGGGTTCGTAGAATCACAAAATTCGCTCCTCCACCGTGAATAAATGCATGAGTTTTATCACTGAGGTGCCATACAAATTTATTTTTACAGGCGTCCACTTGAGAGAGAGAGAGAGAGAGAGAGAGAGAGAGAGAGAGAGAGAGAGAGAGAGAGAGAGAGAGAGAGAGAGAGAGAGAGAGAGAGAGAGAGAGAGATCTGCATAGTAAACAGAGAATGACTATGCGTCCACTGTCTTGATTCCTGAATGGGAAAAGAGCCAGATCAGGCTCCTTGTTTAAGGTTTAGTGGCGCGCCACAAGACAGGAAACTCACATGAAAGAATCGGGGACAGGGAGGTCGGAGCCACTAAGGTGGCCTGTCGGAAGTTATTGTTTCTGAATAAGAAGCATCCAGAATAATCATGAGTTCATCGGGTAGTGCTTTCTTTGTTACAAGAACCCCCCCACACATACTAGTTTCCATGTTTTATGGGGACTTCATAGACAAAATGGTTTTTATACTGTACAAACTATACTATATTCTATACCCCTACACTAACCCTACCGCTAAACCATCCTATCACAGAAAACTGTCTGCAATTTTAGATTTACCCATCAAAACACTTTGTGTTCATCACAGCTATTTCCTCATAGGGACCAAACAGGTTGCAGGTCAAACATTTTTATTATTTAAAAGTAAGAAAACCACTCACCCACTTATCACCGCTTTATGTCACATCAAAATCTAACTTAAAATGGCCTAATAACATGATGGTTGTGGAGGGGTTTTAGTGAGAAATCAGCTTGGAGAAAAAAAAAAGTACATCTTCATGTGTTTACCAAGTTTTAATGACTGATGAACTGAAAAAAAAATTAACTATTAAAAATAACAGCTGGACATCAGTTCACAAATAAAATAAATTGTTTAAATTGTTACTGCCTTTATTTATTATTTTGGAATAAATGTAAAAATGCGTACAAACACTAACTTGATAACTTGATTTAGGTATACTTGGTTTTAATAAATAGAACATTAATTACATTGTTAATGTAAAAATACAAAATGGAATTGTATTTTGTTTGTGTGTGTTATGTAATGTTTATCCAACCAGGAAAATGTGACAAAACTGAGTGTAACTGGGACATAAAATATTAATAAAACCATAAGGACTTTGCCTCCTCATTTCAGAACACTGCACACCAATGATATATCACATTTTATGTTATTGTATTGCTGTCATAGGAATGGATAAAAATGTGAAGCTCTTTCTCCATTTCAAGATAAGGTTCAGCAGACCAAAAGAGAAAAGCTGCAGATTATTTGGCAGCGTTCTCCTACACACAGCCTGCTGGTGACTGTGCTGCTCTAAACAACCTCACTGATTGTTTCAGGAAGACCCCTTCCTCTCACTCTGGACCGTTGTAACCCACCCCTTCATCTTCAGCTATAAATATTACACTGCTCTTTTGGACATGTGGGGATATTAATAGACTGGAAAGAGCTTCATCTACTGATAAAATCTACACTTTACAATGATATGATGGCCAGCTTTTACTTGCTGAAGCATATAGGGACATTAATAGATATATAAATCTTTATTACCTTTGACAAGTTCTTTTTTATGAATTAATTCAATATTTTTCAAACTGCTTCTTCAATAAAATTTAGTTTAATTTCAAACAACCTCCATATCATTCACCAGCTTAAACATTTTCTTTCCCAGTGCATGTTTTTTTTTAATGCATTTACCTTTTGGTTCAACTCTACTGGTTATAATTAAAATACGATCAAACTTCTTTCAAAGCTTTCAGTTGGTGCAAAAGAGCATTAGTCAAAAACACACTGTGAATAGTCACACATGGGTTAAGAACATTTTAAAATTAGTTGATAGGCTTGTGTGTAATGCGCTACCACTGACATAGTTGTTGTTAGATATGTACTCCTCGTTCTGGCTATTTCACAGGCTTAAACAGCAGACTCAAATTCACAGTTAAACCATTCAGAGAATGACCAACAGACAGCCAACGGACACAAGGAAATCCTGTGATCGTTTCTTGAATGAAAACTGCGGTATTTAAACAACTGCTGAATCAAACAGAGAAACCAATAATTGTAGTTACAAGTGTCTTACGTAACATTCCATAAATGTTCATAATACACATCAATGAAAATGTTAAACCCGTGAGCTTAGTAAGGTTTTGGCAACAAACTTGAAAAAAAAAGTTTTTGCAACACTTAAGTGAGTAATTCCTATATATGCACGCTATTGTTAAGCATTAAAAATCTTGCACCTACTGTCAATGAAATCTCAGAAAAGGATCCAACAAGAAAAAGTTGAATGCAATGGCATTGCCAGCCTCCACTCACCTACAGTTATCCGTACAGTCGTGTGTCCAGCTTGAATCATAACTACACACCCATAAACAGTTTGACCTCTTCAGGTACAGGGTTTTATTTTTTCCATTCTAACCACAGTATTTTGCATCAGAGACTTGACATTTCAGTTATTTTTGAAATGTCTTCCATCTCCAGATTTGTGTCTGATCTTAAGTGTTCATCTTTAAGTCTATCTCAAGTCAAAACATTCAATTTCAGGCCAGCATTCACATTTCCCTTATCGTGCGTTGTTTATCGTAGTCTATTCTTTGACCTTGTGATCTGTTTTCATGCATGCTGATGTTTTTCCATATTTCTTTTATCAACCTGCTATATCTTTACCTTGTTTTAATAATGGTTTAAACTTCTTTGGTTTCAGTGGATCTTATATCCATCCACCGGACCCGTTGTTAAAACACAGAAAATGCTTACTGCATTATGATGGGTATATATGTTTCAAGCATTATCTAAGCATCAGATTTTTCCTTAAATTTAGCTTCATTTCTATATAAAACAAGTAACTTAATTTAATGATTAAATGAACAAAGGGTCATCTCAAGCATACAGTGCCTCATAGAGAAATACTAATCCTACATAACAGGTCAAAAACAACTGTGTTTACAAAATCATTTGTTTATACTCATACAGGTTGTTTTCTTTTCCTTGACAATGGCATCCAATCCATCCAGAGATATTTTAGGATTTGTTTCTGCTTTGGAACGGTTATTGACAGAGTGATGCATAATACTACTTCTGCCAGTGTTGTTTGTCTGGTTGCATAGGTTTTTGTTTATCTTCACGTGTATGGGAAATGGACAGAGGAGGATGACCCTATTTCTGTCCAGTTTGCAAACAGGTTATGAACTCAAACAAAATGTCAAATATTTACTGCATTATTCCAGACACATGATCTGTAAACAATCAGTTAGTAGATGTAACATGATTCATTACAATAAAACATGCAATACTCAACCTTTAGGTTGGCATTTGTTGTTTATAACCTTACATAACAGAATGTAGCTTACCTTATTCATAGCCTTGACCAAAGTTGGCAGTTCTCTTTCCACAGCCAATATTGCACGGGTCTAAGGATAAACTTCTTGAACTCTGGCTCCCTCTGCTGATGGACTGACGATTAGCACTTCAAACGCACAAACGGTGCCTGCATAATTAGGGTGTGTGGCCTATTTTGTTAATTATTTATCAGCAACTACGTGACTCAATAAATGTCATCTAGTGCATCAAAGACTTAAAATAGAAAACTAGCAATATGAGATGCACAACAGGGTATGAACTAACTAACCCACAGCAAGAAAAATAATATTTTAGTCGAGTTTGTGCGAACTTACAATCTTTTGATGAATCGTCCAAAACGATTCACTGTTTTGACAGATTGTTTTATTCACTTGGAGTTTAGCTGGGCCGTTGGTGAATGCCTCCACAGACTTAATCGTAAATAAATCATTTAAACATGAGGTAAAACATACTCTGCGCTCGTGTTTCATTATTTGACAATAACTGTAGTTTCATACATCTAATTTTGTTGTGGTCTCACTCTCATAAATTGTCCAAAACCGTTTCAATTTACGTCTCAGGGATGTCTCGTATCGCTTACCGAGCTAACATTACTTTTTAGTTTTACAATACTCAGTTTTGTATTTATAGACGCTATTAATTTTATTTAATTATCTCCATTCATTGCTTGTAGAGCAGAAAAGATTCGTGAATATCGCGAATTTGAGGCGGAACTGTTTTCGAACGAGCTCATTCACCACAGGGAAGACTTTCGCAGATGGACAATTGATACGAGATGCCATAATAATGTGTAACGTAACGTTCATTCGTTTTATTTAGTATGTACGGTACCTGTCATGGAAGAGACCGAGAAAAGAGGGTCACATCAGAAAACTGAGTGTATAGATTGGGGTGGACGTGTTTGTGGACGAACGCCAATAACCGCCAACAACGAAACATGGAAGAATATATTAGTAAAGAATGCGCATGACGGACTTCCTCTGCCGTCTCCAGACTGTGACAGATGCTCCGTGATATCTGGAGAGTGTCTCTATTATCATTATGGTTGTGATGGTAAGGATGACAGACTTTGGGGATGTGGATACAGGACAGTTCAGACCATGTCTTCATGGTTGTGTCTTAATCAGACTCCCAGTGTGAGCCGCAGATCCCCACCTAGTCTTTCTGAAATACAACAAACTTTGGTGGAAATAGGGGACAAACCAGATTCATTCCTGAGTTCCAGGGAGTGGATAGGCACATTTGAGGCAAGTCTCGTTCTTGACCAGCTCTATGATGTTCCCTGCCGCATAGTGCATGTGCGGTACGGCAAGGAGCTTGATCAAGCCGTAGAGGACCTTCATAACCACTTTCTTACCCGTGGGTCACCTGTTATGATGGGAGGAGACAGGGACAATTCCTCCAAGGGGATCTTAGGTGTGTGCACTGGTCAACAGGGCAGTTATCTGCTGGTTATGGACCCTCACTACTTTGGCTGTCCCTTAGATAAAAATTCATTGCAAAAGCAAGGTTGGGTTTCATGGAAACCAGTTGCTTCTATGGATCAGTGTTCTTTCTATAATCTTTGCCTGCCTCTTAGTGCTAAGAAGTGACTGTTTCTTGTTAATTTTTAGAAATTAAAATAATATTTCCATTGTTTATTCATTGAAACCTGTATGTGAGGATTTACAGCTTGCAGAGATACATTTACAGAATTTGTCATTTGTTTTTCTGTTTCGAACACATGAATAAAACAACTAACTATAAATGTCATTGACTTCCACGATAATTTCTTCCTCACATTAACATGTACCTCAAAAATTATTTGAATATCAAACCATGATAATGAACTGATAAATGAACCACATGTGGCTGAACAGTAGACACTACATTTTATTTTAATATGTCGTCTCACATGCCGAGACTCTTATAACAGCAACCTGATGTGTGTCACTCTGTTTTGTTTACAATTATAGTCATTTATTATTAATTTATCCAAAATGTGCCTTAGTTTAACGGGTATGCTATAAAGCATGTTATAAAACATACTAACATACAACTTCTGAAGGAAAAGATCAAAACATTAAATGAGGCTCAGTTGCCTTGCTTAACTGTTTAGCACGTAGATATTGTTACTCCCAAAACAGCAGTTTGAACTTCTTTGTCCCCAAGCCAAGGAATAAATAATATATTTTAATGTGTATAGATATAATATATAACATCTTGAAATAATTAGAATTATGATTTGACTTGGGGCTGAAGGCCTTCATTCAATGAATCCTTACAAGTCAGACACACAGTCATTGTAAAAGATCTGGAAGTTCTTGTCCACCTCCATTTTGCCCTTGAGAAACTTCTCCAGATTCTTGATGGGAACCTCCACTATGTGGTTGTTCACACGATCATTGAGACCATAGGCACCAAACGCCGGAAACTTATACCGCTCTGAGTAGGGAGCGTTGTGATCATAATCCGTGCAGCAATAGGCCGTCCACATGAACTCTGGGATAGCGACACGATCTTGGTTATCACGTCGAATCATATTACCTGATGTTGTGACCCCGGTGATGAGATAAGCCTTTCCGTGGCAATAATTGTTGAGGCGTCTGCGGGTAACCTCTACCTGCGTGCTCCAGGGGCCAAAACTAAACTCCCTTATCAGGGGAACCACATTAGTCAAGGTGTAGGTGGCGGCCTTGTCCTGCGGGTCTGCCTGATGCTCATCAGGGTTCAGTTGGCCACGTTCATATTGGACCACATCGGCGTAGTCTTCTAACACAGCCTGCGTGTCTTCAAAGTTTTTGTGCATTAAAGAGGACAGGGGGAAGGGCTCCATGTTACTGCTTCCTTTATCAGTTGCCAGCTGTGAAAAATAAGAAATTCAGGTGACTATGACTAAACACCCTTGCCAAATGTAATGATTACAAATATCCATTCATACAGAGCCCCGAAAGGGACATGGTGATGGAAAAAATATGAGATGGGAGGAAAATATATTTCAATGCTTTTGCGTTCCCCCAAGAAACTTTTCATTTGCTCACAGCCTCGCAAAACCTTTTTGTTCCCCAACCTTTTGAGATCTTTTGCGAGATCTTTTAGTTCAAGCATATGTAAAAATTGAAATATATGTTTTTCCTTCCACCTCATATGCTCTTTTAGGGGCTCTGTAGTCTACATTCACACATTTCAGAATAGAAACATTCAAGCGCTATGTTGTATAATTTAAAAAAAAAAAATTTCAAACATTTTTTTGGTAATCACATAGATATAGTACTGTTGCTTTTTATTTCAATAATGATGCAAAGTTGAATGTTCAGCATCATTACTCCAGTCTACAGTGTCACATGATCCTTCAGAAATCATTCTAATATGCTGATTTGTTGCTCAAGAAATTTTTTTAAATTATTATTATCATTGTTGAGAACAGTTGAGCTGCTTGAATGAGAAATTTGTCATCATTTACTCACCCTCAAGTTTTTCCAAACCTGTCGAGTTTCTTTCTTCTGTTAAACACAAAAGAAGATATTTTAAAGAACGTTGGTAACCAGAAAGTTCACGGTAGCCATTGACAAAAATACTGAAAGCCAATGGCTACTGTGAACTTTCTGGTTACCAACATTCTTCAGAATATCTTCTTTTGTGTTCAACGGAAGAAACTCATGCAGGTTTGGAACAACAGGAGGGTGAGTAAATGATGACAGAATTTTCATTTTTAGGTGAACTATCCCTTTAATATTTTCATGTATTACGTGACAAGATACAGCGAAGTCCAAAGTGAACAGAAAACAGTCTTCCTGTCATTTTTGACCAGTTTCAAAAGTGTTCATACAGAGTTTACTGAATATGTTATTATTATCACTCTCTCACCTGTGGTTCAAACATCCAGGGAACATCTACCCGTTTCTCCCCATCTGATTTCTTGAAGATGTATGCTGAATAGATGGGAATGTGTTTTTTGGGGTTGTAGAGGGTGATGAAGCGAGGCTCATCCACAAACCGCTGGCAGATCTTTTTCAGAGAAGTACTGAGGTAACCTCGTGGTGGAGTGCCCATATAAAGAAAATCCTTACAACGCTCTATACGGGAGAAGTCTTCCACCACTCCAGCTTGTGATCTTAATATCAAGCACGTCAGTGGGATCAGAAAGGTTCCAAACCAAAACCAGCAATTGACCGTGAGCTTCATGTTGTCCTGAAGAGTTTAAACTGTTGTCTTTCTTCTCTGTGAAATGTTCTTTGGACACTAAGTAGGACACTAACACAACAAAGATGTTCAGGAACAATGTTGCTCCTTTTTCTGTGACTGGCTAATTCAATGTCTCCAATCGACTGATTTAAAATCGACTCACTCTGGTAGGTGGAGAATAAAATGAGAGCTATTGAAAATGCTAATATGGAGTACAAAGTACATGCAAAACCATGCTCGGAGAGTCTGATCTACAACAAAACTGGAATGTAAAACATATTGATAAGACAAACTTCAGTGTGCCGTTATCCTCATCTACATGCAAAGCAGGAAGGTAAATTTGCTCACTGTTGGCCTGTTCACTGGCTCCTTAAAAGTGAACAAACTTTTAAAGTCAGCCAGCACATCCTGAGCCTGAATGTGACATGATGGAAAAGAAATATGAATTTAAATTTAACAGAAGACATCTACTTTTAGACAAACCTTTGAGTAATATATAATTTAATGTGTTTAATTTAATGAAACACTTTATCTATGCAAACAAAGTGAGAACAATAAACTGTACTCATGAACTTATCTTTTTTTGTTGCACCAAAGATTGTACTCCATTCAATACAAAATGGCAACAATTAGCCTACTTTCCTACATTTTAATTTTATATATATATATAATTAAAATGTAGGAAAGTTTATATATATATAGGCTATCACCAAAGAGATATTTAATTGCAATGAAATAAGCTATGTGAAGTCATAAAACACATACACTACTCTACAGTGTGGCATGATAAAAATGGAAATGACCCACAAGAGACAAAATCTGATAGGTGACTTTATTCACTTCTCAGTCTTTGTACTGGCTGACTCTTTAATTTAATTTACAACTATTTTATAGTCCAAAATATTATAGCACACCATTAGAGCACGGTTTTTCAATTATTAAAGCGGTTTAGCTGGTTTTGCTCAGCACTCTTAGTAAAAACTTAAGTCATATTCACAAAAGTTTTTTCTTTATAGTTACTTTTTTAAATTTTTTTATTTATACATAATTATCTTGACTGGTTCTTGTATTCATTATCTACATGCACAGATACACACGCAAATCCAGAGTTCACAAACTCGCTTTCGTTCACTTCTTGGTATGCTTATTTTCTGAGACACAATCCTTGAAAAAGATGCTCACGCTTTTGTCTATGTCAGTCTGATTTCTCAGAAAGGTCTCTAAAGCCTTCAAAGGCACTTCTGTAACATGGTGTCCCACTATCTCATTCAAAGCATATGCTGCGTAAGTGGGAAACATGTATCGTACTTCATAGGGTGAGTTTCGATCAAAGCGTGGGCAGCAATAAGCTGTCCACAAGTGCTTTGGGACAGCCATGCGTGCCTCTCTCCCTTTCCGGATGGTCATTCCTGATACAGTCACCCCGGTCACCACATAGGCAGCCCCACGGCAGAAGTTATTCAGGCGGCGGCGCACCATGTCAATATATGTGGACCATGGGCCCTCCAAAAAGTCTGTGATCTGAGGTACCACATTTGTGAGTGTATAGGTAGCTGCTTTGTCTTGGTTGTCCGCCTGGTGCTGGTCAGGGTTAAGTGGGCCTCGCACATACTCCACTGCATCAACATAGTCTGCTAGAACTGCCTGGCTCTCTTCAAGCAGTTGGTCAGTTTCACCACTAGAGGGCAAAACTCTCATGTTCCCGCTTTCATCAGCAGAAACCAGCTATGAAAGGAAAAAGAACAAGAAATCATAAACCATGACCATAAATCATGAAGAAAATTGTATTGACAAATGAAATGTATTTAAACAGTATAGTGTGATTTTATGTTATGAGCAGGGCCGAGTAGATTGCTTACAAATTATAGTTGTTGCTGTGTCCAAATTACATGACAAAAATTGTAGTTTGTAACGTAATCAATTGCATTACACATTTAAGGTAATAAACTAATTTGTTTATCACAGTGATTTGAATAGGATAATCTTGATAAAATAAAATTACAAAAGAGAAAAATATATTCCATTCTTTATCATCGACATGAAACTTAAGTAACTTAAGTAATTAAAATTAAAATAAAATTTTATTTTTAAAATAACAATTAAAAATAAGACATTAAAATAGTGAAAAAATAAACATGCTTACCAGCATGTCATGTGACCATTAGCCAACATTAGAGAATCATGAATTTCATTTTAAAATTGTTATTATTATAACTTAATTGTATTATTTACCAAACCTATTTACTTAAAATCTCAGGGGGTGCTTCAAGTAGTAGGTCAAAGAGGATCAGCTGACAAAAAAATTTGGGGAATCCTTGCATTGCATGTAAATATGAAGTGCCGTGAATTTGTGCATTTTAATGTGTTGGAAAGAACAAAGCCTTCCAGAGACATTAATAAATAGTTAAATGACTCACTGAGACAATTCAAATAATAATTAATGTGTTCGTCAGGAGCTGATTAGATATGCAATGTTGCTATCTTGAGAAAACTCCTAAAAGTGAAATATTTCAGTAAATCCAGTGATGAAATGCTGTGGGTCTCAGTTTTCAGTGATAACACGTGACTAATGGCTGGTCTGTGTGTGCAAATCCACAAACCTGGACGAGCTTCTGAGCGTATATTAGCAGAAAAGTTTATAAGATAAAGATAAAAAGAAGCAATAGAATTTATCTGATTATGTAATCCAGATTACATGAAACCCAGCAATGGTTATGATTTGTGTTTCCAAAATAAAAACAATTTTCTTTCAAATTTAAGACATGTTCATACAGTGTAAACAGGTTTAAATTTTATGAAACACACGGGTATGTGCTACCTGTGGTTCAAACATCCAGGGTGTGTCCATCCTCCTCTGTCCATCTGACTTTTTGAAGGTGTACGCTGAATAAAGTGCCAGTCGGCGACTGCTGTCGTACAGTGTGGCATAACGCAGTTTATCTCCGTAGCGTTGGCATATCTTCTTCAGGTTCCCCCCTCGGACACCTGTGGGTGCCGTATGCATATAGAAGAACTGACTGCATTCTTTAAAGCTGTCAGAGACTGTGCCACCTGCCAGACGCAAACCTGTCAATAGAAGAAGTCTGAAGATAAAAACCTTACAAAGGGCCATCAGAGATCAGAGCAATTGATAAGTTATCCGTGTCTATAACACATTTTCCAGTTTTTTAAATGTAAAGACAGGCTGATCCATCTGTTCTTCCATGGTGTTCCAAGCCAGACTGATAACCTGGAAGAGTGAAAGTCACCATATGCAAAGCATCACCTCTCTTACTCTGCCATATGCTCATTTGATCCATAAAACATTGGGAGGTTTTGAAAACAGAATGAATGACCACAAATTCAGTTCATAAAGGAATTTGGTTTAATGAAATAACAATCACATGTCTATTAAAATAAAACATAAAAACAGAATATTGCCTCCACAATAATTTACAAATGGTTCATAATGAATTTAAACAGGAAATGATAATACAATATTACTCCAGAAGGTGCTGTATATGGACCACAAGTGCACGAAACTTGCAGTTTACATATCTTTGTTTTTCTTATTTTGGGTGATCTAAATATTTGGTTTGAAACAAATGAATAATTGACAGGCATGTGCGTCAGTTGCTTTGCCCTCCAGGTCTATTCATAATTACCCAATGACAGGGATGAGGGTTAAGGGATGGGGCAAGGACCCAGGTGCAGAGTAATGGGCTTTTATTGACAAAAAAATAAAACAAAACAAACAACAAAAACTACCCAACAAAACAAGGGGAAAGCAAGACCGACAGCTTGACTGGCTGGGCAGGACAGGGCAGGACAAGGCACACGAGTGGAATCACCAGACAACGAACCGGCACAGGACTGCAAACAAAAGGAGAATAAATAGGGCAGCAAAGAAGGAGGGTAACAAGGGAGAGACAGGAACCAATAATCACACACACCGCGTGTTATACAGAACACAACACAAGAGCACCTGGCCAATGAAAACATAAACCAAGCGCTCACAAAACACACAAGACAAGAGGGCACGGCGAGTGAATGAACACACAACCCGTGCGCTCACATGAGAAACAAAAGAATGGAACGTGAATTCTCGAAACCCAATACCGGACCGAAACTGAACTAGACATGAGTGGCGGAATCTGAACATGAAACAAGACACGCAGAGAGCGCACACAAAAGACAAGACCGTGTTGATAGTGTCAAGAATAAACTAGACCGAAGTGACAGAACCCTGGCACCCACAGGAATTTTTTTTTTATTTTATTCATTTTTATGTATCTTATACTCGGTAGCCTACATCTTAAGGGTTTTGTTGTTCCCCATTTTGTCGTCCCCCATTTCCCTTATGAAAAAGTGTACTTCAAGTTCATTTTATCAAGTATACTTAAGTAATGTTCAAGTATATTTTTTAGTATACTTTATGTAGTAAGTGTACTAGTATCAACGTACTAGTAGTAAACTTGTAAGTGTACTATTTCCATAACCTCTTAGGACTAAATTGGGCCAACTGAAGTATGTTTAAGTGCACTGTAAGTGTGACAGTATTAAACATTAAGTACACAACTAGTTCACAGCTATGTTTCTCATTTGTACTGCATCTGGGGGGTATTCCAGAAAGCAAGTTATGTGACATACTCAGGTATGTTTAAGAGTAAGTAAGTTGATAACCTCAACTTTCGGTTCCAAAAACTGAGGTAACTTTCAGGGTATGTAAGTAACCATAGCAACTTACTCTCTGAACATAACCTGCTCCGGAGCAGGTTAAGTTTGAGGGTTAGTTTTCTTAAGAGGTATTCAGATGTGTGTTATTTAATTAATATAGTTTTATCACGGTAACTACATTTCTAAATTTGTACATAGTTACTGTTATATATATATATATATATATATATATATATATATATATATATATATATATATATATATATATATTATACAATACATACGTACATATATGTATAAAGTATAAAGCACTATTATAATGTTTAAATGTTTATTCAAGTTATATATAATATAATATATGTAATTATTTAATTGTAATCACACACATCTGATGTGCTTTTTTTCCTTTTTATAACAGGACGTTTTCTATTCTATAATTTCTATAATAAAATACATATGTAATATCTTATTAAATATTTAGCATCAAACAAACAATATAAGTCTTATTCTCAGTGAATAAAGATTACTTATTCAATAAAAAGATTGAAAAAATTATTACACAATCACCAAATAGGTGGCGATGTGCACTAAGTAGGTTTTGTAAATCGGGATTAAACAAAAGAAGAAGGAGGAAGTGGAATGGCGCGCTTTTTCTCAGCGTCTGTTTCCATGGTGAATCATCGATTCGTCGCTCGGTTGAGAAGGTCTTGTGTGTTAACCGGGAACATACTCTCGGTTGGCTGAACTTACTCCCTGATGCGTTTTTGGAACCAGCATACCTGGAGTAAGAGAGGTTTGAGTTAATCAACCTTGAGTTCAGGGTATATGTGACGGTAAGTTAACCTTGCTTTCTGGAATACCGCCCTGTACTACAAGTGAATTTATAAGTATACTAGTAGTTTACTATTTTAATACCAGTACATTTTTAGTATATGAAAGTACACCTTTAAGCAGGCTATACTCCCAGTAAACTACTAGTTTAGTGCAAGTATACTTGTAAGTTTTTTTTTAAGTAAACATAACATCACACCTATAGTTTGGTTTTTATACATTATTTTTGCACTATTTATGTATTATTTTATACTTGAAATATGCCTTTAACTGTACTTTAACTTTCCATTTTAAAAACAATGTATTCTAGCGTCATGAATGATTTTTTAATCAACATTTAAATGTTGGTAAGTTTCATTAAAAAACCTTTTAAAGAAAAAGCTGAGCGAATTTCATTTTTGTTTACGACTACGTCTGGATGGAATTCAGAACGAATGATTAAAACACAGATGGAGTAATGTTAGATCGAGTCCATCATCACCCCCAAAGCTTCACAGTCCTATAGCTCTTCCTGTGTGGACATTTCATTCAGTAAAATTAGGCAGCTTTTATTTAAATGGTGTTTAATGTTTGTTGATCGCGTTATTTTACATTTGCGTAAGCAATATTCTATCGCGGCTTCAGCTTCTTCTACTCCCGCGTTTCGATCCGGAGATTCTGTCATAGCGCCCCCTAGCTGAAGTAAATTCATATGTACACTACCAGTAGACTAGCCTACACAAAAATTCAGATTCTCAGAATTAGGGACATATCTGTTTTCTTTATAAAACAATATTTTCAAACAATGTACGTTTATAAGACAGTATGTAAAACTATATGAAAAAAAGTATTTAATAGGCTACTAAATCAAATGATTAAACACAACTACAAGTCAAGTATAAGTGACACCCTAAAGTATGTACACATTTTGGGTATTGTGTTTTTGTAAGATCAAGTTTATTTTCCATATATTGTCTTTCATTTTACACATTTTGTATGTTAAAGGTAATGGGAAGCTTGAGACTGTCGTGTGTAAATTGTTATTTTTTGCTGAGTGAGATCGGGACTCTTATTTTGAAAATGAACAGAGGACTTTTATATAGAAGTGTTGCGCCGGCGCCCTCACAGTTTGCTGGGGATTTTGTGCGACATCAACACGTTTGGTCCTGTCTCTTCAATTTTTCCTGTTTTAACAGGTATGAGTTGTTTCAACAACAAAATATGTACTTGAATCTTCTATTTCTCACGTGTATGTTCATGTCGCTAATGTCTTGTGTATAAATGTTTGGGTTTGTGAAGATCTTGAGTATGTAGGTTGTCCACTATTTTGTGGATGCTGTGAAATGCTCGCTCGTGTTTTTCTGTGAAATGGACGCTTGTGATGTGCTTGGGAAATGTATTTAATTTGATTCATACAGGCTCCAGTTACTAGGTTGTGTTCTTTTTTGTTTATTCATATTATATTTGCGTTTGGTGAAATAGAGTTCATGTGTATGGGATTGTTTTCCCGCCTAAACTATTGCTGTGACGGATCAAAAAATAAGTGTGAATCAATTTATTGCACAAAATGAAGAAAAAAAAAGAATGCAAAATGATCAGAAAAGCAAACATCGTGATCACGGATCAAATTAGAGTGTTTAGTGTGTTTAAAGCTTTGATTTATGCTTGTTATTCTTTAATGCTTTTAATTTTTTGATTCACGTTTATTAAAATTTGATCCGTGATAACGACGTTTGCTTTTCTGATCATTTTGCATTCTTTTCATTTTGTGCAATAAATTGACGCTTATTTTTTGATCCCTGACTGCAATAGTTTGGGCGGGAAAATAATCCCATGTGGTGGCATAAATAATGCATTTCTCCAGGTAAATGTTTCAAACATACATTTCAGTGCAAACCAATGCAATGCAGTTTGATTTCCTGACAATGCTGAAGAAAAATAATGTTAATGTGACATGATAGCACATCTGATTATAAAAACCAGTAACTAGTATGTTAAATGTACATGGTTATATTTCTCAGTTTCTTAGGCCTTACATGTTCAGTCATGTGCACAAGTTATATGCATAAGATACGTCTTGAGTTGTCTGCAGATTTAAAGGAATTGTGAGAAAAGCTCAAATGTTTGTTTTTTTTGTGGAGAGAAAAAAAAAGGAAAAATGTAAATGTGTATTTTGACATTAGAGAAAAAGAAAATGAAGCTTGTGCATTAATAAGAAAAAAAGGAATATAATTTGGAAAAAGTTTAATTAGATTACAATGTGAAAAGACATTGAATAAACGGTTGCTTGGGATTTTGTGCGACACACACGTTTTCTCCTGTCTCTTCAATTTTTCCTGTTTTAACAGGTGCTTTCTAATCTGCCAACATGGCCTTCTGCACAGGGCCTATAACATACTTGGAATACTTAATTATACTTAAGTATATATCAACCAAAAGACTAAGTACAATTATAGGCCAAATATACTCAGACTTTTCTGTCAGTATAAGTCAAGTATACTTCAAGTGTATTTCTCAGAAGTAGTTAAAGTATATTTCGGAGTAGTATATAAAAAGGAGACGGAAAGTATACTTATTTTTTTAGTTTAAAAGTATACTAATAGCTAGGGTTGGGTATCGTTTGGTTTTTTTTCGATACCGGTGCCAAATCGATACTTTTAAAACGGTACCGGTGCCAAAACGGTGCCTGAACCGGTACTTTAAAAAAATCCACAAAATGATGGTGGATGACTCAGTCAAGAATACCTTTTTATTGGACAAAAAAAGTTCTTTAAATTAAACAATATATTAAAAGTTTAAAGTATACATGAATATATATATATATAAGTAAATACAAAACACAACAACAGTAAAACCTAAGCCAACTAGCTCAACTACAATAATTTAACAGCTTTAAATTTCAGCAATTTTTTTGCATAAATATAATTTGCCTTCTCTGGCATAATACGACACCTCTCCTGAATTATTGCATGTCCTGCACAGGAGAAAACTCTTTCAGAAGGTGTCGATGAGGCCTGCACACAGGTATGTGTTTGAAAGTGCAGACAATATGGGAAGACTGTCCCGCTTACAGAGCTGAGGTCATCCACACTGATAGTGGCAACTGATGTCCGCAAGCTGTCAAACACGGTGCATCCCTCTGCTTTCAAGTTTATTCCACGTGCCCTCAAATGTTTCATTAGGTCTGACGTGTTAACGCCTTTACACGCAACTGTTGTAAAACATTTGCTGCACGTCGCGGTGTCGGAATCCTTTCTCGTGAAATATAGCCACACTTTGGAGCGTTTAGTTTTAGGCATTTTAATTTAAGCGCGTTTAATTTAGCTAGCTAAAGCTAACGGTAGACCACCTGCTGCACTGCAATCAGCGCAAGTGTAGTTGCTGCACTCACGCGCTTCACGGATGGTCTCACTTCCCGACGATTTGTGATTTTTAATTCGAAATGTGAAAACAAAATGGACAGTAACATTACTACAAAGATGTATTGGGTTTGTCTCATCAAAGCTTTCCAACGTTCACGTGAGTTTTCTCATTCAGGAAATAGTTTTTCCGAGCATTCTGACACCCCATGAACGCAGTATTTAAATTTAACTAGCGATCAGGCGTGTTGATGAATCTGATGCTTCTTACGTCCGTGTCATAGCACCAGAGGACAAATATTTCAATCACTTCAGGCATTTAAGTAGCACCGAAATGAGGTACCGGCCTTCGCATTCTGATTCGATCCGGTACATACCGGTTATATAGGTACCGGTGCCGTATTGGCACCGGGTTTCGGTACCCAACCCTACTAATAGCACACTTGAATAAACTTCTTTTTCGTAAGGGAGGGCTACTCTGGATTTACCAGAAATAACGGTAAAATGAATAATTGACAGGCGTGCTTCAGTTCTATGGATGCTTTGCCCTTCCGGCCTGGAACAATGGCATTTCTATTTATTTCGGGATTTACAAGAAATGGACCAAACCACTGAAAATGCGTTATAGTTGCATTTTTGCAAAGATTTAAGGCATAGACCATTCGGTTAATTATTATTATTATTATTAAAGCGTACTGTTAAACGCATTCTTAAAGCGTGTAAACTAACAGAGTAGACTATAAACGACACTATTTTTAGACAGACTAGTTGTCTAAATGGTTTAGTCTGAGTCACTCACTTGTTTGGGTACATATTTGACAAGTGTGGTTAGAGCCCCGTTAAAAGAAGATCTGGAGTTACGATTTTGCCGATGTTTGACACGTGATTTTGTTGCCTAAGTGCGCACACGCAAGTGTTATATGCGTGAGTGAATAATAAAAGACAACATCTAGAAGCTGCTGATGCAAAACCACATGTAAATCTTTTTCACATCACATTCTAGAAATAAAATGGTTTGCAAATGGAAATTTACCTGATCTTTAAGAAAGCTTTAAATACAAAAATGTTACATTAACATTTATTTAATGTAAACTTGAAATGAAGCCACTATTTTAATCAATGTACATTTAATAATTACTCAATCATTTATAGTAGCTAATTTATGTAATTAAATCTGCATCTAATTTCTTAGGTGTATCATTCAAACTCACAAGCAGTTAAAATGGACTGCCCCAGTGAGGATGAAGTAAGCATCACTTTTTCTTTCTTTCACAAGGCAGATTTCTTTGCAAATAAATTGCTTTCGACATAGTTGCATATAGTTATTGGCATTTTGTTTAGTCAAATTTTAGTCTTGACATACCGAAGTTTGCATGTCACTAATGTTTGAAAAACTTTCAAATGAAGGAAATTGAAGATGCTGAATTCCTTGACGACAAACAAACATTTACTTCAGGAGCACGTGCTGTTGAGTCATATGAAAAGGAAGATGCTTCCAAGTTACAAGGTAACAAAGTTATATATACATACAACTATATATATATGTGTTTGTGTGTATGTATATATATATGTATATGTTAAATTGCATTCTCATAAGTCTCGCCTTGCTGCACTCGTGGATCGCCTTTTTTAAGGGAAGTGACTCCACTCTTCACGCTCCCCCATTCTCTTCCACCTACTGTCACAATCCTTGAAGGAAGAAGCAGCGGAGTCCCAGGTCAGAGTGAGCTTACTGTAGCCCATATCCCACAGCGAGGGGATTCCTCTGTGCTCTTCACCCATGAAAACCAGTGCCCCTCTTCCAGGGAAAGAGGTTTCCCAGAAGTACACGACAAGGTGACTAAGTTGTGCTCCCCTTTTGGCTAGGCAGTGGACAGCTTTGCCAAAGACTTCACCGCGGGTCAGAAATCACTGAATTTTCAAATCGCCCCAGGTCCTCGACGATTCAGCAGCATGTCAAGCCAACGCTGACTTTTGCTCAGCCCCATCCTAAAGCAGAGCTAGGAGTCCTGCAGCACTCTCTGAGAGTTTAGGTAGTGTTGGACCCTGAGCAGCAGCTCAAGCAGTCTTCCTGATGAGTCAGGAGTGAAGAGGAAGCAGCCCCTTCCCACTTTGGTTGGGCCAGGTTGGGATCCTCAATCTGAGTCTGCTGAACCATCTCATGAGATGGCCAGTCAAAATGCTAACCTTGAAACAAATCCTCTTGCAGATTCACCCAGAGAATTGTTTTTTATCAGTGGATCTGAAAAATGCATACTTTCATATCCAGATAGCTCCTCATCACAGGCCGTTCTTGAGGTTCGCATTCAAAAGGATTGGCTTCCCAGTTTATTGTCCTACCATTTGGACTGAGACTGGCAACATGCACCTTCACAAAATGCATGGATGCAGCACTCTCCCTCTACAACAGAAGGTGGTGCGCATCCTGAACTACCTCGCCGACTGACTTATTATGGCCCAGACTGTACGCAGTAGTCTCTACTCCTTAGCCACAGAGTGTCTGAGGTTCATAGTCAACCTGGCGAAGAGCTTGCTTTCACCCAGCCACAGAATGTCTTTTCTGGGTGCGGTATTTGACTCGGCTTGGATGCAAGCCCACTTGCTGAAAATTCAGTCACTCACGGAATCATTCAAATCTGAGATCTCTGGAACAGCAGTGTGTTCTTTCGAGGAAGACTGAGATAACTGTTTGAGCATTGGTGAATAAACATTTATATAGATAAAATAATCACTACTGACAGTGCTTAAACTCTTTTCAGATGTTGAAAATGTATGCTGCTTGTTTCCTCAGATGTTCCTGCACCAAGTGAAATTTTAGTGGAGCTTATTGGGACCAGTTCTGTTACTCTTGCTTGGGATAGCCCAGGCAACATATCTACATTTGAGTTGACCTACAGTGATATCACAACTACAAAGACCTCTACTATCACAAAAGGCACAACCATAGAGGTGGAAGATCTCTTTCCGGGGACTGAATACACTTTCACCCTTGTTTCAATATCAGACAATGGAGAACGAAGTGTGGGAGTTGAAGTGACTGTGTGCACCAGTAATTATCTTTGTCTATCCATGTAGTATGAACCTTGTATGACAATGTGTCTCTGAAATTGTATGAAAAAGAACTAACAACATAAATGTTTATGACTGCAGGGCCAGTCCCACCTGAAAACTTCAAGGTTGAGAGAGTGGGCACAACATCAGTTACTCTTATTTGGGATGCATCTGGCTGTGAGGAGAACAAGTTTCATGTTGTTTGCAGCCAGACTGGAGTAATCTATCAGGAAGCGATGACTGAATCAAAAACTGTGGGTTTCCATGGCCTAAGTCCTGGAAAGAAGTACTCTTTTCACATTACAAAAGTGCTTCCAAATGGCAACAGAAGCAAAGAAGCAGTCACATATGCTCTAACCAGTTAGTATTAAAGTGCAAACTTCACTACAAACATTTACATGATTCATTTTATTTGATACATCTATAAAATTGTGAAATACTTGCTTTTTCAACAGAAATGAACATCCAGAGCCTTTTACATGATTTGGGGTTGGAGCAGTACTACCAGAACAAACTCTCACTCAGTGATGTGCTACAGATTGACACAAGGTCAGTGACAGATGAGCCAGCCCAGTCTCTGTCATCTTTGCCATGGCTGTTCCTGAAGAAATTGATGATGGTGAATGTGACTGCAAGAAGTGTCAAATATTCATTGGATGAGAATGAGGATTTGGACATCTTAGATTTTTACAATGATACATTTGATTTCCTGAATGATCAGAATAGCAGTGTAAACCCTTTAGACATAGTGACTGCCCTCTTTCTTTGTGTAGATCATTTCCTCCAACAGGAAATGGTCTCAAAAATGTCAATGTGTCAGTTCTCTGTTCCTTTACTTCTTCCAAACTGTGACACACAACAGTGCACGTACATGCTTTGGGCCATGAGAGATATTATGAGAAAATATAGACCTCATACCTTGTTACTGTCAGACCCAAAAGGTTTTGTGGAGGACAGAATTGTTCACTCTGAGCTCCCCCTAGTGTCTTTTGTTAGACTTGGTGACTGCAGCACTTCTAAATCTCAGATCTTAAACAAATTGCTCAGCAACCCCCAACAATACCATGACACTTTTGTACATCGTGACATGGACTGTGGAGACATTCCAAGAAGGATATCAAATGGATTAGTGGAGATAGGTTGGTATCTGCCTTGTGGAAACAAAAACATTGATGTTTTTCCGGAACCTGTGGCTGTTGCAAACTTGAGAGGTGACATCAATACTTTTGAAACGCAATACTCCTTCTTATGCCAGACCTCCACTGCAGTTTTTGTGTTCTTTGACAATCTGGACACAAACTACAAGTTACTCACCAACCAACATGCTAAAGCACAGCTTTTTTTAGTGGGCAATGTGCAAAGTAAAGCATTTGATTTGGAGCAGCTGAAAAGAACCGCATCTGAAATGAGTTTGAAGAAAAACAACATAATTCTGAAGACCAATCAAAATGATGCAAATTTTGTCAAAAATTTGCATTCTGTAATAAATCACACAATTAATAATCACCCCCAAAAAACATGTCTGGAGGGAATAGACACTATAGCGCATGAACTTGGAATTCAAGTTGATGAAGACGTTCCAGAATGTCAGGAAGCAAAAAAAATTGCACATGCCTTAACGGAAAATACACAGGACACACTGCAGTTTAAAGAGGATCAGCTTCCCCTTCAAGGTAAAATCTGGAAAGATTTAGCAAAACTGGAAAAAGAGGAATGCAGACTCCGGAATGCAGGTGATCAAAACATAGAGACATACATGTGTGATCTCCAGATTAAAAAGACTGAACTCAGGAAACAACAAAGTAAATATGATATCTCAGAAGCAATGTCCTGCTTTGTTAAAGCACTGATTTCGAGCCAGGAGAGGTCCTACTTCTTGAAGTGGATGCGGATGAACCTTGACAATCTCTCCCGAAAAAGCCTCTCTTGTCTCCGTGATCAGTACAAGGAAAAGTGTCAGAACTCTTCTGAAAACAAAGAGGAAATCGCACAGCTTGACCAACAGATCTCTAACAGTTCTTTAGGAATAGAGCATTTCCTGCGTGAAATGGGCCAACTCTATGAAGCTGCAGTGTCACTTCCAGAAAACGTAGAATCACGTCAACAAATGCTACACTTACCCCGGCTATGTGCTGAACTAATGTTGGATGGCTTCCCTCTGGAACTGGTTGATGGAGATGCATCAAATATTCCTCTCAGATGGGTGAATGATGTGCTTATGTGTCTTAACTCTTTGGTGCAGCCCAATAATAAAATCATGGTGGTCACAGTTTTAGGAGTCCAGAGCACAGGGAAGTCCACCTTGCTGAACACCATGTTTGGAGTTCAGTTTGCCGTCAGCAGTGGACGATGCACCAGAGGAGCTTTTATGCAGCTGATCAAAGTCACAGAGGACATCAAGAAAGAACTTGGCTGTGATTATTTAGTGATAATTGACACTGAAGGTCTGAAATCCCCTGAACTGGCAAAACTAGATGATAGCCATGAACATGACAATGAATTAGCCACACTTGTTGTTGGATTGAGTGACATCACAATCATCAACATCGCAATGGAGAATTCCACAGAGATGAAGGACATTTTACAGATTGTAGTCCATGCTTTCATCAGAATGAAGGAAATAGGTAAAAAACCCAAGTGTCTATTCGTCCACCAAAATGTTGCTGATGTATCAGCCTATGACAAAAACATGAGAGATCGAAAGCTTCTGCTGGAGCAGCTGAATGAAATGACCGAAGCTGCAGCTAAAATGGAGAACAAGGAGGAGTATAAAAAGTTCACTGATGTGATTGAATATGATCCAGAGACTTGCAACTGGTATATCCCTGGGCTCTGGCATGGAAATCCTCCAATGGCACCAGTGAACGCTGGCTACTCTGAGGCTGTCTACGACCTTAAAAAGAACACGATTGACATAATTGGAAAGTGGAAAAACAAAACACCTAGAAACAACATAACAGAATTTCTGGAGTGGACAAAAAGCTTATGGAAAGCAGTCAAATATGAAAACTTCATATTTAGCTTTAGGAATAGCTTGGTGGCTGATGCGTACGTGAGACTGTGCACAGAATTCCACAAATGGGAATGGTCTTTCAAGAAGCATATGCACTCTTGGTCAACTCAAGCTGAAACCAGAGTGTCAAATTTTGAGACACTCAAGCTGAAATCAGACAAATCAGATCTGAAAGATCTTTTATCCAAACTGAAACAAGAGGCTATCACAAAGCTTGACACCTTGGAAAAAAACGCAATGAAAAATCTTTCCAAATACTTTGAACAAACAGAGGGTCATGTCTACCTTGTGGAAAAGTACAAAGAAGACTTTGTGAGCAGCATAAAATGTCTGAGGAGGGAAACTGAGAGCGCTCTGCTGATGCAGCTTGAGGCAACAGTGGACATTAGGAGAGGAATGAACAAACTGGACAACATCAAGAAAACATTCACTGATACAATGGAGAAAAAAGTGCTGGGTCTACTGGAGGAGTTACGCAAAAACAACAGCTCAAAGAGTGACGCACATATGACTGACAAAGCGCTTCACAGATTTTTTGAACAAATATGGCAAGAAACCATAAATGAGCTGTCATTTACTGGATTGAAGGAAAGAAAAGTATTCGACTGTGTTTTCAGGCAACTTCGAGAAAACATGAAACAGAAAGGAAGTTCTGTTGCAGAGCAATTAATGAAAGTAAAACTGGAGAATTGTGGAACAGGGGTGTTCAAAATCACTAAAGACATCTTTTACAAAAGATGGATTAAACGCATGTTGAACGACAACTCTGCGGTGGACCTACAAAATTTAGCAGATAATATCATTCAGACATGCGCTCAGCTTGTCTGGGACAAGAGAGCGAAACATTTAGATTACCACGACACCTACATTCAGGAGATCCTAGACATGATTGATGATAGACTTCTATCCAACAAGAATATAGGGTTTTCAGAGGAATTTGAACTCTCTCTCAAACTGCACATTTGTGGGTTTTCTGCAAGAGCATTTCAAGGCATGCATGAATGTTTCATCAAGGAGAATGACCCACGCAGACGCCTTGATCAGTTTAAAGACAAATATCGCAATGATTTCAAGGACCTGTTCCATGATCGTGATCAGTGTCAGAGAAAGGCAGAACAATTCACCAAACTGTGCTTGATGCCTGCAGTTGAGGCATTCATCTACAGCTCCTTGGGTCCAGACATTGTTGACAAAATGCTTCAGGGAAAAAATGCATTTCAATTTAGCACTCGTGCATTTTTCCAGTACTCGCTCTTAAAGGAACTTGTGAATGAAGATGACTTTGCACAGTATGTAAAATACATCAGCTCCTATGAACATTTTGTTAAGGACTGGATATCAGATCGAATCACCAAACAGTTTTCAGATGACCATGAAGTGTCTGAATTGGAAGACGGTCACCTTAGAGGAATCACCAAGGAGATATTAGAAGCTGTCAAAATGGCAGGGAAAGAAACGAACAAAGATGGTATCAAAGGATTCATACATTGCATATGCAGGAAGCTTGAAAAAAAGCTAATCATTCCCAAAGATGCTCTAGAAACAGTGATGGTCCTAAACAATGCATCTCAGGAGCCATTTGCTGACTGGCTAACCAAATCTGTAGAGGAGATGGAACAGACAGTGAAGGAACAACTGAGGAAAGTTGACATACAGGGGAAACTCTGCAAACTCAAGATTAAACCCCAGGATGAGCTCTTCAAGAGAGTGTTTGGATGTGGGAAACAGTGTCCTTTCTGCCAAGCTCCTTGTGAGGCTGGTGGAAAAGCTCACGCTGATCACTGTGCTTCAGTTCACAGACCTCAGGGACTCGGTCGATACAGATATGAAAACAGTAAAGCATTAGTGACTAGCATCTGCTCAACAGATGTCCACAGTGAAACACAATTTAAGTGTTTTCAGACTGATTACAAATATCATCCTTACAAAAGATACAGGGAAATCTTTCCAGATTGGCTCATCCCAGCAGATGCTAGCATACAGGCCTCAGATTACTGGAAATATGTGATGGCCCGGTTCAATGATGAGTTTGCTAAGGAATACAATGCTCGCCCTGCTGATGTACCCTTGATGTGGAAATCTATCACAAAGGAACAAGTAGAGAACAGTTTAAAAGAGTCTTTCAGTCTTTCATCAAGTAAATAATTACTCCATTTCACAACCATAGATTCAGCATTTTGGCAGCACTCTCACACTCAGCCTACAAAATATCCTCAAAATATACATTGTTTAAATGACCATCACCAAAACGCATGACTGCTTAGTAATCGAAAAACGCTAATGATTACTTGCAAATGGTTTCAGCGAACTTCCAGTAACCATCAATACTGCTTGCACTTGGGAATGGGAATATGGGTTAATCATTTAAAAGGTGAATACAGTTGAAAAAAGGTGAAAGAAAAATAAATGATATATGCAATGTTCAACATACATTGGTGAAGTGTTTTTTTGTTGTAATTTTACTGTTTGTTAGAAAAACCTTTTTTTTTCCTATTTGTTGTCAAAAATCAACTTTTAATTGTTTAATCTTTGAGGTCATACGACATATATACTGCATTAAAACTTTGTCAAGTATTCCAAACCATTAATAATAAAATTATCACTCGGTATTGATATCGATGAATTATATTGATGGATTTAATGTACTTTTGTACTAACCAGTTAAACAAACCTCCGCTTTTGAATAAGGTGCTTGCTAAATAAATAAATGTAACGGCAAATATGTTTTATCAAATGCAGTCTACTGTAGAGCTACATGATTAATTATTAAAAGAGCCTCCTAAATGCTAGTTTTTGTAAAGTTGCTTCAAAGTAATATGTATTGTGAAAAGCGCCATACAAATAAACTTGAATTGAAATGACAATATTTTAAATACTATAGGTCTATTTACTTTTTGACACAGTCTACGGTCCAGGATCCAGGGACGGATTAATGTACAATTAACCCCCCCACTCCACACCAAAAAATCAGAGCACCGGGGGAATTTGGACAGGTCCAAGGGCACAACTGTATCATAATCCGTCCCTGCTATGATCACACCGGTGTTCTTTGAATATTCAAATCTATGTTGATGCTGAAACCGCTATAAAAAACTCGCTTTAGAATTTTATTTGTGTTACAAACATTCAAATATTAACAAAGTACATAAAGGTTAATAGCTCCGATCTGACAGCAATGTCTACAGTAGAGATCATAATAGATTAAAGTACATTTTGAAAGTAATTTTAATAAGAGTACATATGTTTACTTGACAACGATGTAACTAAAAGTTTTTGCTTTGCATTTTTCGCATATAGATGACGGCCGCTAAATGTGATGGGTAACATTCCACCCAAGTCTTCTCTAGGTTAACAGTCACTAAGAGGACTTTTACACAACACTGTGTTCAACTAAAAACATTTTGGCTGTTCATTTACATGACGACAATGTTTTGGGGGCCTTAAAACCCAAACTTTTGAAAACCGGTTTTAAAGTTCAAGTTTTTGAAATTGATACTATTGTCTCCGTGTAAACTACAAAAATGCAAATTTGTGAAAATAGTGACTTCATGCTTATTACGTGTTCAGTCTATAGGAGCGCAGTGTTAATTTACAAAGCGACATCGTCAACTACTGGCCTGGCATGCATAAGTGTTTTTAGTTTTAGTTTTTGCAGATCACCATTATCGTATAAACGTATCAAATTCTAATCTCTTCCCCAACGACCATTTACAGAATGGCTAGGTTTTTTATTTTTTATTAGGTCTTTATTGCATTCCTATGCTGCATTCCAGTGTAAACATGGCCGCAGATCACTTAACGATCTTCTTAAAGATAAAGTTAATTCTGGTCCTCGATCTTGACTGGCTGAGCAACTTTACAAAAGTGATGACATAAAAGTCCAGATTTTCCGTAGGTTACATCATTACGCCAGTAGGTGGTGACAAGTTTTTGAACCGATTTGTTCAAAACACTGAATTTGGGTCAACAAATGAAGTACTATACCCTATAAACTTATATACTATGTATGCACTGTGTACTCAACTGTGTAGTGTATGAACTGAATTAGGTTATTTTGTCATTCAGCATCGAAGTCTGATAGCCCCCCCCCACATAATTAAAGCTGCGACAATTGATCACACTACTTTCACTACTATACTATACAAAATAGCATAGAATAGTACACAAGTATGCAAATTGGGATGCACCTGATGTTTTTTTTTTTTAATGAAATGAGTCACTAAATCATTCATACATTTGTTTTTAAGTAGGCGTGGCTTAGAATTATGCAAGTTAAATATAAAATGATTAAATTAAATATAACATCAACTTCTCCATTAACCTTGCATCTCATTTGCGACACAAATCACTATGGTGGCAAATAGCCGAACATGTTGATCTCCTAATGCTGTTGGAAATTACACTGAAGGTACAGCAATTTAATGCAGTTAATTCATGCACTACTTCTAATTCAATGAATCATTTAGATGATTAATTTGATTAAAAGGAAACAGAGTCTGATATCTGGCTATGAATTTGTTTAATGTTCCCCAGATCAGAGTCACAGCATACAGTGTGTAATAACTTCTAAATAAAGAGAAATATCATCACTTTATATATTTTTTTCCTTTTTTTAAAATCCATTATTAACATGTTTATTCTTCATCAAGTGTGGCATTCTGATTCTGAACATATAGTAAAACAGGGCAACAGGTGTAAATTTGATTTAAGACCCAGTAAAATTTTTATTTTGTTAGAGACATAACATGTGCTTCATTTATTCAGTAATCTTTACTCCATCAGGCTTGACATATTGAGACCCTCCTGCGCTTTCTATGCCATCTTTATTCTGGCATTATTTTACTAGATGCTTAATTCATTAAAAACAGTATATACTTAAGTGTAAAATTGTGACCACAAAATAATACTTTTCACCTATTTTATATATTTAATGAAGTCTTGATTGCATTTTGGTAAGATTTTAATGCTACAACAAGTTTATGGCAGATGAAATACTTCTCATAACCACCATGGTTTCCAGCGCTTCCTTGGCTTAAATAACTAGAAGTTCCTGTCCACATCCATATTAAAGTTTTTTGAAAACAGGCAGGCTTTGAATCTGAAACAAACAGCTGATCATACTTGTGCAGAAATATGTGACATTGATATGCTACATAATACACAATCTCTATGCTCAAATATAAGAGCACCTCTATCCACAGATCCCAAAACTAAATGAAGCAGCAGAAAGTGAATTTAACCTCTTACGAAATGCGATTCATCAATTTTGCTGGTGGCTGAATTACAACTTGCACCTGTTGTCCTGGTCACAAAGTATTTTATATTTCATTCGACCAGATAAAACAAAAACCAAACAAAGGGGAAAAAAACATTAAACAAACAAGTAACTGAATATTTACAAATATTTTCAGTTGATTTGTTCTCACACTTAAAAATGTACAGTTAAATTCTATTGATCCCCCTCTCGCTGTACTGGACGCCTACTGAAGACCCAATGAATGGCTCATAATGGATGTAGAGTCTTTATTCTGGATGTACCACAACATCACACTCTAGTGGTTGAGCGTACAAAACCAAACAAGAAAAATAACAAAAGAGTCACATAATGTACATTGTGAATTTTGAGGAAAAAAAAAAAACTTTTTCTGTTTTGGTGTGAATCAATTTATGAATTATATGAACTTTTTTTCCCCCTTTTTTCAATAAAATAAAACACTGGGAGGTTTTGAAAACACAAGAACGATCACAAATTCAGTTCATAACGGAACTTGGCTCAATGAAATGGTAATCATCTATTAAAATAAAACATATAAGCACAGAATACTGCTCCCACAATAATTTACAAATGGCTCATGGATTTAAACAGGAAATATACAATATTACTCTGGCAGATATGGATCACAAGTGCCTAAAACTTGCTGTTTGTTTACATATCTTTGTTTTCTTATTTTTGGTGATCTAAATATGTGGTTTGAAACATGAATAATTCACAGGCCTGTGCTTCAGTTGTGTGGATGTTTTACCCTGAAGGATTATTTATAACTACCCATGTTTTTACATTTTTTTTTTTTAAAAAATGACGTTTTCTACGATCTTTTACTTGGTACATCTAAAGTGTTTTGGGTTTTGTCGTTCCCCAATGCAAAGGTCTTCTCATGGTTTAGCAGAAATTATGGTAGATACATAATTCACAGGTGCTTCAGTTCTGTTTTGCTTTTACCAGAAATCCCATAGGTTTTTGTTTCGTTTTATCTGTAATCAGTTTCATTTTAGCTGTACTTGGTTTCGTTTTGAGTGTTAGGACCAAACCACTGAAAATGCGTTATAATTACTTTTTTGCATAGATTTAAGGCGTAGACCCCTCGGTTAATTCAGAGAAAAAGAAAATGTAAGCAAACGTATTCTTAAAGCGCGTGAACTAACAAATATAACGACGCTATTGCCATATAGACTAGCTGCAAATGGTTTAGTCTGTTGTGTCACTCACTTGTTTAGGGTATAAATTTGCCGAGTCTGGTTAGAGCTTAAAAGAAGATCTGGATCCCTCACGTGGATAAGTTGTAAGTATTAATCGATAAGATTTGCTAAATCACCGTCTTTATTTGTCTAGTGTTATTTGCTTTTGTGAATTCCTCCTCTACTAATAGAATCGTTCCCTAGTGACAAAAGCCCAGAATTTATTCACCTGATAGCGAAATGATAATTTCATTCAGAGTGGTAAAAGAATATGTCTGTTTTAAAGTTACTCTTAGTTACCTGGTTCAAACTGTTTAATACAACAACACATTTGATTTATTCACTGGTTCATCCCTTCATTGATAAATGTTTTTTATAGGTCAGCTTTTCGCTTCAGTGTTTGACAACCAGCCGTTATCAAATTTATTCCAATTTTATTCAAATTATTATTCCTTAATTAATAGAGCTGCTGTAAAGCCAAGGCAATCTCTGTCCATTAATTTTCCTATTATCACGGAGAAGCTGCTTTGAAACTTTGTGAAAAGCGCTATATAAGTGAAGACGACTTGACTTGTGGTTTTGTTAGCGCGCGCGGCAGTGTTATATAGACTACGCCTGAATAATAAGAGACAACATATCTTAAATACGCCTCACTGCGTTGCTGCGCAACCAACCATGAATTGTGAAACTGCAGCTTCATGCTAAAGCAAAATGAATATGATCTGCATTCTTCTGACTTACATTTTTCCACGCTTACACTTTTGGTATGTTTTTTTCCTGCCGAAATACGGCCAGAAGCATTGCAAGCCTGCAAAACGGATCTGTCTGTGTAAAAAAACAAACTGTTGCAAATGCTTAAATGACTTGTATGCGTAAGGGAAAAAGGGCCCGAAATAACACGTTATGCACTGTCTGTCCCGTCTTTCTTTAAGCTGCGCTTACATGTTTGGCACGATTCTCTCGCTCGCAGTTTTGACTCTCGATTTCATTCCAAGTGGTAAAATTCCAGAGCCACAGAGAAAGCGAGTTACGACAACGGAACTTCAAAACGCTTGATCGTCACGTGATTCGCGTAGACTTCAGATAAGTCCAGGAAATGCTTCGGCGGCAATCCAAATAGATAAGAGTTAGAGAGACAGAACTGTGAGGGGGTGGGTCAATAATTTGTAGTATGTTTTTATTATTGCTATTATTTTATTACTGCTAATATTTGAGGATTCGTCTGGTCAACCAGCGTTAAACAATAGTTCAGTGAAATTTAATTAATCTTAATGTTTACAATTCTTATGTACCTCATGCACTTATTACTATATAAATACATGAAATATTCAATTCTAAAAAAAAAATGATTATACACACAGACATTTGCTCTCAATTAACACACGGATTTATACATTTCTAATAAACTGCATGTCAAGCATTTTTTCTGTCCTTTCTCTATGTTCTTGTAGTCTCCACTGTGGTTTGCAGTGCTACATGAGGATGATCCAGTGATGACTGTATTGTTTCCCCACTGACAGAGGAGAAAATAAGATCAAGTCAGCAGAAGTACTCTAAAATAGAATTAAATATTGTTTGCTAAATTGTGCACTAATCATACTTGAGTGTATCTGCCCTTATTCACAAAAACCAATGCTGGGAAGTTTAATGTTTATTAAAAATAAGGAGCAAGGAAAGGCTTGCAAAATCTAAGGAGCAGAGACTCAGGGTACAGCATCACTGCAGAGAGTCTTCAAGATCCACTGCATCCGACTTTGTGCTTGTGTTGAAAGCAAGGAGACAAAAAAACAGTTGAAACGTTACATTCAGTAGTACAGGCAAACACAGAGAAATCCAGAGGTAATACAATGAAACCAACACACAGGAGAAACAAGATACAACTGCTCAGAAATGATACAACTGCTCAGAAATGCCACAACTACAGATATGTAAGACCTAGCAATAGGTGACTGAAATAACCAGGATTATATAGGCAGACACTAACAAGGAAATGAGCAACAGCTGAATGCAATCATGGCTGATAAGTCTGGGCAGTGGATTATGGGAAATGGCGTCCATGATGGTGAGGCAATAGTCCGGGGTGGAGTGCCCTTGATAGCCTCCAGAGGGCACTCTAACCCAGTCCCAGCCAACTCTGGAGGCTATCAAGGGCACTCCACCCCGGACTATTGCCTCACCACAGCTGGTGATCATGACAATACTGTTTTCAGTGAAGAGTTATTCTTTTCCACTGCCCAAATAGTATTCAAATCAAATTAATGCAGTTTTGCCTATAAGGTAAACATAACCTATATTTTAGGACGTTTATATATTTTTTAATTGAAACAGATAGGCTGCCTTATTTTTGCACTGTAAATTGCGGTGGTGTATAAATTACTTGAAAGCCATACTTGAGTAAAAGTATAGATATCCTACCAGAAAATGACTTTGGTAGAATATTAATTGAGTAAAAGTTTTAAAGTATGTGATATTTTTTGTACTTAAGTATGAAAAATCTTTTTTTTTATTTTAAACATACTTAACTACTTAAAGTAAAAGTACAAGTAAATGTAAAATACAAATGGAGCAGAAAATATTATTAAAAATTGTTCTATACACAGTTTGAGCAGCAAGATTGTTTTAACTCTATTTCTTACATTTTGTTTGCTTTGAATTAAAAAAATGGCAAAATGTTTATTGTAAGTTTTAAACATAAACAAATACTAATATATTAATTATACCTTGATCATTCACGTTAATTCATAGTGCATTGTAATTAATGAAAGAGGCAAATTTAAAATGTTAAAATGTTAATGTTGAAATTAACAATGAACAACACTTTCATTAACCTTTAATGTTACAAATGGACTCTTATTGTAAAGTGTTACCATTTCATTTAAATCCAAACAATCATACTTAAAATGGCCATCTTTACACACAAAGGCATATTATATGTATACTTTCACTCGTTATTTGCTTCTATTTTTAGAATACTTGATAATTATCTAATCAAAATAAGTGTTAAAGTGCGGATAAAAAAAAAGAACTGAAATCATATACATTTCTGTTTATGTTTCTGTCGGCTGCATGATTAGGATACAATTTAAATATGCAACTTCCCTGGATAACAAATGCATAAAATCGAACAAATGGATATAAACTAATGGAAATAGAGGGTAACAATCGTGACATTAAACAGATGGTGTTTTTGTCACATTTTTATAATCGCTTGAGGTAATGTTACTACTAATGTTAGCATCCTCTCAGCCTCGATGGCAAACATACTGCTGTTCTCCACTAATGCAGCATATAGTCAACAAACTAATTACTTTAGTGATATGAAAACATGTACTGTAGTGTACTGTATAGCATACCAATTTGTTGTCAATGTTTTAAATGCGTTTTTGAAGTGTCCAGTTCTGTGCAGCGCGCAGCCTCGCGTCACGTGTCAAAACAAACTGTACCAGGCGTCAGTGATAGTTGTTATTTGGCCTCTAGAGGTCGCTCTCATGCCGCACTCTTCTCAGCCGCTCCAGCAACTGAAATGAAATCAATGAAATCAACCGCTGTTGTGCGAGCACTTGTTTGCAGTCTACATTCTTCCTTTTTTATTTTGTAGTAAGTAATGAAAATGCTTTGGGGAAATGTAGTGGAGTAAAAATAAAAGAAATATACAGTAATGTACAGATTTTCCCCAAAAATACTCAAGTACTATTATTATTAGCATTATCACTTCATTACATGGCAAATTGTATGACAGCACAAAACATTTTAAAATTAAAAACATCATATCTTACAGTTTTTTTTTCAAAATGTGTCCTTCAAATACAATGGCATTTTTTATAATATTGTAAAGACCATGAAATGGATTGTCCTTAGGCTGTCTGTCTTTGCACAACACCAGCAGCACACCTGTGTGGAAACTGAAATGTTTAAATGCAAAACAAGAGTTTAGAATCATTGTTTTCTTCATTACTTCACTCACTCCAGTAAAAGAGTCCATATGCATGGTAAGAGCTCCCGTACAGTGCGCAGATATTTATGCTAAGTTTATTTATTTATTTTTTTAATAAATCCCGATATGTGCGAGGCAAAATGAGTACTGCCTTTTTTGTGCGTACGCAACATTTATACATCAGGCCCCAGCTCTGCAAAAAAACAAACAAACAAAAAAAAACACATCATATTTATTTTGCCTTAGCATGATGCTGCAGTTTCACAAATCATGAATTGCACATGAATAACAGTAAATTTTGCGCATGCAAATTAAATTTACGCTTACAATCTTGTATACACTTACGCAAATATTATCTTGCACATTTGATTTTTTTATGCCATCATTTTACCTTCATATAACTCTTTTTCACATACATCACATTATAGAAGTAAAATGGATTGCAAATAGAAATTTACCTGGTCTTTAAAATAGCTTTAAATCTAAAATACAGAGTAAGATTAATTAATGTAAACTTGAAATGAAGCCACTATTTTAATTACTGTACTTTTAACAATTTACTGAATCCTTTATAGACTAATTTATGCAATTAAAACTGCATCAAATTTCTTAGGAGTCTTAATCAACTCACAAGCAGTTAAAATGGACAGCCCCAGTGAGGATGAGGTAAGCATCACTTTTTCTTTCTTTCACAAGGCAGATTTCTTTGCAAATAAATTGCCTTAGACAGAGAGTTGCAAACACTTATTGACATTTTATTTAGTCAAATTTTAGTCTTGCAGAGTTTGCATGTCACTAATGCTTGAAAAACTTTCAAATTAAGGAATTTGAAGACGCTAGTGAATACCTTGATGACAAACAAACATTGACGTCTGGGGCATGTGCTGTTGAGTCATATGAAAAGGAAGATGCTTCCAAGTTACAAGGTAACAAATTTACAGTTATATGTCTCAGATATACATATATGCATCTTTGCGCAGTGTAATAATTTTGGAATTATGGCCACAATTTAAAAGGATATGTTTACCTTATTCAGCTGTAGGCATTAGGTAAACACATATAAACGTATTTTATCATTACTATAGTTTGGCAATAAATCCACATTTAAAACAATGTCAAGAAGTTGATACAATTTTAATACTTTCTCGCCTCGAGTCTCGCCTTGCTTCACTCGTGGATCGCCTTTTTTAAGGGAAATGACTCCGGTCCTCATGCTCCGTCATTCTCTTCCTACTACTGTCATGAGCCTAGAAGGAAGAAGCAGCGGAGTCGCAGGTCTGAGCAAGTTGGCCAGAGTGAGCTCACATTGGCCCAAATCGCTCATGTCTCACTCTCCCCACAGCAAGGGGATCTATGCTCTTCACCCGTAAAGACCATTCCCCTTCTTCCAGGGCAAGCTACATGGTCTTGTTCGGTGGTTCTGAGGAGGATGAGGATGACGATGCCATGTCCCTGGCTATTTCAGATATGGAGGAGTGGTCAAAACCTGCAGAGGATCCTGCCACCCTACTGCAGAACGAGCCAGATGATTTCCGGCCTGGACTGAACGCCGAGCTCTTGCGAGTCCTGTCCAAGACTATTGAGGAGCTCGGTTTGGACCAGCCGAGCCCTCACACAGCCACCTGTTTTGTCCACCCTCACCTCTGTTGATGGTTTGGAGCAAAGGGCCGCTTTCTCCTTCTTTCCAAAGTGCTTGCGCTCCCGTGGTGTCTGTCGTTGCTATTCTGAAAAGTTTTCATCTCAATGCACCTGGAAAACGCATCTATTATGGGGGCGCCTGTTGCGAGCCTAACTTTGAAATGACGAATTTGAGCGTGCAAAAGTGCGTCTTGTGCGGCCCCTTAAGATCTACCCCTTCCCAAATTATCAGGGCCCTTGTTCCCGGGTAGTGTAAGACCCTGAGGAGCAGTCCAAGCAGTCTTCTTGACGAGTCAGGAATGTAGAGGAGGCAGCCCCTTTCCGCTTTGGTCGAGCCAGACCCCAAGCACCTGTGAGTTCATCCTCCACTCCCTCTGTTTAGTTCTGGGTGGTGGAGATGGTGTGTTTGTTACCAATGCTGGTTGTGTCCCACTGACTGTGTGTGCAAAAAGCAGTTCATCACTGTTGCAGCAGATCAAAAAATAAAAACAAACACCTTCAACAAAAGGACTTTTCTCCTTTTCATGCTCTCAACAGCATGACGAGCTGCCACTCACAGCATCCCAGCCTCTCATTGCCCAACGGCATGCACTGGACGCCATACCAGGAGTGTCAAACTAGGTCCTGAACAAAATCAAATGAGACTGCTCACCCCAATGTGCTAAGAGACCTGCTTTAGAGATCATTTAGAGATGTGGTCCTGTCTATGGTTTGAGACAGCGAGAAGCATGTGCTTCGAACCAAAGTAAGCCCATCCTCGATCTGAGTCTGCTGAACTACATTCTCATGAGATGGCCAGTCAAAATGCTAACCTTGAAGCGAATCCTCTTACAAATTCACCCAGGGGATTGTTTTTTTTTTATCTGTGGATGTGAAAAATGATGCATACTTTCATATCCAGATAACCCCTCATCTCAAACCGTTCTTGAGGTTAACAGTCAAAGAAGTGCCTTCCCAGTTTACTGTCCTAACATTCGGACTATGACTGGCACCCCGCACCTTCACGAAATATGCAAATGCGGCATTCTCCACGCTAAAACAGAAGGTGGTGTGCATACTGAACTACCTTGATGACTTGTTATGGCCCAGTTGAGGGACGAGCTATGTGTGCAGAAGTCTTTGCTCCTTGGCCACTTAGAGTGTCTGGGGTTCATAATCAACCTGGTGAAAAGCTTGTTTTCACCCAGCCAGAGAATGTATTTCCTGGGTGCGGTATTTGACTTGGCCCAGATGCGAGCCCGCTTGCTAAAAATTCAGTGACTCGTGGAATCATTTAAATCTGGGGATCTTTGTCTGCTCAAGATGTTGCAAAGGATGCTGGTGCTGATGGCAGCAGCCTCCTCAGTCGTTTCACTAGGCCTGCTTCATAAGTGAATGCGCAGAGTGTGCTGAACACCATTTCGGAGGCGAGAGCCCCATCTACAAGGTGCCTCTGCCTCCTCAAGTGGTCTGTCTCTTCTGACTGGTGTGCATTCTGGAATCATGGCCCAGTAAATTGTGACTGTTGCGAGGGGGTGTGGTAAAGCGGTGTTTGCACGGGGAGAGTGAGTGTGGAGATGAGCAGTGAGAAGTGGGTCAAGTGAATGATGATTAACACTTGTGTCTAATTCCAGTAACTAATGGAGAGAAGAGATAAAAGCAGCCAACAGACCTGTGAAGTGGAGAGAGTTTATGGACATGTTTAATGGAAAAGCTGTGTGTTATTTTGTTTATTTGTTTATTGAAGTGTGCAGGAGAGGTATTTGTTTGATTTTGAGAGAGACAATAAAAGACATTGCTGACCTGTCATCTTCGTACCTTTTTAAATCTGTGAACCAGTGTTACAGAGACGTTACATCCATTCTTTCCTTTCAGCAAGAGCAGCTGGATAGCGGGCAGACCCTATCCACGCTCAAAGTTTATGTGCCGGTATTGCAGCGTGCCACCCCCTCATTGCAGGCCAGTCGGTGAGTAGGAATGAGCTAATCATTAAGTTCCATAGAGGAGCCCGTAGGCTGAATCTGCCACTCCCTATTGGATTTTGACTTCAGATCTCTCCATCATTCTGAGGGCCCTTCAGGGGTCGTTGCAGCCGACCTACTTGCGGCCTACTTAAAACTGCTATATTGCTGGCTCTTGCCTCGGTTGAGCGAATTGGAGACCTGTAGGCACTTTCTGTTAGTGCATCCTGCCTCAAGTTTGGGCTGAATGACTGTAAAGTCATCTGTAAGCTGAGGCATGACTATGTGCCTAAAGTTCCCTCCACTCCACTTAGAGTACAGGTCATAACCTTGACAGCTTTCCCTGGCTTGGCAGATAGTCAGTTTCTACACTTACTGTGCCCAGTTCAGGCCCTTAGAGTGTATATTGAGTGCTCCAGCCACTTCCGCCTCTCAGAGCAGCTTTTCATATGACTCAGAGGCCGAAATGGCTACCAGTGACAAAGCAAAGACGGATAGTGATGTGATTACACTGATCTCTACATCATCGTTCACTACGTTTGCCCGATTCTATAACCTGGATGTCGCCGCACTACAGGTACGGATCCTGTCTGCTTGAGGGTTAGACTATGGTGTGCTGGATGCCACCAGATTTTGTTTATGTGCATCACACTGGATGGTGGTGCTTATCTGTGTTTTTTCCTTACACCAAGCACTACTGCCAGTAATACCACTGTCCAGTGCGGCCACTTTGTTAAGGGACTTGGATCTTGGAACTTCCATCCCTGGGCAGCTCGCAGTGCCTCTTTTCTGGCTTATGGGCTGGGACAGTCCCGCACTATTAACACTGCATTGTTGGATTATGTTCCCCATAACATCAGCTACTGATGTGAAGTTTGGTGAACTTTTGACTTTCCTCAGTCAAAAGATTCTGATGAACTGGCACTAAGTGGTGGCTTAAATAGGCTAATAGGCCTGGTCATTTGGGTGTGCCGAGATGCCATTTGTTAGTGTGATTACACTGATACGATTCAATCAGGCTGTGGCATTTCAGCTGATACAATATCTCATTCCTGTCTATCTCAGGGAACCGAGGTTACATTAGTAACCAAAACACCTTCTTAATACTCATGTTTGGTCTTATTGTGAATAATGCATCAGTACACATTTTTACAAAAGAAAAGAGCATTGGTGAATGCATATTTATACACATAAACCAATCACTACTGACAGAACTGTTTAAAACTTTTCAAATGTTGAAAATGTATGCTTCTTCTTGTCTCCACAGACATTCCTGCACCAAGTGAAATTTTAGTGGAGCTTATTGGGACCAGTTCTGTTACTCTTGCTTGGGATAGCCCAGACAACATATCTACATTTGAGTTGACCTACTATGATATCACAGCTACAAAGACCACTACAATCACAAATGGCACAACCATTGAGGTGGAAGATCTCTGTCCAGGGACTGAATACACTTTCACCCTTGTTTCAATATCAGACAATGGAGAACAAAGTGTGGGAAAGTGTGAAGTGACTACATGCACCAGTAATTGTCTTTCTTTCTATCCATATACTATGAACCTAGAATTGTATGACAATGTGTCTTTGAAATTGTCTGAAAAAGAACTAACAACATAAATGTTTTCATGATTACAGGGCCAGTCCCACCTGAAAACTTCAAGATTGAGAGAGTGGGTACAACATCAGTTACTCTTATTTGGGATGCATCTGGTTGTGAGGAGAACAAATTTCATGTTGTTTGCAGACGAAATGGAGGAATCATTAAGGAAGAGATAACCAAATCAAGAACTGTGACTTTCTTTGACCTGAGTCCTGGGATTAAGTATTCTTTTCACATTACAAAGGTTCTTCCAAATGGCAACAGAAGCAAAGAAGCAGTCACATATGCTCAAACCAGTTAGTATTAAAGTGCAAACTTCACTACAAACATTTACATGACTCATTTTATTTGATACATTTATAAAATTGTGAAATGAGTAGGAAGAATTGATGAAATGCTTGTATTTTCAACAGAAACAAACATCCAGAGCCTTTTACATGATTTGGGGTTGGAGCAGTACTACCCGAACAAACTCTCACTCAGTGATGTGCTACAGATTGACACAAGGTCAGTGACAGATGAGCCAGCCCAGTCTCTGTCATCTTTGCCATGGCTGTTCCTGAAGAAATTGATGATGGTGAATGTGACTGCAAGAAGTGTCAAATATTCATCAGATGAGAATGAGGATTTGCGAAGCTTAGATTTTTACAATGATACATTTGATTTCCTGAATGATCAGAATAGCGGTGTAAACCCTTTAGACATAGTGACTGCCCTCTTTCTTTGTGCAGATGGTTTCCTCCAACAGGAAATGGTCTCAAAAATGTCAATGTGTCAGTTCTCTGTTCCTTTACTTCTTCCAAACTGTGACACACAACAGTGCATGTACATGCTTTGGGCCATGAGAGATATTGTGAAAAAATATAGACCTCATACCTTGTCAGACCCAAAAGGTTTTGTGGAGGACAGAATTGTTCACTCTGAGCTCCCCCTAGTGTCTTTTGTTAGACTTGGTGACTGCAGCATTTCTAAATCTCAGATCTTAAACAAATTGCTCAGCAACCCCCAACAATACCATGACACTTTTGTACATCGTGACATGGACTGTGGAGACATTCCAAGAAGGATATCAAATGGATTAGTGGAGATAGGTTGGTATCTGCCTTGTGGAAACAAAAACATTGATGTTTTTCCGGAACCTGTGGCTGTTGCAAACTTGAGAGGTGACATCAAGACCTTTGAAACACAATACTCCTTCTTATGCCAGACCTCCACTGCAGTTTTTGTGTTCTTTGACAATCTGGACACAAACTACAAGTTACTCACCAACCAACATGCTAAAGCACAGTTTTTTTTAGTGGGCAATGTGCAAAGTAAAGCATTTGATTTGGAACAGCTGAAAAGAACCGCATCTGAAATGAGTTTGAAGAAAAACAACGTAATTCTGAAGACCAATCAAAATGATGCAAATTTTGTTAAAAATCTGCATTCTGTAGTAAATCACGTAATTAACAATCATCCCAAAAAAACATGTCTGGAGGGAATGGACACTGTAGCGCATGAACTCGGAATTCAAGTTGATGAAGACATTCAAGAATGTCAGAAAGCAAAAAATAATGCACATATCTTAACGGAAAATATACAGGACACACTGCAGTTCAAAGAGGATCAGCTTCCCCTTCAAGGTAAAATCTGGAAAGATTTAGCAAAACTGGAAAAAGAGGAATGCAGACTCCGGAAAGCTGGTGATCAAAACATAGAGACCTACAAGAGTGATCTCCAGATTAAAAAGACTGAACTCAGGAAAGAGCAAAGTAAATATGATATCTCAGAGGCAATGTCCTGCTTTGTTAGTGCACTAACAAGTTCGAGCCAGGAGAGGTCCTACTTTTTGAAGTGGATGCGGATGAACCTTGACAATCTCTCAAGAAAAAGCCTCTCTTGTCTCCGTGATCAGTACAAGGAAAAGTGTCAGAAATTTTCTGAAAACAAAGAGGAAATCGCACAGCTTGACCAGCAGATCTCTAACAGTTCTTTAGGAATAGAACATTTCCTGCGTGAAATGGGCCAACTCTATGAAGCTGCAGTGTCACTTCCAGAAAACTTAGAGTCACGTCAACAAATGCTACACTTACCCCGGCTCTGTGCTAAGCTGATGTTGGATGGCTTTCCTCTGGAACTGGTTGATGGAGATGCATCAAACATTCCTCTCAGATGGGTGAATGATGTGCTTATGTATCTGAACTCTTTGGTGCAGCCCAATAATAAAATCATGGTGGCCACCGTTTTAGGAGTTCAGAGCACAGGGAAGTCCACCTTGCTGAACACCATGTTTGGAGTTCAGTTTGCCGTCAGCAGTGGACGATGTACCAGAGGAGCTTTTATGCAGCTGATCAAAGTCACAGAGGACATCAAGAAAGAACTTGGCTGTGATTATTTAGTGATAATTGACACTGAAGGTCTGAAATCCCCTGAACTGGCAAAACTAGATGATAGCCATGAACATGACAATGAATTAGCCACACTTGTTGTTGGATTGAGTGACATCACAATCATCAACATCGCAATGGAGAATTCCACAGAGATGAAGGACATTTTACAGATTGTAGTCCATGCTTTCATCAGAATGAAGGAAATAGGTAAAAAACCCAAGTGTCAATTTGTCCACCAAAATGTTGCTGATGTATCAGCCTATGACAAAAACATGAGAGATCGAAAGCTTCTGCTGGAGCAGCTGAATGAAATGACCGAAGCTGCAGCTAAAATGGAGAACAAGGAGGAGTATAAAAAGTTCACTGATGTGATGGAGTATGATCCAGAGACTTGCAACTGGTATATCCCTGGGCTCTGGCATGGAAATCCTCCAATGGCACCGGTGAACGCTGGCTACTCTGAGGCTGTCTACGACCTTAAAAAGAACATGATTGATGTAATTGGAAAATGCAAAAACAAAACACTTGGAAACAACATAACAGAATTTTTGGAGTGGACAAAAAGCTTATGGAATGCAGTCAAATATGAAAACTTCATATTTAGCTTTAGGAATAGCTTGGTGGCTGATGCGTACATGAGACTGTGCACAGAATTCCACAAATGGGAATGGTCTTTCAAGAAGCATATGCACTCTTGGTCAACTCAAGCTGAAACCAGAGTGTCAAATTTTGAGACGTTCAAGCTGAAATCAGACAAATCAGATCTGAAAGATCTTTTATCCAAACTGAAAGAAGGAGCTGTCACAAAGCTTGACACCTTGGAAAAAACCACAATGGAAAATCTTTCCAAATACTTTGAACAAACAGAGGGTCATGTCTACCTTGTGGAAAAGTACAAAGAAGACTTTGTGAGCAGCATAAAATGTCTCAGGAGGGAAACTGAGAGCGCTCTGCTGATGCAGCTTGAGGCAACAGTGGACATTAGGAGAGGAATGAATAATCTGGACAACATCAAGAAAACATTCACTGATACAATGGAGAAAAAAGTGCTGGGTCTACTGGAGGAGTTACGCAAAAACAACAGCTCAAAGAGTGACGCACATATGACAGACAAAGAGCTTAACAGATGTTTTGATAGAATATGGCAAGAAACCATAAATGAGCTGTCATTTACTGGATTGAAGGAAAGAAAAGTATTCGACTGTGTTTTCAGGCAACTTCGAGAAAACATGAAACAGAAAGGAAGTTCTGTTGCAGAGCAATTAATGAAAGTAAAACTGGAGAATTGTGGAACAGGGGTGTTCAAAATCACTAAAGAAATCTTTTACAAAAGATGGATTAAACGCATGTTCAACGACAACTCTGCAATGGACCTACAAAATTTAGCAGATAATATCATTCAGACATGCTCTCAGTTTGTCCTGGACAAGACAGAGAGACATTTAGATTACCATGACACCTACATTCAGGAGATCCTACAAATGATTGATGATAGATTTATGTCCAACAAGAATATAGGGTTTCCAGAGGAATTTGAACTCTCTCTCAAACTGCACATTTGTGGGTTTAGTGCAAGAGAATTTCAAGGCATGCATAAATGTTTCATCAAGGAGAATGACCCACGCAGACGCCTTGATCAGTTTAAAGACAAATATCGCAATGATTTCAAGGACCTGTTCCATGATCGTGATCAGTGTCAGAGAAAGGCAGAAGAATTCACCAAACTGTGCTTGATGCCTGCAGTTGAGGCATTCATCTACAGCTCCTTGGGTCCAGACATTGTTGACAAAATGCTTCAGGGAAAAAATGCATTTCAATTTAGCACTCGTGCATTTTTCCAGTACTCGCTCTTAAAGGAACTTGTGAATGAAGATGACTTTGCACAGTATTTAAAATACATCAGCTCCTATGAACATTTTGTTAAAGGCTGGATATCAGATCGAATAACCAAACAGTTTTCAGATGACCATGAAGTGTCTGAATTGGAAGACGGTCACCTTAGAGGAATCACCAAGGAGATATTAGAAGCTGTCAAAATGGCAGGGAAAGAAACGAACAAAGATGGTATCAAAGGATTCATACATTGCATATGCAGGAAGCTTGAACAAAAGCTAATAATTCCCAAAGATGCTCTAGAAACAGTGATGGTCCTAAACAATGCATCTCAGGAGCCATTTGCTGACTGGCTAACCAAATCTGTAGAGGAGATGGAACAGACAGTGAAGGAACAACTGAAGAAAGTTGACATACAGGGAAAACTCTGCAAACTCAAGATTAAACCCCAGGATGAGCTCTTCAAGAGAGTGTTTGGATGTGGGAAACAGTGTCCTTTCTGCAAAGCTCCTTGTGAGGCTGGTGGAGAAGCTCACGCTGATCACTGTGCTTCAGTTCACAGACCTCAGGGACTCGGTGGATGCAGATATGAAAACAGTGAAAAATTAGTGTATAACATCTGCTCAACAGATGTCCACAGTGAAACACAATTTAGGTGTTTTCAGACTGATCACAAATATCATCCTTACAAAAGATACAGAGAAATCTTTCCAAATTGGCACATCCCAGCAGATGCTAGCATACAGGCCTCAGATTACTGGAAATATGTGATGGCCCGGTTCAACGATAAGTTTGCTAAGGAATACAATGCTCGCCCTGCTGATGTACCCTTGATGTGGAAATCTATCAAAAAGAAACAAGCAGAGAACAGTTTAAAAGAGTCTTTCAGCATCAAATAAACAATTACTCCATTTCACAACCATAGATTCAGCATTTTGGCAGCACTCTCACACTTCACACACAAAATATCCTCAAAATATACATTGGTAACTTGACTCTCTGTTCACACATGACACAAAACACATGACTGCTTAGTGATTGAAAAACGCTAATGATTACTTACAAATGGTTTCAGCGAACTTCCAGTAACCATCAATACTGCTTGCACTTGAGAATGGGAATAGGGGTTAATCATTCAAAAGTTGAAATACAGTTTAACTATATGAAAGAAAAATATGATATATGCAATGTGCAACATACAAAATCAAAATACAATGGTGAAATGTTTTTTTTTGTTGTTATTGTTGTACTGTTTGTTATTTCATGAAAATCTTATTTTCCTGTTTGTTGTCAAAATAATCTACTTTTAATTGTTTTGTATTTTTATGATGATATACTGGATTATTACTCTTGTGAAGAAGTTATTGATATTGATATTTTGTGGTTTTAATGTACAATTTAATGTAACCAATTTAACAAACCTATGCTTTGGAATAAGGTACTTGCTAAATAAATCAATTTAAATGCAAATATGTTTTATCAAATGCAACCTACTGTAGAGCGACACAATTGTTAAAAGATCACCCTGATTGACATTTTCCATGAAGCTGCTGTAAAACAATATGTAATGTGATGATATGTAATGCATACAAATAAAGTTGAATCAAAATGACAATGATTTAGCTATAGGTCTATTTACCCTTTGACACATGGGCTATGATCCAGGATCCAGAGACGGATTAATGCACACTTAACCCCCCATCAAGGAATCAGCCTTTAGACAGGTCATAATCCTTCCCTGCTATGCTGAAACCCCTATACAGTCACTCGCTTCAAAATTTTATTTACAAACATTCAAAAAATAACTCAAAACACGAAATAGGATAAAAGTTAATAGCTCCGATCTGACATTCATGTCTATGGTATGATCCAAATAGATTCAGTTACATTTTTCTTTGCGTTTTTCACATACAGAAGACAGTCGTTAAGCGTTCACTTACACGACAGCGTTTTGGGGGCCTGAAACTGCAAACTTTTAAAAACCGGTTTGAAAGTGTAAGTTTTTGAAAATGATACTATTATCGTCTTCTATGTAAGCTAAAAAAACGTGAATTTGTGAAAACAGTGACTTCATGCATATGCATATTATGTCTGTAGGTGCGTAGTGTTTCTTTACAAAGTGACGTCACCAATTACTGGTTTGGTAAATATTATGCAACGTTTTTAGTTGTTTTTGCAGATCTGTGTGAATGAGGATCATTTTGATAAAGTTGTCACCTGAACTAGAAAATCGTTAAGGAAAAACTTTGTCTGACACTTTATATGTCAATAACTTTCTCTTCTCCAATCAACCTTGCTTCTCATTGCATTGACACAAGTGAATCACTATTGATGGGTGGCGAATAGCCAAACGTGTTGATCTCCTATAATGCTGTTGGAAATTACACTGAAGGTACAGCAATTTAATGCAGTTAATTCATGCACTACTTCTAATTCAATGAATCATTTAGATGATTAATTTGATTAAAAGGAAACAGAGTCTGATATCTGGCTATGAATTTGTTTAATGTTCCCCAGATCAGAGTCACAGCATACAGTGTGTAATAACTTCTAAATAAAGAGAAATATCATCACTTTATATATTTTTTTCCTTTTTTTAAAATCCATTATTAACATGTTTATTCTTCATCAAGTGTGGCATTCTGATTCTGAACATATAGTAAAACAGGGCAACAGGTGTAAATTTGATTTAAGACCCAGTAAAATTTTTATTTTGTTAGAGACATAACATGTGCTTCATTTATTCAGTAATCTTTACTCCATCAGGCTTGACATATTGAGACCCTCCTGCGCTTTCTATGCCATCTTTACTCTGGCATTATTTTACTAGATGCTTAATTCATTAAAAACAGTATATACTTAAGTGTAAAATTGTGACCACAAAATAATACTTTTCACCTATTTTATATATTTAATGAAGTCTTGATTGCATTTTGGTAAGATTTTAATGCTACAACAAGTTTATGGCAGATGAAATACTTCTCATAACCACCATGGTTTCCAGCGCTTCCTTGGCTTAAATAACTAGAAGTTCCCGTCCACATCCATATTAAAGATTTTTGAAAACAGGCAGGCTTTGAATCTGAAACAAACAGCTGATCATACTTGTGCAGAAATATGTGACATTGATATGCTACATAATACACAATCTCTATGCTCAAATATAAGAGCACCTCTATCCACAGATCCCAAAACTAAATGAAGCAGCAGAAAGTGAATTTAACCTCTTACGAAATGCGATTCATCAATTTTGCTGGTGGCTGAATTACAACTTGCACCTGTTGTCCTGGTCACAAAGTATTTTATATTTCATTCGACCAGATAAAACAAAAACCAAACAAAGGGGAAAAAAACATTAAACAAACAAGTAACTGAATATTTACAAATATTTTCAGTTGATTTGTTCTCACACTTAAAAATGTACAGTTAAATTCTATTGATCCCCCTCTCGCTGTACTGGACGCCTACTGAAGACCCAATGAATGGCTCATAATGGATGTAGAGTCTTTATTCTGGATGTACCACAACATCACACTCTAGTGGTTGAGCGTACAAAACCAAACAAGAAAAATAACAAAAGAGTCTCAACTCATCCCTTAAAACAGTATTATTAGAATTGAGGTTGTTTTGTACGCAGCTCTAGTCGACTCCTCGTAGTTTGTTTAAAATGGAGTTTAGTTATACCTACAACCACACAAAAGTCCACAGATGGTACATATCCACAGGTCCAACGTATAGACTCTCAGTAACCAGAGCTTGTGACAGTCTCTCGTTTAGTGTCCAGTTGTTGCTGTCGTCCATTGGGCTGTCGATCCACAACACAGAATAAAGTTCTGTTTTTATCCCATACTAAACCTCCAGTATGCTCACTCAGCAATGCTATTAGAGTCTGTTGATGTTTTAGTACATTGTGCAGCATACCGGCATTAGTTCTTGCTCCATCGTGATGGTCCCGTACGGCCGAGAGAAATGTTGTGGGCCGCTCAGACTCCATACACTGGCAAGCTGAGCCGACAGTGAGACGAACACTTCCTGACACAAACCGTCATCCTCCCGTGACACAGACAGCAGTGGCAGAAAAATAAGACTAACAAGGCATGAACGAAACAGAAGTGATCGTGTAAATCCTGCAGTTGATTCTGAGCCATTCGTCCTTTAACCTGAACATGAAACTGTCTAACAACCTGTAATATTTGTCTGTATAGATCTGGTTTGCCGCAACCTCTATTTGCTGTGCTTGTCATAACCAAAAAGGTCAAGTGTGCAGTGCAGACAGATGTGTGATATGTAGAGTTGTGGATTAACACACCAAACTGATATTACGAGGTGCTTCCAGCCTCTTCTACAACTATTTTGTTTGTAAAATGGTCTGAAGCCAGGAAGGCTTTCCTGAAGGAATGACACGGTCTCAAATGTCTAGCTCTCTCTCATATACTCTTACCTCACACATTCAGGGCACCTGGCAAGAGACATATTGGCTAGAAAACACTCTTCATGTGTGTACGTGGACCAATACACAAAAAGATGCTTATTAAACTGGGTTGTCGAATAGCAAATGATGTTGAACCGAACCAAGAGAGGCTGAGACAGAGAGAGAGATTGGCCGAGGCCATCGTTTGTATTTGTCTCTGTGAAAAATTATGCGAATAAAAGCTGAATATTGGTCACAGGCCCATAAAAGAGATGCAAAGCTACATATGTATTCACCATTTTCGGTATTTATGCAACTGTCCGGACCATCACAGATGGCTCTGGTAGAGCACTACATGGTTGATGGTCAAATAATAGCACCAACAACTGTATATGAATATTAAAAACAACATTTGAAAGAATATTGCCAATAGATCTCTTTCTGGATGCGTCCTATAGTGGTCAGACTGAGGAGGATGTTACAGTTTGAGTGATGCTGATGAAAACAGCACTGGGGAAAAGCTTTTTGTAACCATTTTAAGCAAGCAAACTTAAAAAAAAAAAAAATGCAAATAAGCAAAATGCTGTGGGAGTTTACAGCTCAGTGTCCTTCTTGGTGCTTTAAAATATTTCATGCATAGATCCCCCAGAGCAATCCATGTAAATATATATATTTATATCATTCTTTTATATATTTGTCTTTATATTTATACATACAAAACTCTTCCTAAGAAACAACACGTTGCCAAATCAAATATATGTGATAAAATGACACAAACAGGGCAGAGCGAGAGAAAAAGAGAGGAGGTTGGCACTTTTGTTTTCGTCTCGTGTCAGACGCTGTCATTTTCTCTCATTCCCCGTGTCTCTTGTCACAAGGTATGATTTAATACTTGACACAAGACTGCAGGTAAACACAACATATCCAGCTTCTGTCTCTCGTCAAATGCCCCTACGATTCATGTAAAACATAATCCGAGGACACAGATCACATTCGGACAGCGTTTCGCCGGTAATGGAGTAACAAAGAAGGATGATGAAAAGAAAAGGATGGATGAAATCTGCACTCTGCCAATTTAGTGGGAAATGTCACCATTTCCCCTCATGACATCAGATCAGCTTAGTCAATCATCGACGCCTCTTCTTTAAGGACATTGTGGAAAAACAAACAGCATGTTGAATCGAGTACGAGGCCGATGATCTGTCACCGCCGGCCGAACCTGTTGCTCACCGTAGCGTCTATGAACAGAGCTCCTCTAGTGTGTACAACTTCTACGAATCCTTTGATTTTGTCCACTTGTCAGCGGAACCGAGAGCATCTTAAGTTTAGGTGCTTGAAAAGGTGAACAGAGAGAGAAAAGTGGATATGTATGAGAGCTAGTCCTCTCGTTCGGTGGCGCTACTATACACGGGTGGTGGAGTGAGGGTGGGGTAAGGTGTTGTTGTGACCGGTGGTTGTGGGGAAGGTGTTGAAGGCATGGAGGGGCTGCATGCCGGTGATGGTGCTAGGAATCATGGTGATAGTATTAGGGGTCATGAGCGGGACATCGTCGGGCGCCCGCCTCAGCGCCAACGTGTAGTCGGGTGGGCATGCGGGACGTAAAATATCATGCGGTCGCAATGGCTCCATGTCGTGGTGGGCGTCGTGCTCCGAGTGCTTCATTTGCAGGGACATGATCTCTTCCTCCTGGCTGTGGGCCAAGTCATTAGCCGGGACGCCTTGTTGCGGGGACAACCGGTGCCGTCGCATCTCGTGCCGTTTGTCACGTTTGTAGTAAAGCGCGGCGAAGGCGAGGATGTTGAGGAAGAGGAGCGATGCGCCAACGGCCACCGTCACGCTCAGTTCCGTGGAGTAGTCTCGTGTGTCGCTTGGGAAAGGAGGAAAACGAGGGGGCTCTGAGCTATCTGGGTCCGGTTCCGAAGGGAAGGTTGGCATGGGATGGCGTGTCGTACGGGGACCTTTCCAGGAAGGGGTATGGGCGGTATCGGGAGGCAGCCGGGTTGCGGCGGTGCTGAATACTGGATCGATGTTGTGGAGGTGAGGAACCAGTTCCAGCCAGAAGGCAACCTTATTTGCTCGGTAGTTGTCCCGGATGCGAGGCTTCAGGCCGATGTGGAGATACTGCTTGTCTTTAGAGTTGAACTTGGTCCAGATCACTTCTTCAAAGCGGTTGGGTTTGGTGTGGATGAACTTGGTGTCCTGAGGAACAGGCAAGTTGGGATCCCTAGAGACAACAGATATCTTTTGTCAAAAGAGTGTTTTAATCAATTCCACACCAAGGATGTGAGCCATTCAGAACTCAATTGTGAATGCTTTTGAAATTCTCGTATTTCAAAACTGGATACATGACTGTAATTTGATTTAGGGCTGGGTGATAAATCAATATTGATCAGGAAAATAAATCCACATTATCAATTATAAACTTGAGTCATTTTCAATATGTAGCCTACATCTGGAGTCTAGAAGATCTGCTGCAAGTCACTTAAAAGTATTATTATAGTTATTTTAAGGAATATCAAACAAGATATGTACAATTTTAATTTATACATAATACAAAAACTGTTATGCAGCACCTTTTGTGGCACAACATAAAAATGCAATGTGTTGTAAATTAGTTGATATATTTTCAGAGAGAAATTTGTATTAAATCATAACAGAATCCAGAAAAATACACTTCTGTTTACTTATATTATAAGTTTATGACTATGTTTACATTCATTCTCGAGGTCTAAGAAACATGTGAAATTCATTTCCTTCAAACATTAATGGTATGAAATGAATTTCATAAATTTTGATATTGAATGACAAGGGAAAAAATATCACGATAATACTTTTGGCGATATTGTTCAGCGTTAATTTGAATGTTAGAAATTATAATGCAAATGAACTGAAATTCAATTAAATGTTTTATAGTTATAATTCAGAGAGAGAGAGAGAGAGACAGACAGACAGACAGACAGATAGATAGATAGATAGATAGATAGATAGATAGATAGATAGATAGATAGATAGATAGATAGATAGATAGATAGATAGATAGATAGATATTTTTAAAACTATAAAAAGCCCACCCCGTCTTGGCAAAGTTGGTCCAGTAGGTCATGACCACAGCGCTAAGCATGACATCATTTTTGGAAAAGTTGCAAGGGAAGAGGTCAGTTGCTCCGATCATGGGCACGCCAAACACATACGGGATCTCGTCCCCATGCGCTGCGTCTGCCCATTCGGGTCGAGTCTCTGTTTGGCAGTGGTGGTAGAATGTGTAGAAGTAGACGGGAGACTGATAGTCCGCATGGAGTTTGGCAGTAGCGACGGCTGGCGCCACCCACTGGTGATCAGTGAATAATGCGAGCAGAGTCTTGCGCCGCATTTCCCCATTGTCTCGGTCCGCCCAGTCAGTGTACATGAACTTAATAGTCTCCCTCAGGATGTCTTTACCTATAAAATATAAAGACTAATTAGAGTGAAGTGGGGGAAGACAGACAGGACAGGAATAAAGTAGAAAATATGGAAACAAACTGATTCAGTATAAGTGACTGATCATTTGGTAAATTCACATATTTGAGTGTGTGAATGCATATGTTTGTCTAATGGACTTGAAAATGTCCATGAATGCATGTTATTTAAAATAAATGTCACATCCATAGGCCATTAAATACCAGGGATTTGATATATCACATAAAATGGCACTCAAAGCGCAATCATGATTGGCATAGCTTGTCTTTTATCGCCCTCTGGTGGAACAAGTTAACAACAGCATCAAATCAAGAGTAAGCAGTAGCACAGCAGTTACAGGAATTTTATTTTTATGTTGTTGTAATTAGTATTACACCTCATTATAGGCTTTGATTTTTTTTTTAACCATAACATTTGTTTTTGTTTTTCACCTTGATAAACTCTGGCCCAATTTAATATGAAGTCATACAACCTTAATATTACCTTTATTAATGAGAATCGTAAGACAGGAAAGAGTTTACCTTTAGGGTATCCATAGAGGTTATCCACAAAGTTGGAGATGGTATAGTCAAAAGCTGCAGCTGAAATCCCCTCTTCACTCTCAGTGCCCCCATCATCCACAAACTTCAGCCCCTCCCCTTGATTTACACCAATCAGAAGGTCGTAGTTCAAGAACTCCCCCTAGTGGAGAAAGAATGTTACCTCCTGATTTGTTTCCTGATTGATATCTCCTATTTGTTTCACTACATTAGTGAGGACACTGCATAGACTTCAATTGATTTCATATCATGTTAATGATATTTTCTGTGGCCTAACTCAACCCTTACCTCTAATCCTACTCATCACAGAAATGTGCAACACTAAACTGAAATGAAAACATGTTTTGGTTGATTTCTAGAACTTTTTAACAGTTGTCATAATATTTCATTATAAAAGTGAGGACATTTAGCTCTCACAAGTATATTCAAACCTCTCTCTCCTTCTCTCTCACGCTCACACACACACACACACACACACACACACACACACACACACACACACACACACACACGTTGTGTTTATGTGTTTTGTGGGGACTTTCCATAGGCGTAATGGTTTTTATACTGTACAAACTGTACATTCTGTCCCCCTACCCCTAAACTTAACCCTCACAGAAAATGTTCTGCTAGTTTAGATTTTCAAAAAAGATAATTCTGTATGATTTATAAGCTTGTTTCCTAGTGGGGACCAACAAAAGGTCCCCACAATGTCAAGATTTACTGGTTTTACATACGTTGTGGGGACATTTGGTCCCCACAATGTAAGGAAAACAAGTACACGCACACATATATATACTTCAATGAACAGGAACTTTTCTATTCTCCTAGAATGATTTCAAAGAAGAATCTTAGTTTTAAAGGGTAGATTATTAAATAAGGGCTTTAAATGTTACATAATGTTTCTTTAATTACTCACTCCTATTTTGAAATGTTACATTAGTCAGAAATTCAAATGCAAATTAAGCGAGGCTTGTCGCCTACCTAGACTTTTTACATTTCTCTCTTTACAACATTTATAAAAGGTGTGAAAATCAGAGAAATTTCACTTTGCACTTTTTCCTAAGAGAAAGATAATTCCTCTTCTGCTTCATAAAAAAAAACATTTTATTCCAAATGATGGAAATACAGAGCAGCAGTGACAGTTTAAAATAAATTGTTTTATTAATTTAGAAAAGGCCATTTTATATTTAGTTTTATGAATTCAAGTTAATTGATCTTATAAGCATAGCCATTTTTTTCTACAAAACCATCATCACCTTTACACACAATATCAAAATGTCTACACCATCACTTTTTATAATTTTAGTGTCCTTGATTGACAAATCTCCAACATATGTGACATCGCTGTTTATCCTCATTCTGCATTTCAAAAGCATGATGTCGTTTTCACAGAACCTGCAGTTATTAAAGTAGATTTGATCAGGCTCTATTCAAAATCTTGATCTCCGAGCCTCACTAAGATTTGGTTTAAAAGGTAGTTTGTGTGGTTTATTCAACAACCTAGACCTTTGCTTGAAAAGCGGCAGCTCACCATGGAGCGTGTAATAGACTAAGCTGAATTACATTCCCACAAGTCTTAGAAACCACCGACACAAATGACAGTAATCACAAAATCACCTGCTGCATCAGGATCTCGGGGTCATCTGGCACAACGTCTCCATCCATCACAGGTCCAAACGCAATATGGTAGCGGGCCGGCTGGATGTCCTGGTCCACCAATTCTCTGAAATTTTTCCTGCGGAGACAGTCCACCAGGTCTGCGGTCTCCCCATATGTGCATCCTACTTTACGGGCCAGAATCTTGGTGTACTTCAAGGGCTGGTAGCTAATGGACCAGCTGGAGATGGCTGAACCACTCTGAGCAATGGCTCTCTGGAACAGGCCTGGGTTAGGAGGGAGGAATAGCACGCTGTTAAGTAAATACAAGAAAATCTGTAGACATAATAGACATGTTTTACACATATATGGGTAGTTTTCCAAATCTTTTGTTTCAAATCAGCGTTTCGGAGCGCATATCAAACTGCCAAAGTCATGTGATTTCAGTTAACGAGGCTTCGTTATATCATAAATGTTTCGAAATGTTTCAAAACTTCAATGGTTCAGCACTGATGGCGACAATCTCTGAACCAACAAATCATTCGGATTCACTGAGATCGCCCCTCAGCCGCAAACCAGCCAACAAATGTCGATGGTTTTTACCTTTACCAGTTTTATACATTTGTAGACGTTTTAAAGAGACATTTGTATAATTAAATGGAAGAAAAATAGTTAATAGTCTCTAGAAGCGCTGAAAATTGATAAAAGAAAACATATTATAAGGACACTTAATATTTAATGGTATTAGATGATTAGTTAAATGCATTTTATAGATTAAAACATATAACATTTAAACAATAAAACATTTGCAATGGGTTTGTAAAAGCTATTTTTATGCATGTTTGTGTTGCATGTACACTGTTTTGACCAGCAGGCATCACCACAATGGCTTCATACGAAATGGTTTCGAAACAGCAGAGCGCACTGTGAAATTTCGAATGCTTTGAAACAGTGAATCATTTTGCGAAGCAACTGACCCTTCGCAAAGACCCTTTAGTTACTGTTGCTTTGTCCGACAAGCCATGCGCTCTCACGCCACACATCATGTTCTCACGCAGTGAATAATACAACCCTGAGCAAAGAGGACACTGACAACGCGTCGACAGACATATGAAACAGTTTCATTTTTAAAATATTTTATTTTTTATAGAAGTTTAAGCAATACTGTATAGTGTCTCTTTAATGTGTCGTGACAGATCGCTGAAGCTCCTTTAAGAGGCTCGTGAACCAACCAACGAAGCTCGTGAATCTCTTCATACTAGTTCATTTATAGTGTCAAATAAACATGAATGAACATCAGAAGGAATGTTGTTTAAAGCGCAGAAAGATGTGAGAACATACAATTTTTCAAATTCAAGTTCATCAACGTTAATCTACTAACTCCCCTGACTGCTTTGTCAGACAAAATGGCGGATTCTGGGTTATGATTGGTCAGATCGCCTGTCAATCAAACTGCCGGCGAAGGGTCAAATGGTTCAGTTGATTAGAAAATCTCTGTAAAGTTAGCGCTAGCAATTTTGATAATTTTCACAAATTTAGAACCCAGAATATGTTTATGAATTTTTTGTATTAATATCTAAACATGCAATATATTAAAAGAAATAACAGAGCCTCTGCTTTAAAACATTTTTTTTTCTAACTTCATGCATTCTTTTTTATCTAGACTTGAATGTGGGTAAGTTTAATAAAAAAAGAAAATTGAGAAAATTGCATTTTCGTCAAAGTCTACTTCGGGATTGGATTCAGAACGATGATCAAAACAGATAGATCGAGTCCATCACCACACCCAGTGCTTCACAGTCCTGTACCTCTTCCTGTGTCGACATTTCGTTCGGTGACGTTAGGCAGTTTTGATTTATATGCTGTTTAATATTTGATGATCACTTTATTTTACATGTGCATTTAAGCAATGCTTCTATCGCTTATTTCTGCTTCTTCTTTGCCTGTGTTTTGATCTGGAGATTCTGTACTCTTTCAGAAGATATGTAACAGCGCCCCCACCATATAACAGTGAAAACATGGATTGCGGGAAAATTCCACCAATGGGCAGTAAAGAGTTATATTAGTTTTAAAATGAGTTAATATGTCACCCTGAAGGACATGCCAGTTTTCCACAAGTATGTCATGTCAACCCGTGTAACAGTGATATGAAGGTATACTGTAGTATGGCTATTTAAATGCTATGCTGTATATTCAGTATGCCTATATCCTGCTTGTTAATGGGATGGAATTATTTGATGTTAATTCCAATAGAGCTCAGCAAAGTATCAGCTGGAATTGCATCAAAGAAAAACCAGAGATGGAAAAAAATAATATGAAGATTTGGTTTGGCACAAACAACCTTTTTTCCCTGTGATTATTGAGCTAACATTGTGCAAATTCCATCCTCCATTGAAATAATAACTGTAAATCTCTTGCCGCCTTTTCTCTTACAAACACTTTACAAACAAAGCTTTTTTCTTTCTCTCAAGAGAAGTGTAGAAACATATTACCGAAGGGCTCTTCTTCTCCTTGTTCTGCCCTCCTTCCTCTCTTTCTGTCTTTTTAATTATTGAAGAGCATGTTACCTTTCCCAGGGAAATCAATACGGAGCTGCTGTAGCTTTGTCTCTTCTAACACGCCTGTGCTTTTCTCTTTACCCAGCTTGTCCAAACAGCCACACAAACACATACTTAGTTAAGCTGTGCTCAAAAAGTCTCTTTGTTAATTTGTTTCTTTGTTCCGCTTCAGTGAACTTTATCTGTTTACTTAAATGTAATCTTAACACTTACCCACAAACCTCTTTATTTGTTTATCTCTTTCTGTTTCTGTTAGCTTGTATTCTATACAGGGAAATGACATGGCTTCTCCAGGGATAACAACTGTCATGACTTACCTGGTGTGATTGACAGTTGAGGGCTGTAGGACTGATGTTGGGTGAGGATGACAGTGATGATGAAGATGGTGCAGGTGAAGGTGGACTTTTTTGACGAGCATTGCAAAGAACAGAGTTGGACAGGACGGTGAGACATTTTGGAGGTAACACACACACACACACACACACGCACACACACAAAGCATTAAAAATGAGATGGATGTGCAGGGATAGTATTAGTCTGTTAAAAGTATTAACATGCATGTACACACACACACACACACACATTTTTTTTTTCTTACCCTCAGAATGGTGGGACAGGATGAGTAGGTTGACACATGACGCTCCGGCCCCAGAGCCAAAGATAGTGATCCGTTCAGGGTCGCCACCGAAGTGTCCAATATTCTCATTCAGCCAACGCAATGCCTGGATTTGATCCAAGAGGCCATAGTTCCCTTTAGCAGACTGATCTCCTGTGCTAAGAAAACCTGCAGTTAAGAAAAGGAGAAAAGGAAAAATACAGACAAATTTGTTAATCGATAGCAGTGTTAACTAATTAAAGAGTGTTTCCAGTAATTAAAATACAGCCGATATAAAATAAAATATAAATATGGACCCTTTTCATATTTTATATATATATTTTTAAATTAAATATGAAAAACTTGCTTAGATTTGCAATGTTGATAACTCTGGAAACGCATCATCAGTCAATGAAAAGATGAGAAACTTAAAATGTCTCTATTATACTTTTTTTTTGAAGGTTTCTATAGATGCATAAAAAACACTCACATCATTTTATTTCTTAAAGAGTCTGAAATTATTCATTCAAAGATTCATATTTGATTCTTTCTTTAAGCAGACAATAACTTTATTTGTTTAAAACTTTCCAGACCTTTTACATTCACAAACAGCTAGATTGCACACTGCATGAACGGTAATATTCGAAAAAGCATAATAGGGGCACTTTAACACTTTAAAAAAATGGAAATGTGAAGAGTTGCCTTGCAAATTAAAGGAAATAAGTTTAGGTTGAAGTACTAAAATGACTAAAACAAATGATATAATGATAAATGATATACAGTAAATAAATAAAATAAAATAATATAGATTCATTTTTTAGAAATTATATAGAAATGAAAAAACCCTAAACTAATAAAAATGACAAAATTATTTCTTGAACCAAAATTAAAATGAAAGTTTAAAAATAAAAGCTAATTCAAAATGCTGTAACAGAATATAAATAATACTAAATAACCCTGATTAAGAGTGCAATATTGCCATCATTTTGGTATTGTTTAGCAGTAAATCATCTATAAAATTGAAGTGAACTGCAGGACAGTAGCACACTAAAAAAGAGAAGAAGAATGAATGATGGACTGAAAAAACTAAACAAAAACATTTGATTTGGCAAATAACCACTGATCCTATTGAGTCAAATGTCTGCTGATAACAGCTGTGCAAGAATGAAGGTGACGGTTTATTTGAGACATTAGAAAATACAGAGAAGAAAGAAAGAAAGAAAAAGAAAGTGAGAGAGTGAGAGAATGAGTGGGTGCTCTAATTTGGAAAAAACTGTTTCATCTGCCTCCAAGTCACCAGGAACTTTACAGATCAAAGTCTGACATGCACACACACACACTGAAGCATATGATAATATTTCCAGAGCGCATGTAGAAATATTCCACTGGAAATAAAATGCCTGGACCAAACTGCTTCACACATGGCAGTGTACAAAACCAAATGCATTGCTGCCTTGGTGTCAGGTTAGTCAATGACTTAACAGACAGCACTTCTAAATAGCTGTTTCCGTCCAATGTTGCGAATTTATCGCATAAAACATTTTCGACTAAAGCACCGTTTCCATCCAGTGAGTCGACGAGAACAAAATTGTCACTTGCTAATAAACTGGCTCCAAATATCAATAAAAATGGAAGTTGCTGCAGTAGGAGAAGCTACTGTGGGTCTTTTTCGTAAACGACTTGCGCTTCAGAGCACGCAGACGAAACACAATAACTGTGGCCTTGTTATCTTGCTTTCGGAGGCAGATGCCTGCTGTTTGGAAACGCAGTCATGTAAAACAGTTCTGGGTGGTAAATATATCGGATCATTTTGACGACTGACTTTGGCTCAGGCAATTCAGAATGACCAAAACAACATTTCAGATGCTGTGCAATGAGATCGGTCTGCTGGTTGGTCCAGTTATGCCATCCCATCGCAAATGTCTTTTTTCATGCACATAGAAGAATTTATTAGGTGTGTTTCCATCGTAGTTTATGCGCATGTTTTCTTATCAGATCAAAATTTATGCTCCTCAATTGAGTGCATGAGTTTATGTGCATTTTTAAAATTTATGAGCAATTTGCCGTTTCCAACCAGGATTTTTTATGCGATATCCCAAAATGCGGATAAAAATGATTGGAAACATAGTTAATGAACGCAGTGTGCCTTCAAAGGAAAGCTTTCAGAGCAGCTTCCAAGGCACCTAGAGATACATTAAATACCTCCAAACGCACCGGAGAAACTCATACTTTTGAGTTGGCAGTCATTATTGAAGTCAGAAACAAATAATTAATTTGCATAAAGCTAATGGAGAGTAATTGGCTTTAAATTAACTGACTACAAGCTCTGTCATATAAAAAAACGTTAAAGGGATAGTACACAGCAGTGAGTATTGAACACACACACAACGTGAACACACACCCAGAGCAGGGGGCAGCTGTTTTTGCTGCGGTGCCTGGGGTTAGGTGCGAATGGGGGTTAGGTGCCTTGCTTGCACCTCAGTTGTGGGTAATGAGAGTGGAAGAGAGCGCTGTTCATTCACAGCCCCACCTACAGTTCCTGTCGGTACTGAGACTGTGCGTGATGTCGTGAAAACTATGAATATTTGACATGGATACACCACTAACAACTTGACTTTTTGGCTAGGAAGCTTTTAGAAATAGAACAATAATCATTAAAAAATACATTTCCACTAAACTTTGGGGTCTGTAAGATTTTTAATGTTTTTGCAAGTCTCTTAAGTTCACCATGGCTGCATTTTTATTAAAGATAAAAACAGTAATATTAAAATTGAAAATAATAGTTTTCTACTGTAATATTTTAAAATGTCATTTTTTCGAAATGGTAGTTTATAACTAATTTACAGCTTTCAACCACACTTTCAGAGACTATTTTCAGTCCGATTATGGGCTATAAAGAATGACAAGAAGTGCATCTTAGTAAAGAGGATGTTACACAAACACTGAACTCTGATGTGCCTTGATGCCTTCCTATATCCATATACTGCCTGTGAAGGTGCATCTTTCAGCTTTCAGACAGCTGCATTCTCTCTTCTCAAAAATACATGAGCAAAGAACTCTTCTCACCTAAGACCTTTCTGCTGGATTTCTGTGAATATCATGAGACTACCTGAATTCATAAATACTGTGTGATTCATAAGTCTGAGGTTGCTAGGAGATAAGAGCGGTTAGATTATGGTTGTGGAAGGACAGTTAACAACATAGATTTATCTATCATAGAGTTCAGAGCTTGACAGTGTGACAGCTGTGACTTTGCTATGCATAAAATGACCATAAACAACAACAACAACAACACCACACACACACACACACGTAGATACATCCATATTTTATTCACAATATTTCACCATGTTTTTCAGTATAGTGTGGTAGATGTTTATTTTTTCAGGATCGATTAAAAGATATTCAAGCCGACAAATTTTACCATAGTGACAGTGACCAAAATATTATCAAAGATGGCAATGTCCATAAAACTGAAAGTGACAAGTGAGGGTCAAGTATGGTAGTACATACACGGAATTTGTCCTCTGCATTTAACCTATCCAAGTTGGTGCACACACATTAGGAGCAGTGAACACACACACACACACACACCAGGATCAATGGGCAGCCATTTTGCTGTGGTGCCTGGGGAGCGATTGAGGGTTAGGTGCCTTGCTCCAGGGCACCTCAGTAATTTTTGGTATTAAGACACGAACCCACAACCTTTGAGTTACCAGTGTGACTCTTTAACTATTAGGCCACGACAGGAGTCCAAGTGGGCCGAGAGTTAATCCATCAAATCTTCATTAACTGACAACAGCAATTTTTTTAGATCTGGGTGGAGAACGAAGCATTTGAGTGGCGCTTAGAACTCAAAACTCAGAACAGTGACTGGATCTAAAACCTTCAGATGACACAGCTTTACCGAAACCACACATGAAAACCCGCTACACACAGTAGGCACGCGTTTGTGCAGCACAGAGCAGCTCTCTCTGTCCAGTCCGCTTCTCTTCACAACTTCACACAACGCGGCCTTTCCGAGAATGAATTTGTCTGTAACTCATTTGCAAATTCATTCATATGAAAATTTTCCATTGACAATTTCTAAATTGTTTTATGTATGATTTCCACAAACTATCAATTTTCTCATGCTTTATGTAAAGGGCCCTTGAAAATGTACTTGGAAACAATTTAGTCTAATTCTTATCTTTTTTTTAATTGAAAGCATAAGGGGCAAATTCACTAAAAAGTTGTGCCAGTTTAACATGCACATGATCCAATGATGGAGTCATCACGCCATTCTATTTGCATAATTTCTTTAGTGAATTGGGTGCTAAAACAACTCAAACAGCGCAGTGAAATAAACGGTGCTAACAGCGGGGCACAATTCATTCCTAGTGAATAGCGATGTGTACCATTATTCTGACAATTTTTAATCAATTCCAGCCCCTCAATACACCGTTAGCATGCAGTCCACATCCACACACAGAATATGAAGAGAGATATTTGGATTATTCCTCAAAGAGCATCAAAATAGACTGTGCAAAAACGTCACATCAAAGAGCGTCAGTTACGGAAATGAGATTATCTGCGGCTGTTAAGATATATTATGCCATCTTCAGTAGATTTCTCACTGCAGTCAAATCATTTGCTTGTACAATGCAACCTCTTGCTCAAACATGTCTGTTGGCCTCAAATCTCCTTGCGAACCTTAAAATAATAAATTTAAATTGTCCTTTTGGCCCGAGCTTTGTGAGCATCCATTAAAACCACCACGGTCATTACTGAAATTTCACCCCCTAACATCTTCAGCTTTAGATTGATCTTCATTATCATTATTTCTAGGCTCTGTCAGCCACATTATCCAGGAGAACTGTGTGTGTGTGCGCGCGCACTGCTGTCAGTATTTAAAAGACTGTAAAATTGGCTCTAAAAGAATCCTCAGCAGAAATTTGGACTGGAAAATAAGATCCCATTTTTCTGATTAGCTATTGTGCTTCTCTCTCTCTCTCTGTGAGTGTGTGTGTGTTGAACTGCACTGAAGACCTTAGGTGACATTTCCTATATTGGCTTTAAAGAGATAATTTGCTTTAGCAATACAGCACAACCAATTATTTTATATAACCATAATGTTTAATTATACCTATTTTGTCATCTGTGGGTCATTTTCTAAATGCCTGGATTTGAGCAAAAAAAAAAAAAATGTCTGTAGTTCAGCTCTGGAAATGAATGGGAAACCAGCTGACTTGCTTATTGTCTGATGGGTCATTCATACAGTAAATTTTTTGTTATCGGTTTCAGTTATATATCTTGACATAGTTGATATATTACCACAATATCCTGGGGTACATTTTTAAATCATTACACTACTTTGAGCAGATGTTTCTGTATTTGTCATATCCCCAGGTGCAGTGAAACTTCTGACATCGAAAAACTGGTGATTCGTTAAGAAATATTACAAGTGTTCCTTCATTTTTTCCTTTCCCTCATTGAAATGTTTCAAATAAAATGTGTTTTCTTGGGCCTTTTCCATCTTGTTTATTAATTTATTACTTAATGTCACATTATTAATGTCAAATAATCACATCCTGCCCTAGGAAAGGACAACATCATGTCAGGCGGTAAAACAACAGCATAAACTAAGTATTAGTAATGCATTTGGTTTGTTAACTCTTAAACATTTCATTCTTTTTTGATACAACGACAGACGACAATACCTACATTTCAAAAGATGTTAAAAATATCAATTATAAAAGTCAGCTGAAAAGTCATGAAATAATATTTAAACCAAAAATTGCCATCACTGCAAAAAAAAAAAAAAAAGTCCTTTTTGGAACCTTTACTTTTACTTTTAAGTGTACCATATTGCCCAAATATGGCAAGATTTGACTGATTTACATGTTTGCATGTGCATTGAAATGTTGATATAAATGCCAATGTAAAAAAATTACCTAAAAATAAATGCAAAATTATCAGCGTAATCTCGCGCGGTACTTAATTAATTGAACATCAGCAGTAATGCACTGTGAATTTTTTTAATTCACAACTGCTTGGTGACAACATACCGTGTGCAAGTGGGTGTTTATGTGTTTTTGTTGGTATTATGTGTAGCTGCTCGCAGTTTTCTGCTGTGATTCCCACTCTGCTTGCAGGGACAAGACTGAGAAAGCCGCACACACACACACACACACACACACACACAGTCTCACATACACAGATGAAAGAACAGATGGAGGAGATAGACACATGAGACTGCTATAGAAACTGTTCACTGAAAGTAAGCACAGAAATGTGTGCATGTTTTACTGTTCCGTTAGAAAGACATTTGAACCTAAATGATAAGCTGGGATCTCTTTCTTTTGCTTTCTGTTTGATTCTTTCTCTTCTTCTCTCCCTCCATCTTCCATTTGCTCTCATTTGTTGTGCCCTCACACACTCTACTGGCCCTCCTGCCCAGGGTAATGGGGGATGAAATAGGGGTGACAGTGGGCATTTGTAGTCCGCCACTGCATGATGGAACACAGAAACACACAAACACTCAAACACACACCTCCACAGGTGCTCTAAACGGCACTAGGGCCGCCACAGTTTGTGTGCAATATCAAGGCTTTAGAAAAGAGTAAAGACGTAATGCATTTAAACACACTCCATATAAAAATACAACACTTATTTAAACACAAAGTGCCAGGCTTGCACAGCTCAAGAACAGATGTGCTTGCTGTATAAGCAATGTGTAAATGTGTTAGGGCCGTATGCCATTCAGAACTGAATTGACATTTAAATTTCAGTTCAGGGCCTGAATTTGAATTGACAGAACTGTAATTCCATTTTGAGTGCAAGAAAGTATATTAAAGTGGTCAGGAACTGCATTGTTTTATTGTTTTATAATGTTTCCTGGGGTGCACTAATAATATTAGTAAGGTTTTTACATCAAAAATTACAATTTAGAAATAAAAGACATTTTTCCTACCCTAATTTTAGCTTTTTTATTTGAGGGGGCTAATTTGCTCTGTTTTAATTAGTGTGTCTGCTGTGAGACTTCAGTGTAAACGCCCACTACTGTGACATTACCTTTAGATCTATGGAATTATATTTAGATCGTGGCATGAAAGGTTGCAGTGATGAACATTGTAGCTGATCACAGACATGTTGATGAACGCATGAAAACAGTGATCTCGTCATTGCAACTCAATTTCTACACACTAACGAATGCTTTCATCACAACTAACAGTGCAAACGCAATATACCTAAGAGATTTGTTGAATAAAATGGGAGTTTTGCCGTCCACTGATAAACTCGCGCCTGTTTGATTGACAGCTCCCGCGATTGTAAAGGGAGCGCTCTTTGATCAGTTTCTATGTATAATTTAATCAATGTTTAAATAACAGATTATTTTCATCCTACTAAGAGAAACGACGTGAAGTTGTCTGGTTAGTTACTGGTTTGATTTACTGACACATAGACAAAGAATACCTGACTGTACATGAATCATTACATATCAGATCAGGCATTAGAATTAATACAGTTACTTACATGTTGTTGCATTACTGTCGGGTACATATTGTAAAAGTCTGTTTGCAAAGCTTGCGCCAAAATGCGATTGATTTACCAAAGAATCTACAGTGAAATGTCCCGAATACAAATAAATAATAATCAACTGAGACAATCACATTGTTGAAAATAAATAACCATATTCCAAGCATTAGGATCCTTTGTTATTTTTAGTATCGCTCTTCTCTCCTAGTCATCTCGCAAGCCAGTGGGTGGGGCTAACGTTGCAATGATGAAATAGACGCTGATTTCTTCTGCGGAGGCAACGTTTCACCTAACTATGATAGGCACATTCCGGGATGAGTCGTTCGCTGGGCCTGGTGTCATTAAAAGCTTGTTTTGGACTAACAAGGAAGTTTTAGGTTCTGAAACTTTCCGGACATTCTTATATGATGACCTCTTATATATCAAAAAGCTCAAGGAAAAGTTGATTTCTCAATTTATGACCCCTTTGAAATGATTTGTGAAGAATTTTATATTACTGTTAACATCAACAAACTTTGTAAAGCAAACATTAAATATATTGGCTTGATAAAGTTTGGTCTAAAAGTTTAGAAACAGTATAAAACCCATTTAAGTTGGAGGTTTACAGGCAGAAAAACTAGATATTGTTTCCTGTCTATTAACTTCAAGGGTTTTAAACAGCAAGCTCTGTGACTCAGTAAATCAAATACGTTTTATTTTAAGATGAGAGGACTGTGGGTGAAACTGAGGATGGTTAATGATTAATAATTAACATTCTGGCTCCTTTGTGTTTAACAGATGGCGCTTGAACCATAAATACCATCTCTTAGAATTCCTGACTCTGTCTTTCTCTGTCATCTCTGAACTTTTGTGCATTACTGTCAAATTTTGTTCCGCAGTGTGAGAGACTGACTCTCTGTGACCGCTTCCCTGAGAGTGTCCAGGCAGCATCATGCTTCAGTGGTTGCATGACTTCCTGTGATCCCACGCTGCGTTTCCTCCCACAGCTCAGAACTTTCCCACCTCTTTCTGTTCACTTTCATGGCACTCAAGCCAACGGCGGCTCAAGCACTCAAACAAATCTTTTTCCACTCATACCCTTTCACTCTCTCCCCTGCTTTCTTGCCTTGCAGCATAATTAAAAAATGCAAATGATATGATAAACTACAATTCATTTTGATGATGCAGATTGTGGCCGTTTGTGTTGAATCGAATGTGGAGAATATTTGAATAAATCTGTCTGATATCAGCTGTGTGTGCTGATAAGCATGAAATGAACAGGGCCAAGAATACCAGGCTACATCTGTCTGGTGTAAAAAGGTGGAGGATCTGGACATGTCTGGAAAGTCAAAGGGTCAGAAGAGTATCATATTCAGGTGAAAGTGTCAAGAAAATTCTGGGTTATATATTATATACCTAAATCATAGACGATTTATAGAATTCAAAAATTATAATAATACGAGAACAAGAATTGTTTTGCATTGCAGTAATGAGAATTCGAGGGGGGAAATATGCTTAATTGTCATGCTTTATTTTATTTAAACAAAATATAAATTCTTATTTCTGTCTTTTGATTTAGGAAGGACATATGACCTGGATATTTTCTTAAAAGGTTTCACAATTTTGCCCATTATTTACATGAAGTGGACAGTGGCCCATACAGTACATCCACAATCTCCTATAAAGCCATATAATCCTCCTCTTTGTCTGTCTCTAAATTTGCCCTGAAAAATGCTGCCAGTCAAAATTGCCATCGGTTCAATGATGGAAGTGAAAGCGATGAACTCATGCATTCATAACTCACACTATAAATAAATTAATACAATAAATTATACATTAATGTCATAATGTTTTTTCTTCCTTATTGGGAAAATTTCAGCAGGGAAAGAAAGAGAGAGATGCACTCTCACACAATGCCTGAACTCCTGTTGAGCCTTTCAGAATTTCACAAAACTTTCATAATATTTTGCAACTGGCTGACATTTATTAATAATCATCTATAAAAACTAATGGCTCATAAATACAGATTAGAATCCCACTGTTTCATATTTCTATGGTAATACTTTACATTGTCTAACCAGATGAGAAAGACAGAGAGAAATATAAAGAGAAAAAATCTGCTTAGCACGGAGAAAATGTGCTAGACGACAAAGAGCCTGGTTGCCAATTCTGACAAAGAACTGCCTGGTTAGACAGGAAGAGAGTGTCTGATCGACATGTAAATTTGCATTTATCGGAAAGAAATGATACCACAAAAATAGACTGATGTGAAAAAAAAAATCAATTTGAATTGCAGCATGACAGTCTCCAGGAATGGTTGCATACAGAATGTCTTAAAACTAGTGGAAAATGCATAAATATCTGATCAGATATTTCTGATTGTCCAAAGGTAATTAGTCACATTTATTTATATAGCGCTTCTTACAATGCAGATTGTGTCAAAGCAGCTTGATATGTATATAGTATTCAGTATTTAAACTGGGGCATTTCATCATCATAAGCTCTTGTTGTTTTACCTTGATACTTTGTAAAGATGATTTCTTTATTTTTCCAAGTGGACTAATAAAAACAAAACAAAACAAAAAGCAACAACCCTGTGTGGCAATTATCCTGAAAGCTGCTTAAAAATCAACTGGTCTTAAACGTTAAATGTTTAAGTCATTAGCCCCTTTCATACCGCGATTCCAGTAAATACCATAAAATTCATTCACACATCAGTACCAAAATACCGGTAAACACTGTAATGTCAATCATCGGAAATGACCTTTAAATTCGGAACCGTTTTCTTCATCCACCTGGATGAGGAGAAGGACTTTAGTTACATTTTTGTTTTTTTACTTCTGAGTGACAGGCATAAGGGGATGATCACACAGAACTCGGTTTTGCTCTAAAAAAATGGGACACATGATAGTTGCTATATTACTGCAGTTACTATAATACGCTATAGTAACTGCAGACTGAAGAATGTAAAACAAAGGCAGGGTCTCGAGTGCGAGACGCTTCTTAGGTGCTTCTACATCAGAGTTATCATTTCCCTCTGATTTTAGGGATAAGTTTAGGGTAGAGTTAGGTTTAGAGGTAGGGATAGGGTTAGGATTACATTTTCAGACAAGAATGTTGTTCCAGGATCAACAAAATATGTTGACCCAGGAACATCAGGAAGTGGCAATGTTACAACTTCTCATACTGAGAAAACGCCAAAACTGTTTACACATGATCTCTTAACAGTAATTTACCAGTAAAGACTGTGTGTGTGAAAGGGCTAGTAAATATAGACTTTGGTCTATAGGTGAAGGAGACTTGTCAAGAGAAAGAGAGACTGAATTTGCATAAACTTTTCTGCATAGGAAGTTTTTTCAAAATACTGAACACATTTTATGGAGTTTCTTTAATGTGTTTCTTACTCCGCATCCGTTTCTCTTTTCTCCCTCTCTCTTTATTCTGCAGTGTGCAGGGTTTGGATAGTTTGGCTTCTGGGAGATTCTTGAGTTTTTGTGTTTACCCACTGCGTGTGTAGGGAACAGCGCAATGCACCAGTGCTACCTGAAAACACACAGTTATACACACTTTCTGTCTCTATTTCTCACAGACAAACAGAAACAATCTAATACAGACACTCAGTAGACTCAACCTCAATCTTTTCAGGATTGACACACAAGTATCTCTGTGTGTGAGTGTAAAAATGAGACCTTTAACTTTAAGTAACTTTGCAACTACATGTCAACTACTAGACTTTTAGGTTAGGTTAGCATCAGTAGAATAAGTTGACTTGCAGTTGCAAAGTTATTTACAGTCAGTAGAATGTCTGTTGCGAGAGCATCAAAATAAAGTGTTCGTAAATATTAAAGAGACTCTAATGAGAGTTGGTTGACAAAGTTACATATAGTTGAAGAATGTCTAAAGTGGACTATTGAAATGAGGTGTTAACGTAACTTCTTTCCATTTCATCTGAAAAAAATAAATAAAAAGGTAAATGCTGGCTATGCTGGTGTTAAGATGGTTGGCAAGCTGGCCTCTCAATCTGACCAGCTGAAAGTGCCCAAAGCATTAGCATTATAGTGATTAGTGTTAAAGTAAACCCCAGGAATTAAGACTTGTATGGCTTAATATAACGTAATGATGTCTCTTACTGAATGTAGTAGAAAACCCATGAAAGATCTGCGTTATATTAATTGAGCGTCTTCGATGTTTTCATCCTCACTAATTTTGCACTTTGGCTCAAATTGAAAAGGCTGATCGGGTTTTAAAAGGAACCTTGGGTTTTAAGACTTGTATGCCTTACTAGATTACCGTTGCTCCAAAGTATACAGATGAAAATGTAACAAAGGCATCAGGGCTAAATTGGAGAGAACAAAGATGAGAGTCTTTAGAAAGATTTATTTGTCCACATTCTTCACAACCTCCCATTCTTTTCTCCTCTTCTTATCGCTAGGAAAGCAGTGAAGACTTGCATTGCTTCTCTTGTTGCCCTTCGATTGAAAATTACAACCAAAAGCTTCACAATCATATTGTATTTTGCGTTGTGTTGCGATAACAATAGCAACAGGGTAGAGCCAATAGCTGATGACGTCACCGGCGTAGAATACACTGTGCACCTAAACAAAATGGCGCCCCATTGTCTAAAAAATATAAAACGATGTGGATTTTTTTAAATAACGTAAATCTCTCATGGGTTTTCTACAACATATTTCAGTAAGAGACATCATTTATGTTATATTAAGCCATACCAGGCGTTCACTAAACAGTGTATCAGTAACTGTAAAGTAATAGTATCAGTGCCATAACAATGACACAACAGCAATAGCGCCGGATATGTTTCTAGAAAAAAAAAAGGATGAGTAAGAGATGGAAAAAGCAGAGGCTCACTGGGAGAGTGATGAGAAGAACACACAAGGAGGAAGAGACAGAGAGACAGCAAGAAAGAGAAGTTCTCATATTTATTTGATGATGGAGAAGAGGCTTTTACTGGCAGGTGTAAAGAGCCCTCTCCTCTGTAAGAGAAACAGTCCCAGATAGACAAAGAGCTAAAAACATTCATCTCTCTTTATACTACACACACACACACACACACACACACACACTGTTCTCATGCTCTATTTCATTTATTTTTTAACACAAAATATGATATTTCCTTACATTATCTCTCAGCTTGAGAAAACATTCAATCTCCCGCATGAAAAGTCTTTCTTTTATGGAGGGAAGGGTGTGGCCTCAAAATTAAAGGTGCAGTAAACCATTTCTGAGAAATATTGAAAGTGGATTGGATTGAGCGCCACAACGCACTTGTAGCCAATCAGCAGTAGGGGGCGTGTCCACTCATGATTGGGCACAATGAAGGGAGGGGTGTTTGTTTGGGTTGATTTCAAATATCAACAGTGTTTTTCAGAAATCGCTTACTGCACCCTTAAAGGTGAATGATGCAAACATGGCGCCAGCAGAAGTCACTCTTCATTAAATAAATAATAAACAGTTACTTTGTTGAAATTCATAATACATGGAACCGTTTTGACAGCATGTTGTTTGTTAAGTTGCTAAGGGTGCTGCATAGTGATATAACGATCTTTTCGGTGAAGTGGACATAGCTGTGCTTTATTGTGAATAAAAGATGGCTATTGACCAATCAGCATCAAGGACCGGAATGATCCGTTTTATAATAAGGGTTCCACTGCTGCTGGAAGGCCAGTCATGGCAGCCACAGTTCACTGTTGCCTGGCAACCTTCCAAAGCTGCTGCAAAGAGACTTGCCTGTGCTGTGACGAGACAATTCTGGTCTGTCTACATCTGTTTGTGTCCTTCTCTCTGTGACTCAGTATCTCTCTGTGAGTGTGTGTTTATGTGCATTTGTGCAGCACATGTTTCTCTCTAGAATGGCACACATGTGAGTATATGAAAATGTGTTTGTGAGTCCATTTGTTTGTCATGAATTTGCAGCTTCAGGTAAGCAGCAGATACCTAAAGAGATAACAGTGATTTAAAAAAAAGTGATAGAAAACATGGAGAAAGATTCATCAAGATGGAGGAGAGAGTAAATGTGTTGAGCAGGAAGACGGCATCAGGAGTGATTGAAACAGACAAAGATAAACACAGAAAACAAAGAATGAGAGAAAACAAGGTAAGACTAAAACACACAGAACGTGATAAACATCAAGATGGAGAGTGAAGAAAAGGGTAAATTAAAAAACTAGCTGGGTTCACATATTTTTATGAGAATATTGGGATATAGCACTTGCTAAAAGGAAACACCAAGATGTGAATTCAATTTCCAAAATGCTCATAAAAATGTATACAGCCAGTTGAAGTGGATTTTTTGATTTACTGATAAACTACATTGAAGAAAAAAAAAAAAGATCAAATAAATTCATCTCTTGTAATGAATTCTCAAGTAATAATTTCAGCAGCAAAAGAAAATATGTCAGTCTGGTTAATCTGAAATGCTAGAGTCATTCTTTTAATGATATATTTTTATAATACATATTTATAATTTATGATGAATAGTTAAAATAATTTATTTTGATTGATTTATCAAAACTGAAATACTTATTTTAAATTAACTCAAAATATTTTGCTTTACTAAAAGAACATACTTGGCACATACTTGGATGGAAACATAGGTTGTGTCTCAATCAGCTCCCTACTTCAGTAGTTAGCGCACTGATCAGGGAGTCAGCCATTTTAAGGGCTATCTCAATGGCAAAATCCTTCAAGTGCACTTAAAACTTTGCTCCCTAAAAACTCCCACAATGCACTGTGGAAATCAGGATGCATCAATGCTCACTATGTTCCCTTAACAGAAGTTTTTAAGCGCAAAAAATCATGTGAGCCAACTCACTACACATCATGACCCGCAAAAGATGTTTTAAAAGACAAAATGTTATTTAATTGTGTTTCAGCATAAGCATACATAGCTAGAAAGCTAAAGAACAAAATCTAGCAAATATTTGTAATCAATTTACATCTGAAATATTGCAAGGAAATATGACAATCATAGTATTTAGTATAGTAGTAGTAGTATACATAGTATACATAGCATAATGTACCTATAAATAACAAACAAACAATGTCAGAAGGATGTTTCTAGTTCATAAACGCCAGTACTGAGGTTGTACAACAAAAACATTGTCATGACATCATCAGGGTCCTTTATGTACCGGTGCCCAAATTCATGTACACGATATAATGGTTCATAACATAGGGAGCTGATTGAGATGCCCACAAAGTGATGTAAATGACAAGCAAGAAACTCCACAGCAAAGACTCTGGAATGGAATACTATGGTAAAATCTGTGCCGCTCAAATGCTACTCCTAGATAACTAAATCTGTGAGTCTGTGACACCATTCTGGGCTAGTTTATTAGTATTTGACAGGCAGTGTGTGTGTGTACTTCTCTTGAGCTCCATCTATCATTCTCCACACACACACACACACACACACACAGAATAATATTGCGTTTTGAAATGATGGATCTCACTTCATGCTTTATAAAACAGATTTCCCCCCAACCTCTTCTTTATGAAAATTAAAAATTCAACATTTTTCCCATCAATCTAATATTTCAAACCAGAGACTCATTACTCCACTAATTAGTACATTGAATATCTCATTTTCACCAAAATATTAAATCATGCTCTGATTATAATGAGAAAATTATGATACGATCATTAAATATGCTGATGGTACTGATTATTCCAGAATTAAAAAGGCTTCATTTGTTCAATATCCAATCAATGTGTGTATGAGAGAGAGCAATATGGACGCATTCATCATCCCTTGCATTAGGCTCCTTTTATGCGTGTACACATCTTTCAGCACTCTCAGAAACAAATTTATTGGTATTATTATTATTATTAGCTGCAAGCTAGTGAATATGCATCTCAGTGTTGAGCTGAAATGGCAGGTTTGGGATGAATAGCTGGAGATTGGCGGCCATGATCTTATCTTGCCTCCTAATTACCATGCGGCAGTCAGACAGCCTTATCCAGCCAATGGCATTACAGCCTGCCTCATCATATTCATAAGCTGATTTGAATATGGATTTATTCGTGCAAAGGCTCAAAATCCCCAGGCCTTAAATGCTGACTAGCTACAAGTGATTCCAAAAATTAGTCATCCATGTTGAAAAGCAGCAACAATGCATTTTATTATATACTTTTGTGTTTGTGATACTCAATGAGAGTAATGCAGACAGATTTGTAGGAGGCTCAGTAATTCAGTTCTTTGATAAAATTGGAAAAAAGCAACTGACAGTTCAATTACTGTGATGGCAGAAGCACTCGAACATGCTCCCTTCAACAATGTTGGAAGAAACTCCATAGATATTCAGTAAACAAGTGTCAATTTCTTTCAAACATTGCGAGTTAAACATGTCAATTTTGCCGTGTATTGCAATCCATGCCACTTTTGAGAAGTTGGATGAGACGAGTAGGTGGTAACATGTGTGACAATCTCTCTTTAAATCTTACTTGCCAATGCCAGCACATTAAGAGCTGCTTATAATGGAAGTTGGAGTGAAAAGATTTCTTCCTCTCATAATCTTTCTCGGCTTTCTCTCATGTTATCGTCCATCAAGCGATAAGTAAATCTCAAGCACATCTCAGTTCTCTCAAACAAGAAAACCTTCTGTGCATCAAGGGCATCTTTGACACTGAGACAACATTTCAGTAACATTTACATTGCATAGACTAACATATCTACGTATCTCAGTCTTAAACAATGAATCTGCAGAGTAGTATGTGTGTGTTGCATTGTGTTGATAAGAGAGAAACACACTGTGCCGAATAATATCTTATCTGTAATGCCAACGGTAGGAAAGAAAAAGACCAAATGCTCTGATTAGTTATTGCAGACTGTGTTTTTGTACAGCAACAGCCTCCAACTCCAGGCCTCTGCCATTACAGAATGGGACAGAGAGAGAATGAAATGGAAAAAGAAACAAAAGAGGAACAAAAATGAATGGAGAGTCTAACAATAAGAGTAAAATGTGGTAAATGGAGAAAAATGAGAAATAAAAAGGCAAATGAGGCAAGTTAATGAGTTGGACGAGTCCTGGTTGCCCTCAGACAAAGAGGAAGTTGCCGTGGTATATGCAAATGCTGGTAATAAGACAGACATTGATTTATCCGTACGTGCAGGGGCTCTGCTCTGAGATGCCCATTCCTCATTGAACTTCTGTCAGACACTCGGGACATTGCAAATGAGCGATATTGCGGTGAGTCATAATTCACTTCACGCCGAGAGTTGACCTGGAGCATATGTAGCATGCAGATAATCACAGGTAATGCAATTTTCAATGCAGATTTTGCAGAGGAAACACTGGGTTCTGACTTATCTAGAAGAATCAAAGACTCACTATGCACAGAGCTGCTCTGCAGCGGTTAAAACAACTTCAAAGCGATCGACAAATATCAAACACACGCAAACTCAAATCATTAGGGGGAAAAACGCTTTAATCGAATAGGTGCTGATGTCTGATATTTTAGCCCTGACTCCACAGCCCCTTAGGTGTCTTTTGGTAAATAAATCACAAGTTTAATCCCATCTTCACAAGTGCAGCTAAAATCTTTCTCAGCCAAATGAAGACTCGTGTCCTGCCGGGGGTCCCAAACTTCAGATGGGTGCGTCTTCACATGCTTGGCTGATCTGTTCTGCCTCAGAGGATACGTGTACATCTTTAACTCCTGTGGTGTGGTAAATGCGCTCCAGGTACTAAGGGCTTTTCCGATGCCCTGTACTGGTCAATTCCGTATTTGACTCATGTGGATTGTCATTTGTTTCCATTCCATGGAAACAAATTACTCTTAAAAAGTATTTGTTGCTGGTTCAGCCTTATAATTTCTTGAATAAGCAATTAGAGACCAAAAATTTGTGATGTTAAATGGATAATTCAGACAAAAATGAAAATTCTGTCATCGTTTGAATAGTCACTGTGGTCCAAAACAACACTGAACACCCATTGACTTCCAATGTATGGACAAACTTTTTTGCGCCTCAAAATACCTTCTTTTGTGTTTCACAGAACAAAGACACAAGTTCGGAACATCGTGAGGGTGAGTAAATGATGAAAGAACGTTCATTTTTGTGTGAAACATTCCTTCAAGTCCTTTGGAATAAAGCCGACACATACGAGTTTGAGGCAGAAATGCACCTTCTCCTGAGATCATTGCTCATAAATGCTCCATCTGAAATAATAGATGTACTAATTGCATTTTCCGAGCTCTTGATTTAATATGTGCTATCACCTACTAAGTGTTACCAGGGCAGTGGTATTTAAACTGGCACAGCCCATTTGCACATGACATTGCGTGAGTGCCCGATTTGGTCCTGAGAAATGAGATGTGGTTGACAGCAAGCTAATGAGAGAAACATCTGGGACTTGAGAGTGTGAAAGGGAAACTCTTGTTCTCTTCATAGGGTTCGATTGCAGGTCCCTGCCAAAATAGCACTCCATCTGGCCCAAGCTGTCAGCCAGGATGAACCAATGTGTTTGTAGAAGAAGAGACAGTGTGAGAGAGGATATCCAGTAAAGACAAATGATAATGTGTCCTTATGATAACTACTCAAACATTTCATTAGTTAAACACAACTGCATTCAAATAGTGATGCTCAATTCAGAAGTGAACCCATTTCACAACATATTAAACTCAAAAAAGGTATAATTTAGACCTGTACTGTTGACATGAGCTGTTCTGGCAAATGTACAGTATGCAAAACCATAGACAGAACAAAATGTACCAAAGAAAGTTTTATCAAAAACCGAGTCCCATAATTTAAGTGAAGTGGTTATGAATATATTTGCAACAATGTTACTGAATTAAATATGTGAAACTAATCTGTTAAAATGTGGCAAAATTACCATTCAATAAAGCAGCTAAATTTTCTTGAAATGACACTGACATTCTAAGTTAGTCAGACACTTACATTTACATTTAATCATTTAGCAGACGCTTTTATCCAAAGCGACTTGCAAATGAGGAGAACAAAAGAATGCAAGAAATAAAGCTCCACAGATTGTGTCGCAAAAATGAGGTAACATATAATCCTGTCACTAATTCTCTCTCTCTCTCTATATAAGCATGTTCAGGAGATGCATGTGAAAGTTCAACTTGAAAAGGTTTAAGATGAAAACAATAGAGAAAACGATTAAAGTGCCTTGTACGGAAAGAACAAGATGACAGGCAGGTAGACATTTCAGATGAGAGAGTGAGTAAGCAGCTCTTTATTTATACTTTATGCTGTGTTCACACTACCAGCGACAAAGTGACACAATCCCATTCATTTTGTTGTGCAACCTTAATGTTATGAAGCAACGAGAATACTTTTTGTGCGCAAAAACAAAACAAAAACGCTGTTTACGTTGTATAAACAGTGCAGGCTTCCGTGTTGTACGTCTGAAACGTGAGCAGCGCAGCACATGCGTGTGATGCTGACGCAGGAGCCGGCCAATAATGATTTGGCGTTCGGACGTACAACACGGAAGCGCTAGACTGTCTATACAACTTAAACAGTATAGTAGACTGACAGGGGAGAGACAAAATTGTTGAATAAAGTTGTTATTTTTGTTTTGTTTTTGCGCACAAAAAGTATTCTAATCGCTTTATAAAATTAAGGTTGAACCACTGTATTCACATGGACTGTTTTAATGAAGTCTTTACTACTTTTATGGATCTTGAATGACGGTAATTATGTTGCTTTCTATGGGGGATAAAAAATAAAAAAAACTCTGATTTCAGCAAAAATATCTTAATTTGTGTTCCGAAGATGAATGAAGGTCTTACAGGTTTGAGGGTGAGTAATTAATGACAGAAGTTTTATTTTTGGGTGAACTAACCCTTTAAGCATTTTATGTACTAATTCCATTTATATTTTTCCTTCCAAAATGTTTGTTTGTAGTGGCAAGAAAACTGATTTGTTGCCTTCAACATGGAGTTATGTCAATCATATATGTTACTAGGCACTAGCGATCTCACTTCCAGCTGCTGGCGATATGCAGTGTGATCGCAGCTTTATACGGAAGCTAAATAAAAACTATCTACCTCAGTCTATTTTCCTCATTTTTTATGTGTGCTGCAATACACAACTCCTCAAAACATTTTTCCCCCAAACAACCCCCCGTCCGCAGAAAATCATTGTGTAATACACACCACGGACACAGTAATGATGGCAGTCTGCCATCCGTGAATATAGTTTATATGTACAACAAAGCTATCAAAAATGAGCTCATTATAAAAACCTGTGCCAATCTGTGTTTTGCTTAAACCTTTTTTGACCTTGATTTAATAAAACAGTTTACGGTGTTTACATGATCTTGCATGTTGGGTTATGACATGTAATCAGCTCGGCCATGTAAATGCACTCAAAAGCGTAAAGTGATTTTTCAACTGTACTCAAAGCTGCTCAGAGTGAGTTCCTTGGACATTATGTCTCTAGATATGAATGCAAGGAACATGTTGTGAGGCATAAAAGGCCATTTCAAAAGGCAATCTGTGATTGTTTTTTCAGTTTAATGGCAGAAATTTGCATTCCTTTGATTGCGTATGACAGGCTGTAAAAATGTATTCTTGCTGCTCATTTGGATTATACATTCTCTGACTTCCTCTACTAAAACCTCCTCTTTTCATGGCTGTTGACAGTGAACAGCCCTGGGAATTTGCGCCTATTTCCCCAGGAAGGCATTTTGCTGGCATGTGTCTTTTAGCGGTTGCTCAATACCACATAATCCACATTGAAAAACCTGCTCTGTCTCTAGGTTGAGAGGCCAAACAAATTCCCTGTTATCAGCTCTATTATTATTAGTAGCAATAATGTGGAAATAATTACGGAAAGCATGCCCCCAACCCCCTCCTGCTCCGTTGGGTAGCAACCCGAATTAATAAAGAGAAAATGAATCTCCTGCTTTCGTAGACGAACAGACAGCGTGAAATACAGGCTGAGCTTTTTTGCCATGGTAAACACTTAAAAAAGATGAATGTATGGAAAGCCATTTGTCTCTCTCTCATTTTTTCTCTCTCTTATTCGCATGTTCGGCAGTCTTAATCGCTCTGTTCATCCATGGAAGGATTCATAATTAATGGCCGTTATAATTGTAGAAGGAGAGAAGGAAAGAGGGAATGGGAGTGCAGTAATGAGTAGGGGAGAGAAAATAGTGTGGCCTCAACACTTCTTGCCAGTTCTAAATATGGATCTGGCACACATATTCATAGAGACGTGAATACACAAGCACTGTTTGTCTGGGAATTAAAAACATACAGAAAAATGCCGGATCAGTAGATCACACATATGTACAATAAAAGACCTTAATTTACCATTTTAACAATGCATGTATAAAAGACATTATAGAGAACCCATTGCCTGACAAGGACAAGGGAAAAAAAACATACATAGTTCAAGTCGCAACTTTGGTTTAAACACTTGTAGGAACATTAATCAAAGCATACAGATGGTTTTGTCTGTGTAACCGCAGCTGGTCAGTTAGAAGGACTCTTACTTTTTCTACAATGAATAAAAATGTCCCAACAATTTACTACGATGAACAATATTCATATGATGCTTGTGTAGCGTTTATTTATCTTATAGTGTGAATAAAATAATTCATTCTTATTATGTACTTAAATGAAACTTGATTCATAATTAGTTTTTAATATTTCATAAAATGTTCATTCATTTGTTCATTCAAATGTTCATTGTCCTGGTTACAAACTTCTTGTTTTCACTGCTGTATCTTGCTGGTTCAGCTGATATTTTCTCCGCACTGCTGCCTTTCAGAGAATAGTGCAATGGAGAGAACACATATAAACACCTCTGAGGTGCCCACGTCGCCTGGGGGAGTTTGAACCAGAGTGAATGCGTCCAGCATAAACAAAGCATAAAAGAGATAGTTTACCTGAAAAAATGTAATTCTGTAGAACACAAGAAAAAGCAATATAATTTGAATATATATATATAAATGATGTGGGGGGGATATATATATAGTGTCTTGTGAAAGTATCCATACCCCTTCATTTTATTTTCATCTCCATACACCATATTGACAAAGCAACTTTGTTTCATCCATACATAATGCTCGGAACTGAGATTCATCAGACCAGAGAATATTGTTTCTCACACTCTAAGTCCTTTAAGTGCTTTTTTGCAAATTTCAAGAGGGGTTTCATGTGTCTTCACTGAGGAGAGGCTTGAGTCTGAGTGAGTGACCATCAGCTTCTTGATCACCACTGTAACCAAGGCCCGTTTTCTTCTATTGCTCAGTTTGGCCAGGAGGCCAGCTCTAAGAATACTGGCTGTTTCAAACTTCCTCCGTTAAGGACTATGGAGACTACATGCTTCTGTGAACCTTCAATACAGCAGAATTTTTTGTAGTTCTCCCCAGTTCTGTGTCTCAACACAATCCTGGAGGCAGTGCTTTTGACCTTATGGCTTGGTTTTTCTTTTCTGATATGCATTTTCAGCTGTTAAACCTTTTATTGAGGAGAGCGCCTTCCAAGTCACACCCATTCAACTGAATTTTCCACAGGTTAACTTCACTTGAAGTGTAGTAACATCTACGAGTGAAACTGGAATGCTCTTGAGCTAAATTTCAGGTGTTCCAGAAAAGGGTATGAATACTTATGCAATGTTATTTTTTTCAGTTAGTTATTTAGATAGTTTATAAAGATAGCTACTTTTAATGAATTTAAAAAAAAGAAGGGATACTTTCACATATACATGTCATGTTTCATATAAAACCTGACAAATTTGTGACGGCTGAAATATTGTTAGGATTTTTTAGTTTCTTTTTGGGACATGTTCCTACCTCCATAGCCAAAACAACACTTAATTAGTCGACCCTTCACTCTCTTTAATGTCTTATTAATGTGAATGTGTGAATTCATATAGGCTACACTTTCTCTAACTTCATCAACCTGGTGAAAAAGTCTTTGTGTTCTACAAGCTGTCTTGCCAAATCTCACCAGTTTATACTGACCTTCTATTCAATCAGCCAATAAAATCTCTCAATTTCTCAAAAATAAGATGACCTGCCCTTTATTCTGAAGTTTATACATTTATTTCTGTCATGACACCTCTGAGAGTTTGGCATGGTAATGGATATGACAATGTTAATGTGTTTGGTCTTGGCGGAATAGATCTGCTACGCTGCTCCTGTTGATTATAGCCGCTGCTACAGAGAAAGTTCAGGACTTACTACTTCCAATACATACACGACACACTGCTGTGAGCAAGTAACGCCAGCTTCACACGTCCGGCAATGCGTTCCAGGAGCGGTGCGTCTGCAGCTGTGCGGCGATCGTTTAAGCACTTAGTCTGTTAATGCTGTGCTGCATGTGCTGACTTAAAGTGACAGCAAATTATTCTCATAAAAATAAATATAGATTGACAAGAAAATGTAGTAATTTCACTATAAATGCATATAATTTAACTCTACTGTGTTTCACCATTAACATATGGCTTTTTGCCTGGGGTAAAGCAAGGAAAACTACACTTTACCTCAACAGGAGACATAATGGATGACACTCTTCTCTTCATGGAGATGGAAAAACAAGTTCTTTATGACCCGCAGAATGAAGTATAAAGATTCAAATGCAAAAGAAATTCTTGAGAGTCAGCTATTTTTGTCAATTGTTCGTTTCAATTTAAAATGTTTATGCCACTTTACTTGAGAAACTTAATATATAAATCTATATGAGCATTGAATAATGCGTTGTTTAAATTTAGTGTTTAAAAGTGAATCCGTCTATGAAAGATTGTATAACTGTACTGTGCACAAAGAGAATCGTGCCTGGTGTAAGACTGATGCGTGCATACATGAATTACCCATAGCAGATCCATACAGGTGGAGTTGCGGAAAGTGGAGAGTTTCTGAAAATGCGCTGCAAACTGCAACAGCAAATGATAGGCATGTATTTGAAAGTTGAGCAGCGAGCTCATTGACTATTGATACAGCGGGAACCAATCAGAAACGCCCTATAAGGAATTATGTGATTTCTAGAAGAATGGGTTAAGGTCTTATTAGCTTAACATTTAGAGTTTCATGACAGAACTTTGTATTAAAGGAAAAAACAATGAGCGAATTAACACACAAATACAGAGATTAACTGTTACAAGTCAAAAAAAGCTCATAAATCAGTATGGGAGACCAGATGCAATTGTGATGCTCTAAATTTAGTGAGTGATGACACTTGTTCAGCACATGTTCAATAAAGTTGTCTCTGCGCATGAGAGAAATAAGTGTAATCATGTAATAAAAAAGGTTCTGATGTATAAATGTGATTTTATGGATGCACAGTAAAGGGACGTTCACTCTAAAGATAATAACTATAATGACATAATGATCAGGGGAGATAGTACATTAACGTTGGTGAACTTGAACTCTGTCCATTCATGTCTATTTGATAATATATTTGAACTATATGAAGACATGAGTTTCACGAGCCGACTGAAGGAGCTATAGCGATCTGTCATGAAATATTAAAACTTTGTTAATTTCACGAGTTCACACTTAAAAATAATCAGATAGGGAAATTAGTATGCATATTTGGCGTGCTGTCCGAGGAGAGGACTCCGAGCTTGGTATTTGGCCCGAGCCCAGAGTACTCCCCCCGTATTCTGGTTTAGGAAGTAACCAGGCAAGTGTGAGGAGAAGGGGTGGTGGAGGGATGCTGAAACTGTCCAAAAGCATAGGTGAGTCGACTGCATCGATATATATAGGTTTCTGCTCATGCTGATTGGGCAGGCATGTTGATTGCTGATTAATGACAGCTCTTTGGAGTGATGTGATGATTAGTTAGATCATTTGAACGTATTCCTCCCGAATTTTGTTAATAAAACATCATATCAAAAGTAACCTGCTCTCTCTTGTCTGTCGACGCGTTGTCAGTGTCCTCTTTGCTCCACGATGTATTTTTCACTGCGCGAGAACATGTGTGGAGTGAGAGCGCATGTCGGACAAAGCAACAGTAACTAAAGGGACGGGTCGTTTGCGAAGGGTCAATTGGAATCACTGTCAAAACTATTTTTTTTTTCCAGCTGATGAGCGATAAAGACATTGGCAGCCAATCAAGATCATCTTTAAAGAGCTTGACAGACAACAAAATGGCAGCATATCAATGAACATATCAATACTGGCAGCTGGTGTGGACACTTAAGTGTGGCCTTAAGACTCCTCTTGTGGTCCTGCACCAGAAACTGCCATAGAGATGAATGAGAATGCAAACACGAAGCTCTCTAGGTACCATAGGCCTCCTTGGTAGCTACCATACACAGTGTCATCATGGCTGAGGTTGGGGGCAACTGTAAATCTAATTATTAAGCAAATGGTATGACTGAATGGAAAAATTGACTCTGTAAAATATGTAATGAACATCATTTCATTAATTATCTAGTTGAAGACAGCTTTTGACTGATTAGCATATTTCAGTGAAAAGGGTTTAACTCATCCAACATAATTATAGTGTAGGTTCCACTTAGACCTGTGAATAAGCACATATTATACCTGACAGACAAAATTACCACACAAAGGTGAAAACTATTTTGCACTAAGTACTGAATCGGTGATATCATTAATCTAAGGTATACTCTTATGTGACACAGCGGGCAATGATTTTATTGTCTTATAATTACAAATACTTACAATTGCCCCCAAACGCTGTTACAATCACTCCTGCTTATTCTTATAGAGAAGATGGCAGGTTCAAAGTACCTAGAGTTAAGAAAATAAGTGCATTATAGAGAGAGTGTGTAAGACAGTTCATTTAAAGAGAATATTTTAGTAACCCACTGCTTTTGCTACTGTAATTGTCAGGTTAGTGTGAACAGGAGTTGACAGATGGTACAAAGAACAAAGGTGATACAGACCTGATTTTTTAATAATTCAGTGAGCCAGCTTTAAACCCCCAAAGCAGCTAAATTCACACAAATGATCCAGCGATAACACAAGGATCTAAACCTGGACGCTATTTCAGCTGAAACACACACAGACACACGTGCGTGTTTCAAATCGATTCGATCCCTCAGGGCTCTGGAGGCAATCATAAGGTGGTGAATGGCAACCCCTGCACTTTGCAAACCCGTCCAACTCACTTTCATCAATCACCTCAGCACACTGTTTCTCCTTCTCTGCGTATTTATGTCCAATCATAGGGGACACACAGGTGACATAAGAATCTAAATGCACAGTCATGACTAAGTTGCTGTGACTTAATAACTTTGCTCAAGTACAACAAAACCATCAGGCCTTTTAACTAACTTTCTCACTTCTTTTCCCTTCTGGAGAGAGATAACCATCAGTATAGAGTATAGAGACATTGATGTCACTTTCCCGCTGAAACATACTCCCTCAGCTGGACTGAGTGGCAAAAGAGCCAGCTGCATGACTGGATTTAATAACTGCAAAAAACACGAGTAAAACAAATGATTACACTAAAGTTGGGGCTCGAAAGTGGTCCTAATAACATGTCAAAGAATCCTAATCTATGGATATTGACATGCAGCCAGGAATCGTGTTTCCTGACATTTATGTGTGCCTGATTCCCCATTTTGGATGTATTTTGTGTGTTTTTCGTGGCATTCATTTCAAGCTGAAAACCAATGCCGCCACTCATTGGGTATAACCGCAGTCAGAACGGCCGACGGTGACGTCAAGTGTGTACCCTCTATAAAGCACTTTTTAGCTATCATACTTCAGTGATCTGATTGGCTGTACTGATTTTCTAGGAGATCATGCAGGTAACCTTGTTAACTAGTCAGAAAACATTTATAAAAACTCAAAAACGTGAGCAAATGCACATACACGTGTCCACATGTGCTATTTTGAACAAACCCATTAATCATGTTTAAAACTCATGAAGTGATGACAAATTAATTTGTCACTTTAATTAGCCTATAGTTTGACCACAGTAAAGTCTCCAAAGCTGGTGGATAAGTTCATAGTTTCAGAGCATGACAAATCAGCAATAAAATGTGAAGAATATGGTATTTTATATAGTTTTTTTGTTTTTATAATAATTTTATAATACATTTATAAATACAATTATATTTGTTTGTTTGTTTTTGCTGAAATTATGCTAAAAGAATTTAGTTTTTGCTCATTAATTAAGAAAATATTTAGGCTAAAACATTAACATTTTTCCTCAATCATATCCATTAATGTTTCAAGTAAGTTCAAAAAGGATAATGTTAAGTTCATAACACTCAGACTGTATAAATGTAATGAAGGCATGTTATAACTGGACGTGAACTGGATGTTATAAGAGGACGTGAACAGCTCTAAGTAGAAAGTCACAGGTAGTCATCTCTTAATTACGGTAATTACAACATGGCGTGAAGGCAGCATAAGCTCATTGTTTTGGTTCAGGAGGAACTGTAAAAGGTGGCTCCTGTTTGTTTGTGGGGCTCGGTGACTGTCTGTCTACATCTCTGCATAGCCTTACATAACGCACTGATGAAGTGTAATGTCTGCGTGAGCATGGAGGTATGGAAATACATAGGTTCACAGGCAGGTGACATCTTATCATTGAATGATAAGATGCATTATTTTCAACCTTCATTCTGAGCCTCTGTCTGAAATGTCAGTTTTTAAGGGGCCGCACCTGCTTATCAGTAAATGGCCACTGTTATGATTGGCTAATGTCACTGCATAGGAAAAGACCACTCGCTATTGTACGTAAGTGTTTTGAATATCTAGGGTGAATTCAGGTTGAATCACCCTGAAATGACCCTATTTAAAACCATCATTTACAGACAGAGCATTGTGAAATCAGTAACTTATGATTTGTGATGCAGCTGCTGTTAGATCCAATAAAGTTGGCTGTGACAAAAGTTTCTTTGCAAACTTTCCATTACACTGAGGCTTATTTAAAACAATCTGCAGTCAAATGTTCTGAACAAACATATAATCCTCTGGCACCATTAAACAAACAATACACTTGTTTCCTTCTGAAGTCTGCAGAGATGTAAACGAACTGTTTAACTGAACGTGACAAAGCAAACTTTCTTTCACTCTTCCATTTGTCCTGTTGTCAAAAGACTCAAGTGCGTGGAGTATATCAGAAATTGAATGCATATCTGTATAATTTATCCAGTGAAAAACAACATCGCTGGTTTTAATCTATTAGCTTTTGACGTGTCGCTTGCATCAGGTGTTGACAAATTTCAGCTGTTAAGCAACGGAACGATTGTGGATGGGGCCAATGGCGCAATGCTGTTTAATGCCCCGATCAGACAGAATGCGTTTTTTGCAGTGAGAGGCGCCTTTTTTAAATTGTTTTCTATTGGCAGTGAGCATTCTGCACTGCATTGTTTTGTCTGAATAGCCTTACTATTCACTGACGTCTTTCTCCAAAGCAGCCATATGCAAATGTATTTGCCCTCTGTGATGTCACAGATCCTGCAATATCAAAACGACCCATTTCTGAAGCTTGAATTGAATAAATGCTCAACAAAGACATGTCAAAAGTTTCTCGTGTCATGACCCTTTTAACTTATGAGCAAAATTGGAATATCTCATAAATCATTTGTGAATAAAGCACCGTTTTCATCACATGTGTAGATGAAAACGAGAAGAAAAATCGTCACTTCCAGGGAAACTGGCATCTCAACTATGATTATTTTATCAGAAATTACTTGCGCATCAGAGATGTAACTTAAAATGAGAGATAACTACAATTATTTACCAGTACTACAATATAGCACCCTTACACTTGCTTATCTAAAAAGGTCATACATGGTGGCTGTTAACAAAAAGGTCAGGTGATTGAAACGATGAATAGAAAAAAATTCTGAAGAGTACATTAATGCAAGGCAGTGTGTAGAAGTCTCAGGATTTAGTCTGTGTGTGTCCGCACACCTGCTGTCACTCATTCTAAGTGAACATGAAGGCCAGCACTGAACAGCGGCTAATGGAAGCTGATGGGCAAAAGCTTACTGCTCTCTGAACCAGCTAGTAACACACACACACACACACACACACACACACACAGGTTCACTTGCCTGTGACACACTCATATTTGGAATGTGTCTTGGTTCAAAAGAGTTCAGCCTTTATTCAGCAACGGCGTTTGCACATGGTTATTACACTAGCAGCAGTCTTAGAGGGTGAGAATAGAGCAGGTCTGAACTGGCAATGTCCAACCCAGAGCTGTGAGTGAGAGAGGTACCAAAGAGAGTGTTATAAAACAGTGTAAATGTAAAAAAGAAAAAAAGAGTAATGGATGAATGAACGTATCGATATGCATCTGACACGTCTATGTGACCAGGATTAATTGTCTTAAAACTAACAGATTTAATTTTTGTTATATGCAGAGTAAAATTTATAAACCATTTATGGCTTTAACATTTAACTTTGATACTTAAAATTCCTTTTATACATTTTATTTCTTTAACCAGAGAGAGTTTCAGCTTTAAAGCAGGAAAATCGTTATAAATATGTGACTTTAAATATTACAGTTATGTTAAGCTATGTTATTACAGCTATGTTAATCTAAACCTTGAGCGAACTATACTTACTGTTCGCTGACTGGCCCCCCGACTAAGCCTGGTTTCTCCCAAGGTTTTTTTCTCCATTTTTTGTCACCTCTTGGTTACCTGATGTCAACTGTTGGAGTTTTGGTTCCTTGCCACAGTTGCCTTTGGCTTGCTTAGTTGGAGACACTTGGCCTGATATTCAACAATGTTTTTATCTGCCTGCATTGACACCATTGTATGCGAACTGAACTGAGCTGGACGATTACATCAGTGTTTTCTCCAGTGCTGATATACAGATAAATCAACTAAATTAATAACTATTGATTTTTACAACGGAATGAATCAATACTGAATTTATTTATGCTGGACAATGACACCATTTTCTTTAAGAGCTGCTGTGCAGCCAAAAATTATTTGCCAATTTTTACTGTAAAGCTGCTTTGACACAATTTGCATTGTAAAAAGCATTATATAAATAAAGGTGACTTGAGTTGACTTGACATACATCATTTTCATCTATTTATTGTGTAAAAATTATTTGTATATATTTTATATTTTAAATATAACTATAAACATTTCTTCAAAAGCTACTTCCTTGCCAAAGATAATACTGTTAGTACAAAGGTTGCTTGAAATGAAATATGAAAAGCTTGCATTGTGTAAAACAAACAAAACAAGAAATAATTATTCTATAAATAATGTGAAAAATTATAACTGTCACGATTATCTGCTGGAGTGCCCTTTAACAGCCACCAGAGGGCACTCTACCTTGAAGGATTGCCACACTATTGGATTCCATTTCCCACCATGCACTATACAGCAACTGACACACTCACACTCAAAGACTACATTTCCCAGAAGTCCTGTACCTTGTCACTGATCACCCCCAGTCAGCTGTTGCACATTACCTGGACTATTTAAGAGACACTCAGCCCAGTATTCATTGCTAGGTCTTGATTTACTGTTGTGTTCATTTCCAAGTGTTTTTCCCGTGGTTGGTTTCCTGTTTTGATTTCCTGGATTTCCGTGTTTTACCCTTGCCTGTTCCTTGGACTTTGTTTGTTTGCTGCCTGACCTGATCTTTCGCCTGTTTAGTGACTATGAGTTTGCTTATCCTCTGCCATGTATTGACCATTGCCTGTTTGACTACGTCTGTAAATAAAGCCTGCATTTGGATCCCACTCCGCTGACTCAACATAACAATAACAATATAAAGTATTTGTTTTCTATGATGTGTAAGAAAAACAAAGAAAAAAATTCTTAATATCAATGTTGAAAAACAGTATTTTTGTGCTTTCTTTTTCAGGAGCATTATAAATGTTGTTACAGTCGTTTTTATTCAATTTAATGCAGTTGTTTCAGTGCCATTTTCCCCACAACCAAAACATTTCATTGTGTTCATTGTGGTGAAAATCACATAACGGAAATCTTCATGATGATAATTTAGAGTTAAGTCCTACTAACCTTGGTTTCTGGTTTTATTTTGTAGAAACCATGGAAACACCAAAGGCGCTTTAATATATTACATGTTTTATTAGACAAGGAAACATCTTTTTTGATACATTTATAGACCGAAAACTTATCATTGTTATATAGCTCAACACATTTAGTTTTAGATTAGATTTTTTTTGTGAGTACCATGCCTCAGAGGAAAAACACTTTGTTGTAACGTTAGCTAACATAGCATAATCAGACGCAGCTTTATTTTTAGTAAAAGTAATACAGGATTTTCTCCACAATACAATACGTTTTAAAATTAATTGCATTCCATTCATCAACACAAGCCACACAGCATTTATTATGATATTCAAATATTGATCTATCTTCCTGCAATGTGCAACAAGTGTCTCACAGCAGCCGGCAAGGAAACTCACAGAGTAATGCGCTGGCGCCGGCGACAGTGGCTTAATGAAAGTTCTGCTGCTCGTGAGGCGTGTGTTGCATTCGTCTCTCATTCTCAATGGCTCCATCGGCCTCGTTCAGCTCCCACAACACTCGGTCCTGCTCTGTTCCACACTACAGTAACGTTAACAATCGTATCCATGAAAATGATTTCTACCCGAGTCCTGATGTGTCCTGCTCGATTCTTTTTCACCGGCTATGAGGTGAAGACCACATGACCCAAGATTCCTCACTCAAACTTGGCGTCATCAAGCTACATCTTCATTTTGAATAGGCGACCTCTAGTGGAAAAAAACTACATGTTGCACCTTTAAAATGTATGAGTACAAAATAAAAATCTGCCAGTTCTGCTACTTAACTTAACTTACTTTAAACTTTGAATTTCTTGACTTAAAAATTTTGATGTAACAGATTGCCTCAATTTATTTTTGAATTTTGCCAACTTATTCGGGTTTACAGTTTATCTGGAAGGCATCTCTACTAAAACCTCATTCTTAATAAAGGGTGGCATGTTACTAAATAATGTTAGTCAATAACGTTACCCTTTTCAAAGGTGAATGAATTTCTACACCAGTCTCAGTTGATTTCCCAATTCAATCATCTTAATGAAAACAAAAACAAAAGCTCTATTCATCTGTGATGCTGGCAAGACATTCAAAAAAGATGGCGTCTGAAAGTTGCTATTGGTGGTTTGTGTGTAAATTTTTGAGCAACATTTTCAACTTCTGATCTCATTTCTAGCAAGAAATTAGTAAATTGTAGTAATTAAATATTTGCTTAGTTTTCACCAAAGCTCGCTCTGTTTTGCTGTAGATTGTTAAACCGTTATGCTATCTCAGAAGTCTGTCTGAAATCAGTTTTGTGAGGTAACGCTGCTTGCAAAGTCATTGTGTAACCCCTCTACCCGGGTCCTACTCAACCCGCTCTGAGCGGGCCTCGAACCCGGGTCTTCCGGCATGGGAGTCGGACGCTCCAACAAGGATGCTCAGAGGAGTGAGGTTTACTCGCACAGCAACTACTAGCTGGCCTCCGTTACAACTGCATGATAGGGCAGCAAAGCAAAAAGTCAGCTGCCTAAGTTTTCGGACACAGCCCTGGAGTCACCATGCTCCCTGTACAGACACTTCACTAATAATCATGAAAGCAGTAAACCACCCACCAAGACAAAACAAAACAATAACAAAAATGATAGAACAGCAGAATTTTAAACACTCGTACCTCGCACCACTGCTCAAACACGCGAGAGACAGAGAGACAGAGAAAGACAGACATAGATGAATGAATCTGGGGTTTAGGGACGTTAGCCACTGAAAACAGGGGATAAAGGAAGCAAAAGGGGAAAAGGGAATGATAAACTGGTGAGACAGGAGGAGAGCAAAAGGAGACAGATGTTGCTGTGGTGATTTGGATAGACGGGTGGCTATTAATGTTTGAGATGAGGGGAACGGAAGTAAAGCAGACAATGAGAGGATGATGGATGACGAGGAGGAGTGGGACGGAAAAGTACAACAAGCGGAGAGAGAGCATGAACAACACGATTTCCTGGTGAGGGACACTGAAAGAGAGAGAGTGTGTTGTGAATGTACTCTGACAGGCTGTCATAACAGCCACGGGCCTGGACCTGTCAGCCAGGGCAGAGTGCACGGTAAAGAAGGATAGAGGGAAGGAATGAATGAAGGACGGAGCTAGAACTCCAGAGACTACATGGTACTTTGTTCTGACTGGTCAGTAAACACGTCCTACCCTTGTCATGAAATCTGTTCCGCTGTTGAGCTCGAACGAATTTCCTGTGAGGTATTCATCGTCGACTGATCTCTTGACTGGGAAAAAAATTTAAGTTCCTGATTATCATCTTTAATAAACCACAGGTAGTATGAATGTCATCAGTCAAAACAGTGATGACTCTCACAAAATTATCTCATTTATTATTCAGCGCTTTGGAATACTTCATTATGATTGGTCAGTCGCGGCACTGAGAGGTTAAACATCCCTCAGAAGAACAAGATGGTAAGAAACAAAGAGTTAGGTGAGGAAAATAGAAAACATGTTACATTGTTGTGAAATATTTTAAAGATGCTATATGTAGAATTCATAAACTCTTGTTATTAGAAATACCATGTGGCCATTGACCTGCAGTGACCTGCAGGCAGCAAATTATTATTGCTCGCACTACGTACTGTACAAGAGACTGAACATGATTCAATGCCTCAAGATACTTATGAAGTTCTTTTTCATTCTTTGCTTTAGAAGTCAAAAGAAGTTGGAGATACCTTTGCAGCGATATACTGTTAACACAACACATCCATGCTGCTGAGAGCGACGTTTAGACAAATATGTAAATATGTGCTGCACACTTTCCTCTACTAACACAAAAAATGACAGCAGTTAAGAAAGCATCTATTCATACTGAATTGTATTTATTTATTTATTTCAAAAGGGACAGTGCACATTAATCAACATTCATGAATGTAAATGTACCCAAATTAGCCCAAAGGCTAGTTTTCATTGATGTGCATATGTTTGCACCAGCTCTGAAATTATGACAACAGATGAGGTAATTAAATTGACACTGTTATAATAGTTTATAAAGTATATTTGAGACTATGAACTATGTAGATCTGGCTATGTGAGACTATAGCTTGAATTAATACATTTTCTTTGCATGACACATTGACATTGCAGTATAGAGTAGATCTTTATCCTGAACATTCTATAAGTATTCGTTTCATGTGTCATTGAATGGAAGAGAGGCTCCTGGGAGCATAAACGCCATATCCTTTTGTTTTTTAACCGAATCCTTCACTTAAAAGTCAGTCTACAGGCTTTAGGAAGTTGGTGAAGGTCTCCTTTTTTATAATTTCCATTACAAGCTGTTCACACGTTGGCAATAAAAAAGCGATTAATACGTGACAATTCTTACATATAGCCCCTTTAACTATGACATCAGTGGCTAACTGTATTATTATACAGCTTGTCGTCAGTATTGTGTGCATTAGAGTGAGAAACATGTCTTAAGCAGCTTTCCTCTTCTGTATAACGATAACTAAATTGTTTTCAACCTATCATTCTGGCTAAAGTATATAAGAGAAATTTCATTTTATACTGATTGCATGAGTGGACAACACATTGTTTGATCAAATTATGCTCAGCAGGAGATTTCTATTCTGTGACTCACCAAACAGGAAGTGATTTTCACACAGTAAGTGGCTATATTAACTCTTCTACAGTTTTCAGTTTACTCTTTATAAGATAGTAAGTACAAAAAGTATATACTGCAGTGGTGATGGTAAAGTATATACTTTTAAGTTTGAAGTTGGCAGGACATTACATACAACTTTAGGTGCATCTCAATTTGCATTCTTGTGCACTATTCTATGATGTTTTGTAGTATAAGGGTAGTAAATGAAAAAAATTCCAAAATGAAAGAGTGCACTTTAAATATCCAGATGATACAAAATATTTGATTAAAAAATGAAGTGTGGAATGTTAGACACTTCATGCACTCAACTATCGCAACTTAATTACGTAGATGAGGCGGAGAGGCTTTCAGATTCCAATGTTGAATGACAAAATAACCATATAAAATTCCTACATGGGTCGAGAACATAGTCCATAAATACATAGTGTATAAGTTCATAGTGTATTGTGCATCATTAGGGACACAACTCGTGTCATCCTGGCTCTACCCTAGATGGAAGGTAATGTACTTAGAACTGGATAAAGAAAATCCACTGGAAATAGTGTACAATCAGGGTAAAACACCATTTAATTAACAGTAAATATTAATAATATTTACAATTAACCAATTCTAACTCCAAATTAAACTCCATCTCAAGAATTGCATTGCATTAGATGCATGCTTCCATGAGCTGTTTCATTCAGTGGTGGGGACAAATTCTGCAAAAAAAAAAAAAAGTTCACACCCTTGCCACCGCAAATGCTGACACTCACTCTCTGCAGTGCAGATTAAATTTAGGATTATAAAAATAACATATAAAAAATAACAATGGATTAGAACAAGAAATTCCTCACACTCAAAGGAGAAACATTACCACAAGACTAAAGCCGCTTTTCCGCCGTTCTCTTTGCTTAACCATTCCATGGCTATCTGGCCCAGCCGGTACGGATATGGTTTCATTTTCCACTGTGGGGCTGATAACAGAGATCTTTGGAATGTAATATAAATTGGTCAGTCATTGCCTTGGTAATGCAAGAGTTACCAGAGAGTGTGAGATGTACTGTAAATGGCGACCAAGTTAAGGAAGGATGATCAGGTATTTAAAATATATTTTTAATTTTATTATTAAATTCTGTTTACTTTGCTCAAATAGTGCGCTTGGCCAGCTACAGAGAAACTATCCAGTCAACAGACAAACAACCAATCCTGAGTTGTGATGTCACTTCAACCCATTCTACCAGCATGGTTAGCCAACTGTGAATTCCAGCCCAACAGCGGTTTGTAATTGTTCCAAACCAAGCGGAAATAAAACTGGAATTGTTCCTTATTGTTTTTTAAGAACTGTTCAGCACAACGGTGGAAAAGCAGTGGAAAATATCCATTGACCTACAAAATCCAGGGACTGACAGTGGCGGATATAGAAATTAAATTAACCAATTAAATGTGCCAAGTTGATTTGAGCCCGTTAAATGAAATGATTGCGCCATCAAATTAGTATGTACACTGATAGACTTTGCTGTAATTTTAGTTACTTACCACAAAAAAGCCCAGTAAAATACCATATTTATTATTTACAGTTAACATACTGTAATATTTACTGCATTATGAGTATTTTTTAGTTTACAGTAACTTACTGCATATGGGTATTTACAGTACTTTACTGTTTAGGCAAAAGCAGTAGTGCAGTAAATGAAGAAGACAGATTTCTTGAAGTGTAATAATTAGTATTTTTTTAATGTCATGGTAATAACAGCACAAGTGTGGTGATAAAATATATAAACTTTGCTTCACTTCACTAAACCTCACTTATTTCTCACGCGCAAAGCTCACACGAGGTTTGGAACAAATGCCTTTGATTAGTTACTTGTAATGTAAACCATTACCAATATCAAGCTAAATATATGAAGAAAGTAAATAAGATTTAATTATAAGCTATTTCTAAGAGAACAGTCTGAGGAAACATACAATTGACTGACTTCCTTTTCCAGTATACCTAGTCTAGTATTTACAGGAACAATGGTTTTACGTCTTTTTTTACATTTAGTCATTTTTATGGCCAGTTATGGAATATTTTAATCGTCAGTCAGATGAATACCGTTAAATGTGTGTGATGTCATTTGAAGTAGTAGTCTCTTGCTCTATCTCATTACCCCTCCTAACCTAATATATATATAGGCCTAATGTTATATTTTTTGGATTGAATTTGAATTTAATTTTTATATATTTAATTGAGTGTTGTTTTTCATCTGATTGTGTAAATGATTAATCTAGTGGTCATCCTGTGATTTATCATGCTCGTAATATGTAGTCATTAATGAATAGTCATTGATGGAAAAATAATGTTTCTTCTTTTTCTCTCTTTTGCCTGTGTCAACAAGAGCTAACTACACCCCAAAGGCTCTTTTAAGAGCTTACTACACTTTGGCTTTGTAAGCATATGTTTTGACTAACTATCAGATGCATCATGTGATCTTATACATCAGAAATTATACATCTTGTAATACATAACATTTTTTTAGTCCAACAATAAAACAACTGCCAACATTTCTGCCTATTTTGGCATTCATTTTTATCTTTTTTTTTTAATAGTTTCAAGTTGGATATTCCTCTGCATAACATGACAAAGTAATTAAAAACGATCCATAGCATGTACTTAAAAATATGTATACATTATTTTATATTCAGATCATATACAGCCAGTGACATCTTTCATCGCAAAGTCAACACGCCAAACCTGAACTAAAAACTAGGCACATGCAATACGTACAGGTGCAAGTATTTAATTATTTACAATATTTTTTTTTCAGTCAAGTTCAACCAAGATGCCAGATGAGCAGGAGGTGACGTTGCCTATCACACCACGGGTGATCATGCTAGGTATGAGAAATCATTGTTGAGAATTCTATTGTATGCAACAATTTAGCTGAAGATGGCTTTGATTTAAAGAGTAGTCTGATGTCTGCGACCCACTGGATGGTCAGCATTAAGGGGAAGGTCTTCTATGAAGCTAACCAGCTACATGACTTTACCAGTGCTTGCATAGATTGATAGATATAACTAATAACTAAGAACTGCTGTTGCACTTCTGCTGTACACAGGTGCTGTTACTTCATCTGTCCATGAGCAAATTTAGATGAGAAACTCACAACAATTTCATGCACATTTTTGTTTCAGATCAGCAACCAGTGGTGTATCAGTGTGGAGGCCATCCAAGACCATAGATGACCAAGGCCATGTTTTGCTCATGCTTTTTGTTTCCATCATGTCATGACGACTGCTTTGATTTGTTGTTATGATTTCAGTTCTCTATTTTTTTTAAGTAAAAAAGATGTAATTGATGGTGATTGTGAATAAAAAATATGCTTATGTAAATGGACTCAATTATTTTGAATTCATTAAATTTAATAGCATTCAAAAAGTATTCAAAATAATGATTTTGTAATATAAGTTGCAGTAAGGGTATTGTACTGTAAAAAAAATGTGGTAAGGGTATCACACTGTAAAATGAAATTGCGGTAAGTGCATTACACTGTAAAACACATTTACAGTTAAGCTACGGTAAATAGGCAGCTATAGTAACTTACTGGCAATAGTGCTGCCAATAAATTACCGCAAAAATACAATAAAATGTCTAATGTCTATAAAATGTCTCTTTTTATGTTGAAAAATAACTTGATGCGCTATTGAAACTGACATTTTGCATTGACTTGGACTAATTATCGAAAAAATAAGTGAACAAAATTTTTTTTGTGTGCATAGGCAAATTAATATTCATATGCCAATTTGTGACACCACAACTAACATGTCTGTGAACCCTCCCACACATTTTGAAACAAAATTGACAACACAGGCATTTCCTATTCAGGTTCAGCATAAGGTAATCCTACAAAATGACAACATTAGTTGTAGAGTGACAGTCCTCTGGTTGACACGCTCTGTAATTTTCTTCACATGAGTAATTTCAACAGTATTGTTGAAGTGAAGTGCTGGGTGCCAACTCCAAGCTCCATATTGAATAATACATCATATGAATTTATACATATTTTAAAAGTATGCTAGAAAGCAAATACAGCGTGAAGCAGCAAAATGCTTAATGAAATGAAACTGGTGTGTAGATACGAATGAGAATGACAGACTGATATGAAAAACTGTGTAAAAAACTGTGTAAATGTATAAAGGTATAGAATGAGAGAGACTGAAAGAGACAGAAGAAAGATGAGGTAAAGCAACATCTTTAATTCAGCAGAGTACATAGTGTCGTATAGCGATAAAATGTATCAAATGAGACAGCTAAGAAGATGCGAATCAATATTTCTGTAAATTCCCCCTTCCCTTCTTCATGGCTATTTCAGTACCACACATCTTTAGCTGCATGTACTTCTTTGATTTGATCTATAACTGTTCTGCTAGTCCTGCGTTCCATGTTAGAAGTTCAAAATTTGTTGCAAATCCAGAATGATTAAACAAAAGCAAACCTTAACGTGAAGCAAGAGAAACGCTGGTGGGAATGAAAAGATGCTGCATAAGACTCCATCATCCAAGGAATGCAGCCAAACTGTCAGCTTGCAAGAGTGTCTTAATTGGGCTCACACAAACACACAGTCAGCCAGCCAGGATTCCCATGTCTCCAGTTATGAAAGTCTTCTGCATTTGGACTTTCGGATGTTATTTTTCTCAATTTACCTTTGATCAATCCAAAAATCATTTGAAATCATCAATACTTCAGTACCTCAGAAAAAATAGAAGTTGGGTTTCCATGTTTTATGGGAACTTTCCATAGACGTAATTATATTTTTCACTGTACAATCTGCATATTCTATCCCCAAGCCCTAACCGTCACAGAAAACTTTCTGTATTTTTACATAAGATTTTTACATTTAGTATGATTCATAAGCTGAATGTCAACACTGTTATTGAACTGAACTGAATCAACACTGAACTGACAATGATTATATTGTCTTTTTAGAGCTGCTGTACAGCAGAACTGAATTCTGTTTGCATCATTGATTGTTATTTTCCTGCTGATCACTATAAAGCTTCTTTAAAAAGTTGACTTGACAAAATGTGAAGCAATATACACTGCAGTTCAAAATGAAGACAAAATGTAATTTTACGGTATTTTATGGTTATAACACTTTGTGGAACATGTTTATTGCTAATTAACTTCACCTGATAAGACAGACTTGTCCAAAATACTTTTTGCCCCTATCTGTGTGATATATACTATATATATATAGTCTGTCTTATCAGTGTCACATTATGGCCCTGTCTTTTGTCACGTGTCCTTTGTTTTGGTTTTGTTTCCGCCACTCCTTTGCCCTCATTGTCTCCTGCTGTGTTTGTTATTAGTTATTCCCTCCACCTGTGTCTAATTAGTTCCTCCTATGTATTTATACTCCCCGTTCTGTTCAGTCATTGGCGGTTATTGTTTGTGCTTGTGCTTGTGTTATGTTGCCCGTTATCTCAATAAACCTGTCTGTTTTGGAACTTCTGCCTTCGTGGTACCACCCGCGGCGCTGCAGCTCCTTCTCCGGCCGGAGGCCAGGCCCTACCTGGGCTACATATTGTGGATGCTCCGGAGTGAAGAACGCTCCGCCTCAGCATGGATACCCGGGGTGCACTCCGAGGTCGGAGCGGACATAGATGACTTCGGGGCCCCCGGAGTTGAAGCGAGCGGGTCAGTCCACCTCAGAGCCAGGAGGGGACCACAACCACATCAACCTGTGGGCCGCGGATCCTTTCCCCACCCAAGTCCCCACCCTCAAGTCTTCATCAGTGCTACCGGTTCCATCCGGAAGCCACCAGTCTGTTCCCCTGCCTGTCGTTCCTTTTCCGTCGCCTTCGCTGGTTACAGCCAGCCCCCTGGATCCGTTGGCTCCCCTGGTGTCACCAAGCTCCTCGGCTCTGCCTCTGCCGCTCTCTCTGTGCGGTTCCTTACCAGCGCCTCAGGCTTCTCCTCCACCAGTCCAGCTTGAGGCAGAGTCCCCAGCTTCTCTTCGGGCCTCCAGGCCTACGCCGCCACCTTGACCCATCAGCCCGTCACCATCACCTCGACCCACGCTTCCCTCATCACTTCCTAGGCCCGTCAGCCCGGAAGCTCCGCTGGACTCCCTCGGTCCTCCAGTTTGGCCTCCGGGGGTCGACGCATAGCTTCCTCCACGGACTTCCGGGTTGGCGGCTGCACCTCCACTCGTCACCCCTACGCCGTCAGAAAGCTCCTCCCTCCCTTCAACCTCCCTGTCGTCCTCGGTCACCACAGCGTCACCCTGCTCTACCAGACCAGCGTTGGCACTTCAGTCACGTGAGCGGCTCGGTGCCAAGCTTCCGGTCCGGCAATGTCGCCTGGGTCCGTCGGCCGGGAATTTCCGCCGGTGCCTCCACCAACCACCATGGTTCCACCGCCGTCGATCGGCCCCAGGAAGTCATCCCGCTCGATTCGCTGGACTCCTCCCTGGCTCCTCCCACCGTCAGCTCCACCATGGCGTCTGGGGCCAACACCTCCAGCCAGCTGCCAGTCTCCAGCGCCACGCCCTCCACCAAAGCCTCCACCTCATTTTTCTTTTCATCTTCATAGACTTTGTCACGGCGCGAGGACGCGCCTTGTTGAGGGGGGGCGTTATGTCACATTATAGCCCTGTCTCTTGTCACGTGTCCTTTGTTTTGGTTTTGTTTCCGCCACTCCTTTGCCCTCATTGTCTCCTGCTGTGTTTGTTATTAGTTAATCCCTCCACCTGTGTCAAATTAGTTCCTCCTATGTCTTTATACTCCACGTTCTGTTCAGTCATTGGCGGTTATTGTTTGTGCACAATGTGATGTTGCCGTTATCTCAATAAACCTGTCAGTTTTGGAACTTCTGCCTTCGTGGTCAGTCAAACCACCAGATTGTTACAATCAGGTATATATATATATATATATATATATATATATATATATACCTATATATATATATATATATATACCTATATATATATATATATATATATATATACCTATATATATATATATATATATGCATACAGAAACCAAATTTTATTTAGCCTATTAAAAAATGTAATTTTTTAAAATAATTATTTTAATACAAAAATTAAAATCAACCCAGGACTAACCCAGCAGGGCGCTTGGCAAACAAATCTGCACAGAATGGCAAAGTGGACAGGGAACTCATGGCTATGATGCTGTTGGCAGTCATTTTTGAGTTAATAAAGCTCTCATTGTTGAATTTAACTCACACTGATTGTGTGAACAAGGCTGTGATTATATGATGACTTCTCTTCGTGAGTAAACACAGCTCAGTGTGGTACCCTCAGTGGAGGGAAACATTTGAGAATAAAGCAGCCAGTTTGCTGCATGTTAATTGATTTTGAATGCTGAAATGTGTAACACACTTGAATACCTTACACTGATCAAGCAGCAAAATAAACAAACATACACACAATGTTTTTGACTGCATTTTTTTTTTTTGGCTAATTGGAGTGCTCTTCTAGATACTAGCTGCTTCTCCATGAATATCAGCCCTATACGACAGATATACAGATCAAATGCTGCTTATAACCTTCAGGGTGCCAGGCTTGTTCACCATTCAGAATTAAATTTAGAATGCCTTTTAAATTCCAATTCAATATAAATTTTAATTGCGTTTTAAATGAGGTAGCAAATGGGTTGCAGAATTCAAATTCAATTCAAAGATATTCATATAATTGCAATTTTAACTAGAAAAGCATAAGATTATCAGAGATAAATAGATAGATATTTATGGATGAATAGATGGATGGATGGATGGATGGAATAATAAACAAACAACATATCCATGACTATAACTATACAGTATATTGTGCTTTGTTTTCTATGAAATAATCAGTCCTTATCAGTTCGAGCAATTAAGACTTCTGAACTAATTAACAAAAAGGTCATTTTAGTTAGCAAACCAACACGCATTTTCTGAGTGCTTCACGACAAGAAGAGAGGGGGCTTGAATAATCACAATCAGAGGTAGAGGAATTATAAAGAAAACAAATGAGGTACGACTGGGCTTATAAAGCCAAATATCTCATTGCTGATTCTACCCGGTCTCTGTCTCCTTTAAACTGTTTCTATGCAGAAGCTGCAGGCTAGAATTCATTATCAAAAAAGCTACTCTGTCTGCATTAAGGATGGGAAAAACAAACACATGTTGATTTCAAATCATATACTAGTGTTTCTAGCACCATTTCGTACAATCCAACATCGACGCAGGGGCTCCCGAACACCTGATTGGCTCAGCACTAGAAAAGTGTGCAGCTTCCAAAAGCTTCGATTAGTTTCCGAGTTCTGGCCAAGGCATACTGCTGTTAGATACTTTAGTGCTGTCTGGAGGAGAAAGAAACAAGGAGTACGCCTTGCTGAGCACCGAAAACTGAAGAGGACGGTTTGGGTGTAAACACGTTTGCTCCCCCCGCCATATTCCTGCTTCTATGGAAAAGCTTTGCTGGAATAAATAAGCACTGATAATAGCGGTGGAGGTCTTTGTCTCTGCTCAGCAGAGTGTGGGAGGTTTATTAAACACTCAGTGCAAGACAGTGGAATGAAAGGAGACTGGCAGAGATTTCACCATCCCCTGAGGCTGGAAGACCAGCGTGAAAACACGCTGACAGGAAATGGGCTGCTTCCCCAGAATGCACCAGTTAATTGGTTAATGAGTTAATGAGTTAATTAGCATGAGCAGCTTGCAAACGTGAAATTTTGTACTGAATGAAGGGTACTTCAGCTAGGGCACACAGGTATGCAGCCTTACACGTTTAAACACACGCAATATGGCGTATGCAAACCTGATTACGCCAAATTGCAGCCTGAAATGAACCTTAAACCACCCCCTCTATCACCATATGCTACTTTCCATCAGTCATCCATGAGGTATGCGTGCGTGCGTGTGTGTGTATGTGTGTGTGTTTAACCTGCAGTAATTGCGGCTTTGTGCAGTCCTTTCTGATTTAATTTGCATGCGAGGAAAATGGGAGCTGAGGGAGGGGCGGCAGCTGATCTCCAGTTATGACCTTAAAGAGGAGAGAGATGGAGGATATAGAGGCACAAGGCCAAGAAAAACTAAGGGAGGAGGAAAATGACATTTCCAGATCATTTTATAAACGTAAAATGGGTGATTAAAATGAAATAATTTAAGGGAGTTGACATTAGATATTTGGACATTTTAAGATTCCTTTGTCACACAGCTGGATAATTTAAACTAACTAGTGCAGGTGATTAAAAAGTTAATGTCACATACACTTATACATTCCCTTATACATAAAATATGGAAATGATATCTGTTAACTACTCAATACGTATAATATTGTTGCTGTCAGACAGAAACATTGAAAACGCTACTTTTCAGGAAATGGAAAAAAAAACATTTTTTAACAATTTGTTATAAGGTTCTGCGATCCGAGCAGTTTTGAGATATTGAGCTTCAAAGTTTTCCGGCAAAATCCTATTGTATTTAATGACGAAGTGCTTTGCACAGGCTATTTAAGACAGTATTGGCTATTGCTCGATGACAAATGATAGACTATGACTTCTCGGCTCCTCGAATACATAAAACATTAGCCTTTATTCATGTAGCGTTTCTTGAGTAAAGAAAACGCTTATTCAAGAGAACCAGTTCTTTATTTGCACTGCAAACAAGCACAGGCGTTCAAACTGTGCACGACACTTCAGTCACAATAGAGGGGTGGAGTTTTACTGACAGTTTGAGGATTTTAGTGGATGTTTTCCTCAAGTTCATACATGTGTCTTAGTAAAACAAGTTCACCACAGCATAACTATAGAGTTGTGAACAGGAACTTTGGAAACTTCTCCTAAGTCTGATATCCAGAGCATTTTGAAATAATATCTTAAAGGAATAAATCATTATATAGCTATCATACGTTTCACAGAACTTTCAATATAGAGCATGAGTCATGCCACTTTTATGGGGATTTTTTGTCACTGTGGAGCTTGACAGTCCCAGTCTTCATTCACTTTCATTCTATGAAAAAGAGCGTCCAGAATATACTTTAAAAATAAACCTTTTGAGTTCCGTGAAAAAGAGGAAGTCATGCAGTTTTGGAACAACATGAAGGTAAGTAATGCCAGCATTTTCACTTTTTAAGTGCGCTATTCCTTCAGTTTTAAAAAAAAAATGAATTTTTTAAATAATCTTTAACTTGTATATACTTCTGCTATATTTATTTAAAATAAATGTCACTTGATTTTTTGTTTCATATTGCATAGACATTAATACATTTTAACTGCTGCTTAAAGTGTAAGTTCACCAATTTTCAACCCACTTTGAACTGGTATCTGAGTTACCTGCACTGAGAAATTCACATTTCACATTATTTGACATGATTACTACCACATTTTTTAATTCCCGCCCACAGACAGTTAGACCAACAGAGGGTTATTAACAGAACAGTTATTGTGAGTGTAGATTTATCACTGAAATCTGTATTGTAATATCTGTACTCTTTAAACAGCATTAAGGTAAAAATTGAGCACTATGGCAACAGCTTTCTTCGATGTATGATGCAGTGTTTTACTTCGGGCGGAACTGGCAGAACGGCAGTCTGTGTTTGTGGTCATCCAGTTTGAAGTTGACAACAAACATAGAAGTTTTTCCAGATTTTCTGTTGCAGTATTATCTTCATATTTACATTTGTTTTGCAGCCTTTACCCGCCCCCAACTCCTTTTTGTTAGGCAGGGGCCGGCCCTCAGTTGTCAATCAGTCTAGTCACACTAGCCAATGGTCACATCCTCCACCTGTCCTTCAGCTTATGCAAATAAGTGTGACAGCCATTATCAATGTCACTGATTCCGCCCCATGTGTATGTCTAGTTAAAATGCTACAGAGATATTCAAATACCTCACACACAGAAAAGAGAAAAGACAATTTTGAGACAAGAAGAGAGCAGCAAGAATCCTGAATAAAAAAAGCCCGGTTGTGCTGTCCAGACAGGATGTGACAAGAGGCTATAGTAGCCTACAGTTCAGTCAGTGTGCGGTAGAATGGGAATGGAAAAACATCAAGACCGCTTAACTTCTAGAGGAGATCCAGCCACAGACTATTACAGCCATTCATAATCTGGATTTGGATACTCAATAAAGAAGAGTAATTCCAGAAGCTATATGTGCTTTAGTCAGAGCAGAAGCCATATTGATTTAAATGTAAATGAAAAAGAGGCTAGTCAAAAATGTTGATTTAGGTCTAATTTGAGGTTTTCACAAAAATGAGTTCATTAAACCCTCGTCTAGAAATCCAATTGCTTCAAATAGCAATTAAACATCTAAAATTATCTTTATTTGTATGTTTTTTGAGAGGAGTCCATGAAAAATAGTTTTTCTATGCTCGCTTCACTACTCGCACTTTCCCTCAGCACAAGTTTGGTATCGTTTTATAGCGCAGCTTTCCAACTTTGTGAATATTAATAACCATTTTTTGATGGCATGAGTCTGAACCAATGAAATGTGATTTTCAAACTCATACTGATATAAACAAATCAGTTTTACTCACGCTGACTGACAGATCCGAAGCATGCGCACAAAGACTCCTCAGACAGCACGCGTTACCGATATACACATATAAACAGAATTACAGTACTTCAAAATATTGATATGAAATATTGAAAAAAGTTGAATATATGTATTTTCCTATAGATATTTGGTTTTGACAAGATGTGTGTCAAATTAGGTGTTATTAACAGGGATTTTAAGGTATGGTTGCAAGGTGATTTTGTTTCGGAACCTTCAGAAAACCTTTTTTTTTTCTTAAAACTGACTTTGCTGACTCTATTGACTTCAAACAGGTGCAGCTCAGACATTTGTTCTCTGATTGCTACAAATCATACATCATTTGGAAGTTTTTTTAATAGAGATTGTAAACATAATAACTCTAATTAAATTGAATTTAATTGAATCTGTAATTTTCAGACAAAATTCAGATTCGATTTGCTTTTGACGCAAACAGTGTCAGCCGTTAAGTGACTGAATGCCAGTGGGCGGGGCTTATGATGCGATGATGTATAGCTATTCGGCGATTTCTTGCTCTGGAGGCAGTCATATGCAAATGTATTTGTTTGTGTGACATCACAGATCCAGCAATATCAAAATGAGCCATTTTTGGAACTTGATAACATTTTTTTTGTTGTTTATAATGAGGATGATTTAAGCTAAGAAATTTGCAGGTTGTTTTAATGTTACAAAGACCTCTTATATGTTAAAAGATCAAGGCAAATTTTATTTCTCATGTCATGACTCCTTTAAGTGATATTCAGAGATTTTATAAAGGTAAAGATTTTTATCACTGTGATATTTACAAAGACATTGAATAGTGTTCTACAATAAATAGCCTTGGCCTAGCAGCGAGAACATATGCTTCAACATGTTGAGCCGTGGCGCTTGACATTCAAGCTCATATCACCTCCTGTCTTCTTGAATACAAGTGACAAAAAAGGCTAAAATAAAATAAAAACGTAATAATTCTGAGAATTTCTGATGAGCAATGGAGGGAAGACCGTGGACAGAATTGAGACATACAATTATATGTGTAAAAATAGAGCAGGAGTATTGGTTTAGGATCTGTGTTTATTCTATATCCTAATACATGTACAAAATCCCAATACAACAGAGAGCTGAATACAACTGCCAGTCAAACCCAGAGATGGCTGATACATATGGGCCTGTGTGTCTTTCTATACCCACTTAAAATCCAAAGCTGTAATTCCCACAGGTTAAAGCACCTGTCAGGTTGGAAAACTCCAACATTCGAACACAGACTCGCTCTATAAGCATAAAAGTTGTGTCAGCTGTTTGAAGCGAAGTTGCTCAAATCCGAGTGAATTCTCTCCTGTCTGTCAGAAGCTTGAGAAAACTTATCTCCAACTATAATGGAGCCGTAAGTTTCCAGGAAGTTATAGGAAATGTGTCTAATGTGTAATACATCCATCAGTGGCGTTAATCCTTTTTTAAAAATGGCTGAGGGAGTTGGAAAACTAAGTCATGGAAAATGAAGGGAAAGGGAGAGAGGAAGAAAAAGTTTTGGTGTGTCAAACAACTGTGACTGGAAGAAAATCTGTGATGGGGGCAAAGGAGCAAATAAAAAAGGAACAACCAAATAAATGGATGAAACACATGAAGAGAAATGAACGTGTTTCTTGCATAATCAGTGATGTGTTTTTGTGTGTGTGCAGTAGTGCAGCTCACTGCTTCAAGATCAGACCACTTATTAATGTCATCCTTCCATCTCTGTCTCCTTCATTATTTTTCCTGCCTGATCTTTGAGTCTCTCTCTTTTGCTTTTTCCCCCCGTCCCTCCCTCTCTCCCTCACTCACAGTCTTAGAGTCAAGAGGCCTCTGCTTATCTGTTCTGCCTTGGGTTGCTATGGAAACTGCCCGGATGGTCAGGATTTGGAGTTCGGTTCTTCGTTCACGTCTTAATATCTCCCTCAACCTTGTCAGGACACACACTCACATGTAAATAAGACCCCCAGCTAACTATCTTCCCCATGAATGTCATTACTCTTCATAAACTTCTAGTTATTAATTAAATGACAGTCTGGGTGTGTCAAACAGCACCAGCAGCTTGTCTTCAACAGCACTAAAATTGCAGTTATAAACAAGCAACACAATTTTAATCTTTCTTTCTCATTAGTGAATCTCATAGATTAAATAAATAATTAAACACAATTAAATAAATAAATTCTTTTGCTTAAGGAAAACAAACTCCCAGAAGAGCTGCACGATTCATGATAAATTGAGAATCGCTTTTTTTTTTGCATCTAATAGAGTTTATGTTTCTCCCATGATTATCAACAGACAACTAAACAAAATTACATGTAATTTAATAGAGGTTCTGATAAAGGTTAATTGCTGCAGTCTATTTAAAATGTTTAATTAATCTGATTGAATTATTTAAAAAAAATTATTTGTTGATTCAATAATAAATACTTCACTTGTTTCGTTCCTGGATGAATCACCATTTTTGAACGAATATCTTGAATGAATGATTCAATGACAATTACATTTTTTAACAGTCTCTTGTCGCCACCTACTGTTGTAATTATGTAATGATACAATTGTCATTTGAAGTGGCAAGTTGCTTTCAAAATGTGATTTACTCTATTTTGATTGCTTCTGTAGACATCATTTTTCCTTCTTCAAGGGAAAAGTATTTTAATAACAGTAATGAATACAGTAATCACTTAGGAATGAGTTACACCCAACACTGTTCATATCTATGACAACTGCTCTCTTGTCAATACCATAATGCATAAGAAAATTTCATATTATTTAAAATATGTTAGTTAATACATGAACTAATGTTTAACTAATGAACTTTTTTTTTTAATCATTAAAAAATATTATATTAGCGATGGTTCACACACAACGCGTTTTTGCTGTAAGAAACACAAGATGAGGGTTAGTGGAATGAAAAAATCCCGTACAAACACAAGATCTAAAATGGATACTGTTAATTTGAACGCGTTTTTAGACTGTTGTGTCATTCGCGAGACGCTGCAAAAGATGCGACACAACGGTTAAACATCCATCTAGTAAAATCTCATTTACATTGAAAAACAACGGAAAAGTAGCACAGTGGAATGGAATAATGTGTTCTCTGAGGCCCTTACGGTAATGAAGTTTCTTTTTGGGAATAACACATTTTTTTTTTTCACCAGCAGTATATATTTTCTCTTTTCTTTTATTTTGTGGTGAAATTTGACTCTAAATGCAACTCTAAAAAGTGCCTCTTATGATTATGTTTTAAAAAGTACTGTGGTATTTTTTTTTAAAATGACTATAAAATCCCACATTAATAAACAATATATAATTTATTCCCAAAAAAGTTTTGTAAAGTACGGTACTTTACATCATTTCAGTTATGAATGACTACCATTTTTAACATTATACTTCAAATAATACCATGGTATAAACAATGCTACCATCTTTTACCATGAAATATCTCACAATAAATATATCTCTTTTTTTTTCTCTCTCCTCTCTTTCCCACTCTCCTCCTCAAAAATCCTCACTTTATTTTCACTGTTACATTTTATATTTTCTCTGTCTTTGTCTCTCAGTAAAGCCAAGGTCAAGCTCTTAATGACTGTGTGAGCACCTGATTTATCCAATACATATTTAGCAGAATTCCCTTCAGAATACACTCCACACCAAAGCCTGTAATCAGAGAGAGCAAGAGACAAACAGAGACAGCAGATGAACAGGAACAACCAATGTTGTAAAAGCTAGAATAAAATATCCATTCGATTTCAGAGATTTGTATCAGAGATCTTTGTATAGGTACTGATGTGATTTCCAGCATGTGATGGTTGGGGTCGAGACACCGATTTCACCGTCAGCCAGATAGATGCAGTGCAAGTGGTAAGCCTAAATCATCACCTCCACGGCAACCGCTGTCACGGCAACCACTGTCACGGTAACGGGGGAAAAAAGCCACATGACTATGTTGGGGAATATGAAGATGGCAGTTCTACCTGCAGCTCACCAGAAAAAAAAACAAAGTATAGCAGGAGGGAAAAAGATGTATGAACAAGTGATTGTGTCAGGGCAATGATGAATGCTGGTGTAGTCTACTTAGACTTCCTTCAGAAAAAGCTGCAACAGGGTAAGAAAAGACAGGCAGAACTACCTGAAAAGCTAAAGAGACAGAAAGATGTGTGTGTAAATAAGGAATTTATGACTATCTTTTCAATTTCCCCTAAAGCCCTTTCACTATGTGTGTGTCTGTGTGTTTGTACACAAGATATTTTATGTGACAGGTGATACAGAAATAATGAACTGTAGTTTAGATACATTGGATCCAATAGGGTTTCCAATGCATACACAAACACATGCTAACAACAGCAAGTATTCAGGCATAAATATGAGCTAAACTGAGCTTGTGGGCCGGTCGTTAAAACAAATTCAAATATACAAAACAAATACAAAGAGTTAAAGGGAGATCTAAAGTTATCTCATCCTCAGACTGGCTCTTTTTAGATGTACATCTGAACTACTAAATTTTGAGTATCCATGGCAGTTTCACTAGATATTATGTTAATAGCTCCATACAGTACAGGCCAAATGAATAGTCAGTAATAGCACATAAAAAATGCAATCAAATGCTACATTCTCCATAAAAATGAAAATGACGTTCATCCGGGATTGATGCATAAAACTACCTGATCTAATTGACGTTACACTAAGTTAAACTTCATAATAAGGCTCAACTGGTAACCATTAATTAATGCATTAAGTATCATGAACTAACAATTAACAACAATTTTTTTTAACGGCATTTCACTTAATTTAAGTTAGGGTAAGGTTAGTAAGGTTCCGGGCAATCCCGGACGAGCCCCCAATTTATGTTCCTATATATATATATATATATCTGTGTGTGTGTGTGTATATATATATATATATATATATAGAGAGAGAGAGAGAGAGAGAGAGAGAGAGAGATTCGAATATTCTAAATGAGTGACTGCATACCCGAGGTTACAAATTTGCAAAAACACACTTAAACCATGTTCATATAAGGGCTTTCCACACATCCTTTCCTTTTGTAGCTCTCAGCAAACATAACGCTCTGTAAAGATGTGCTTTCACCTGTTTTCTTACTCTTCTACTGTATATATACAGTGAGTGTATGTGTGTGTGTATATATATAATGGCAACATATATTTAAGATGAAATATGTATGTATAAAATTTCATATTAACACGTTCATAAGACCACCCAGAGAATTTTGCTTAGATGTGGTTTCGTCAACCCAATCTCACGGCAGTTTGTACGTATGCTCAGTGCATTGTCATTTTACGAGGTGGCTAATTTGTACGAATTCGTACAACCTCAATTGTATGAATTCATATGGTTTTTGCTAAATCGTACGTATTTCACAAGTTGCCAAATTCGTATGAATTCGTACGAATGACCTACCCCTAACCCCGCACCTAAACCTACCCGTCACTGAGGTTTAGACAAATCATATGAATTCGTACAAGTGAGGTCGAATGAATTCGCACAAATTAGCCACCTCGTAAAATACATACAAATTGGTCGTGAGATAGCATTGGGTTTCGGGTGTTCCAACATTTTTTTCATGAATTCAGAAAAAAAATTAGAACGAAAATTATTGATGAATCATGATTTGTTTGAGAAAATGTTTGTTCAAGCACGAAAGATTTTTCAAGCACAGATTTCAGACACAAATCTGTGAATATGCACGGTTAGTGAATGAGACCCAATATCTGTAACATAAGATCTTTGGCATCCACAAAGAATTAAAAATACAGTCCAATGGCTTATATAATCTTTATATGACCTACCCAACCTTCAAATGAGTACAACTACAACCTTTAAATGTATGAATAATGCATCTTCCTAAAGTCTAAAAATGAAATTGAATTCTTTCAGTTGGTGATGTGGTTTGACTGTAAATTGAATCTATAACTCTAACGAGCAAAGCAAAGCATCTGTGTCTGAACGAGTGACAGACTGTGTGCAGGCCAATGGTTTTATCTAAATTATAGTTTGAGTCAAGTCACTCATTCTCATTTCAGATGACGGCCCACGATGATAGAGGATCTGCAGTTCCTTGAATCACTGTCGCCTCAGTGCTCATATTTCTGGCCCCCATCCAGGCTCATGATAGAAGCTGATAGTCGAGAGGAGGGGCATGACGACGGAACACTGCTGTCAGTGCATGATGAGATGTGCTGATGTTAATTGTGTCCTGTCACTGCTGCTGTAAATCCTGCATCACATCTCTCCTTTGTGGAGACTTGCATGCATCAAGTGTCCTTGAGGTCCAGGTATGGCACGACTCTAACATAATGACTTAAAGTAAAGCTTGCCTTTTAAAAATGTGCTTAGTTACACTATAGGCTACTAAAGAAGGTATCAATGGGCACATTTATGTACACTTTATGTACACCTCCATTCAAAACTTTGGGGTCAAAGATTTTTTTTTTAATGTTTTGAAAGAGGTCTTGTAAAAGGTGATGTAATTAATTTCTGTGATGGCAAAGCTGAATTTTCAGCATCATTACTCCATTCTTCAGTGTCACATGATCATTCAGAAATTATAATATTCTGATTTGAAGCTCAAGTAACCGTTCTGATTTTCAATGTGGGCCGAGACTGTAAAACTGATCCCATCGTTCCTGTTCATATCACTATGTATACAAGTACTGAAGAACCCTCCAGAGCTGAAATTCAGATATGTTAATGGAAGTTCCGTTTCCATCACACATCGTAAGCGAGAGACCAATCACAACAGACAGGGCCATTTGACCAATCAGAGCAGAGGAGGCTCTCAAAGAGGTGAGGTTTAGAGAGACTGAATCTTTGAACTGTTTTCAGACTCTTAGGGAAATGAGGTGATGTGCAATGTATATTATGAAAAAATAAAGTGTTTTTTGACCTTTGATGCATGTAAACCTACTGTAGGAGACCTGCAGAACAAAATTAGGAACCTTTAAAATAGTATAATAGGGCTACTTTAAATGAACAGTTCACCACACCAGACAGACATTTTTCATCAATAATTTAGAGACACACACTCTCTCTCTCTCTCTCTGCATCAATTTCTAGAGGGGAAAGTCTTGAGTCTATGAGAAGACAAACAGACGGTGAAAGAAAGACATTTACAAACAAATATAAGCACTCTCTTTTGCATGGTAGGAAGAACTGAGCCGAGAGGCTGACATCTTTAAGCTTTGCTATCTGCACTAAGCTCCAGAGCCAAGTACATAAGGCACTAATATGCCAGAGAAAGTCAAAGTGCTAAAGCACCACGCCCAGGGCCTTAGAACCATCTGAGTCAGCCTGCATCCCTTTAGCTGTATTTGTGTGTATGTTATATATTACAAGTATTACGAATACAAACCGGCACCAACTATTTTGCAGCTTAGTAGTAATACTTTGAACATCTCAAGCGCCTTTCTTTTTTATTCCCTTTTCATTTTATGTTTTTTAATATTAAGCACAAATCTAAAGGCCGCCTTATCCCCGCTCTGGGCAGTGCTGCAGTTAAAGTAAGAAATGGAAAAATATATTTCTAACTGCCGTGGCCCAATAAAACCGTCAGAGCCAACGCTAATCTGCATGAATATATCACTCTTCGATATTTCAGTCTAGTAAAATAATAAAAGAGAGAAAGAGAGAGGAAATGAGAAAGGATTTAGCGCTTATAACTCAAAAATGCTCTCATAGGGCCTCATATTACCCCAAAGAAACTCTCACACTTCAGCTTTGCAGTCAAAACTAATGAAGAAACTCTGACTAATGACAATAGCAGGTAGCTGCCCTGAAGAGCTATTCTGATCCAGGATTCACTTTAAGTGACTCATATATTAAGAGCAATTAAGCAGAAATTGACCTATAGCCTGTAATTGGTGCACTGTGGGATCCAGTAGTGCTCTTTTCTGTAGAAAATCAATGGCGCAATTCACACAGAGTTAACCATTAACTAAAAGTTAACTATCTTGACAAGGTTGCTAAAAGTGACCCCACATTAGTGTTGTGTGGTTGAAAACATTGCCTTGCAGTAAATGAACATTCCCTAATATACAGAGTTCAAATCAATATTCGCCCATTTCATTCCCTCTCCTACATATAATTTCAACTCATCTCCATACTATCCATATCAACAAAAGTGGTAAAACTGCTTCAAATGAATCAGTGAATTGGTTCGTTTTGACAAATGTTATGCTTAATGTACATGAACTGATTCACAAAACATGAACCACTTGATTTTCATGAACAGTCCGAATGAACTGATTCACTAAACTGAATCTCAAAGATGTTTTAATAAGGGAGAAAGGCCCCAAATAAAAAAATAAACAACAGTACAGACTTTGGATCGTAGATTATGAGTAAATGATCTTCCGTAAAGGAATGTCTTCTGTGATTCTAGACCTGCATGAAGAGTTAATGGGGAAAAAATTGAAGTACACTTACCTAGAACTCCCAGCCTATAGTTCATGGTGACTACAATGACATTGCCATATGCCGCAAGCACGCTGGCATCAAACATGTTTCCGGTTCCTTCCATGTAAGAACCACCGTGAATGAACATCATGACAGGTTTCTTCCTGCGGTCACGGATGTCTGAAAAAAAATCAAAACAAGGAGAAAGAGGGTGTTGTGTAAGCAAAAGATACAGAAAGATGAACGGTTTGAGTAACTTTGTGAAGATACATAGTTTCTTTATCATGTGGCTTCACAATGCTGTCATGTATGATGGTTGGATCCTTTCTTGGAGAGTAAATAGCTGGTCGTTAGGTCACTTTAGACTCTAATAAGCTCTTACTCCATAAGATATAACAACACATACACACTCACACATCAAGACAGATGCAGAGGCAGCTGCAATAGAGCGTCGCTATAGTAACTGACTCAATTTGATTTCCCAATCTACCCAACAGAGGCCATTCCATCAAAGTGACTCGCTCCCATTGACTGTTGCCATGGAGATCTATTACACAGACACACATACGTTCACTTTTCTAACCCCTTGACACCTTCAATCACCACCTGAATCTCAGTCGATTTCATTAAAGCAGATAAACTGATAAAGCCAGGTGCTCCAAGATGCAGCAGGAGCGAACACACACACCAACACAAATGAATCCAAAGTGGTACTAGAGTAAAGCATCAAACAGACGGTCAGTCAAGAAGGATTACTGGCTTATCCATCCATAAAATACACACAGACATGTGCTGTCATACATGACTGGACAGATGCACAGACGCAGTCACATGCACATATTTTGACAGAGACATTACAGACAGACAGACAGAGATAGATAGATAGATAGATAGATAGATAGATAGATAGATAGATAGATAGATGGATAGATGGATAGATGGATAGATGGATAGATAGATAGATAGATAGATAGATAGATAGATAGATAGATAGATAGATAGATGGATAGATGGATAGACGGACGGACGGACGGACGGACAGACAGATAGATAGATATATAGAATGACAGACAGACAGACAGACAGACAGATAGATAGATAGATAGATAAATAGATAGATAGATAGATAGATATATAGAATGACAGACAGACAGACAGACAGACAGATAGATAGATAGATAGATAGATAGATAAATAGATAGATAGATAGATAGATGGATAGATGGATAGACGGACGGACGGACGGACGGACAGACAGATAGATAGATATATAGAATGACAGACAGACAGACAGACAGACAGATAGATAGATAGATAGATAGATAGATAGATAGATAGATAGATAGATAGATAGATAGATAGATAGATAGATAGATAGATAGATAGACAGACAGACAGACGGACGGACGGACGGACGGACGGACGGACGGATAGATATATAGAATGACAGACAGACAGATAGATAGATAAATAGATAGATAGATAGATAGATAGATAGACAGACAGACATACAGATAGATAGATAGATATATAGATGGATAGAATGACAGACAAACAGACATACAGATAGATAGACAGATAGATAGATAGACAGACAGACAGACAAACAGACATGCAGATAGATAGATAGATAGATAGATAGATAGATAGATAAATAGAATGACAGACAGACAGACAGACAGACAGACAGACAGACAGATAGATAGATAGATAGATAGATAGATAGATAGATAGATAGATAGATAGATAGATAGATAGATAGATAGATAGATAGATAGATAGATAGATAGATAGAAAAATGAAAAAAATAAAGTCCCCCTCCTTTATATTAAGTTACAATATGTAAGATTCTTGCAATAAAATATCCAAAAACCACTCGGCCAGTGTTATATATTTTGTTCAGTTGAGTACTTACAATATCCTAAATGTTTCCAACTATCCGCATTAACTTCGGTTTCCGGTTTTATTTTATAGAAACCATGAAAACACCAAAGACGCTTTAATATATTACATGCTTTATTAGACAAGAGAACAACTGTTTGGTTACATTTATTGACAGAAAACGAATTATTGTTATAAAGCTCAACATATTTAGTCTTATTATTTAAATCTTTTCTTGATTTTTCATGCTTTTACCACGCCTCAGAGAAAAACACTATTTTGTCAAGTAGCTAACATGGCATAAGTTGCAGCTTTATTTTAACAATAATACAACATTTTCCCCATCATACTATACATTTAAAAATTAATTGCATGGCATTTATCAACACAAGCCACCCAGCATTTATTATTATTATATCTATCTTACTGTAGTGTGCAACAAGTGTCTCACAGCAGCCGGCGAACGCACACACAGAGTAATGTTATATAACATACTTTTCAACACACAAATGTATCTTATATGATAAGCAGCGCGGTGTTACCTCATACGCTTGACCATAAGAAGCGGAAGTGGCGACTGTGGCATAATAAAAGTTCCGCTGCTCACGCGGCATGTGTCGCATTTGTCTCACATTAACAATGGCTCCAGCGGCCTCGTTCAGCTCCCAGAGCAGTCGGCCCTGCTCTGATTCATACTACAGTAACATTAACAATCTCAACCACGAACATGATTTCTGCCCGAGTCCCATCCTCATTCTTTTCCACTGGCTGTGAGGTGAAGATGACATCTCCCAAAATCCCTCGCTCAAACTGGGCTTCATCAAGCTGCGCCTTTATTTTGAAAAATCTACATATTGTAGCTTTAATATGCACCTATAACAAAACATGAAGACATATTAAGATTTTGTTGCTCATATTTCACTAGTAACTTTTTATTATTTACTCTCCAATAACATTTTATGATTTACCTCCATTTATTGATTGACAAGTGTAAATCAGTACTTTAGACCTGTTTGCATCCTGCTTCATTTCTAACCTATTTATACTCGTTTTCTTCATTTTCTCTCTCTAACCCTTTTAATATATTCAATTCAAGTCTCAGTGTGTTCTGTCTTATAACCACCAAAACATCCTGTTCTTTTATTTTGCCCCCTGGTGTCCTCGTGTCCTCACACAAAAACACCGCAAACATACCGTAAAATGGGCGTACAACGGGAGGGCGAGTAGGTCTGTGTGCACACTGAGAAATGGAGGGAGAAAAAGAAAGACATGGAGATTAGAGGGGAGGAAACGGGGGCCGATATTGAGGGAAAGTATGAGAGGGCATGAAAGGGAACAATCTAAAAAACAAAAAAACAAAACAAACAAAGAAACACACATACTCAGATAGAGATGCCCACAGGAGCTTGCTGCTCACCTCTGATCCTCTCATGCAGAATGGAGACAATGGTGTGATTAGAAACAAACTTGTGTTTACTGCTCAGCGCCTTCGCATGTGTGTGGGTGAACCCACAAACACATACACATTCTGCCATTATGTCCCTCTGATGGTGGGAAGCCTCTATCTCTTGTGTGAACTTAATTAGCTCTGAATCCATTAGACACAGCCACACAGACAATTCCTTTCTCTATTCTCTTGTCACCCACATCCAATTAAACTGGTGCTAAAACACAATGGCGTATTCCTCACTTGAGACAACTCGGCCCGATAGGCTAGCTACCAAATGCCATCATATCTAATGCTTGTAAATTTTGTGTTTACTACAGCAAATTGCAAAAAAATTTGGATTTTTAGAACATAGAAATTTGATTTGTATATAAAACACATGAACTCAGTCATGAGTCCATGAGTGACTAATATACTACTAATATACCTTTATTATGTATTAGTATTTTGGCTTGACAAAGCCTTTTTTATATACCCTATGGACAGAGAGAAAGATCGATAGAATGATGAATGGATAAAATTATAGAACGATGGATGAATGGATGGATGAATGGATAGAATGATAGAACGATGGATGAATGGATGGATAGAATGATAGAACGATGGATGAATGGATGGATGGATGGATGGATAGAATGATAGAACGATGGATGGATGGATAGAATGATAGCACTGCTTTTCTGTAAAGCTTTCCGAGAAGATCACCTGAGATTGTGTGTATTTTTGCAGACGGTAAATCAAGAGTTACTTTTCTTGAAAAAAAAAAAAGAAGAAAAAAAAACATTGCGGTTTTACAGTCATAAAAACAATAATGTTAAATCAACATAAAACTGACTAACTTTTACAGCTGTGGAAATTAACTCTCATTTTCTTCGATCTGTCTGTCACAGCATTATAAAAGATGAAAAGAATGAAGGAGAGAAAGAGAGACAGGCAGAAAGAGAGAAAGAGATGATAGGAGGGAGCTTTTGGTGGGGTGGAGGGGGTTTGAAAGAGCAGAAAACAGGGAATTTGAGAGACTGACAATCAAGACTACAGGCTGGAGTAAGAGTCTCTTACACATGGATCAATATCATAAAAAGCACTCAGCAGGATAAGACAGAGACAGAAAAATATTGCTCTGACATCAAATCTGTAGAAGGGGTTTGAATACTTCATGCTGCCTGTAAATGCACATATACAGGCAAACCCATTCACTATTATATATCAAACATTCACGCAAAAGCCCTTAAGATAAAGTTCTTTCATCATTTCTTCACCCTCATGCCATCCATACAAGCTGGTCTTCACTATACAACTACACTAGACATTGACTAGTGGATACCAAGCTGCTCATTCAAGCACAGCAGCACTCTGGTCTCTCTCTCTATGTGTGTGTGTGTGTGTGTGTGTGTGTGTGTGTGTGTGTGTGTGTGTGTGTTTGTGATTTATGAGGAGACAAATTTGTATAATGACATGGGTATGACACTATTATTACAACTTAAATGTGAAATATGAGTACATTTCATGCATCCTCATATTTCAAATAGCTTTAAAAACATACTTAACAATGTTTTATTAAAAATTTAAAAATACAGAATTTACAGTTTGTACAGTATAAAACCACTACGCCTATAGAATGAGTGTGTGTGTGTGTGTGTGTGTGTGTGTGTGTGTGTGTGTGTGTGTGTGTGAGAAAGAGATTTCAGAGTTCAAGACAGAGGAATCCTAAATCACATTCCTGATACTGAACAAGGCGGGATGGGGTCAAATATAGAGAAGAAGAGAGAGAGGGGTGAAACAAAGACCTCCTTATCCCCTCATCCCCACAGCCTCATCATACATCCACAGAAACAAGAGAACTATTCATCTTATTCTTGATCTCCTACATTTGGACTTATGGACTCCATCACTTCTTTCTATACACTTGTTTTCACTTTTGTTTTTCCCACTTTTTTTTTTTCCATTATTTTTTCAGTATTCATCTCATCCTCCCACATCTTATCTTAATTTAAAAATATACTTATAAAATTCTGTTATTATTTGCTCACTCATATGCTTTTATATTTTTTTGTGGAAAATGCAAGGATAATTTTCACACTCCTCTTTTACAGTTCTTAGTCAAGCTTCATGTCTGTCAAGCTCCAAAAAGAAAAGACAAAAACTACTATTTACAACAAGATCTGCATTCTCATGGGTTTAAATAAAAGTTTTTTGTTAAAAGAGACAAAACAAACAAACAAAAAAAAAAACCAACAAAAACAATTTGAGCATCAAAAGCACTCCTTTTCTGGTAAAAAATGAATTTGGATTTGCGACGGCTGAATGTAACATTTTTAACAAGCCAAACATGTCAGTCTCTGAGTAATTTATTTATGCCATGAAATAAACTTCATTCAATAAAATAAGTAGAATGAACTACACAAAAAGCATATTTTGTTTCCAGCACATTTTATAATTACCCAAAAATCAAAAATAGTTCACCCCTTAAACACGTTATCATGTCCGTCAAAAACTTAGGCTTGCTGTCAGTTTATTGTATTAGAACTAAAAACATAGACATAACACACTCATGGTCATCAATCTCTTCACTGAATACTTGCTGGTTAAGAAATTATTACCTTACGATTTTCAAATCCACTTCATTTGAATATCACCACATTGATGTCTGTCAAAAATAACGTGCACAATACACGGTAGTATTGACGAGAAGCAGAGCTCCAGCAAGTACACGCTTTTTCTGAAAACCCACACTACCAGATGTTTTAAAACCAGAGCAGCTTCAACGGCCAGAGGTGGCCAGAGCAGCTTCAACGTGCTGTCTGTAAGAGTTTTTAAACGTGCATAATACATAATGCACAAGAGCATAAATTTCTTCTTTACTCGCTGATATTAAATCGGAATAATCAGGGAACTGAATGAAATACTTCACACTGCATGCTAAAGAGAATAAATGTCAATCCAACTGAAAACTTCGCCGGGTTAGTGAACATCATTCAACATATTTTGGTTTTGACAGACATTTTTAATGCACAAACTATGCATTCTGATTCTGACATTCCTGATTTGAATATTATCAATAATTTTCTATTCTTTACTGATCTTTTTTTCATCATTTTAGCAATAGATGAACTGCTAAGTGAGTGATCTTGAGATGAGTCTCAAAGTCACTTGAGAGTCGTCCAATTGGACTCTCAAATGCTGATGGAATATATATTATAAATTTGACAGAACCATTTTTTATAAAATGTAGTTTGATCACTATCTTCTCAGTTGTTTAAAAGATTAAGGCAATTGTCAAAGTTTGGTAAAATGTTGTTTAATTTTCCAATAAAAGATGGTACATTTTCATATGATTTGTTACATTTAATTACTCTTTAGCAGATTTTGACTATTTGTGAGGAATGTACCTGAAATTTAAGTAATTCACTGACAATCTTCCCCACTATAGTGAGCTGTCCATTTTAGAATCGGCTCATTGAATCTTTGAACTCTATCATCTAGCAACAGTGCTTGAGCTAACTGCTCACTTGAAAGGAAGTTTATAGGCCAATCCACACTGCACTAACAGACGCAGACCAACGCCGACAGTCACCAGATTACAGCAAGTCACTTCTCAGACATTCTAATTCTGATTCAGCATGCCAGAAACAAGGTCTGACAGACGGCATCAGAATCCAACAGGGGTAACACACTGATCTGACAAAACCCGACGAAGTGTCTGTTGCCGTAGTGTGAATTTGCCTTACCAGTGAATAATGATTTAAGTTTCATTTCTGTAAAAAAATAAAATAAAAATAAAAATGGAACAAACAGCACAGTTATCATATGGACCACATTTATATTATGTTTTTGTTGTTTTCTGGTCATTTTTGGAGCTTGACATATGTGGTTTCTATGATCTTATTAAGAGCTGCATAAAGGCTCCTCATAAAACACTTTTTGCAATATCCCTTTCTCATACTATCCCTTGGGACCCTTGTCTTTCTCTCTCCTTGACTTCTTACACGGTTTCCAAAATAGCATGCTTAAATTGAGCCGACTTGATTTGTTTTTATTTAAAGAGGATCAATTACTGAGATCTAGTCGCGCAGAAGTAGTTCAGCCATGAACAACAACTGTACCCCCCCCCCCACACACACACAGAGACAACACACACACACACACACACACAGAAAACACACATCCAAATCGACCACACATGAGCTCACAAAAAGCATGTATGAAATCCTCGTTTTTCAATTCCTTTCTTGCTCATTATTTTTCACCCTCATTCTTCTTTGGCTCCTTCTCTTTCCCCCACTCCCTCTTTTCCTTTTCTCCCTTGCACCCTCGCTCTTGTTTATTTCAGGCTAATGGTGAGATCAACTGTAATACACTGGACTCTCCTGGCAGTTGTAGTGGGAATGTGTGTGTGCCTAAAGAGGGTGTCCTAATTTAACCTATTTAAGTCCGTCTCCCCTTTCTCCATAAACTTTCCTGAACCCAGCAAGTCCAATCTAATTGGCAGTAAATTCTGAGGGAATCTGAATAGCGGGCCGCTTGACTGGACGAGGTTCATTAGACCTATCTCCAACCTCCTCTCATTTAGATTACAGAGAACCGCTGTGAAGAGTTCTGCTGTCTGGCCTGCTGACAGGAGAGAAGCATCTCTGACTGGTGAACCAGAAAAAACAAAGCATCTTGTTCAAGCCTGTGATTGGAGGAAGCTTGAATCTGACATGAATTTACTTTCAGGATTCCGTCATTTTGTATTGAGAAATTTCAGTTTCAGAGAAAACTTGTCTGTATATGTGCTGTTGGCTAAATGATCTTTATCATGCCAAACTCTAAGACCTTACATAACACTGCATTGCTCACTAGAAAAACTGACAGATGTTAACCAGGGTTTAAATATGAATATTCTCATCATTTACTCACCCTCAAACCTGTTTACATTTCTTTCTTCTGCTGAACACAAAAGAAGACATTTTGAAATGTCCGTAACTAAACAGTTGGAGGAACAAAAATACTATGAAAGTCAATGTTGGCCATTCTATAAAATATCTTCTTTTAGAAGAAAGAAATTCATACAGGTTTGAGGGTGAGTAAATGATGACAGAATTTTCATTTTTGCATGAACTTCCCTTTAAGGCCCACTGAAGTTCACTAGTAAACATTGTTTCGTATGTCATTAAAAATACTGAATTATTTACAATTTAAGATAAACATGTTTTTAAAAACAGTATTAAAATATACAGATTACTAATGTTACGTCAAACTTTACTTTTTTTAATATAAAATATTACTGTACCCCCTTTTTTAGTACTATATTCTCATGTTCAATCATGGACTATACAAAGCAATGTGTCATGTTCACAGTGTCCTTCAGAAATAGCTGGAACATCTGTATTTCATGAGGTGTCTTTTGAGAATAATAAAAGAGAGCCCGAAGGAGTCAGCGATGCCAAGCGTGGGAGTAACACAATATCTCTAGTTGCGTCTCTGCATATTTATTCCTAATCAATACATTTGAATGTTAGAGATGTTGTGAGTACACTGTTGTTTCCCTCTTTGATGTATATTGAACAGCTCACTGGTGAAATACAAACATGAATTATTCTATTAAAGTGTCACTGAGATTTGATCAACCCTTGCTCTCTCCATCTCTCTTTTCCTGCCAGCTCGTCTAACCTGCTCTCTTACACAGGGATCTGACATAAGTAGGACATTCCTTTCTTTCTTTCTCTCTCTCTACTGTAATGGTTGCATATAGGTACAGTAAGTGAATCTCTGATTTTTATCTGTTATTATATATTTTATTCTTAATGCTCTTGCTGTGAAATTTGTACATTTTTCCAGTTCAACACTTTTGTTCTCTCTCTGTAGCTTTTTTCTCGGTTTAGATCGTCTACCCTACAAAAAGAACAAGCAGTAGATCTTGTTTTGCACAGTAATGTATAGATAATGTGTGGGTGTTGTATTTGCCCCTAGGAGGTGCTGTAAGGCTCAGCGCTCTGAGGATGAGGGATCATGGAGGTAGGGCACTAATGCTAATGAAAGAGAACATGCGAATAGGTAGACGTCAGCACACATCAATACCTACAGGGCAACCCCCCCCCCACACACACACACACATATACTCACTGGTTTCCATGTTTTATTGGGGCCAAACTGTATATTCTATCCCTCTACACTTTCTACATTTGTATATTTTCATAACATTCAGTATGATTTATTAGATGTTTTCCTCATGGGAACCAAAACTTTTCCCCAAAAGATCAAAAATTACTGGTATTACTATCCTTGTGGGGACATTTGTACATTCAAAATCTAAATTGATCATTTTAAAAATTCTGTTATTATAATGTAAAGTATAGCAATAATATTCATTTTGGCATTTGCTAAAGATTAAATTTAGCATTACATTTTTATTTACATTTCTTTTTGTTTTTAAAGATTGATTAGTGCCTTACAAACGCACTGCACATGGTGTGTCGCTTCTCATAACTGCAACTTTATTTCCTGCATTTGTATTTTTATGTATCACAATTTCAACTTGAAAATAAAAAATGAATTAAAATCTCAAAATTGCAATAAGTGGGGTCTCCGAAAAGGCTGTTGCCTCAGGCCCTAGCAGGACAACAATCTGTCCTTGAACAAAGATGAGAAAATTTGTTTAGAAAAACCGAGAGAGAGAGAGAGAGAGAGAGAGAGAGAAAGAGAGAGAGAGAGAGAGAGTGAAGGATTGGCAAAGTGCAAGAGAACATGACGGATCACTCTCTTGGTGATTCCAGCTCAGCACCTTCATCAGACACAGCATGAGTGTGCGAACATATGCGCGCACGCACACACACACACACACACACACACACACAAGCGCACAGTCTATGTCAGACAATCAAACCCAATGGGAACTGTGCGACAGCAAATCTATTGCTCGCAGGAGTGTGTCGGCAGTTCTGTGGCACTACAGTTCTAATGATGAATGTATGTGCAGTTCTGAACACTGTAGAGGTTACAGAACATCTCATCATGAGTGTCAACAACAGCAAAGTTAGTTTTCATGGGGCTCAGCTTAAACTATATGACTTGTTATGTAACTTATATTATGCTGCATGAACATTTTGCTACAGTATTGAGTAGACAGTATAAGGTTTAGATGTCAAATATCAAAAATATTGAGAACATTATCAATTAGGCCTAAATTTAGAAGCAAACTCTGACAGATGTGCCTTTTAACTTTTAGTAAATAAACAAGCCATTCTCTATGTTGTGGGATCATACAGCTTGTACAGATTTGCATTTGCTGTCAATTTATTTTCATCAGAAGGATTGCTGTATCATTTTTTTTTTTAAAGATAAATCATTCAATTGATCAAAAGTGACAGTAAAGACATTTATAATGCTGCAAAAGATTCCTATTTCAAATAAATGCTGTTTTTTTTTTAACTTTCTATTAATCAAAGAATCTTGATAAAAATGTGTCACGGTTTTCACCGAAAACATTAAGCAGCGCAACTGATGATAATCAGAAATGTTTCTTGATCAGCAAATCAGCATATTAGAATGATTTCTGAAGGATCATGTGACACTGAAGACTGGAGGAATGATGTTGAAAAGTCATCACAGGAATAAATTACTTTTTAAAATATAAAAATGTTATTTTAAATTGTAGCCATATTTCACAATATTAGTGCTTTTTGTATTTTTTGATCAAATGATTGCAGCCTTGGTGAGCAAAAGAGACTTTCAAAAACATTACAATGCCCCCCCCCCCTTTTTTTTTTGCACCCCTTAGAAACCTAAATAAAATTCTATAGTGTTGTGTGCCGACAAAACAATCTAGTTTTGTTAGGCTAAACTACACAAATTTGTGCTATTGCGCTCTGGTTGAAGCGTGTTAATTCCCTCAACCAATCAGCCACTGATTGCTGCTGCCACAGTAGTTTTGTTTGTGCTAATCAGTTTTGTAAATCAGGGTAACCATCCATGAAAGACTTGTTCAGGAACCAGTGAAGAACAGAACAACTTCTACTAAACAATACAGCTTTATTGAAATTTAGCAGTAAAGTGTAAGCTTATGCCAAAAAGTTTGGGGTCAGTAAAATTTGGTAATGTTTTTGAAGGAATGCCCTTATGTTCGCCAAGGCTAAATTTATTTAAACAAAAATACAGAACCTTTCTATTGAAATATGTTTTAAAATGTAATTTATTCCTGTGATGTTAAAGCTGAATGATCAGTATCATTACTCCAGACTTTAGTGTCACATGATCCTTCAGAAATCAGTCTAATGTGCTGAAAGAAATCAATGACTTTTCTTCAGACCAATGCAAAAACAGAGCCCAATTATTTTATACATTTTAACTAGACAAATCTAAACAATTCTGATACGCTTTCTAGAATTATTCACAGAGCAGATAAATAATCATTGATCATTTTGACACATCCCTTTTTTCTGACAGGACCAGTATCACCAATGATAATTGTCAATTAGTATACAGTTTGGATTGGCGGTATGGTTCTGTTCCGGGTAACAACTCCCTGCCTATCCATGAAGCCTAGCATGGATAAGAGCAGGGAAAGTAGGGTAAACAGAACAGAACCAACATAAAGGTATTGCAATATCATTAATGTTATTAATGACACAATGTAACAAAATAATTTAAGAAATAAGTCTAAAGAATATCAGAAGGGCATGTCCTGACTGGACAAGAGGAGGATCCGGGGATGGAGGAAGGTAATTAGTCCTGTTTAATTATTACATTTATCTAAAAATCAAAGAAACTTTTTTTTGTTGATTTTCGATATAAAAATTGGTGTAATGACTTCAGTTTGTGTATCTGTACTTTTCGAACATTTTGGTCACTATAATCTAATAATTCTTGTTAACACTTTAGTATAGGGAACAATTGACCCATCGCAAAGACCCACCCCCTTTAGTTAAGCCTCAAGCCATGCGCTCTCACGCCACACATCATGTTCTCACGCAGTGAAAAATACATCGCGGAGCAAAGAGGACACCGACAATGCGTCGACAGACATTTGAAACAGTTTCATATTTAATATATCGTATTTTTTTAAAGAAGTTTAAACAATAAATACAGTACAGTGTCTCTTTAATGTGTCGTGACAGATCGCTGTAGCTCCTTCAAGCGGCTCGTGAACCAGCCGTCTCTTCATACTAGTTCATTTATAGCATCAAATAAACATGAATGGACATCAGAAGGAATGTTGTTTCAAGCGCAGAAAGATGTACTCACAATTTTTCAATCTCAAGTTCACCGATGTTAATCTACTAACTCCTCTGACTGCTGCAAAATGGCGGATTCGGGGTTATGATTGGTCAGATCGCCTGTCAATCAAACTGTTTGTGAAGCTTGCATATTGGCTGTTTATTGATCATATTCTACAACCCTAAATCCTACCCCATACCTAAATTTAAACGCTACAACAACTACCGTATTAACTATTAATAAGCAGTAAATTAGGAGCTTATTGAGGGAAAAGTCATAGTTAATATGAGTTCCCCATATAGAGTTACCAAATTTTCATTTGTTTTCTTCTCTAGCACAGAAATATCTAGCAACTCCTGCTCTAACGGCCATGTGAGAGAATATTTTCACTTGCAGGGCACAGTCCAAAAGAGGATGGCTGCTCTGGCAGCTGGTTAAATGTTGACTACAAAAGTAAGCTGACCTTACATGTCAGAATAAGTTGTGCTGTGTCTTACTTTTGGCAATCTAGGGAAATTACTGAAATCTGACGGTTTACTTGGCTGAATATAGAAAATGATGGCAAAATAAACTTTAAACAAGATAAATGTTGTACGCTTAATTTCCTGTTAAGTATGCAATTAATCTATTGACAGCGCTAATATTTTTTCTAACCATCTCATATTTTTTTTTTCCACCAGCATGTCCCTTTTGTGGTTTTGTAGAAAATAACAGCTTTAGAACATTTATTTGTAACAGAAATATTTATTATAAACTTCTTTACTGTCACTTTTGATCAAGTTAATGCATCCCTGCTGAATAAAAGTACTAATTTCTTATTTTATAATTTAACGAATTACAATTATTTCTCACAATATTTAGGAAAGGGTGCTTTCCATTGCCAAAGCTGTCACTAGACATGAAAACAGATATAATGGGAATAGATTATGTTATTTAAGTCATGCGGGAACAACAGATATCTAAAAAAAATTATCAAATTGATTCATCAACCTGGCCATTACATTGGCTTATCATTAATAAAGCAACTGATCTCCAAACCTAAAATGTGGCAACATTCTTTTTGCTCTGTTGCACAAGTCTCATATATACTAAAAGGAAAGACCCTGAGTGCAGTGAGCCATGAACAGCATATCCCCTAAACAGATGGCTTGTATCATAGCAGTTTCGGGATGAGGAGTCCACGGATTCAGGGTCCTACAGCCTTTGGGTTTTCAATCCACCTGATCTGAACTGAGGTGTTGATAGACTGGTGTTGAGTGTGAGGTAGTGCTCGACACTGTATGGCTGAACAATTTATAAAGTGTGCGTGACACGGACGGAGAGTGAAAGGCAGGAGAAAGCGAGCACGAAGCTGTAAATTTCAAGCGCGTGAGCGTTGATAATGATGTGACACAGCCTGAATAATGAGCTAGGCTCAGGTGGACACACACCTTTGTCTTGACACCCACCCTTCGGCTGAAGTGTGCACTAATCACACACTCACTCGCTCAGACACAAGCACAAACTACGCGCTCAGACGTCACTCTTTCTCCCTCGGCAAAAACTCAATCCTGTTTTCAGCAGCTTAACACTAGCGTGCTCACAAATAGCATTTCCCATAAACACCTGACAAACAGTTGCATACATTTATCTAGCTAAATGAGGACAGAACTCTATTGTTAGTTACATTATGCTGATTGTAGATCAAACCCCAAATCTGAACCTAAGAAAAGCACTTTAATGAAAAATAAAATAAAGTGTTTGTGTCCGGCTGAGGACATCCTCATTTTGTCATTACATCATTTCTATTGAAAATTTTGTTGAAGTAAATGTAACCCAAACAGACTAAAATGATTACTTAGTGCTGGGTAGGTTACTAAAAAAGTATTGCATTACTTATAACTTTCTAAATCCCATATCAGCCTCGACCAATTAAACAACAAAAGGATAGACAGTAAACTGCTCTTTTAATTCTTTAAAATAAATAAATAAATAAAATAATATATTAAATTGCTTAAATTATTCTTGAATTGACCACAGTATTTAAAGAAAGGTTACATTAAAAACATATATTTTAACATTAGACATTAAATGTTGATGCTAAATCCACTACTGTTTTATATAGTATTGCTCTGAAGTCTATACAGTATTTAATGCAATTACTTCAGAAGTAACTGTAAAAATTAAAAGTAATCCCTTACTTATACTTTTTCATGGAAAAAATAATTAGATTACAGTAATTAATTACTTAGTAATGCATTACACCCTCTCTCTCTCTCTCTCTCTCTCTCTCTCTCTCTCTCTCTATATATATATATATATATATATATATATATATATATATATATATATATATATATATATTGGCAAAATATTCCTCCCTATGTGGTAAAATAAATAGATACATTAAAAGTATATAATTATATAAAATACATAAAAATTAATTTAGAATATGTTTATGTACTTATATAATTACATACTACATACACCTACACACACACAAACACCACACACTTAGCTTAAAAATCCATAGATGTGACCTACTATGAAAAATATTTCTCCTCATTTGCTAAAACAAACAAACAAACAAACAAATATACATACATAGATAAAATACATGTAAATTAATCAATACATTAATTCATTTAGAAATGTTATTTATAAGTACTTATATAATTACATACTTTATTTATGAATTGACAGACAGACCTTCATCCCAGATATTTTTTTTCTCCACACTTATCATCATCATCATCATCATCATCATCATAATGTATTAAGTCACATTGAAGACTAGTTATGACTGGGTTATAGTTAAAGAGTCCATAACACAATTCCAGAGATGCCACAAACTTTCAAGGATCCAACCAGCAGTTTATCAATACAATAAAACCAAATTGCATGAAAAACTGGAATATTTTCAGAGCTTTTTCAATCCCATCTTTTCACATTCCCAAAGAACTATAGGTAAAAACAGCAAGATTGAGAGGGAAAAAGAAGAAGAAGAAGAAAAAAAAAAAAAAAAAACAACAACGGTCGTTGGTAAACACAAGAAAGAACATCAGGGCAAAAACACACATTGCTCTCAAGAAAGGAGTTCAAAAAAATGAACATTAATAGCAATATCCGAGATAAAAGATGACAACATGTGCTGATCCATGTGTGTGTACCTGTTTTTTTTCTGTCTTTCCTCTGCACTGTAGCGTTTTATATCTTAGATTTATTGGCTGGCCTTTCCTACCGCATCCAGAGAACTATTCACACTGACAAAACATGGTGAAAACACCTCTTTGTCTTTGCGAGAGTTGGAGATAAGTTTAAAGCCTAATAATCGCTCTGAGTCTTGAAAAACATCATAAAGCAACTGCTGTAAAATTGTGCTTCAGACAGCACTATCGGGGTATTACACTTCAAAACCGCTGTTCTTCTCTCATGTAATGAAGATACAGTGTTTTTTCTGTCATCATCTTCAACTTTCGGAAGTTGTGTTTCTTTCCAAAGTCAGACGAGAAAGTTTCACCTCATTCCACAGACATACACACACATATACGCACATGTGGTTCCTTCATATACTCTTCATCACTACCAAAGAAAGGCTGTTTGCTTTTTAATTTGCCAAAAAAGACTTAAAAAGAAAAAAGACAAGAAAAAAGGAAAAACATGCAACAAAAATACCTTCATCCCGTGGCCGGTTCAGTGTTGATTCATCATGTTTTTTTGTGAGTGGACCTAGGGTTAAGACAAAAAGGAGGGAAAAAGAGAAAAGAGAAAATTCAAAAAAAGATTACTGTGGCAAGAGAAAAATCAAAAATAGAAAACAAGAAAGAGCAAAAAACAAGAAATCAGCAAGAGGTTATTGTTCTCATTCTTTTCAAAAGGTGACAAAAAGAAAAGCAAAGGCAAAGAACAAAAAGCATCATAAACACAGAATAACAAGAAAGACACAAATCGGCTACAAGATCAAAGAAGTTTAATGATAGCTCTGTGAATATTCTCTCTCGCCATTGTTCTGCTGTGGCTCGCAGGCCGTTCCTTAACCCCAGCTTTGCTCGATACCATTCCGACGGCTTGTTTGGCTTCCGGGGATGAAGGAAAAATCAATGTGGAGGAATCAGGAATTAACCTTTGAGGTATGAAAAACAAGAATTCCCATTCCCAGCCCAGTCCTCCCTCCCTCCTCTGTCGTTCCTCACGCTCCGGTCAAGCTATCACCCGCCTCGCTTTGGAAATGTGAGAGGTGGTAGAGAAGAGGACCTGAGGGAAGGGGGGCATAACACACCAGGCACGTGTTCTCACACACACACGGCTCAAAGACCCTCCAGGGAAACAGGAACAGAGGGTGCTGTGCTCGCACATACACACAGTGTTGACACTGTTGTCTTTGTGTGTAATCTGTGGGGTTTAGACTTTCTATTCATACGCAGCACAAAAATAAAACTAACACCAGTTCTCATTAATACGCTTCTTTTTTAAAGTTCTGAACAAAAATGTACTAATTTCAATAGGCTGAGACCACGATGAAAATCTGGGATCTAATTTGAAGGGGTCATGATCTTTTGACAAATGAGAGGTCTTTGTGCCATTAAAACATCCTGGAATAGCTTTCATAGCTTATAAAGTCCTCCTCATTGTAAAGCATTTATTTAATCAAGCTCCAAAAACGGCTCATTTTGATAGAGGGATGTGTGATGTCACACGAGCAAATATATTTGCATATGACTGCCTCCAGAGCAAGACATCGACGAATAGATATCCATCATCGCACTATAAGCCCCGCCCACTGGCATTCAGTCACATAAAGGGTTTGATCACCCAAAAATGAAATTTCTGTCATTAATTACTCACTCATTGTTTCAAACCCGTAAGACCTTTGTTCAATATCAGAACACATGTTAAAATATTTTTGATGAAATCCGAGAGGTTTTTAATGTCCCATGGAAAGCAACGAAAGTACCACATTCAAGGTCCAGAAAAGACATCGTTAAAATAGTCCATATGACTGAACTGGTTCAACCTTAATTTTATGAAACAACGAGAATACTTTTTGTGTACAAAAACAAAACAAAAATAACAACTTTATTCCAAAATTTCTTCTCTACCCTGTCATTCTCCTACTTTACATTGAAGACATTGCAGAGCTTCCAGGTTCTACAAGCTCCACGTGAACAGCAATACTGAGTCGGCGTTCTAACGTAGAACACAGAAGCTCTGCTACGCGTCTTCATCAAAAACTGCGTAGAGAAGAAATTGCTGAATGAAGTTATTTTTGTTTTGTTTTCGATACCGTTTTCTTATGCGATAACGTTAGCCAATCATAAGTGTGGCCATTTTTTGACAAGCTTTAAAGGAGCCACCCCTTAAAAACAGACCATTCAGACTGTCAGAATGAGGGTTTAAAATAATCATTTTTTTCTGCATATTTATTTATTTTTTTTGTGCCAAAAAAACTTTAACATTATAAGTGAACCTCAACATGTTTACAAAAAAATCCGTGTCATGACCCCTTTAAACCTGGAAATAATCAAATTTCTTCTTATTATAATTTTGTCTGATTAATTTAATTTAAAAAAATCTAAAGAGATTTTCACGAGTGGTCTCAGGTTTCTGTATTCCACAGTGAAAATAAACAGGTGCAGATGGGAGTGAAAGAGTACAAAGGAGTGTAACCTCATGAAACAAATCATTTTTGTCAGAGAATGCATTATAGAGATATTTTTAGACCCTTTTAGACTTCTTTCTGTGTGGGCTGACCTGGAAAATGCCTGTCAAAGAGAGAGAGATAGTGAAAGAGAGAGATACATATAGAAAAATAATGAAGAGGTCTTTTTGCTGGACATGGCTGTCCTTCCTCGACATTAAAGAAAAAAAGGAAGGGTGAAAGAAAGAGTGCATGTACATGTGAGGGAAAGATGGGTCAGGTCACTCTCGCTCTGGTAGAGATGGAGAGTAAAATCAGGGGACGATGTGTGTATTTGCTGACAGAGGGAAATATCTTGTCAATCAAACACACAAGAGAGACAGTCTGGCCAAAAAGGTAGTGCCGTCTGCCACTGAGTTTACAGATGAGATCCACTACTGGCTCCCATTTCCAGCGATGACAGGATGGTGGTGCTTGGTGTCAAAAGGTAATCTGATTGGGAGGAAAACCAAATGGTAGGATGTGGAATGAGATTCAATAAAGGTCAGGCTGAATTATTGAAAGCGGACATTAAAAAGGAGTAAGTGTTTTATAAAGTTTAAATGATATATTTATGTACGTAATAATATTTGAATAAAGGTATTTTTTCCTAGACCAGACATCCCTTTTGGCCACTACAGCCTACTTGCGAAAGTATTCTTACCCCTTCATTTTTTCACTTTTTTGAAAAACTAATTTAAATAGCTTTTTTGGACATTTCAAGAGGGTTTTCATGTGTCTTCACTGAGGAGAGGTTTGAGTCTGGCCACTCTGCCATTAAGCCCAGATAAGTGGAGTGTTGCAGTGATGTTTGTGTTCTGTAAATTTCTCTCATATCCATATATGATCATGGAGCTTAACCAGAGTGACCATCAGCTTCTTGGTCACCACTGTAACCAAGGCTTCATCGATTGCTCAGGGCCAGGAGGCCAGCTCTAAGAAGAATACTGGCTGTTTCATTTTGGACCATCTGTTCCATTAAGGATTATAGAGGCTATATGTTTCTGTGAACCTTCAATACAGCAGATTTTTTTGTAGTCTTCCCCAGTTCTGTGTCTCAACACAATCCTGTCTCTGAGCTCTGAAGGCAGTTCTTTTGACCTTATGGCTTGGGTTTTCTTCTGATATGCATTTTCATCTGTTAGACCTTTTATTGAGAGGAGAGCGCTTTTCCAAATCATGTCCATTCAACTGAATTCTCCACAGGTTAACTTCACTTGAAGTGTGGTAACATCTACAAGTGAAACTGGAATGCTCTTGAGCTAAATTTCAAGCGTCCCAGAAAAGGGCATGATTATGCAATGTAATTATATAAAATTTTTTATTTTAAATAATTTTTCAAAGTTGTCAGTTTTCAATGTTTCATATGTATCCACACACACACACACACACACACAGATATATATATATAATTTCGTCATTATTATAACTTCTCTTTATATAGATTTATTGTCTGAGGTTGGCCCTTTAACCTTCCAAAATCAATTCCATCCAATCCAAGAGGCTCATTTCTACTTTCCAGTCACTGATTTCTACCTGGATAGAGATATTGCTCCCCAAATTCATCCTCCTCCAATCCATTTGACCGTCCCTTGCCTCTCTCATACTCATTTTCTCTCTCCTCTGCTGCACGCCTCCCATCCAATTTTTTTTTTTTTGATCATCTTTCCTCATCATTTCTCTCTGCATAACCTCTTTTTCCAAGCCTGCCTTCTCTCTTTTCTCTCTGGTGAAGTGCTTATGCAATCTATTATTTCAGCCCCAGTTCCTGATTATGACCTTGCTTTGCCCTCTGGCCTTAACAGGGCAGCAAACACCAGCAGGGTGTTTGCTATGCGAGAACCTGCGCACGTGACACTCCTCTGGTTCTGCTACTTTAACAATCCAGCCAGTGACGCAAGTGTTTGTGTGTGCGAATGTGGTTACTGAGATGTTTGTGGTATGAAGGTTTGTGATTATAATTTTGCATATATGTTTTAATGTAAAATTGGGCTTTAATCATGCATGTGCATCTAAGTATGAAGACGTATATGCTCCACACGAGTTATACGAGGTCGCTGTTTTTTTGTGTGCTCACACACATGCACGCAAACACACACGCACACAGCGAGCCTCATCAGCAGATGCCAGCCGAATTACACACTCCCTCAGTGTTAGATGTCAGGGCTCGTAATCAGGCCAACCACAGGTGTCTGTGGACCAGAACATTCTAGCAGGAATCTACCCTCTCCTCTGATATCCCAAACGGGGGGATATGAGTTCAATCTGCTACCTGTGGCTCACCCTTTTTACAGAAATATGATTCAGAAAATCAGCTTGAAAGAGGAATGAGATAGCCAGATGGCTTCCACCTGATGTTTTCATGCCTCTCAGCTTCTTCTGAGTGGAAATGGGTAGAAATTAGAGCGGAGATAGAAAGAGAGCACCCAAGTGACTTTGATAGACTGAATATAATTGAGCTCTATTTAACAGCATTAAAGATGCCTGGCCGACCTGGTGTGAAGTGTGTTTCTATTACACGATGTGGGGAGATGTAAATTGGAATTAGAATTAGAGGCATTTCTATTAAACTGAGTATTGCCACAGTCCAGCATGGATCTATAATGAGTTCAGGGTTTCATTCACTTGGATAAAGTGGTGAGGAAGATTTGCGGTACTGAAAGAGGACAAATGTAAAGAGACAGCGAAAACAGCGCGATTAAAAGAGAGATATAAAGTAATGGTATCTTAAATATTGTTGCCGTCAGGCAGAAACCTGGTATCTTCAAAAACACAACTTTTCAGGAAATGGAAAAAACACCTTTTTTTTTTAACAATTAAACACTGTGTTGTTGAAGTTGATATTGTGGCTTAACATATGGTCATACACTTACATGTGGCATTTTATTATTAACATTTTACCAAAATCAGTCTCAATGGTGTCTAAAGGTTTTTGACCAACAAATTTCAGACGTGTGTTTTGTCTGTCATAAGTGCAACGGATTACGTTGTCATCAACGTACAGGTTATAAAGTTTACTGTAGCTATGTGGGTATTCAGTTTTTTGGCCAAAATGTCATGTTATTAATGACGAAGTGCTTCACACAGGCTATTAAAGACAGTATTGGTGACAAATGCTAGACTAAGACACTCTTCTCCACTCCTCAAATACATAAAACATTAGCCTTTGTATACTGTAGTGTTTCTTGAGTACACAAAACGCTGTACTTATTAAAATAACTAATTCTTTATTTACCCTTGATCTGCAAACAAGCAGAGACGTCCAAACTGTGTGTGGCACTTCATTAACAATAGAGGTGAGGTGGAATTATGAGGTTTTACCAAAGGTTTGAGGATCCAATGGAGTTACAAGGTTTAGTCACAAACGTATAAAAGGTGACCAATAGTAATGATTTGAATTCAATGAGTGGTTGGCTATAAATACCAGAAAGGAGGAAAAAATGAATGTTAGTTTGATAAAATAATAGCATAATAGCTACTGCATTTAACAATCGGTTAACATTATGTAATAACACGCATAGCCTAAGCCAGGGTTACTCATTCCAGGCCCTGAATAGCCACTTTTCTACAGACTGTAGTTTCAACTCTAATTAAAAGCACCTGAATTTCAACTATTAAAGGTTTTTGATTTCACTTGAAAATGATGTGCACAATTGGAACTAAACTCTAAATGCATCTGAAAGCTGAAGGATGCTATTTCTGCATGCAGCATCTGGAAGAAGGAAGGTGACAAGTCATGTACGAGTCCTATGATCATGTCACATCCTGTCTACAGAGATACCTTCATCTGATCAATTTTTAAAGGCAGCATTGATTTATCCTTCACTGCATATATCCTGTGTGTTCAATGCAGTAAGAGTTGAGCTAAAAAATAAAAGCAAGAAATTAGAATTGTAGTAATTCACTTTAGAAGTGTTTGATATTCGCTTAGTTATTGCCAAAGCTCTTATATATTAAAATAATCAAACTCGAATCCAAACTAAAATGCTAAAATGCTCAAAAAAATAAACAAAAAAAGCCCAAACAAGATAAACTTCTCGAATCACAGAAATTAATCATGGTTCATTTAATATATTAAATAAATTAACCATGTTATATCAATGAAAATCCATAGATGTATTGTGTTGGACAATGAGGGGCCTTTGAGAAAGAATTTAGAATCACTGCTCCAAATGATTGTATAACACCATTATATCATCATAGTGGTAGTGTCCAAAAAGCCATAGAACTGCCATGGTACAACATCCAAAAAACACAATAATATTATAGATTTAAAGTGAGCACAAGTGATAAATATAGAAAAAGAGGAGGCTGAATGAAAGTAGCAGGAGTGTTTGGTGTAGATAGAGAGAAAGAGAGGGAGGTACACACAGAGATAAGGTGACTGGAATGGAGTGAATGTGTGAAAAGAGGAATATTTGAACAGAGCAGAGCTGGATGGGATGACATTTAGGTGCGGTGGAGATGCAGACAGCATGAAGGTTAAAACTGTTTCCCCGGTAACCCCCGCCTCTCGGAATTAAAGCTGGGTCTCCAGAGAAACATGATGCCCGGCGATATATCTGCCTGCTCAGTCATAAAGACGGCAGAGAGCTGTCATAAGACTGACATTAGGCTCTTCAAATCCTGCATACAGCAGACATCAGCCAAGAGCCCATTATAATGTCTATTGTAACATCATATTCTAAGAACTAATGTGCTTAAACTGTCCACTATTATAGAAATAATCCAAACTACACTGCAAAAAAGTAGAAAAAAAAAAACTTTTCTTAATCAGTATTTTTTCAGTAAATATATCCACTGTAAATATATCCTGTTAAATTTACAATAATAATAATAATAATAATAATAATACAGGCAGCAATGGTTGCCACAAATTTGCCGTAAAAATACTGACAATGCTTCCAGTTTTACTGGATGCCTGCATATTTTATAACTTATAACTTTAGATTTCAAGAAGTGATATAATATTAATATACCTTCTTTAACTACAAAAATCTGCCTTTTTATTAGGTTAAAATGTACCGAAAAACCACCACAATAATCCAGGTTCCACAATAGAAAGACGCATGATGAATCAGACCTGTTGATGATCAGTTAGACTGTGCACAGGGTCATACACACAAACACAACACACCATCAGGGTAACACACAATAATACTTCAATAACAATAACATAATAAACATTACCTAAATAACAATGTTAAATCCTTTTACTGTTTTTTTTTCCTTGGAAATTATATGGTAATTCAAAGTTTAATTTGCAAAAACATACATTTGACAGTATTTTACAGCAAAATTACATATAATGTGATATTAAACCATTTACAGTTTTTCATTGTATATGGTAAGGTAACTTACAGCTAATTAACAGATTGTGGATACCCAAAAAGAGCATGGGATAAACAAAAACACAAAGGAAGTCAAAGGCTTCAATATACCTTCTTCTGTGTTCAGTAGAAGAAATAAACTCACACAGGTTTGGAACAACTTCAGGGTGAGTAAATGATGACAGAATTTGCATTTTCGGGTGAACTATCCCTTTAAAACAGGGGTGTCCAAAACTGCTCCTGGAGGGCCATCTTCCTGCAGTATTTAGCTCCAAACTGCTCCAACACACCTGCCTGAAAGTGTCTAGTGATGCTGAAAGACTAGATTAGCTGGTTCAGGTGTGTTTAATTATGAAGGCCCTCCAGGAACAGGACTGGACATCCCTGATTTAAGTCAAATCTCAAGAAAACACCTGTCAGGACCAGCCCATAGCAGCTTTTATCTCAATGTGGCAACACATTCAACAAAATGTATTTATGAGGAGAAAAAAAGTGTCTTCACTTGATTTTTAATGAACAACTTAATTTTTTTTCTTTAATTTTTTTTGTTAGTACTGTGGTGTGACTAATTTGTTGGAGAACAAATTTTTATAAAACTCAATTAATATGAAATTGTAATATCTGCATACATAATAATTATTAAAGAATCAGAAAAAGACTGTCGGTTGTAATCACATAACGTCTTGGAGAGCAAAAAAATAATCATAACTCTACAATAATGGTTTGTGACAGCTAAGGCAAACACTCCATTGTGACTTATGAGGCCTATTAATGACGTTTATGCGTGTGCGAGAGATTGTGTGTCTGAGTGCACACATGACAGATGCAGGCTAATCTTGCTGATTTAATGTAATCTAGCTCATTTTAAGTGAGTATTGTTTTCTTCCGTTTCTCGCTGATGTTGCCGTAATCCTGTTAAAACACACAAAAGCAGCAGTTAATCACCTGGATCAAACCAGAACATGTCACTGTCACTGAGAGTGTTCCACCATGCCATCCTCTTCTCTTCTCTTCTCTTCTCTTCTCTTCTCTTCTCTTCTCTTCTCTTCTCTTCTCCCAATAACAGTTTCAATACCTCCATTCGACAGAAATCTGCAGATTTTTCCACAAAATAAGCAAGTATTGCCGATTAAGTCTGCCGATTCTCATCTGGGCCGACCAATGGGAAATGTACGTCTTTTTTTCCCATTCTTAAAGGTGCAGTAAGTGATTACTGAGAAATGCTGTTGAAAGTGGATTGGACCGAGCACAACACTCTTGTAGCCAATCAGCAGCAGGGGGCGTGTCCACTCATGATGGGGGAGGAGAGAGAGTGAGCAAGAGGGAGATTTGAAGAAAGACTGTAGAAAGAGAGACACTGCAAAAGAGAAAACCTGAGAGGAATATTACTGGAAAAAGAAGGGATATGATAAGGCAAAATCTTAAGGACCCATGTTAATATTATAAAAGCATTCCAGCGCCAAAGAGCCCCAAGCGGGAACGCCTGAAAATGTACGCAGAGGTTGCATTGTTTCTGTTCCGTACGAGAGTAATTTGTTTTGCCAAGATATGCTGTTATTGTAACGTTAGCTATAGTAACAGGACAGATTTGAGTGTCATTGTTTGTCTGGAGCTATAGTGCTGCTGCTGCTGGCGACTAACAACTCTTGCTTGTATATACTTTTGTGTACTGTATGTTCATTGTTTGTTCTTCCTTGTCATTCATTCATCATCTTCATTTTATTTTGGTGAAGCATTATTTTGCTTCACTTCAGCTATGACAAAGAGACATCCACTCTTGCATTGCGTGGGGTGGAGCAATGAAGGGGGGTGTTTGGGATGATTTCAAATATCAACAGTTTTTCTCTTAAATTGCTTACTGCACCTTTAAAATGAGATATAAGGTCAGACTAGTTCACTCTTCATGTAATCTCAAAACTTCCTATCCTCTTTATTTTCACCTTTTTCCATCTTTCTCCCCGTTGCTCTTTCCTTCTCTGCCTCTCCCACAGCTTCTACTTCCACATTCATCCTTCTTCGAAGCACCAGGAGAGGTACAAGCCCTGTGTGTGTGTATGTGTGTCTGTTTTTGAATCTAATTTGCATTCACATCCACTTGCCGCCTAAGCTGCAGCAGGCACTGAAGAGACGGCCCTTTGAGCTACATGGAGTGAGAGAGCAGAAGAGAAAGAGAGAGAAGAAACAAGTGAGAAAGAAAGCAGCAGGAGGAGAGAGAGAGAAAGAGCCTGAGAGGAATGAGAGGGCAATGGCTCTGTGTGTGTGTGTACATGTGTGAGTATGTTTCCATGTGTCTCTATGAGTGAGAGGAAAGACACCGGGTGGCATTTTTGAAGCCTGTTACCACCCAAGACAAAGAAAGTCTTTTAAGTAGCTCTTTAAGGAACAGTTCACCCCAAAATGATGATTCTGTCATTATTTACTCATCCTCATGTTGTTCCAAACCTGTATGATAGTATTTTTCTGTAAATAAAGAAAATGATTGAAACTCAATGATAGCAGGTTCTTAGCAGGGTTATTACACTCTGTAAAACTCAATAAGTTCTGAACACTCAAAACTAACTAAGTAGAACTTGGTAGAAAATTTTTGTGACAAGTGGGCAAGGTTGAGAGCCTTGGAAAGCGGAGCAAGGCCAGTGTGGTAAACAGGTGTCTCTTATCAACAATAACGTCACCGTCACCCTTCTCTCCCACAGTTCTCAGCCTCCCAACTCATCATAATGTTAATTATATACAGTCCATTTACATAAACATAACATTCAGAACTCGGTTAAATGTTAGATAGCAACTATCAGAGTTATAATAGACTTATCTTTCTTCAGTCGAAAACAAAGTAAGGTTTTTAAAGAAAACATTCCAGGATTTTTCTCCATATAGTGGACTTCACTGGGGTTCAACAGGTTGCATTATGTAATCACGTTGGAAAGGTCACGCATGAGGTAGGTGAAAGTACCGATCCATTGTTCACAAAGCGAACATGCAAAGACTAAGTCAAACGGTTTTACAAAAAAAAGGTAAAACAGCGATGTCAGAGAATTTTGAATTTGGAGGAGAAAATAAAAAGTTTTACGCTCTACGGGGGTACTTCCGCCTACATCATACGTGAACTTTCCAATGTGATTATGTAATGCGTGGCGTATCGCAAAGCAGTGTAAGATGAGCATTTGTGGTTAAAAAATATTTAAATTTTTTTAGACAATGACCGATTGTTTTGCTAGATAAGACCCTTATTCCTCGGCTGGGATCGTGTAGAGCCCTTTGAAGCTGCATTGGACCTAAATCGGACCTAATCGACTAAAAAAGAAAGACATAAACAACTTTTAATTCTGAAGTAAACTAATCCTTTAAGGCTATGACTGTGTTGTCGCCTTGCATCGGCTACGTCTTGGTCAAAAAGCTGTGCTTATGGACTACAGGTGATGGCCAACTAGCATGTGTGTTCTGCACCTACATGCAAGGAAATAACTGTCTATATCGGCAGGTATCATATTTTATATTCATCACTCAAAAAGGGAACATGAAACTGGGACTGCAGATATAACAAAGCAGAGCTTGCTTAAGATGACGTAAAAAAAAGCCTTCTATCTGTGCCGTCTTAATGTCTTTGCTCGCTTTCATTACTTTCGGTTTGTTCTCGTGCACTGACTCGTTCGCTAAACTGGACAGCCAATCAGAGTTCAGGGTCCGACTAGTGCCAACAGTACGGAACACCCTGCAAAAACTGGGCCGGCCAATGCTCAACAGCAGCGCATTAGGGCCCTTAGACAGTCCTGAAAACAGCTTCTTTAGAGACCAAATCTATACATGTTTATTAATGGGGTCCATTAATTCACAGTACTTTCTGTAACAGCCCCAGAAGTCAGCAGGATCTTTAGCAAGCTCATTTCTATCAATACCCTGCAACTGTACAAACACCTCCAATGACAACTGATGTCAAACCAATTAGCTTGTTAGCATGTGAGGGGAGTTTTGTTGGGTGCAAAGAGGAGAACCAAAGCACGGCACGACCTGGCACAATGCACCATCTGCACAACGACGGCCTACGTCAAGACACACACACACACACACACACATACCTAATAACTTTCTCTCAAGTGCTTCTCTCTTCTGTGGCTATAAATAGAGTGTGTGGCAGAGCTCTTGCTAATTCCTTCATTGAGAGTCTAGTGGTAACACACAAGGATGCGCACACACACGCTCGCACGGCTCTGACGCGCTGCCTGACAGCTACACGCAGGAAGAGCTGCGGGGTTGCCAAGGCGACCCCTTCCCCTGCCAAACCCTCATTCTGTGTCAGCGTTATCTATCCATACATATCTGCTCTCATCTCCTTTTCCCCTCCATTTCTCTGCATCTCTCTGGTTTCTTTTACTTCTATTTTAACACTCTCACTTATTCAGTCTTGCTTTGCTGTATATTCTTCCTTTATTCTTGTGCTTTACATCTTTATTACTCACAACGCGTCTTATTCTCTTTCTTGTGTCCATCAGCTGTTATCTCATTCTTTTAATTGAGTATTTGTTATTCTCTTGAGCTGACAGCCTTATAGACACATTCATTAACACACACTTCCCCCCCAAAATCTCATGGCACAGCAGTCTAACAATATAACAAATCTACTCTGGCATTTACACACACACACACACACGCACACACGCACGCACGCGCACACACACACACACACACACACACACGCACACACACGCACACGCACGCACACGCACACACACGCACACGCACGCACACGCACACACACGCACACACACACAATTTCAAGTAAGCCTGCACACGTTCTCAGCTGGAAAGTTACCAATTTGTTCTCATTATTTGGCACTAAAAACTCGAAGCTGAGAAAATGACCTCAGCTGATTCCATTGGTTTGACCTTGCTGCAAAACTGAAGCCTTCCTTTGGTTTTCATTTAGTAAAAGAGGGAAACTCAGAAGAAAAGAACCAGCTGCAGTAGCTCAGGAGGCTAAATGGTTCTTTTCTCTCTAAACATTTATTTGGTCATTATATGACAATGATGCCATTGCTAAAAGCAGCCTACCTCCGAGTTACACTCTACCAATTCTGTTTAATGTCAAAATCTCAAACACTCAAGCTGTAGCCTGTAAACTTCTGCTTGGAAAATTTGTTTTTGTCGTGCGTCGCAGAGCTGTTTCCGTGCATCTCGGCTTCTAACACTTCAAAGGGGCCCGTAACGGTCCGTCTATATTCAGCATACCTCAGAGCTTCCAGGAGCTAATTAAAAAACGCCCTCCACACCAACGCTCAGGTGCTCTCAGAAGCAGTTTTGATTTCCCTCCCATAGAAAACAAGAGTGGCGTTCACATTTCGTTTTTTGTTCAAGTGTTCCCTCATTTCTTTCTTCCATTTCTCATTTCTACGTCGGTGGCCGTTTTGGATACTTCAATATCCTTCAATAATAACAATATGGTATGTTATTGTGGCTCCTTTAATGTAGAATCTTATTATGTCTTCATTGCTGTGTGTGCAGCAAATCTATTCAGATTTTATTTGCTTATTTTACTTCAATAAAATTACAAAATTCTGTAGGCGTTGTGTTCTCTCTCAGTCAAATCGATCTGACAGTGAAGAGTGAGTAAAAAGGCTGGTGACATTAACATGCCTGTGACAGTTTCAAGTGAGCTGCAAAGTGCACAGTCATGCTAAAAAATAACCCATCAGTCCTGCTCACACATGCCTCTGATTGACCATCCGCCTCCAGCCTTCAAACAACTCCCACAGGGTCCTGCTACTTTCTCCCTAGGCTTACTCAGCCTTGCGGTAACCACCGGTTAAGAACAAGAGGAAAAGACATAAGCAATTTGGGTATCTAAAAATAAGAACTTAGGCTTCTTATAAAAAAAATCTGACCTATTGTTGCAGAAGGCAAATGACTAATGCAGAAAACGGAATATTCAAAAGTTTTGGGGTCATTTTTGTTTTGGGCTCGATTTTGATATCCAACATTGATAATAATAAGAAATGAGCACCAAATAGGCACATCAGACTGATTTTTTGAAAGGTCACATGACACTGAAGACTGGAGTAATGATGCTGAAACTTATAATATTCCACAATAATAATATAATATAATAATATTACCCTATTACACAATATTACTGTATTTCTGATCCAACATAACATAAGAGAACATATAATTCAAATACAATTCCTTTCTGTACCAACAAAAGATGTTTGATGCATATCTAGTGGCATCTAAGAATTCACAATTCTGTTTTAGTTTGCTCTAAAACCGGCTATAAGAGATGACACTATATATAGTCAGTGGAACAAGAACAAAAGAGAGACAAATAATGAGACTATATACTGCTGTATAAGTTGCCTGGGGCAGTGGGGGGCCAAGATGGTCCCCAAGTAAGTGATGTAGTAGCTTTGATCTCCTGTCCACCCCCTCTTCTAACTCTCACATGGATCAACTGCAGCACAGCGTGCATACACTTCAGTAAAAGAGAAAATCTACATCTACACTGCAGTTCTAAGGCATAGATTTACTATACATATGTAAAACTAAAAAGAACTCATTGATTAGGTCTGAATTATACATATAAATGTTCTGGTTCTTGAATCTGATTGGCTGAGAGGTCTTTCCAGCCATGCGATATTCTAGCAGTATCACCACAGGAACGGTTTCACCGATTGAATCACTCCGCCGCTTTCAGCATTCTCACAGCGAGTGTCATCGTGGACGAGCAAACCCACCATATTTTTACAGATACTACTGTTAGTGTGTCACAGAATGTAGTAATGCATTTGCTTAGTCTCTCATAGTAATCTACTCTACATAATACAATAAGTGACAACGATCCTTTGTTACTAGTTCTAAAGCGATGTTTTAGAATTAGTAACGGAGGCTTGGGCTCATCTGTTAAACTGCCAACTTCAGAATTGAACGTGTGGCTGAAGGAAATAATTCCTCAAAAAAAGAAGGTTTTAAAAAGACACAGTTGTTGTTTCTTATTTATTGACACACTTGTGCCATCAAACTGTTGTAGCTCTATATCAGCACAGCTGGGATTACCTGCGGCCTTGTGGCTACAGTCGAATCACAGCCGTGCTCATATAGAGTGATATCACATGGCTACTCATGTGATATTGCTTATATATACATACTTGTGAAATCCTGTCATTGCCACTTTAACAATTTTCTTTAGCCTTAGAACAGGCAGAATTATGAGGTTGATGATGTTTCCAGAAACTACCACAGGTTCCTCCATTTCATCATACTCCTCCATCTTGTTTAGTTAAAAATATCTTTAAACAGGATAAAAACTTGAAGTTCAACAATTAAAAGTCATTCATCTTGAAATCATATGATTCGATTCGTATCTTCTGATTGGTTCTGTGAACTTAGAGGCTTTTGCTGGCAAAGGGAAGTGGCGTTTCACGGTTTCTGTCAATGAACCTGTATTTCTGAATGGGCTGAGGATGGGATTTAGAGGGTTTGAAGTGAAAGAATTTGATGAATGCATATTATGTGCGGAGAGCATTCGCTCAATATCGTTATGTCATTTTTGACAAAAGTGACATTCAGGGGCTTGAATATCTTAAGTATATATCTATATATAAACACAAATATGATGATTCACAGCTTAATCATATTCTATATTTAGGCATTAATCCACCATTTGGTGCAGAAACATTGGATGCATTGGATAACGTATTTTGTTCTAAATAGCGACACTGATGCGCATGATTGCAAGTCTGCTTGGGAGAGACTGAGTGGATTAAAGGGAATTTAGGAAAATGGGAACTGGCACATTTGGGAATCTAGGAATTGACAGATTTGCAGGGGGCTTTGTGAAAGACACATGGTGTAGAGAAAGAGATAATGTAGGATGAAAATTAATGTTAGAAGACAGAATGAGAAAGTGAAGGAAAAAAGGAAGAAGGAAAAGAGACATTGCAAATGGTGTCAGAAAAATAACACTGGCATCTTTGCTGTGAACATAGACTCACATGCCTATGCAGATGTTCAGTCTGACTGCAATGTGCTGGAGTACACTGATGTGCTATAAGGCATTATACGCTATGTGGAAGCCACTATGCATTTGATATAAACTGTGAACATACTGAGGTACAGTAATAAATTTGATTTTTTCCTCATTAACACACGTTGCAAATTACAAAGCACTCTTTCATCATTGAAATAATTGCTTACATAAGACAATTAACATTGTAAACATAAAACAACTACACTGGATACAAAAAGAGGTAAAAACTGAGAGGCAAGAAGCAAAAAGGTCTCTGAGATAGCAAATTACTGCTGATGTCAATAATTTGTTTCTCTGGGCAACTTGGCGGCTGGAACCTTAATTGTGAGAGAAAAACACCTCCTTGAAAATCAGCTCTTTCCATCCTCTGAGAGTGTCTGTCCACTTTGCTCTCTCTCAAAAGAAAAAAAAGACAAAAAAAGGACTGGAAGAGGCAAAGAAAAAGCAAGACAAATGTTGATGGGTTTTACCTCATTCTAAAAAAGTCAGTGACTTATTTGGTTTGTTAACTCTCCATCAATTTACTGCAATTTGTCGTATGCCTCATACTGGAGCATAAGTAATTTCCCAGAACGCTTTAGTCTTTCCAGTTGGCCTCACTCTTAAATTGAATCATAGGGTAAACTATTCCTGACAAGTCCTGATCCAGAGTGCAGTGGACTGATCATAACTGGTAGAAGGCAAGGACATGTCCTTAGACAAGGTCTGGTAAAACTGCACTGTAGTTCAAAGGCAGAATGCAGCATTTCATATTCACTGTATGGTACTTTGAAGTGTTAAAGAGAGATTTCAGCCAAAAATGAAAATTGTCATTATTTACTTACCCTCATGGCGTTTCAAACCTGTATGACTTTCTTCTTTCTTTTGCAGAACACAGAAAGATATTTCAAACAATATTTCTATCCATAGAGTGAAAGTCAATGGGGTCCAAAACAACACTGGACTCCAATGACTTTCATTGCATGGACAAAACAACACTAATATCTTCTCTTGTGTACCACAGATGAATGTCAGTCAAACAGGTTTGTAACAGCAGTAAAGTTTAACGAGTAAATGAAGACAATTTTCATTTTGGGGTGAATTATACTTAAGTATTGTAGTATGTACTATGCAGCACCATAGGCATGTAAAAATGCATGTAATACTATTCTATAGATTCCATTACTGTACAGAGTGCAACAGTTGGGTTCAGGAAATAAAACCTCCATTCATTTTCTCCATAGGGGAATAGATTTTTAATGATAACTACAGTGATCTACGATATTGTAAAATTGATGGTATATGCTATTGTTGAAGCCATCAGCCTGCATTATTTTCAACTTATTTTTTAAATAATTATGTTTAACAATGGAATCTTAAGTGAAAACTACATTACCCCAAAAAATCTCCACCAATCAAATAATCAAAACAAGCAGATGCCAAAAGAACTCTTTAGCGCCCACCCACTCCCATGAGGCACTGCAAATGTTATAATCGAGTCAGTCTCCATATGCTCTCAAAATATTTAAACATTTGTACGAGTATATTTTGCAACTGTATTGTTTCTATATATATATATATATATATATATATATATATATATACATATTATTTCTATATATATTTTGATCGTTTTTAGTGCCTAATGGGATTGTAGATTTTTCCCTTATTAATCTGTTTAATCCCAATTTTTTCCCAGGGATGACATATATTCATTTGTATGGTATTTGTAAGGATATTAAACAATCAACGTCAATTATGTAAAAAAAATATTGAAAAGTCCATAAAAAAATGGGTTTTATGTCCAGTCACAAAAGTGACCGGTAGTAGAACACAGGGTCTAGTTAGTTTAGTTTAAAGACTGGGTAAAAGAGATGAAATTAGTGTTTTATTTCATTATAAAAGAAGTAAACATTATCTGGCTTAGTTTATATAGATATATAGATAGACATATAGATAGAAAATTTGCATTATAAATGAACATGTGCTTCATAATAAGAGTTGCTTTTGAATCCCCCACGAAAATATGTGAGGAAAAATTGTGGTCACACTTGTGACCGGTGGGATTGAACGGGTTTTAATAAAGCTGTTTTATGTCCAATGTTCAAAGACTTTTTTGCTTCTGATTAAAGTTTGTAATGTTGTGATTGACCTCGTAGCTGGTTGGTTTGGTTCATGGCTTATATTACAAAGACTTTTTTATTAAATCCCTATGGAAAAAATACTTTTGGAACCAAGGCCACTGAAAAAGTCCCAAAAACCCCATCGGGAACTGTTGCACCTTATTCCCCTATCATAACCATAATGGCATTTGCCGTGTTGTGTCAGACACTCACCATCCTCTGTGGGCACATAGATGTTGAGGTAGAGACAGTCTTCACTCTGATTCTGAATGTAGGTGGCAGCCACATCCAAGCTGTCTGTAAACCACACAGGAAGCATGATCTCGGGCAAAACACCATGCACGTTCTGTGGGCAAACAGGGGCGAACTGCGTAGCATTACGCACTTCCTGCCAGGACCCGGGAGCTTCTGGGGGCTGAAAGCGACGGTCTCCAATTGGCGCTGTGGCATAGGGGACACCTAGGTACTGTTCCACTGGACCCAGAATCTCATTGTTAAGCTCTTTTTTAATCCCACGCAACTTTCCATAGTTTGTGGTGACGGTGGGATATTTGGTGCCAGGATCAATGCGCTGACTCAACGTCAAGGTGATCCACAGTGCCAACCAGAGGAGAGTAATTGCATGGGTGGCCTCAGAATTGCGGGCATGGCCCAAATCCCGTTTGCAGGCATGGAGCAGATACATGACTGTCTCGATCTTTCTTCTTTCTTCGCTTCACTGGTTTATTGACCTCTGCTTTGCTTGGTCACGGGTGAAGGGCAAAAAAAAAGTTAAACTATTATAACCGAATCAGAAAAAGTGATCCTGCCTGTTTGTTTCGGTCTTTCGGGGAGCAGGAAAAGGGAGGACAGGAATGGGGGGACAGTGGAAGGGTTGGGGTGGACGAAGGGCTGAGGTTGTGCTCAGCCCTGGTGAGTTATCGTGGAAATGCTGTAGAGAGTAAGAGAGAAAAGTCTGTTACGTTCCATCTCCCTGAGCCGTCCTCATGGGGTCAGTTAAAGAGGTCACGCAGATGATTGCTGATCCTGCCAAGAACAACAAAAAGGGTAGTTTAGTGATCAAAGGTTAATTAATGAGTTGCTACCACATGTCCACCATATGAATTTGTACCATTTTGAATGCTGCAACCTGTTCATCTAAAAATGAAAATCCTTACTCACCCTCACTTTCTTTCTTCTGCAGAACATAAAAGAAGATTTTTTTGAAGAATGTCTCACTGTTTTTGTGTCCAAAGGCGTACTCACACTAGATGATCTAACCATGACAGAGCACGTTTGACCTCCAAAGTCTGGTTCGTTTAACTAGTGTGATTGCTGTGTCCCGTGCCCGGGTGCGGTACACTGAATCGTGCCCTGGCCCACTTGAAGAGGGCTCTGGGACAGATCGATTGGGCTTGGTATGCATGTAGTGTGATCGCTGACAGAAAAGCTTCTACTCTTGTGTGCACTACTGTCATCATTATGACAGCAAACATATTTTATTATTACTTGGACAGTACACTTTTCAATTAATTTGAGTGCCTTGTGTGTGTACAGCCTAAGACACAGTGTTGTTTTGTTTCTTTTTCGACCCCACTGATTTTCATTGTAAAATTGCGGACACACTTGACAAAATTTTGCGAAATCCAGTAATTTCAAGTTGGTCAAGTGAATTTGCCATCTTGATCAACAGAAAGCTGCTTGGTTTGAAAGTGACTTCTGTGTGAGTGGTAATTCATGCATCAGTACATTACTGACAATTGACAAAACAGCTTTTTCGCCTCATCTGTTCTGCAGAAAAAAGAAAGTCATATACATTTGCCTTCTTAGTATCTTATTTTTAGGTAAACTATCCTATTAATTGACTCGTTCACAATGGTGATGGATGATTTCCAGGAGGTTTGAACCTACAAGCTTTTTGTTTCCAGCCCAGATTGTTAATGACCAAGTAAGACTGTATTTGAGATAGAAAACAGAAAAAAGTGGAAATAAAAAATTCTGTAACACTTCCCATCAATATTAATGTTTTTCCACGTTTATATGTAGCTTAAAAATTCAGTGACTCAGCAGTTATAGTACCTGCCATAGGGTTATACGTCTAAGCCCTGGAAAAAAGCAATACTGCAGGCAAATGATAGCTCAGATGACTCGTTCAGGGCATTATGAGGATCATAAACACAATAAGACCGCGTCAGGGAGACAGTGATGTAAAGGAAAACATCTCGAAACACCCACACAAAGAGCTTCTATCAGTCAGTTGTGACTAACAAACTAAAAATAGATGTTTTAGCTCTCACATCCTGAATGAAATCATCTGTGCGGATATGAAGTCTAATTAAGAACCGACGCATTTCGCCGTGAACGCATCTTTTGTTTTTTAAAGCCTCTAATCGCCTGAGAGAGCTGATTGATGCTTTAAAACTTTGATGTTCATTTCAAATGGAGTTAGCATTTAGCCAAGAGCGCCTAGCTTAGACGCTTAAGCATTTTAACGGTTAGCTAAAACAGAGGACAGAGATTTATGTGATGTGAATGGATTTAATGCGGTTTTAGATTTGAAGTCTGGACAAAATGGAGTGCAAAAGGTCAAGCCTAAGCAGTGTATTTTAAAACTAATGGAGAAAGAAATCTCAAACTCTTGAGATGACAGCAATGTTATATATAACAGCAACAAATGGCACAAATAGGTGCAGACCAGAGACATTATAAAAGGTAGAAGGAACACTCATAGAAAATTGAATGAGAAATTGTAACACTCAATATGGCCGCTGTAGAAATTGATTCGGCATTGTTATGACATAATTTCCTATGGCTCCAAGGTGATTAGTTATTAGCATATACACCTCAGGTGATTGGACAAAAAAAAAAACCTGGCAATGATGGCAGATTTCAAGCCGAGCAACTGCCGCTGAGAGGAATGGGAAAGCTAACAGAGAGCTGTCTCCAGGTATTACGGACCTCCTTGGTGCAGTAAATGTGAATGGCAAGCTATTTTAAAGCAAAACAATGCTTCCTCATCATCATAACCATCATCATCACCATCATCGTTAATGCGGCAACAATCATCATGCCGAATGGACTCCTCCAGTGATATTACTTTATTACCATCCTATAATAGTCTCATTTAATGTGGCCATTAGCGTTTCTAGTGCAGAGCTGTCGCCGCGTGTGTGTCTGTCTTTTTGTTATGCCAATAAAGCTATTTGGTTATGAGAACTATGGATTGGAGAAAGGAAAATATAGAATGAGAAAGATAAAGGAACAGAGAAAGAAAATGAGAGGTGTGAAGACATAGTAGGTATTTCGCTCAGGGGCCTGTACAGGCATTAGCGCTTTAAATACGGATAAATGCTGTAAAATTCCAATAGCAACTCTGGTATAAATCCCCCAGTAGTCTATATGTAGTGTGGTATTTAAGAAGGTCAGACAGAAATGGGAAAGGAACAAAACAGTTGAGCTGCCTTTCCCTCTTATTATTGCACTATAATTCTTCACACTTTCTTTCATTCTAATTCAAGACTCAATACTGGGCTTAGTTTGCCTCCATTCCACACCCTTATGTAAATGAAGTTCAATGAAGGGAAAATGTTATAGTGGTTCTCAACAGGTTTGGCCATGGGACCCACATTTTCTCATGGTCATTAAGCCGTGACTTTTTAGGAATTTAAACCAAGCTAATTTATTTCTCAACATCAATTGACATACACAATTACCATCCTGATTTACTTAACATACACATGAATTGTAAGAATCTGACCCACCGGTTGAGAAACATTGGCATGTATAAGCATTATGACTAAATGTATTAGGAAAAATACATTAAAATAAAATCCAAATTATTATCCAAAATTTCATTATTTTTGGATAAAATTACATTTTTAAAAACATTTTTAACTTATATTTATTTATTAACATTTCAATGTTATAAAATCTTATATAATATAAAATATTAACATAAAAGATACATGCATATAACTTTTGTATGTAATAAATTTAAACTAAATTATTAAAATATTTGCTAAAATAACATATAAAATATGTATAAATATATATATATATATATATATATATATATATATATATGTATAATATATGTATGAATATATTATATAATATATTAACTTAGCTAGTGTACCCTTATACATCCTTAAAAGCATAATCGATTTCTGGTTACAAAGTTCAAAGGTACTGCATAACACTGTCAAGGTAAGGTAGGCTATAGGCTACCTGATATCATCATTATTCTTACAGCTTTGATTAAAAATTACACTGGTTAGGCTCTATACAGAAAAGAACATTACGATTTTCACATTGGTCTGCACAAAAAACAGCAATTAACAGAATTAAAATGTAATCGAGCGGAGTTCTGAGGATGTCCTAAAATGTACACTGTACTCTCTCTATATTATCCCTCCTATAACGCATCACTTTATAGTCTCTCTCTCTCTCTCTCTCTCTCTCTCTGTGTATGTGTGTGTTCTGTGGAGTGTAAAATAGAAGAGGATGACTCTAGGGTTCTGAGGGGAGTCTTGGGACCATTAACAGGATTCTCTGGCTGCTCTTTAATTAAACCTTAGAGACCAAACACATTGCACAACATACACACACAGTTACACACCAAACATATTCTCCTTAAAAAATAATACAACTGAACTGATCAAGAGAAAAGGAGTGACAAGTGAAAAACATTGGAAAGCATGAGAAAGATTAAGAAAAAAAAAACATCACAAAGATTAGAGATGGAAAGGAACGGAGAGAGTAAGCTTCTGGTCAGTGTTTCGTAACTGACTAAAAGTAGCGGCGCTAATAACTAAACTACATTCTCGGTAGTGTGACAGAAGTTTGGCTGTTTTCAAAATTGGGAAGATTTTCAAGTAACAAGGTTTTTTTTTTTGTTTGTTTTTTTTTGCCAGCAGTGTAGCACGACACCACTGTTTTTACGTCATACTGTGTTGGGCAAACAGCCTTAAAACTGAACAAGCCGAGGCAATAAACTCATGTGAGCAGTGCTGTGATGTCTGGTTCATAGGTGCTCCGTTTCGTACGAATGGTTCTCACTTAAAAAAGCACTATAATTTTTTATAGCAAAATAAATATTTAGATACAACTGTTTAACATTATATTTTCAGATTAGCTAATCTACCGTATTATTTTTTATACATTTTTGTGTGGGATCCTTGTTTTTGTACCAGTTGAAATAAAACTAACTTTATTTTTTAATTATTGACAAATTTATTGTACAGTCATCATTCACAATTACTACTAATAACAAAACACCACACCAAACACACACACACACACAAAAAACAATATTTTTATAGGTATGTATATTACTTTGGTAGATTAAGACCAGTGCTATTTTATCATTATGCATATACCATTACAGTGTTTATTAAATGTGCTTATATTTTTATATATTCAGTTTTCATTTTAATTTAATCTTTAGTACTTTTGTCATTGTATTCACTTATTTTTTGTAAATATTTCTATTTAGCTTTATTATTATTTTACTTTAGCAATTTTAGTACTTAAACAACTTCAGCTAGTTGCCAAGTTGTTCTTTTTCATCTAATTTGTCATTTTCTAAAGCTTTATTTCAATGAACAATTTTTAATTGTTATAGTTATAGGTAATAATAACAACACTGTTAACTTAATATTAAAATAATCTTACTGTTTTGTTTGTTTTTTGGTAAATAAATGCCCCTTTTGGGTGAACGCCACCTAATTTTGTCCACCATTTGACTTGAAGACAGCATTTGCTTTGTTTTGTTAGCCAATAGTTTTTCAATGGTGAGGCTTGACTGTACTATATTTAGCTACTTTGTAGGTAGCTTCTATTTCAGCAGGCTACATTTTCAAAACTAGCTTCCCTACGCTGCTCGTGATGCATGCAAAAGAACCCACACTAGGGTCCTCTGGCCCATAACCCTGCTGAACTGCTGCATTTACCCTCTGACAGTTCATCACATATGTCAATCAACTCCCATGTGATGTCTTTCCCACATATCCATCTGCTATTCCGTTCCACACTGATCTAGAATCAGCCGCCGCAGTAATTAAGGCTTATGTCAGACTAATGAGCTTGTCACCTCCCTGATCGTGAGCCAGTGTGCGCGGTGTTTAATCAGAGGACTGGATGGGTCCAGCAGCAGCTGATGCCCCCGCAGCCGGGGCAAGAGAGTATGAAGAGCGGCAGGACCAGAGCGGGAACACAGTTGGCATGAGCGAAGTAGCAGGGGGGTGGTGGGGTGGGGGCGCTTAGGTGGTTTGGGTCTTAATTGCTTGATTGGCATCGTTACAAGGCTTTAATTGGCCAGTTGTGGCCATGCTGTGTGCCCTCCGGTTGTGATGGAAAATGATGAATAGGAGAAATAAACAACGAGAGAGGCAGATGGACAAAACAGGCTATGAGTGAGAAAATGGGGGAGGGAGATGGAGAAACACACACTCTAAAATCAAGTTTATACTCGCCATGTACTTGCATGTGACAAAAATGACCATTGTGGAGGCACCCAAGTGCGCATTGACTTAGGCAGACTCCATTTCACATGGTGTGCACTACATTTTTCAATAACTTGACCATCCAGTGTGTATCCAACAACATTTGCTGGAAAAATTAGGAATATACACAAATATATTGGAAACTTATATTGGAGACTTTAGTATGGGGAACACATATTCACAAATTATGACTTATGCCTCAATAAACTCTTAATTTACTGCTTATTAATAGTTAATTAGGTAGTTGTAGCATTTAAGTTTAGGTATGGGGTAGGATTTAGGCTTGTAGAATATGATCATGCATTAATAATGCTTAATAAGTACTAAGTTTTAACAATATATTTATCCATTCCTAAAAGATGGATATGGATAAAGGTAATAAAAGATATATGGATGTAAGAATTTTGTATATTGTCGGTTTCAGGGGGAAAACTTGTATCTCCATATTTTTTTTTTCATAAATCATTATTATTGGTCACCCTATACATCTGACTGTGGGTTTTGCAAATATCTAACAAATGAAAAGCATTTAAAAGAGCATGTGACTAAACCTATATCAGTCACTAATAAAATAAGAAAAAAAGAAACAAATGAAAAGCAATAAGTAAAAAAAATGCAAAAGAACAAAGATACAAATTAAATAAAGAGGGCATAAAGAGTACATGAATAAAAAGTTTTCAGGTAGGACTAGCTAACAGAATTAAGAAATATACAAAATTGAATTAAGCAATAAAATGTAAAAAATAAAACACTGCATAGTTTTCAATGTATTTGCATACTGCAGTATATAGAACTATATAGAAAAGGTTCACACTTTAAGCATTACTGTTTGCTAGCACTGAGTGATATGACAATATATATTATGGTGATGATTTAAACACATTTGACTAGCTAGTTAGTTAGTCCCGTTTTAACCTTAATCAACCAGTAGAATCGTCCATGACATTCTCACTTTATCTTATTCCTTATTAATGCAGACAAATCACCTACCTAATATTAGTTTGAGTCGTACAGCTGCATATCACGTGCATGAAAGCTGGGGTGGGGGGCCTGCACTAGTTGATATAGGAAATAGTATTTCAAATACATATTTTAAATACATAATACTGCTGATCCATGAATGGTGAGCACGTTGACTACAAACACCTTCGAAGTGCGCGTGCACTCAGTGGACGTCACGGTGTGGCGACAGGCGAAAGTACAAACAAGGCTTCGCTCTGTCGCACTCACACACGGTGCTTTATCTGAAGGGGTAACTGTGAGGTGTGAATTGGAGACACTGGCAACAGGCCTGTCGGTGTCTGAGACAGCAGATACCTGCAGCGAGTGTCAAATGAGGACAGATGTGGGCAGAGGCGGTTCTGAGAAGCACCCTCATTCAGACCCTCATGGTTTCGCTGATGTTCGGCACCCTGAGAGCTGACAGTGGTGAATGTGTGTGTGTGTGTGTGTGTGAGAATGTGAGCGTTCGTGTCAGACAGCCAACTGATAGCCGAGCTGCTGACGGCCAGGTCAAAAGACGTTCACAACCTTCCGCTACCTTCTCCCGCCACTTTATTTCATTTCTGTGTCCCCCTTATCTGAACATTGATCTGTGAATAAAAGACAGCAGATGGATGATAGGTTGAAAGCACTGAAATCATGAGATCAAGAGAGAACTATAATAATCACTAATGCTTGTATTATATGTTACGTTTAATCTTAAATGATCGTTTGTTTTTGCTTTTCCCGCTATCTGGTATAGAGTCTACTGTTACTTCGTAATGTGCAGTATTTTGTTCTGTGCTACCTTTATTGCACACAGCCAACTGAAATGTATAGACTTGGGTGTACAACTTAAGTATTAATATTTTTATTCAGCAAGGCTGCATTCAGTTGATCAAAAGTGACAGTAAAGACTTTTACATTGTTACAAAAAATATCTATTTCAAATAAATGCATTACATTTGAACTTTCTATTTATTAAAGAATCCTGCAAAAAATGGTTTCCACAAAATGGTAACACTTTACAATAAGGTTCATTAGTTAAACATTAGTTAATCTATTAACTAACCACGAGCAATACATTTGTTACTGTATTTACTAATCTTCGTTAACGTTAGTTAATGAAAATACAGTTGTTCATTGTTTGTTCTTGTTAGTTCACAGTGCATTAACTAATGTTAACAAGACCATAATAATGTATTAGTAAATGTTGGAATTAACATTAACAAAGATTAATAAATGCTGTGTAAGTGTAGTTCATTATTAGTTCATGTTAGCTAATGTTGTTAACTAACGTTAACTAATGAACCTTATTGTAAAGTGTTACCCACAAAAGTGTATAAGCAACAGCTGTTTTTAAAACTGACAATCAAAAGAAATGTTTCTTAAGCAGCAAATCAGCATATTAGAATGCTTTCTGAAGAATCATGTGACACAGAAGATCGAGTGATGATGGTATTGGCTTTACCAACACAGGAATAAATTATATTTCAAAATATATTACAATGGAAATGAGTTATTTTAAATTGTAATAATATTTCACAATATTACTGTTTTACTGAGACTGCTTTCAAAAACATTTAAAAATCGTACAGTTTTTATTGCACAGATTTCTCCTCATTGATTAAATACAGTAAATTCAATATATGAACTTAAAAGGATCATACAAATGTATACATCTCTAAAGCCGTTCATTCGAGAGATGCTCGATATGCCTTCAATACATTAATAATTTACATTTCAGTGTAATAATATATAGTAAAAAATGACAAAAATTGAGTAAAACAGCACTTTATAGTATGTACGATTATTAATGTGACCAAATTACTCCTATATTTTGTGCCAACCACAAAAATAAAACTAATATCCAAGATATTTAACACAATTGTACAATGTGCCGATTAGGCACTTTAATATGAAACAACTTACTGTATATAGTTTAGGAGACTTTTTAGGAGAGAATTAGCCTCCCACTGACTATTCATAGTCTGTTTCCTATCTATTCCCCACATTCAGTCTAGAGAAAAAGATAGAGAGATGAGAAGGATAACCTTTGTCCAGTCACAGGACACACACACACACACACACACAAACAAACACACTGGAAAGAATGAGTGGTCACAGTCCACCAGAGCACAAAATTGGAAACAATAGAAGAGGAAGAGTTAAAAGCAAATATTTACAGGGGTTTAATGTGGGCCAGGACATGGTCGCTCCGTGAAGGGTCAGCGGCAGTCCGCGGCGTGCTAATTAGACAGAACCGTTACTCACTGAACACTCATATCTGCTTAATCACATTCTGATGAAATGTGTGCGTGCCTACATTAAACTGTCATTAGGTTCGTAGCTTTTTTACTGTATTACAAATACCGACACCAGCACAGCAGCTACTAAAAACGGCAAATCAGCCACCATAATTTCTCCTCATTAATTTTCAAAAGCAAGTGAGGCTGTAACCGTTGCATATTCAACACATGTGCTGCCCACAGTGCCAACACCCTCTGGCCAATCAGAATGCATTCTCCAACTCAAACGAGAACAGAGAGAGAGAGAGAGAGAGAGAGGAGAGGAGAGGGAAAACCAATGGAAAGAAGACAAGCAAATATCTCAAGATCAGCCAAAAGAGAATCTCATCACAATCACTCTTACATAAAACCAGTGATAAATGGATTTTTGTGTGTCAGAGAGACAGAGAGCACGAGCGAGATTTTTTCCCCCTACTTCTCTGTGTGAGCAAGCCACTGTTTAGGCCCCAGGGAAGCTCACAGCCTGAGTCCTTTATCAATGATGAATGACCAAGTTTGTGTATAACTATGTGTGTGTCTATATCTGTGCATTTTTTAGTGAACATATATGCAAAACTGCGCCGTAAAATATGGTTATGCTGTTTCGCTGTGCTTTTTCTCCATTTCAATCATTTGGTGGCTGATATGTTCTTTTTTCTTCCCCTTATTTCTTTCTCTCTCTATCTATCAGTCAGATGGTATGAAAAGTGAACAGAAATTGATGCAAATAATGTTGCTCATGTATCAAGCACTGCTGCTGCAGTCAGTACTGTACTAATCTCAGTCTCACATTGTGTCCCAACTAGGTTCTGACAAGTAAAATGCTGAGCAATGCAAAAATCAGCCAATTAGAACATATAAATTTCAAAATTTTGGTGTCAGTTTTAAATTAATACTTTTATTCAACATTCAAAACAACAGAAAATTATTCTTGAGCACTAAATCAGCATATTAGAATGATTTCTGAAGGATCATGTGACACTGAAGACTGGAGTAATGATGCTGAAAATTACAGCTTTGCATCACAGGAATAAATTACATAGAAAACAGTTAAAACACAATTTCGCTGATTTTCAACCCACTTTGTACTGTTACAATGTCAGTAGTATATGTAAATGAACTATGTTTGCTCATTCTTAGTCGGGTTACCTGAACCGAGAAATTCACGTTTATTTGTCAGCAAAAGTCTTTTGACAGCTTCAGGGCTCTTGAGAAGATTCTACTTCTGCATTTTTGTATTCCTGCCCAAAGACAGTCGGACCGAAAGAGGGCTATTAACAGAACAGTTATCGTGAGAGTAGGTTTATCACTTAAACAGCATTATGGTAAAAATGGAACACTATGGCAACAGCTTTCTTACATGTATGATACAGCTATTGCTTCAGGCTGAACTGACATTTGGTCTGACGAACATTGTCCTCTGTTATCCAGTTTTAAGTTGACTACAAACACAGAGGTTTTTAAGGAAAACCTCTCAAGATTACTAGAGACAAGTAAGCAGTAATAAAATACGAACATAGAAACAAATTACAAATAATAGGACAAATGAATACAACAGAACAAAGTTACAAATGAAATAAAGTTATTTTATTTGATAAGGTATGTTTATCTAATACAAAAATCTTAGTTTTAGATTATTTTAAAACAATGTGAATTGTCAGAGCCCACATTGCATATCCTTGGACAGAATAAGCAATAAAGGGAACTGATCATAGAAATTCTGAGTCTGCAAGGCTAGTACCATCCAAGCAATACTGATGTGCTTTATACCCTCAGCAACAGCATAAACAGGGGAACACTCTCTTCATCTTCTCATTCTTTTCCTCCCCTCTCCATCTATGGGACTGATATCAAAGCAATGTAAAAGCTATGAAAACACACCCCCATCCATAAATCTTTTCTAAAGTGTGTGTGTGTGTGCTTGTATCCCTACATTTACATGCACATACAATGTATTAGGTACATGCTTTTATCCCAATGGGCTTCCATTGCATACATCTTATCTGATCATGGATTGCCTGAAAATCAAACCTATGACCTTGACATTGATAGTGGCGTGTCTCTTCTTTATACTGTAGTTCTGTTTCAACATCTAGTGAGCCGTTTCGCCACCTAGATAGAGAGCTATCTTCAATGGCAGGGTCCAAACTGAAATGGAACGTTATATAGACAAGACAAAAAAGACAAAAAATAAAAAAATAAAAAAATAGCAGTCCACAAACAAAGTTCACCGGAGACTCGATTCACAGCGGATTTCAATACAGACGACAGAAGAGGAATGCCAAGAACACAATACCGGCCTACTTATACTTGACTTATATTCTAACTAATGTAAGCAAAAAGTTCTCAAACTTACTAAAGACAAGTAAACAGTAATAAAATACGAACATAGAAACAAATTACAAATAATAGAACAAATGAATACAATAGAACAGAGTTACTATTCAACACTCACTGTGTGTGTGTGTGTGTGTGTGCGTGTGTACTTGGATGGGTGTATTGCAGAGCACAAATTCCAAGTATGGGACACCATACTTGGCTACATGTCACTTTCACTTTAATCAAATGTCAAATAAAACAGTCTTTATGTGTGTGTGTATATATATATATATATATATATATATATATATATATATATATATATACACATATATACACACACACACACACTAACACGGCTTAAAAATATAAGAGATAAAAGATAAATTTTTATGATGATGGAACACTGCAATGTCACGTGAGCGTAACCATAATCCAAAATTTATACTGGTTGTCAAATGTATATTCTGGGATTACATTCTCAGTGAAGCATAAATGCGAAGTTGCCTTAGAATTTGGCAAAAAATTAGGTGTTTTAGGAGGCAGCATAATTTAGTTTCAAGAGTCTTTGTGTTGGAAGCATGCCTACGAAGCCTTAACATGTTGCCTAGGTTTTGGAAAAGAGCTTATTTGTCAGGTTCCTCCATCTATGCTGTTGGCTCTTGGTTTTCCCTCCACACCTTTTCATTTCATCCCTCTATCACATCAATACACTCCCTCTGATTCAGCATCCATCTCCACACAACAGCTGCCGCTACACAAATTAATTACTGTAACCAATAACAATTACTGGACGGACCTAAAGCTGAGGAAGGAGACAGAATTGGGCAGAGAACATTAGACTGGAGTTGTGTGTGTGAACATGTATGTGTCAGTGTTTGTGTGCCTGTGGCAAAGGCAAAGCACCTCAGTGGCACCAACAGAACATTAAGCCAGAAATCCTATTTATGACGCCAAATGATGGCTACAGTACTCTGCTCTGAGCACTTCACAGGAGAGCTATGAGGCTAAAACAGTGTTTGGGGGACCAGAGTATCCATTCAAAAAGCATCAGATTAATTGCAGTCTAAATACCTAGAAAACTTCAGTTTTCAGCATTCATAGAGCTCTTGGTATTCAGTACATATTACATGTACATATCACAAAATAGAAAATTGCTATAGGTAAGTATTTGTGAATATTTACTTTCACAAATACTAATGAATACACACACATGCGTACAATACATACATATATATATATACATATATATATATATATATATATAATATATTTTAAAAAAGAGCATTGTGTTTTATTCCAATAATGTTTAAAATGCACTCTCTACATTATTTACAAAGCACTATTGTGTGTAGAGGTGTGTTTTCAGAGTTTTTGATATATATATATATATATATATATATATATATATATATATATATATATATATATAGAGAGAGAGAGGCCAAAAGTGATATCCAGCCTAAGAAAATTGAGATCTTCACCCTTTATACAAATAATGCTAAAATTAAAGACTTTGCAGCAGATTTTGCAGTTGTGCTTTAAGTCAAATGTTTTATTTTTCATAAATCAATGAAACATACCAAATTGTGCGGATTTAATTTTTGGTCTGGCTGTCATGCAACGAAATTATGAAGACACACACACACACACATAAAAAGAGAGAATGAATGAAATATTAATAACTAATTAGGTTGTAGTTGATGCTTTATGCTTTTAAATGCATTTTTTGCATAGTAAAATATGTAGCTGTAGTTTTACCTTTTTGCCAACAAATTTGGCCAGATAAATACCTTAACCAAGTTTAGTGCTTTGTTTATCCTTCGTATTTAAATTTTTTTTTAAATATTTTCCTCATATTTTGATGGTTTAAACGAACTTGTAGGGTCATTAAAAACAAATATCACCTCCGGAAATCACTTAACATTTCCAAAACATTTATGCAGTAATTGGTTGTTCAATTTTTCATCAATGAAGTCCAATATGTTCAGACAGTTTATGGAAGTGGAAACAAGCCACTAGTAGAAAATAAACCACAAAACTCATTTTGGCTTCTGTACGAAATGAAGTCCTGTCTTTAAATTTAAAAAGCCAATTTAGAATTTAGGCATCGGTCTGTTTGCTCTAGAATACATTTAGCATTAGCTGGACTGGATTTGCATTCATGGTTTGACAAACAGTTTTTGGTGATTTTGGTCTTTATTCCATTAAAGAACGAAGAAGCCATCCTTGCGTGACAAGAAAATAGTTGCCAACACTGTTGAGTGAAGTGACTTGCTCTAGACTTAAAATAAATCAACCTATTATTCTGTTTCAGCCCTGTACTCTCGGCAGGTAGAAATAAACCCCAACGACATCCGCAGGATAATGTTTTCACATATGTTCCTGATACACACATGAATAATAACAGCCGGTATCATGAATCTCAACATCTTGCATGTGAACTCTTCCATGACACCATGCCTCAACACACAAACCGAAACATTTTCATGTGCGGTGAGATATCACAGCTCACAGGTGACATGAGCAGGTGTTTGGCAGAGCTTTAAACATTCATTGCTCTTAACAAAAGAACAGCTCTTCATCAGTCCATCAATGTCTTCGTCACGTCTATCTCTCTATCGCTCCATCACAGTTTCTGCTACAGAGCCAGAGAGAATCAACCAGCCACCCCACCAGCACTTGCCCTAGTTACATACATCTACTAACGGGATGATCACAGGGTGCTCGCTCTCGAAACAACGACCTCTCTCAACTGACAGAGCAAAGATTTTTAGCTCAAATCCTGCGGTGCATTAAAAAGTATTTGGGAAGCAGTAAATGTCAATTAGCAGATGTCAGAACTATAATGTTAAGACTAAAATATTCATTCCTGCAATGCAAATTTTCTTTGGTTACATGATCCTTCTGAAATCATTCTAATATGCTGATTTGATGCTAAAGAAACATTTCTCATTATTTATGTTGAAAAGTGCTGAAAAGGCTGTTGTCTTCCCTTTTGCCAAATAGGTAGGAAAACTTCAACACCCATAATGCATTGGGCATGTTGCCATACAAGGCCATTCCCACCAGTCTGCTGTGGATATACTTACCAGAGTCAAATACCACCTTGCTTTATTTGGAAATACTTCTTAGTAAACGTATAGTCTCAATGGTTTCGGCCTGTGTTGCTCCACGGTGCAAGAATTCAAAGAATAAAAGTTTAATGGGAGTGAGTTACTTTCAGTTTCCAGTGAAGGATCCAGCACATTGTAGGCAGCGTATAAAGGCTGCAAAGAATAATAAAAATGGAAAGAACAGTGCTGAAATCTGAAAAAACTCACTGTTTACAGTTAATATTTCAAACCGGATGACTGTTTGGCTTAAAACACTGCGTGTTAAGGGGATGGAAAAAGGCTGAAGAATAATCTGTAGTTTTCACGAAATAAACGTGAATTTCTTGATCCAGGTAACACAGAGAAGGAGTAAACAAATGTGTGAAAAAGATATTCAGGTGCAATAGGTGATTCTCTACAGAAACATTTTTTCTTTATACTGGTTGAAAGTCTCCTCATATCCTGATAGCAATCACTATTTTAAATAGTCTAAATGTGTTTTTATAAATATATATAGTCTGTAAAAGATGTAGGACCATAAAATGTTTATCCAATAAGTATATTTGGTACGAATGAAAAAATACTATGTCCTACCTGCCTGTCAAAGTATGTTTTACATACCCTCATGCACAGTTCGACATCATACGCCATCAGCGCATTTCATGCAGAGTTTGTGTGGACAAACCTCAATCACGGAGCACCGGAAACAAACAATAACCAGCTTTAACATTTCCTACCGAATCAAAACAATGAGCTTATGCTGCGTTGGAAAAAGATGGAAATCCAAGACATTCAAACTGGAGCTATTCATGTCCTCAAATTTATTATGCGTTTCCATGTCAAGAGTAAAATTAATCTGCAGCAGCCAGGTACAAGCTCTCTAAGTTTTTAGGTTCATTATTATTGTAATGTTATGTACTTTAAGACATGAGGTAGTTTAACGCTGTCTCTTGTGGCGCATTGCCGAGAGCAGCTGTGTGTGTGTGTGCGCCTTCCTGTGTTTTGGAGGAGGCATGGCTTTGAGACGTTCTGAAGGGAGGGTGTGATGTTAGGATTTCATAATCCCCCAATTATACAGCCCAAAAGCATAACATTTGCCTCCCTTGGTCACAGGCTTATGTTAAAAATTATAGATATAAACAAACAATATATTGACTTCTTAAAACTGAAAAAAAAAATCTTTTTATGAATTAGAGCTGTGCGATTTGGCAAAGGCAGCGATTATTTAATGCGCAGCTTGTCAGAACTGTACGGCGCTGTGATCAGAAGTAAGAGGCCACATCATCTCACAGAAGGACGCTCAACTGTCGTTATGAAGTGAGTTTGGAGTAAAATATGCTATTGATGTTATCTTTTGTTGGGCAAGATGTTAATAAATGCTTCTCATGTCTAGGAAAAATGTTTGGCACGCGTTGCTTTTTCAAATACACATTATAAGCGACTCAAACTCGCAATGCTTTCAGATGGATTAGCATTTGGAGCCATATTTCATTTACAAGCTGCGCATGAAAAAAATAATCGGAGCCTTAGCGATTTCATAATCGCACTAATAATCGTGTTTAAGTGATAATCGCATGTTATTTTTCATATTCTGCGATAAATCGTGCAGCCCTAGTATGAATTACCTTCATTCGAACTGTTCTCATCAAATATTTGTTTGTGATTACAATTAATTAGACTAATCAGCATATGCTAGTAAATGATATGTTGAACTGAAACTGTTATTCGATTGACAGCTCTCATTAAAACAAAAGCATTTCCTAAATAAACTAAACAGAAAGAGTGAGAGGGTAAGAAAGCGTAGCCAGTTCGCTCCAGTTTGCAAATAGCAGAGGTTGTGTTTCGAATTACGAGGGCCGCTAGGCTGCCTTGGGCCAGGCAGCGTTGGATTGCTTCGTCATCAAGGGGTTTGAGCCAATATTAATTACGCCAGTCTAGGCTTGGAACAGTCTGTCTTAACGCCACGGCAATGGTTGCCACCATGGCAACCGTCCACGTGGCCATGACCTTTGCCCCCGATCATGCCTGCCAGAAGCCTGGAAGTAAACAACCAAAGTGTGTGTGTGGCACTGGGGATGCCATCATCATACATCTAGACTTCACATAATTTCTTCACTCAATCTGACACTGAATAACATTCATGCCAGCGCGTGTCTGCATGTGGATGTGTGAGATAGGGAGGGGAGAGATGGCTCATGGTGTTGCTCATTTTTTGACATGTTTTTAGATATTCCGCCAGCCTTTTCAGCCACCAGGGAGTCTTAGTTGGTGCTATTGACTGACACTAGTGAGAGCTGAGATGCAACACAATCCCAAAGTAATCAACACAAATGCACACAAACACACAACACTCATCTAATGACATTAACAGAGTTCACTCATCTGAATCTTGAAAAATATTAAACAAAATTTCATCTTAATAATCTTTAACACATCTAACCGTATGATAATGTAATGATATTAAAAAGGACCTATTATGTTTTTTTTTACATGTTCAACTTTCTTTAGTGTGTAATGTTGCTGTTTGAACATGAAAAAGGTTCACAAATTACAAAGTCAAAGGGAGTTCTTAACTATATCAGAGTTTCTGAACTCTCTGAAACACCTCCATTGAGTTCTTCCGAACGCGTCAAAATATTCCTCATTTAAATTATTCCCGCCCAAGGCATACAAAGAGTAAAGGCGTGAGGCCTGGTTAAGTTAGTTAGTAATGTATTAAAACTCACGGTTATGATAAGGGATAGGCCTAAACATTTCCCAAACATGCTCAAAGCAGTTGACCAATCACAACACACTGTTCCAGCCAACCAATCAGAACACATTGTGCTTCTGGGAAGGAGGGGCTTTATAGAGAAACCTATTAGTAGAGCCCAAAAACAAAATCCAGATTTTGTAAAAAGGAATAATAGGTCCTCTTTAAATTGAGAGAGAAAAAAAGAAATCTCAATGCAAGTCATTATATTTAGATATGACAAGACAAAATTCTGCAATGAAAAAGGCTGAAATTTCAATATGAACATTTCTTAGCTAATTCTACCAAAACCAAATGATCTGAGCAAGGCTGCCCACATTACTTGTATAGCTCTATACTCTTAATGTGTGTCAACAATTGTCTCATAAGAAATTTAGTAACAACATCTTATAAAAAACTGATACTAAAGGGGTGTAATTGTGGCGCCACAAGATTGGGAATTGACCCCCTTAGATACTGTCTGACAAGACATGGTGCTCTCGCGCCTCACATCATGTCCTCACAAAGTGAAAAATACATTGCGGAGCAAAGAGGACACCGACAATGTGTCGACACACAAAACAGAGCAGGTTGCTTTTGGTATGAAACAAAGTCTCGGCATTCATATTTTGTCGTTTTTTAAAAAGGAAATTCAAACAATAAATAGCGTTTTTTGGCTCTTTAATGTGTCGTGACAGATCGCTGTAGTGTCTCAGTTCAAGTGGCACATGAACCGATCATCTCTTCCTACTAGTAACAAACATGAATAAACATTAGAAGGTATGTTGTTTCAACCGCAGAAAGACATCATTTTTTAAGTTCAAGTCCACCAAAGTTAATTTACTAACTCTCCCATCTGGATTGTCAGACAAAATGGCAGATTGGGCGTTATGATTGGTTAAATTGCCTGTCAATCAAACTCCCAGCGAAGGGTGAATTACAATAAAGACGTTTCCCAAACGCTGTCTTTCTTACATTCGAGACAAAGCCCTTTAATGCTAATGTACTACACGGTTTTAAATGACAAATATCTGAGACCGCCATTAAATCTGACATGATTTGCTACAAATGCTTTTAAGTAAAGAACTTTATAAGCCTTATTTGGATGGTAGTTTCCCCTGAGGAATTCAGGTTAATTTGTTTCACTTTCAAATTACTTTGTGATTTTAATTCCACCCGAATCGAATGTGTCTGTCATTTACTTATACAACCTCAGTAAAAATTACAGTGCAAATGCTACTTTTATTCGGCTAACCCAGAGGTCCTATGAGAAATCTAAACCAATTCGTACAGACATTCTATGATTGCACTATATTCATTTTTCACAATGTTTCTCCTATTTTGACCTTCAATGAATATGGTAACAAAAGCAAAATTTCCCACTCTGCTGCCTGTTGAACCTTCATTATGAATTTAGAACTTTTGGCCAAACTTTTAAGCATTTTAATGAATACTTTCCATTATTTATGTATATACATAATGTAGTAATTATATCAAATAAAAAAGCCTTTTCAGTTGGTTTCACATAACCATAGCATCCACATTCACAGACAATACCACTTTAGAATAAGACTTCAATCACATCCAAATCAGTACATCACAGACGTCTTGTGTTAACTCAAATGTCGTTGGGAAAATGAATCCTGTCTGAATAGTGCTTTAGTGTGGACTCTCTGTGAGTCATTGAGATTCTCTGAGTGTTTGTCCTGTGTGGGATGTCATCTCACTTAGATTTTAATATCAGTAAGGTAATTTTCACTTAAAAGGGGCTGCGATACTGAACTCATGCAGTGTGGAGTGAGGAGGATTTACTGTCACCTGGTGTGTGACTGTGCGACGGTGTCTCATAATTCTTGTGACCTGGCTGCTGCTGTGGCGCTTCAGTTTCTGCTGGGATCAAACGCTCACCGTAAATGGTCTATTAACCAGCACAGGATGGGCCGACACGCAAACACACGCTCTCTCATATCTTATATCTTCCATCTTCACTGCAACACATACACCTTCCACACACACTTTCAATTTCTCATCTGATTAATATTCTGGCGCCCACGTATTCTCACCCCACCTCTGCGTGCGTGCTCACACACACACACATACACAATCCATAGACTTAAATTACACACTGTGTGAAGCCATATTAGCTTTGATTATGGAAATGTATGCAGAGAAAGGCACGCCAGTGTCATCTCACTATCTCTAAGCCAAGCAATGTGTGGATGTGAAGTGTACAAACAGACTCCATCTCGTATGTGGCTAAATGACAGACAGCAGCCTTCTTATTAGTGCTTGTGACACATCTGATAAATTGACTTCTTTATTTGAGTGGAAGGTTGGCAGCTATATGTGTGTTTGTCTGTGTATGTGATTCAACATTTTCCCTCGCAGTAAGGGAATGTAATAACAACAAAACAATCATTTCAATTAATTAATAAATTATGATTAATTAACAAACTACTTAATGTTTCTTTAAAAAATAACCTTTCCAAAATAGAATTGTCACAAAGACATATTATCTTTCAATCTAAAATTTTACATTTACATTTAGTCATTTAGCAGACGCTTTTATCCAAAGCGACTTACAAGTGAGGAATACAAACAAGCAATTTAATTACATTTTAAAATTACATTTCCTGTACAAAGGTGTTGATTTAATGTTTTATGTAATTATTAGAAATTTCAAATAAAAAAAACATTAATTAATGAAGAAGAAACCCAGCATATATTATTTATTTATTCATATAAAGGTTAAATTAAATCAACACCAATGAATGTAAAAAATTATTTAAACAATTTCAAATGAACAATATTAAATATATTATATAATATTACAGATTATATGTTAGATTTAATTTTATTGAATAGGCAACCAAATTTATTAATACTTAATATTTACAAATAAATAAATACATTTAAAAGATAGCAGTTCAACTAAAATCATTATTTTTTTTACATGGTGTTTGTTTATTTTTTAATGCCATGTCTTCAAATTTTATAGAACTTTCAGAAAATGGAAGTAGCCACTTTGTTTGAAATTGTTCCACACCGTCACATTGCTCAAATTCACAGTATTCTGTATAACATTAAATTCAGTTGAGATGTCACAATTCAGATCTAACATTTAAATGACATTCTAGGTATGTTACTTAAAAATTTAGTTTTTTAAAAATTACGTTTCCAAAATAGAATATAGGCATAGGCGCACACACACACACACAAACAGGCCTGAGGAGTGTTAACACACTGTGAGTGTGACACATACACACATAAACACATGCCCATGATGTGAATACAAAGCAAGCACACACTTTTAGATAAACCTACAAAATCCAAATGAACACATTCCGCCTCTGGTAATGTTCTTTCTGCTGCTGACCAAAACATCATCATGGCAAATTAAGCCTGGTAACGACCTCTGCCTTCCTAATGATACTGAAATGAACCTTCTGATGCCTTTGTGTATTCGTGTGTGTGTCACCTTGGTCACGGATCAATAATCAGAGTCTAATTGTTATAAATTGGTTCGGTATTTGTATGTGTGATGCCTTTGTCACAGATCAGTAATAAGGACAGACACTAATTGCTATAACTATTTGTCTCTTTGTGTGTGTTTCTGACCTTGCGATAACTCTGGGGGGAAATTGCTAGGAAATATTCTCTGAATTTAGCTAAACCTGAAAGAAAACAAGAGGAGATGTCTTCAAAAAGAAAAATGGTTTATGCAATGTACGGTGTGTTTGGTTGGTTTGGTAGATGCTGGTTGTAATTTCATCACAAAATGAAAATTGTCATCATTTCCTTACACTTATGTTATTCCAAACTTTTTTATTGTTTTTCTTTCTACTATGGAACAATATTTTGAAGAATGTTTCTTTCCATACAATGAAAGTCCACATTTTTTAAAAAATGTGTCTGTTATTGTGATCCACAGAAAAAAGAAAGTGTCACTTTTAAGCTTTTCAGCACTGTGCCGCATTATTTTATCTATATTATTTTTGTCTTTTGATTTATATTTTTTCTTTGCTTATTTATTTTAGTCCATTCAAATTCAGAAATACCATGCTGGCCAGCCAGCTTTATCATCAGCATAATTAGACCAGCACCAAACCAGCATATAAACCAGCTCTTTTTAATAATGTAAATCACTTCACCCATTTTCATGTCACCCTATCCTCCTTTTTTGCAAGTAAGCTCTTGTCTGTGAATGTGCAAGACATCCGGTAAATCAGAAGAAGTGCAGAAAACAGTGAACCTATTTGCACTACAAACCACCATGTTTTTAATTACAATACATTCAAATAATATGGTAAGAAATATCAAGCAGCATAACAAGCTGTTTTGTACAGCTAACTGGAAGAGGATGACACCTGAAGCCAGATGTCAATTTACAAATGACCGTGTCAGTCTTACTTCACAAATTAAGTGGACAGCAAAGAAAGACTATGAAAGACATCTCTCTAAAGTCTCAATTACTTCTCATTGAAATCAGTATGATCAAATGAAGACTTTTGCTGCAGCTCAGAAATTTGAGCTCTAGGGTTTCAAAATATCACTTCTGAAAATACCAAAAGCTGCATTTTTTTTTAGGTCAGACATCTATGGTGGTTAATTAACGAACAATGGACGTCAATGGGAAGTCCTCATTTAGATAAATGTGTCTTTCAACTTCCTCAACTCCATGTGCAGCAGATCTCCCTGCTGTTTGATAGCAACTTGTTCTGTCGACTGAGCTCAAAACATTACGACCAGCCTCTGCTCATTCTCTGTCATTTTAAAGACCAGACTTCTCTAATGTCTTGAATAATGACCTCACACAGTTCTCAAATCAGTAATAAGTGTACGCCATAAAAGAGTCAGAGTATTTAAACATAATGACCAGGAATCATGTTCCCCATTCAATCATGAGTCTACATGGGCTGCGGGTGCATTAAATTGATGGTGAGATGTGCTGTCCAAGGTCAGATTAAAATTTTTTAGGGGTGCTTCAGGGTTCTAAAATTATCACAGTGGACATGGATGAACATTTCAGCTCTCCTGTAAACTGCAATTTTGATTCATTGGAGGAGGAATTTACTGAATAGCAATTAAGAGACATTCAACACTGGTAATGCATTCTGGGAACTGAAGTGGTCTTCCAACCTGGTCCATTAACATTGATTTATTAAGTATGATGGAATACAAAAACAAATGTCAATAGGTTCCATCCATCCAAGCTAAAATTGTTCAAACTTCAAGTTCTTTAATTTTTTTTAAACAAATCTTTCAAACAAAGCTTTTTAAAGTTTGTCTTGTCAAAATCTGACAGAAAATGAGTTTTTCAAATCATTTTAATTCTTCTACCTTCATTTAAATTGCAATTCTGCATTCAGTGTCACAATTCAAATTCAATTAGCATTTTAGGAATTAAATTGGATTTCAAAAATCATTCTCAATTCAATTCCTCATACACACACAAACACACACGTACATGACAGCACAGCCCGAACATTGCAAAACTATGGCAACTGCCCTCAGCAACAAACCACGATGCATCAGAACAGATGTTATTTGTCAAAAAAAGCCTGTGTCAAAACCTTAAACAAACTGTTAAAGTTACTCAAGCATTTTATGGTGCAAGTGTCCATTTGTAGATGCTTCACTGTGAAAGTAAAAAACGTGACAAATTCAGATGTAGTAGTTCATGCTGTTGTGCAGTCACATCTATTAAAGTGCCCCAATTATGTGATTTTAAAGGCTTTGAATTTTGTTTTGGAGGTCTCCTACAATAGGTTTACATGCATTCAAGGTCAAAAAAACTATTTAATTTTCTTATAATGTACATTGTACATCACCTCATCACCTCAAAAGATAATTTAAAGATTCAGTCTCTCTAAACCCCTCCTTTCTGAGAGCCTACTCTGCTCTGATTGGTCAGACGGCACGTCTCTGATTGGTCTATCGCTTACAGTGTACATTATAACACATTATAACAGATAAATACAATAGAAATGTAAAAAAATAAAGTAAGGGTTAACAGTAGTATTCAGGTACAGAAATGCAATAATAATAAATATAATTGTAATTACACTGCATGTATAGTGTTCCCTGTATAAATTTAAAATAGATCAATCATTGTTAAAGATGTTTTGTTGTTTGACAATTAGTGACACAGCAGTTATTTTTAGGCCGCTGTCAATGAATGCACGGAACCAATATGACGAAACGCGTGTATACGATAATATTTGTCATGTGTATGTGTCTGTTCAGGCGCAAGGAGTTGCAAAACAGAGCCCTATTATGTGTTTGCATGCCATCTGAAAGGTGTTTCTGTGTGTGTTCTTTTGAGTGTTTGCGCACAGAAAACGGCGCAATTGCGAATCGAGATCTATTTTGCCTCTTCTTGTATTTGAAATGTTTAGAAAGTGTTTTAAATAGGCAAGACTTAGAAACACGTGCAAATAAACTTTCACTATATAACAATTAAATGCAATTAATCCGCGAATCACAAGTGCTCCGAACCATGGGGCATGGTTTGTATGGATCATGGATCAACTACGATCCGTTGCACCCCTAACAAACAGCTATACGAATAGCAACATCTTAGTTTTTTCCATATCAATTCCAGAACGAGTCCTCATCCTTTTGGCCCTGATTACACCTGCTATTAAGATGTGTTTTGATCAATCACAAGTGGATGACGCTAATATACAGGTGTAAACAGGATCTAAAACTTTTTGAACTTGTCCACTTTCGACCGCTTCCAGAGGTAGTCGAAAACACATTCGACCGGATTGCTTTCATAGTGTAGACACTCGTGGTCAAATGTGTTCGAACCGCCACAAAAGACCACCTATTCTCCGCCTACTGACTTAATGTGTAAACATTATAGGAGGATAGACCGTCCACTTGAAGAAATCAGGACAGAAGTAGTCGAAAGTGGAAAAAAAGAAACAGATTAAAACCCCATTTGTAAACTGGTATGTGTCTCCCTCGTCTACTTGTGATCCGATCAACCAAAACGCATCTTAAAACCAGGTAGCCTTTGAAGCGCATGCAGAAAACAGCAAGTTTTTGACATGTCGACATGTTGTTTGTGGGCAGCCAATGAAGACCATAGACTGGCATTATGTAAATTTGTTACATTGTTACAAAGGTTTGTAACAGGAACTGAAGCTGGAATGGCTGACGACTCGTTTCAGGAGTTCAGAATAGATTCTTTCTTTTAGGAGACAATAACTTCATTTATCATGCACTTTGATCTTTAAAACTTAGCAGACCTTTTAAATTCATAAACAGCTATCGTACACACTGCATGAAAGGTAATATTCGAAAAAACATATGGGGGCAATTTAACACAGTTATCTTTCACACTTAATAATATACCAGTCATAAACGCACTCAGAGTTATTAAGTTCTTAGCTCATCATCTCCTCTGACCCTCCAAATCTTTCGATATAACGCGGCGGGACACCCTCTAGTCTCCAGTGGTAACTGAGATATAAAAACTCAAGCTAGCGTGACACTTATCGCTGCCTCCTAACAAAGTTTTTTCAGCTGAGTGCATGGGCAAAGAGAGGGATATGGCACTTTGGATCAATAAAGACATCTGTTTATTAGATAGAGCGGCGCTGTGACATGGTTTAGCTGGGGAGTGCAGAGCTGGGGTGTAATATTATAGATGTTCCCCTGCTGAGAGCTGACAAGACACGCAGTGGCCCGGAGTTATATGAGCACTGCAAATTTATTCAGTTAGAGAACAAGCAGGGAGAGAAGGTGTGAGATGGAAGGAAAGAGAGAGAGAATGGATGATGCTGAGAAAGAGAAGATATTGGGTATTAGCAAAACTATAACTTTAATATGCTTGCTAGAGTTTGCATGACACACACAGAACACAGTTCTACACATCTTCACATTTTTACTCATTTACTTAAGTATTTTTATTATTTGAGAATTATTTCAGTGAGCAAAGAAATCTGTGCTGAATACAAGGCTTCTGCACCTTTTGACCAGTGTATTTCCGTGACATTTCCATGACATTTTCGCATGGTTACTGTATAAAGATTAAATATCATTTAAAAAAGATTGCATTCACAATTTCAAGCCAATTAAAAAAAATTAGAGCTGACCATAACTAGAAAAAAAGTTGAAAAAAGTTGAGATTTTATTCATTTTAAGGATGCATGATATGATAGAATATAGAAGTCTCTTATGCTCACCATGACTGCTTTTATTTGATTAAAATATTCAGCAAAAACAGTAATATTGTGAAATATTATTACAATTTAAAAGAACTGTATTTGGTAGCACATTACAATAAGGTTCCATTTGTTAACAGTTAACTTATTTTAGGCTCCTGCCTCAGCACCACACGCATGCGTCGTTCTGCTCACGTGAACAGCGTCTGCCAATAATGAGCCAGCATTCTGACATAAAACCTGGAACCACTGCAATGTGTCTTCACATCGTAAACCACGTAGAAGAATGACAGGATAGAGAAGAAATTGCGGAATAAAGTTGTTCATTTTGTTCTGTTTTTGCTCATAAAAAGTATTCTCGTCGCTTCATAAGATTAAGGTTGAACCACTCTAGTCTTGTTGACTATTTTAACAATGTCTTTACTACTTTTCTGGATCTTGAATATGGTCATTTTGTTGCTCTCTATGGGAGATTAAAAAACATTTCATCAAAAATATCTTAATTTGTGTTCCAAAGATGAACGAAGGTCTTGCAGGTTTGGAATGACATGAGAGTGAGTAATTAATGAAAGAAATTTCATTTTTGGGTGAACTAACCCTTTAACCCTTGAACTAACTAACCGGACCTTACTGTAAAGTGTTACCAAACATTTAAAAATATAATTCATTCCTGTGTTGGCAAAGCAAAATTTTCAGCATCATTACTCCAGTCTTCAGTGTCACACGATCCTTCTGAAATCATTCTAATATGTTGATTTGATTCTCAAGAAACGTATCAATGTTGAAATAGTTGTGCAGCTTAACATTTTTTGTGGAAACTGTGATAAATGTTTCAGAATTCTTTGATGAATAAAAATGTCAAAAGAACAGCATTTATTTGAAACAGACATGTTTTGTAAAATCTTACAGATCCCAAACTTTTGAACAGTAGTGTACATCTCTAGTCACCTTATCATGTCATGCAACATTGGCAAATCCTGCTCCTATAAATGAATCGAATTGCAGAACTGCTAGATTGAACATCTTCAAAAACTAGCTAAACTCAGCGTCAAATATAATTATTGTGCATGGTTTTCAGATGACAAGAAATTCTAAGAGAGCATCTATTAAATGCCCTTTTTACTGGAGAATTTGACATTTTGTCTTCCGGCAGCCATGAAACAGAACAGAGAACTCTATTCATAGTACCAAACGTCTGGCACCAGACCTAAAACTATCTGTAAAACGATAAAAAGTTGCAGAGAAAAAGTAAGCATTACATTCACAGAAAGCAACTTCTGGCACAGACCTAGCACGTATTGTAGCAATGGCGTCGTGGTCCATTCATGCCATACGGCTGGGAGAATGCCCACTGGAGTTCGACTCTAAATAGGAGGAGACATCACTGAGACAAATGCATGCTGCTGTTCAGATGCAGGCGGCCATAGATCACAGTGCTAGTGGCTGTTTTATCTAGTGTGTTATTATATTAAACTAAATCAAAGGCATACGCACAAGTAAGCCCTCATGTAATGAAATGCCAGCCTGTGTATCAACTTTAATGGTATTTGGCGTTTGTTCGTCAGCTTTCAATTGGTGCAAAAGCGTATGTTTTTTTCTAAATCGGTATCTGAAGATGGTCTATTTCAAGAGAAGCACAAGACGCTCCTCTCTAAATATTTTCTTTTCCCTCAAGATCCTGTCTGAACACAACTTGTGAATGTCATTACAAACACTCCATCTACACAGTATTAAAATATCTCTCCCTCTCTCAGGCTTTCTTCCTGATTCATGCCAGAGTACACAAAGACAAGAACTTTAGTCATTTATAGCAGGCAACTTCCTCCGAAATAATGAGCAACCATAAATTTAAAGTCTCTCCATAAACTTGCGAAAAAAAAAAAAAAAAAAAAAACTAAAAAAATGGCAGAGGACTCCACAAAGCACTCAAGATGGCAACAAGTCCGCAATTTGAGCGTCACAGGGAACGGGTGTGATTTACAAACCCATTTGGCTGCACTTTTACGCGAGCGATTGATTTTATACTTTGACAGGATTCAGGCATTGATCGCGAAATTGAAAATGCAAAAATGTAAGGCACATTTTGATGAATCGTAACTATAATCCACCGAGATGTCGTTGATGTACAGATGCTTCAGAGTTATGCAATTATAATAGCTAAATGCATAATCATTCTGCTCCTGGATAATGGAGAGTCCTGATACAGTCTTTAGACTGTGTGCGTGTGTGTGCGTGTGTGAAAATGTCTTCTGATGGCTTGTTTTCTCAGCGGTCGCACAAAAGGTCTATTGCTCTGAGCGTGCAGACAGGGGGTGGCCATGGCAACACAGCCATTAAAGACCCATTGAAGAAAATGCCACTAAGTACGAAAACACACACACACACACACACACACAAACACACAGTAGCCACCAGAGCATTTAGAGAAAATAATACACTTCAAAATCTTGTGCACATAGTTCACTCATACACACAAGCCTTAACCCTTGAAATGCACCGAAGTAAACCGAAGACAGTCTCAAAAACGCGGTTTTGTTGATATGAACAATTGGGTACTTTTAGCAATATAGCAGGTGAATTATCTATATGATGTATATTATGATGTTATGATGAACTGTATGCCTTTCTCCACTGATGTTCTAAGGTGTTCAAAGCATTTCTAATGATAATGTTTTTTAGAAGGCAGACTGAGATGGTGAGCGGAAACATGGTTTGTGTAACATTAGCAACACATAATTAGCTGTTTGATATAGTATTCAAGTAAACGGCCAATCATATCAATTACCGTTATGTGTCCGACATTGTAAAAAGCGATACCATTGTGCAGCGTTTACCTCAGTAAGTTGACCGAGTGGATCTCTGAGCTGGCTTGAGCGAGTGGAGGTGGGGCTAATTTGCATATTCATCGAAAAAAATATTGAAATATGCCATTTTGGGGATCAAAGATGATTTTTAAGGGAAAAAATTATTGACTATAGGGGGACATATCCAAAGTTTTATATTCATTCTAAAAACTATAGATTTTAAAAATGTATGTACCTCTTCTGGGTCAAAATGGACCCGAATGCATTAGGAGGGTTTTAAAAGCATGAAATACACATTGGAAATCATACACACACACACACACACACACACACACACACACACACACACAAACATACTTTCAAACAGGTTTACATCCCCATTTGGTTGCTATGAGAGTGAGTACATCCAAAGCACTCTCCCCTCACTCCAGCTCTTTCAATGCCCCTACAGTATCTTATTTATTCTCTCGCTTTCATCTGGTCTGATCTCTGACGTGTCTGGTGGTAGTGTATTGTGGTGGATCAGACACATCTCTTCTCACAGAGATGTGTGTGATGTCATACACGAGTGCAAACATATATGGACACCCCCGGGATTTGTCTATGTACTGTACTGTATGTATCTGTGTGTGTGTGTGTGTGTGTGCATGTATTGAAGTCCTGGCAGTGATTCTTTCGCAGAATTCATTGCTTTCAAAAGGTATGGTAACACACAAATAGACAGAGCACAGCTGTGCTTGAAATAGAAGAGAAGTCTTTAATAAAAGATGACAGAGGAGCAGGCTCATCTACATGTGTGTGTGGATACAATGGGGTTTAAAAGTCTGAGACCATTAGAAAAAATGCTTCTGTGGACATGTTCACAAAGCGGCAGAATATGGTTGTCAGTCCTGTATTTAAGTCGTTTACGCTCACACACAGTACGGTTATTTACGAGAGGGACAACCGCATACTATAACCAAACTCACACCCGTAAATTTTCAGGAATAATTTCACATCTGCATTCTCGGAAAACTTGCACTTTGTGAATGGAGCTTAACTCACCCTATACTCTATACAAGCTTGACTTGTTGCACGTTCATACAGTTAGTATTCACTACTGACGCTACTGTCAGTTGCTGTGAGTGAACCGTACATTTCGAGACTCATGAAACGCTGTTGTCAATCCCAAAACCTGACAGTGTGAACTTAGCTCTTTTCTAGTTTAATACTGAATTTTAAATTTTAACATTTTGCTTTAATATAGCAGAGATTGATCCAAAGAGCATCTTGTGCTTCAGTAAAAGCTGGAACATCTGACCATCTTCACAAAGGAGTCACATGATCAATGTCACAAAATTACTTTAATCATGTAGAAATTGTGCTCAATCTTTAAGGATTAGTTCACTTCAGAATTAAAATTTCTTGATAATTTACTCACCCCCAGCATGTCATCCAGGATGTTCATGGTTTTCTTACTTCAGTCGAAAAGAAATTTAACTGTTTTTGAGGAAAACATTCCAAGATTTTTCTACATATAGTAGACGTCACTGGGGTAACAATGGGTTGAAGGTGCAAATTGTAGTTTCAGTGCAGCGTAAAAGGGTTTTACATGATACCAGCCGGGGAATAAGTGTCTTGCCTAGCGAAACGATCAGTCATTTTCTAAAAAAATTTAAATTTATATGCTTTTTAACCACAAATGTTCTTCTTGCAGTAGCTCTGCGATGCCCTGCGCATTACGTAATCACGTAGGCGGAAGTACTGATCCAGTGTCTACTAAGTGAACACGCAAAGACTTGTCAAGCGACCTTTTCAAAAAAAGTGTAACACAACGATGTCGGACGATTTTGAAGTTGGAGGAGAAAATGAGCTTTCGCTCTACTGCGGAACTTCCGCCTACATCACGCGTTACCTTACCAACGTGATTAAGTAATGCGTTGCACACTACGACATGGGAGTGACTAAATTATCAGGAAATTTAATTCTGAAGTAACTAATACTTTAAGGACAGTTCAAACTGCACAGACAAATGGCAACAAACACCAACAAACACATCTGTTGGAATTGGTCGGAGTTTGTTTTCATCCAACTGAACATGTTTAATCGGCGTTTGTTGGGTCGTGGAATGTCTGAGCAGTGTGGTATGACATTCCAACAAACGACAACAAACTCTGATGTAATCTAACCTGGCCACAAACTATTGCCATGACGATGTGGCAAGTCCCTTGCAAAGACCTTGATCGTGCTGGCGCCTCACCCACACACAACAAAGTACTACAAATGTGACATCGCAGCTTGTTCATTATCAAAATAAAATACAGTCAAACAAATATATAAAAGTTACAATGCTCAATTTAAATAGTCCGTAGTGCAATCCGTGCAGTTCAACAAGTGCACTGCTCCACTGTGGTGGTGCCATTTTTGCTCATGTGAAGAGGCTTTTTTTCCATCGATACTGGAACGCAAGTGAAGTACTTTACATAATAAATAAGCAAATACATCGCGAAATGAAAACATTTGGATTTGTGCCGAAAGGGAGAGGTATAAGCATGAGAGCAACACAGATTTACCTTCAGTTACGTTTTCAATTAATTCAATTAGACAAAATAAAAATATTAATAAATAAAAAAAATAAAAAAAGTTGCTAAATTACCAGATTAAAGAAAAAATATTTTGAGTAATATTACAACAAAAAGTTGCATTCTGAGATTGAAGTCATAAAATGAGAATAAAGTGATAAGGAAAGTAACATCAAAAGGGATATTCCTATAAAAAACATTTCTCTCATTAATAAATTATTTACTGCCAAAATTCAAGGAGAAACGCAATTTAAAAAAATATTTCATAAACTGTATTTTATTAAAACTTTGTTTTTATTCATAAAACGTAAGATTGTTCAAATTCATTTTCATTTTTTTTTTTCTAACATGGCACTACAATATTGTCATAACATTTTTTCACAACCCTAAAAGTCCAAGTGACATACTGAATCTGAGAATTTCAATGAGGACTTTTAAACTTTACTGTATATGTAGTTTTTGTAGATGCGAGTTTATGGGTGAAGGATGCATCACTATATAAAGAAACCCTGTAAACAACGTTCCTGCCTTTCTCAAACACACCCACACACCCACACATTCTATTTCATCTTTTTATATGAAGTACTGCTCTGAGTTGAGCTCTATACATGTTGAGTAAACTACTAATAACTGTATTCCCTTTTTTTCTTTGTTTTGTTTCTTTGTTTAAAGGTCAAAAATGCAATAGCGCTCTGAAATTGAGTCTATATAATTTTCTCAAAGGAAAATAAGGAACAAAAGGAGACATGGAAAGAATAACATCAATCCACAGAAAAAATAAAGGCGATGTACATTTTTAACTTTTTGAATATCTGAACCTGTCGACAGTGGCTCTGGGACGCAGTGAGCACCCTTGAACCTTTTGAAGCAGCTGTCATTCTGTAGTGCATACTCAAGGGAGCACATTTAAGCATACTTCAGTGTAAGGGTGAGTAACTGGGAGTGTGTGAGGGGGTGAAAGGCACTGGGCAGGCTGCGTGTGATTACACCTTCCGATCGCTGAAGTGTTCTTAATAAACTCGTCACTGTCTCTGCAGCACTAATACACCAGAAAGCCTCTTTTTTTCATTTCCAGCAGGATGAGGACAGCAGTGTGCATGCTTGTGTGCTTGAGAATGTGACAGAGCAAAAGAAGGATTTATGGGAAAGTCTGTGAGCATAGGTAACACCTGCCAGGCTCAGCCTCCAGAGAGCAGCTACCAAAAAAAAAAAAAAAGAAAGAAAAAAAAACTTTCCATAAAGACTTCCATATTGAGCACTAAAACACACACACACACACACACAGAGGAATGTAGCAGCCATTTTAAAAGAAGGGGAACAGTAGCAATGGCCCTAACATGATCGCATATCCGGGAATCACGACAGAAGACTAGAATTGAGTGACTATTTAAATCAATTAAATATGTATTTGCTAGACAGAGTTAAATAAATCATCCATTCCTTAAAGTCAACATTAAATTATTTATATTTCATACACGTCTCATTTTGCTTGATTCATTAGTGCACAAGAAAGGGAAAAAAATGTCTTCATAATCTTTCATAGAAATGTAATGAATTAGTCCGCCTTTGAGATGACATTTTTTTTTGTTTTTCCATCACCAACTCCTCTTATTTTATTAATTTTTGCCCCCTCCAAACTGTCATAGAAACCATTTTTCATCATTAAAACAATTTCCGATGGATAGTTATTTTTTTCTTGTAAATATCTTGTTTCACTTCGGAATGTATCACATTATGAGGATACTCTCATAAAATCTTATAAAACTGCATGACTTTGTTTCTTTGTTTTATTGAATGCAAAAGAAGATATTTTTAGAAATATCTCATTGTTTTTTGTCCAATGTTCCAGTTCCAATGTGTTTTGGTTCTCATGTTCCTCAAAATGTATTCTGTGTATACTGTATATTCCTTGGTCTGCAGAAGAAAGAAAATTACACAGGTACATTTTTGGATTGAGTATCCCTCTACTGCCTTTCCCACACCAGCAGAAGAGCATAATAAACCAAACCAAATAATAATAAACCAGGAACTGATATAAAAACGACTTAATGTATTTAGCTCACGACAAGTAACCAGTTTAAATGAGCAATAAGAACCAGCCAAATTGAACTAATACAGGATCCTCATAAACAGGATCTGTGACCTAAAGCTGAAGTGTGTAATTTTTTTATGTTAAAATGATTTAGCTTAATATTCAGAGACAACTACATATGCGCTATTTGCCAGATAATTCCACAGAAATGTGTACGCAATGGTCATAAACGTAGCGCAATCAAACGGACATTCCAACCAGCTCTATTTAGAAAAGATCCACTATCTATTTGAAACTGTGTTGTTGTTAGTAAAAACTAGTGCCGCACGATTCCGGATAAATTGAGAATCAGATTTTTTTAAAAAAAATAGAGATCATGATTCTCCCATGATTTAGAGTAGACGACTAAACAATAACACATAATTTACAAGAGATCCTGTCAAAATGGTAATTGCAGTAGTCTATTTAAAAATATATTTAATTAATTTGAATTCATTTTTTTTTTTTTAAATCTGTTTGAATGAATGATTCAGTGACTCACTCAAGGACTTGTTTCATTACTGGATGAGTCAGCGTTTTTGAACAAATCTTTTGAATGACTGATTCATCCTTCGAAAGACGTAGACATCAAAGGACACACCTTCGAAGGCCACGAAAATCGGAATGAGAATTGTTAAATTGGACAGCCTAGCCTAGGGAGGATTGTTCTTGTTGCCTAGCAATTGTGGTAGTTGCCGTTGATGAATGACAGTAACGTTTGAAAGTTACATTAATCTGTTGTATCTGTAACTGTACGAGAAATGAAGGCAGCATTTGAAGGAGCCTTTGAATTGGGACAGCCTTCGTTGTGCCGTGTTGACGCAATCGGCCTTCGAATGCGGCCTTCAAAGAATGCAGCTTCGGAATTGGGATGCAGCTCTTGTTTCATTATGGATGAATCAGCATCTTTGAATTAATATCTTGACACATACATTTTCACATATGTCTCTTGTTGCCACCCACTGGTGTAACGATGTAATTCATACAATCTTTATTTGAAGCATCAAGTCACTATAAAAAGTGTCTAATTTTGATTGCTACCGTAGACATCAGTGTTTATATTCAAAATATAAACCTTTTTCCCGTTGCTTCTGTGATAATTTGAATGCTTGTAACATAGAAATAATAATACTGTGGTTGAAAAGACTGTTTGAAAAGCTTTTTCATACCTCAACCAAACAGACACACGCAAACATCCAAGTTATATTCCAATTGCTGAATTATTTTGCACCTAAATATATCAGTGAGAGGAAAAGCCTGTCTTAACAGCACTCACCCTTCGTCTGACTATTTGTTCTGCTCTTTCTCTCTGTTGCTATCATCCTTTTTCTCTCTATTTCACACTCTCTCTCTCTCTCTCACCTGCAGCAGCAGATGCGTCTTTACTCATCTCCATTTCTGAGCGACTGGCCCTCCTCTCTATTTTTAGGTCTTCATGCCCCCCCTCCATTCAATTCCCTCCCTATTCCGTCAGACGTTTCTCCTGAGCCACGGCCGTGGTCGATGAAACACCTCTGTGCACACGGGTATTAGGAGACACACACACACACACACACACACACATACACACACACACTTTGCAGAGCTGAAGGCGAGGAAGGCACCTCTCTAGAGCTCATCGGAGCTTTTTAGGAGCCAGGCAGAGGAGGGGTGAGATTAAAGGAAGAGTGGAGCGGAAAAAGACAGGTAATAGTTATTGAGAAGGTACTCAGTAAAAGGAAAATGGAAACAGAATGGAAGGGCTACATCAAGACAGTTTCTATGTTATGCTTCAGATTTGGTGCTGGAGCCAAAGATTCATCTACAATCTCTGCAAGTGAGTCTTGCTCTATAAAACACGCAATCAAACGGTCCTTCCAACCAGCTCTATTTAGAAAAGATTCACTATCTATTTGAAACTGTGTTGTTGTTAGTAAAAAGTAGAGCCGCACGATTCCGGATAAATTGAGAATCAGATTTTTTTAAAAAAAATAGAGATCATGATTCTCCCATGATTTAGAGTAGACGACTAAACAATAACACATAATTTACAAGAGATCCTGTCAAAATGGTAATTGCAGTAGTCTATTTAAAAATATATTTAATTAATTTGAATTCATTTTTTTTTTTTTAAATCTGTTTGAATGAATGATTCAGTGACTCACTCAAGGACTTGTTTCATTACTGGATGAGTCAGCGTTTTTGAACAAATCTTTTGAATGACTGATTCATCCTTCGAAAGACGTAGACATCAAAGGACACACCTTCGAAGGCCACGAAAATCGGAATGAGAATTGTTAAATTGGACAGCCTAGCCTAGGGAGGATTGTTCTTGTTGCCTAGCAATTGTGGTAGTTGCCGTTGATGAATGACAGTAACGTTTGAAAGTTACATTAATCTGTTGTATCTGTAACTGTACGAGAAATGAAGGCAGCATTTGAAGGAGCCTTTGAATTGGGACAGCCTTCGTTGTGCCGTGTTGACGCAATCGGCCTTCGAATGCGGCCTTCAAAGAATGCAGCTTCGGAATTGGGATGCAGCTCTTGTTTCATTATGGATGAATCAGCATCTTTGAATTAATATCTTGACACATACATTTTCACATATGTCTCTTGTTGCCACCCACTGGTGTAACGATGTAATTCATACAATCTTTATTTGAAGCATCAAGTCACTATAAAAAGTGTCTAATTTTGATTGCTACCGTAGACATCAGTGTTTATATTCAAAATATAAACCTTTTTCCCGTTGCTTCTGTGATAATTTGAATGCTTGTAACATAGAAATAATAATACTGTGGTTGAAAAGACTGTTTGAAAAGCTTTTTCATACCTCAACCAAACAGACACACGCAAACATCCAAGTTATATTCCAATTGCTGAATTATTTTGCACCTAAATATATCAGTGAGAGGAAAAGCCTGTCTTAACAGCACTCACCCTTCGTCTGACTATTTGTTCTGCTCTTTCTCTCTGTTGCTATCATCCTTTTTCTCTCTATTTCACACTCTCTCTCTCTCTCTCACCTGCAGCAGCAGATGCGTCTTTACTCATCTCCATTTCTGAGCGACTGGCCCTCCTCTCTATTTTTAGGTCTTCATGCCCCCCCTCCATTCAATTCCCTCCCTATTCCGTCAGACGTTTCTCCTGAGCCACGGCCGTGGTCGATGAAACACCTCTGTGCACACGGGTATTAGGAGACACACACACACACACACACACACACATACACACACACACTTTGCAGAGCTGAAGGCGAGGAAGGCACCTCTCTAGAGCTCATCGGAGCTTTTTAGGAGCCAGGCAGAGGAGGGGTGAGATTAAAGGAAGAGTGGAGCGGAAAAAGACAGGTAATAGTTATTGAGAAGGTACTCAGTAAAAGGAAAATGGAAACAGAATGGAAGGGCTACATCAAGACAGTTTCTATGTTATGCTTCAGATTTGGTGCTGGAGCCAAAGATTCATCTACAATCTCTGCAAGTGAGTCTTGCTCTATAAAACACGCAATCAAACGGTCCTTCCAACCAGCTCTATTTAGAAAAGATTCACTATCTATTTGAAACTGTGTTGTTGTTAGTAAAAAGTAGAGCCGCACGATTCTGGATAAATTGAGAATCAGAGTTTTTTTTAAAATAGAGATCATGATTCTCCCATGATTCAGAGTAGACAACTAAACAATAACACATAATTTACAAGAGATCCTGTCAAAATGGTAATTGCGGTAGTCTATTGAATTCATTTTTTTATTAAAATCTGTTTGAATGAATGATTCAGTGACTCACTCTTGCTCTATAAAACACTACCTGAATGGTCAGCGCAATTTAAAATATTTTAAGTCATGCTGAATCAAAAGAGACATTGTCACACAGATGTAACATATGGAACAATTTTCTTTCCAAATGGAAGAAGTGTTCTGGAATTTTATTTAATCTTTTTTTTTTTTGCAAAATGTACTATGAAAACATATTGTAACACTCGGAAGATTTGTGAAACGAATCTGAAAAAACAGCTTGTTCTTTGACCTGATATTAAGATGCTAGAAAGAGGAAAACAATTGCAACTGATTGTCAACATTTATACATTAACAACCCCTATTCAATACAGAGCAATATAACCTGTCCAGTCATGGTAAAGTAATAGACCTTAATCAGGGCAATGCCTTATTGAATTTTTGATAGACTTTAGCACAAGCCCACAGCCTGAGGATCGTAACTGATTTTGGTGCACTAACCAATGCTGAACATTGTAAGTAATCTCCCAGGGAAATTCTATAATAAGGAAATATATTTAAGACATAACTTTAAAGTGCCCTGGTTATGCTATTTTCTAACATTCCTAATTTTATTCTGCAGATCTCCTACAACAGGTTTACATGCATCTTACTAAACATAAATTTACTTACTCTACTTAAATGTCCTAATTTAACTAAGGCCTAATCCTGGCTTAATCCAAGCCCTGTATGTGAAACCAGGCCAATAACTTTATTTATTATGCACTTTGCAGACCTTTTCCATTTACAAACATCTATATTACACACTGCATGAAAGGTAATATTCGAAAAAGCAAAATAGGAACATTTTAAGTTTTCACATCATCATTGGGAAAACCCATGTAGTGGCAGTGAAATTAACACACAGTGATGTTTACCATAGTGCCACAGGAAGGGAATGTGTGACAGTGTGGTGATGTTCAAATTTATGCAGATTTATGTAAATGATCTCACATTCATGAGTCGTGACATTTTGGGCTTGTTTTGCACCATGCGGCTCTGAGTATAGGGGGAATGGAAGCCAATTTAGGCTTAATTCTAATTATGACTCATCTGCTTAGCTGAGCTGCGAGGGGCACACTTACAATAACGCAGAGCCGTAACCAAGTCGTGGCTTTCCAAACAGCAAGTCAGACTCAAGTGTAAGAGTTCATGCCAAAATAACTGGTTTTATGTGTCCAAAATAATCAAGCCAACTTCAAATTCTCTGTCGATCAAATCTCTATCACTAGATAGAGATTTGATCATTTCAAAGATGCTCATTTCAAAGATCACAATATTTGACAGTAAATCAATCTGTTAAGCTCTTAGGAGGGAATTAACTAACAATGGATTGCTCCTGTTGGACGCTGGATTTATTTGTACACATTGTTCAAGCTGTTTCACTGGCCAATTCACTAAAGAAATTATGCAAATCAAATAACAGCACCCACAAAAATTAGTGTTAAACACAATTTGCATGGCAAATTAATAAAACATGTACACAAACATTTACTTACATTCTTCCAATTGCAGTTAACAAATATCATTGAGTGTTTTATCGAAAAAGAATGACAGTGACTTAATTTAAATAACTGAGCCGCAGTAATATTTAAGCACATTAAACGAATAAGACATGGATTAATGAAATGTTTAGTGAATTGTCTAAAAAGTTACAAATATTACATATAACAGAAAATGTCAACAATCGCAATATTGTAAATTTGAATAAATGTGCAGGCGGTCAGTGAACAACTTCAGAAAACAAACCAATATCAGGTAAAGTGACTTGAATTTCAATTTGTGACTCGAATTTCACTATGTATTGTCAATATAACTCAAATCCAACATTCAATTATCCTCTAAGCTCGTTCAGACAAAACAACTGCAATAGCAAAATTCACTGTGACTATTGTTTGTTTGAGATTCCACTGTTTGAGATGCATCACAGTTGGTTTTTGTCCCAGAAGCTCCTCTTTCCGCCACATTATTTCCCAGACTTACATCGACCATTTTACCATAAATCAACAAGAGCATTTATCTTATATAAGCACATAGCTTCATTTTGGCAGGATGCAAGCAGATGGTGGACAAAAGGGGGAGTGAGCTAATCTGTGGAGAAAACAGACCTTAGAAAGATCCATTTCACCACTTAAATAGTGTTTCTAAGATGACACAGTCAAAATAGCCAGCAGTAAACAATTCAGAGTGGCTAATGTGTTAGCATCTGTTATAGCTGCCACCATTTAAATTCCATCCATCGTTTCATCTATCTATTTCTCTCTCCACACCTGTTTGACACTATGCTTTTTAAGATTTTACTTTCTCCTACTTTGTATTCCCTCTCTTTTTTCTTTAATCACTTTTTTCACAGCTCTCCCGGCACTGACCACTTTCCATGGTAAAGAGAATAAGAAAAAATAACTATACAGAAATAAAAAATAAGCAAAAAATGTGTGAAAGAAAAAGTCACAGGAACAAATGGAACAGGTGGATGGAAAAGGAGGAATTATACTGGACAAAGAATATAGTAGGAATAATGTAGAGATAATGAACAATTATTATTATACACATAAGGTATAAAATGAGGACTTCATAAAAAGGTGGAGGCCTGCAGTGACACGAGTGATGCCTCCATAGTAACAGGCTGTTTTGATTTAAACCACACCTCTGAGCGCTAGAGCTGCTGAGTCAATATGGCTGGCAGAATAATCACCAGTCCACGTTCTCTATTGCATTACTGAGGAAAAAAATCACTGGTTAAATCATCAGCGCATGAGGAAGGAGGGAGATATATGAGGGAGAGAGATGGAGGTGTACAGCGAGGGAGGAATCCATTGACAGGTGCTGATAGACAGCAGTAATGAATGAGAGACACAAAACAGAGAGAAAATGACTTGTGGCCAAGAGCCTCAGTTTTGGCCCTTAAATTATGGGCTATTTTGTTTATACATTGTATATATATAGTACTTCATCCTGGGTTAGTAATTAACATATTTCTGAGCTAACAGAAGGGAGGATTTTTAATCATCAAGTTAATTTAATCATAAAATTACTATTGTTTTGCATTAATAAATGCAGTTACTAATAATATTCCATGTTTGTTTATTGGAAATTTGACAGTAAAGCACTGAGCTTGAATTGAGATGCAAATAAAATTTACATTTATTAACAACAGTAATGTGTTGTTAAAAAAAACACACAAACAAACAAAAAAAACCCTAAATATTCTACTCTTTTTAAATGTACCATTGTTCTTTTATAGTATCTTCAGAAGTCTTCAGTGTATATAAAATGAATGTTCTTTACGTGTTTTCTATGTATAATTCAGGCACAATTTGAAGAAAAGTTTTTGTTTTTCATGAGACTTTGTAACTTCCTACTTTTTTTCCATATATAAGAGAGTGGAAATGGTCAATAAGTAAAAAAGTTAAATAAAAATGTTTGTTTGCCACAAAGTTTTGCTACAAAGTACTACGCCACATTAAACAGCGCCAAAACGGTATTTGTTGTTTGAATTTCATTATAAAACTGACAGAATTTGAAAACTGAAACTTGTTTCACATCACAAGTAATAAAGCACAATTATTGAATGGGAGGTGCTATAAAGATTTGTTCATTCACCAACTGAAAACAGCATAGACTAAACGATATCAGTTAATCAAAATTAGAATCGATTAAAATTGAGAAATCTATATTTTTTACCCATCCCTATACATTATAGATAAACCGACAGATAGATAAGAATCTCAAGAATAAGATAAGAAGAAAAGTAAGTAATCAGTAAGAACCTTGAAATCCTCTCTCACGGTCAAAAAAATGTTATAGTTATCACAGATGAAGACCAAAAGAACTATAGCCCATCTAAAGACCTTAAAATAACAAGGTTGTAAACGGTTGATGTAATTCAACCTGTCTTCTTTCGGAAGAGGCCTGTCAGTGAGACGTTTTAAGCACTATCCTCCGCAAGGGTTTGGAGAGGATGGTTTCCAGAGGAACGGAGGATGTCAATTGGTCATAATTATCATCACTGCAAGAGAGGATAAATACCCACTTCTCAACATTTCACCCCACCTGTCATCTTAACCTAACCCCCCTCCCGACCATTTAAAACCTCACACTCGGAGGAAGTGAGAGCGCTTTGAAGAGACCATTGAGAAGCCCTTCAGGACAGAGTGGAAGAGCTCTGATTTTAAAACAGGGGCGAGGAAGATATTCGTGAAAGGAAATAAATAGCACCTCACGCTGAGCAGTAAAATGACTGCTAGGTCAAGCAGCTGCAGTTATCAGTAAATTGAAATAAATTTAATCAAATTATATTTTATTTAATAAGTGAACTTGGATATTTCATGGAAGCACTGTTTCACAAATGAGACCCCTTAATATCTTAACTATTTTTTCTACACTCTAAAATTGAGTCCTTTTATTATTTTCACAGTGTTGGATAGATTTGAGTAACCCCAATGCTGGGTTAAGTTTCACTAACAGTAGAAATGATGGACCTCCTCATAAACTAGGTTACATGCTGGGTTGTAGAAACCCAATGCTGAATTAAACTAGATTGGTTTGTCAACAGTCATTTTGTCTCCTGTGCTGAGAGAAAACTTCCTGAGGTGATCTTGAGACTGTAATGTCAGACAAAAGATACATAAAGTGTTTTTTTTTCTTTAACATCACTTAGCAAACATGAATATTGTCAGCTATTGAACTAGAACAGACAGTTAATGCTGTACTGATCGCAGTATTCTTTTTGGGAAAAAATGGAAATAGGCTATTAACCATTTATGAGGTAAAATTAACCCAGCTTTTAACCAATATGAGCTGGTATTGGGTTAAAGTGTGTAACCCAACTTGCTGGGTTACTTTAACCCATCATGTGTTCTGTCCAGCACTGGGTTGCCAAATGGGTTGTTTTTAACCCAGCAAATTTTAGAATGCAGACAGCAGAGACAAGAAACAAAAGGACAAAAAGAATAGCAAATACAGACTATTGCTTTAGTGAATACAAATATAATCATGTGTCCTCTAGTGTTTAAAAAGAGCATCTCAACAGTCTCAAATTGGTCTCATATTTCATTTTAAGCAATCAAAAGCCAAATATCTCGGTATTTCTCATCAAAGTCTTTCAAGTCAAAACATGAGTTGTCCACATTCATTTGATAGTTCTATATTTTCAATACTTACAATACTGTTCAAAGGTTTGTGGTTTGTAAGATTTTTTAAATGTATTTGAAAAGTCTCTTAAGCTCACCAATATTTAAGAATGTAATTTATTCCTGTGATGGCAAATTATTATCAACTTTGAAAACAGTAATGCTGCTTAATATTTTTGTGGAAATCCTGATAAAAATCTTTTTTCCAGTATTATCTGATAAATAAAAAGTTCAAAAGAACAGCACTTAAGGTATTTGAATGGTTTTGTAACAATCTAAGTCTTAACTGTCACTTTTGATCACCTTAATGTATCTTTGCTGAGTAAATCTTATCGACCCCAAACTTTTGATTGGTAGTGTCTTTTTTTTGTCTCTATTTTCATTCCATTGCATTTAAAATGTATAAGAATTTTACAAGTAAAATCAGAGACAAAGTTGATACGAACCACAATAACCTCTCTTGAGCTACAAGACACCACTGAGCAATAGTTTTCCACAGTTCGTTCTAAGTCTAGTTTGCTGAAACATTTTCTTCTTTCGTTCTCAATCAATATTTTAATTGAGTCCACTGAAATGGACAAAACACACCTGCTGACATCACTTTTGAAAAGTGTCAGGTTAGTCTTACCCCCTATGTTGCATTACAAGAAGAACTAAATGCATAGTGAGTGGATTTAGGCAGAAGCAGAGCTATGCTTAATCGAGTCATGATTGTATCAACCTGGTTCCCATGGCTTCTGGTCTACCTGTGGATAACCGAGAGCTGTGACCTCAATGCTGCAATCTCTGAATACAAGCTGAAGCTACAGTATAGATCAAAGAATTTGCACAGGAGGGAGTGAGAAAATGAAAAAGGGATCGAGAGACAATGGGGAGGGGTCTTTTTTATTTCCTCTGGCGCCATATGTGTCATTGTCTCATCAAAACCTCATAAAGAATTACAGGGAACAGCTAATTAATTTAATGGCTTTTCTTGCATCACTTGAAATACCCGCAATGCACAAAAAGCTAGTAAAAGTTTATATGTCTAATAAAGTAATGATAATAACTGTCTCAGTAACAAAGGAGCAGTATACTTAATGTTATTTCAATCAAATACCATAAAAGTCATGATCATTTTTGTGTAATAAATACAAATCTAATGATCTTTAAATGTATTAAAAGCTAATACCACTCAAGACACAGCAATCATAATGCAGCGGACATCATTCACTCCAGAGACATCATGACTCCGAGACTTTGTTGACTGCTCATTTGCTCGGTTTAATTGATGAATTGATGAGGAAGAGTGGTAAGATTAATCGGGTAGCTCTGAATGGAGGATCATCAACGATTAGGTTTTCACATCTGCAGGTGCTAAACCAATACTATTTTTTGTGTGCTTTTTTTTTACAACAGTGAAAGGCATAGAATGTGTTTGGATACACTTAAATACACTTAAAGCTATGAATGTCACTTATATAAGTGCAATGTCACTCACAATACTGTTCAAAAGACTGGGATCACCATTAAATGTCTTGACTAGTCATAAAATTGCATGACAACACCATAATTAAAATAATAACAATTACAATTCATCAGAATGTAAGGGTTCTGGCCTTTGCATCTACAATTTTTACCCAGTTCTGAGTGCACTGCCTCTGTCAGGTATCAATGGATCAAAAAAGCTCCTAGTCTCACTCTAACAATGAGCAATTTCAAAATAAGCAGGGGTGGATGTTCATATGTAGACCTGTGCAAGGAACCATAATTACCATGCAGGACTATTCAAATTCATATTATTCCTAAAAAAAAAAGGCGTATTATTACAAGACAAGCTGTGCCTTTTGAGGTTTCTGACAGCAACGAGATCCTGAGAGAAATGATATACATTAAAAACAGATTCTGTACAATGAACTCAAACACAGCGAATAATCACACGCACTATTAGTCGTTTGGATTCGGCAAAACAGATTTCCTTATCCTGAGTGATTCTGTTAGACCCTTTGTGTGAAAGTCTTACAGCATGAAAATCGACTTCAAAGCACTGCTAGACACAAAACCTGCATTAACCAAAGGCTGAACTCGGAAACTTAAAATAACATTCCAGCTGACAAAATGGCCATTTTTTAGGCTTAGTACTGGACAGTCTATATTCTTTCTATATAAAATTTATCGTCATGACTGTAGGCTCTCTCTTGCAGCCAAGGTCAAGTCTGAGGAGGCTATAAACTACAGGAATAAGCAGAGGTAACCGTATAAAATGGACTTGTGAGGGAGGGGCATTTTTGCAGAGGGTTCACATAACAATTGATGGCGATTCAAACTTCTCTCCTCTCATTTCCCCAGATCGCTCATGAATAACCCCCAGTGCCACAGACCCCATTACCTCAGATTGGATCAATCCACTATCTTTCTGTCTCTCTCCATCTTCTACTCTTCATTTTGCCATAATCCTTTTTGTTGTGTACCCGTCTCTTTTATCATCTCTTTCTCTTGCTTTCTTTCATTTGCAGGTTTTTTCTTGAAATCATCCTTTTATACCGTTCCCTTTCAACATTTTTCCTCTTTTCAGTGCTCTCCCCACAATCCCTTTTTCATTACCATATAACACCCCACTTGTAACCTTCAGCTTCATATCTCTCTCTCTCTCTCTTTCTTCTCATTTTATATTCCCTTTCTGTACACTTCTTCCCCCGTTTCTCTCTCTCTCTCTCTCCGTACAGGTCATGGTAAGGGGGTATAATCCTTTCCCATTCCACCTCCACATTTACTTCCATTCTCTAATAGCTGAAACCAATCCTCTACGCACCAACCCAATTTAAATTCATATGCAATCCACTCTAGCACCCTGGGAAACCGGCTTCCTTAAATCACATTTGACCAATGTAATTTTTAAAAAATTAGACACAAATAACACGAAGCCTTTGGCGTATTCAGACTGATGAAATTTAAACAGTTTATCGCAGTGAGTAGGAGAATTTTGATGCTAATTTAGTGTGCGTGATTCATTTATTGGTGGGTCTCTCCATGGTGCGTTACCACTGGAGGCCTGATACGCTCAAGCTATTAGCAAGTTACAATCCTGAATAGCTCTTGGAAAAACTAAAACAACCTCAGGGGGTGGCATTTACTTTAGCGTGTTTCAACAATTGATCTGTGAAGTGAATTGCCATTTTGTGTCAATTCTATGCGGCAACATTTTCTCTATGCTAAATGTCTTCTCTTGTGCTCTCCGGGCTACTAAACTCGAGGACTACACTGCTGCTCGACAGGTATTTCAATACACAGAGTGATGACAAAGATAAACATCAAATTAAAAACCAGGAAACACTTAATAGCTTTTAAAACAGAGGTCACAAACTAAAATTACCTGGGAGCCACTAGCCAAGTGGATATCTCCATCAAAGGCCCTCCATTCAACAGGTTTTTAAAAATTTTTTTTTTATTTATAATCATGAACTAATGACATCTCAGATTGTAATAATCTCCTTTCATTGCATGCATCCAGTGCGGACAAGAATTGAGTCCAAACTCATTCCCTATTCACTGTATTGCGCACTATAGTTATGTTTTAAAATGGAAGTTGATTGCAACAAAATGCAGATGTGAATAGAAAAAATATACGTGAATAAAAGTCTAAATTAAATCTGTTCATCATATAAAGCGTTCACAAGTCTATTCAGAAAATTTGGATTAAACTGCTGAATTCATACTGAATATCATATTAGTTTCACAATCTCTTTATGAACGTTTTGAAGCATCAAAGTGTCAGTTGCATAGCTGTCTATGGAGGGACAGAAAGATTTTCTCAGATTTCATGGAAAAGATCTTCATTTGTGTTCCGAAGATGAACGGAAGTCTTACAGTTTTGAAAAGACATGAGGATGAGTAATTAATGACAGAATTTTCATTTTTTTGAGTGAACTATCCATTAAAAACATTAAAAGCCAAACCAACATGCTGAATTTAAAGGCCAGATTTAAAGATAAACAATTACAATTCAATCAATTCAATGTGGGCTGAAAGATTGAGACCCCTGCTTTGAAAAAAGCATTCTCCTGCTCACAAGATAAACAGAGATAACCAGAACATATCGAAACAAAGCAAAGAGCAAGAAAGGAAGACAGCCTGGTGATATTCAAGGAACAGCAGTGCCATGGAGACACACATACAGTCCATTTTAGCACTGACTCTGCTGTGTGAATTTAAAATATAATTCATTAGCAAAATGTGATGAAATGTGACATTATGGTGGCAAACTTTCATTCCATATTTACACAGATCGTACCAACACAAACAACAGCAGCCGCATTCCCCTACGAAGCCCAAGTTCCTTTAATCATGTGTGACATTACAGTCGCCTTGCCCTGTTGATCACGCAAGCAAATCTAGTGCCTACTTATGCGACAGATCTTTGAGTTCATGATTGTAATTTTACTGCTAAGTAATCTCAGACTGGAAAGAACACACAATAAAAAACTAAAATAATATACAGCACAACAAGTGCAGACTGATTTACGAACAAATGACTCTTATGAGCCAATTCTTTTAATGACATATAAATAGTGCGGTAAACAAACAATAATCAGTTTTACGGCTGCAACTAACAATTTTTGTTTTGTTTTTTGCACACAAAAAGTATTCTCGTCGCTTCATAACATTAAGAGTGAACAGTAAACAGTCACATGGACTGTTTTAAATATGTCTTACGGGGTTGGAACTACATGAGGGTGTGTAATTAATGACAGAAATTTATTTTTTGGGTGAACTAACCTTTTAAGGTACAACAGTTTACTTTGTATCAAATGAAAATAAACGGGGGAAAAGACATACACACAATGCAGCAGGACTCTTATTTTGAAAAATATGTGCTTTACTATTGTTAAGTTCATTCGTGATGTATTGTCAAGTATGGTGACCCCATACTCGAAATTGGTGCTCTGCATTTAAGCCACCCAAGTGAGTAGTGAACAAATGCATACATCCACCTTCAAATCCAGCCGGGGAATCGAACCAGCAACCTTCAGGTTACAAGCCCGATTCCCTCACCATTAGGTCACAACTTCCCCTGCTTCAAATTGCTGCTCATTCAAGATAAAGATAATAAAGATAAAGAAGATAAAACATTTACGTCATTACAACCTTACAACACATTACCATATAAATAATATAAAGTAGACTTTGTTATAATTGATCAGCATTAGCTCATAAGCAATCGGTTGACAAATGTGTGCTTATCATTGATTGCGAGCTGCTCTGAAGCACTGTTGCAAGAGCCTGAAGAACGCGCAACAGAGCCATCTTTTGACAAAACATGCAGCGCTCACATTTATTTAATCACATTAGGGAGTATCGTGATTTGTTTTTCCATCCACAAAATATAAGACGCCTTAAAATGATCATTAATACTCTTGTTATACCATTTAAGGTACTCAAGACTTTTTATGATCTTAAATTATCTGATGAGCATGAGTGAAGTGGAATAATGAAAGTGATAAGGATGATTGATATTCAAAACGATAACGTTAAGCACACGCTCCCTTTTTCAATGATGAATATAGCTAAATATATATGAAGAAATAGGCAGTTGTCTCCTTTATGCAGGAGCAGAACGTGTAAGCTAGTTGACGCTGAGCTGTAGTCCTTTCAGTGTGTTCAAATGCAGCTTTTTTGCATCAGCGCTAGTTCTTTGGTGTGCAAATTTTTTCCTTACCCGTTCATATTTTGGCGCTCTAGCTCTGTGAAACTTTCACACCAACATCTCATTTAATTAAGTCAACACAACAAATGATGTGATAGGCTACTGGTCAAAGAACAAACAAATAACATGCAAATTTTACAGTCATAACGTGTTAATTTGTATTGTAGCCAGTGGCGATCCTGGCAAGAATACGACTCGCAAATTAATATTTTTGGTCCGTTTTAGGCGCAGTTTGGAGCCCTGTGTTATAATGCACCAACATTGTAAACACTATACACATTGTCTACTTTAGTTCCTCTCACACCAAAACGAATCCTTAAATCTGTAACTGTATTCAGAACAGAACAAAAATGAAGAAATATAAGTAGCTAAAAAGGTCAAAACTAATTCATTTAAAACGAAAATGAAAGTAATGGGCATTGGGCTCGCGTACCTTCCTCTATCATTTGGCACGAATCCAAATGTTTTCTCATTCGCCATATATTTGGATGCTAAACTATTATTTATTATGTAAACAAGACTTTGTAGCCTAGGCTATTCACGCTCATTCCAAAATCATCATAAGCAAAATCATCATAAGGTACAGTGGGTCGGGGCTCACGCTGATGACGGTGGACTATTTAAATTTAACAGTGTAACTTTTTATATTTGGATGACTGTTTATTTTATTTTGATAATGAACAGGATGCAATGTCAAGTTTGCAATGCTAGAATATCGTGAGGTGCCAAGAGGTGAGGGGGCACAGCCGGGCCGGGCCGGGCCCCCTGGAGCTACCTCGTGGCGACAATGCTCCTATTTTGACTGCATCTGTTCACCTGTATCCAAAAATAGTTTCTAAAAGCCACTGTCTCCCACTTGCTGTCTTTCCAAAATACAGGTGTTCGACGGTACCAGGGCCTGATTTTGTGTGCGTGTTTAAATGAATGCGCTCTCACGACACATGGACTACTTGACCTACATGCTTCAACTGAAAATGCCTTAATGGTGTTATTTTGCTTTGATTGGCAGGTGCATTTATCCCGAGTAGCTTGAAATAAATAAATAAATAAATAAGAGAGGTGGATAATTAGTGCCAATCAACCGCAGGCGAATCATCATGTGCTTGTCAAACTGTTCATTTTCTATGAGATGCCATAGTTTGCATGCAATGGGAATAACACCTGTATTGCTAAACAATTATGGCACAGTCAACCACAAAGATGTTTAAAATGCCCTTGAGGGTGTGTGAGCGAGCGAGCGCATGTGTGCAGGCCAAGTTTTATGAAGCCTGTGTAAGGTCATGTGACTACTGAAGAGTTTTTTCAATTGTTTTCAATGGGATTGGCACACATTTAAAAACGCCAGCAACGTGTTCAACTCTGGGTAAAACGCAGCGCTCATCACTGTCACTTTTTACCCAGCTGTCCAATCACAGTGGAGGAAGGGCGGGAAAAATAACACATTGACCAATGATCACATCCTGCTTTTATAATGAAAACAGACGACAACAAGCACAACAATGGAACAAAATCATCCAAAACAAGAGCCAGAGCAAGTACTTTACTTTGTGTTGACATTTCTATAGTTTAGAAACAAACTATTTTCAAAATGAATTACTATTAACATATTCCGTATCATAGCAATCAAAGCGTCTCAACTGAAAAAACGCTGCGCAACTAAAGCGCTCTTAGGCATCTGCAGTTAGGCGTCTTCAGAAGAGTGTCTGCCGTTTTCAGCTGGCTAAAAACACTTTTTTCCAAAAAAGGTAAATATGTGCTAATGTCCAACTGTATACATTTTTCATGTGTGTGCATTTATCTGTTTATTTGCAGCAACAAACTACGTTTGGCATGCATTGTGTATGTACTTCTGCCCAACAGATTTTGTTTACATTTATATTCTTAGTGATTTCTTACCAAAAACCCCTGGCGCCGAGCACTTTTTCCTCTTTTCCACCATCCCTCCTTTTTCCCCTCTTTTCATTCATTTTCTAAAGCTCTCACTCCAGGGTGCCCATCGTTTTTCTTCATCAAAGTGCCGGGCTGTTTACTCTTTGTAGGGTGTGCTGATGTTGAGTATAATGGGACATGCGCCCTGTGCGATTATATGGCAACAAACACTCGCTCCATCACTGACACGGACTGGATGACAGATGAGACGCCCGCCTGGGAGCGCTCCTTTACCCACAATCCCTCTGGCAAGCCACACTCTGAGCTGAAGGGTTGACAGCCCTGCCCTGAGTGTCCATATCGGCTGGTGGAAAGAGGCCAGAAAGCTGTGAGGTAGTTCCTGCGTGTACACGCGTGTTTGCGCGTGCCTCTCGGGTCAGTAATGTTAAGCCGGTGTGTGATTGTGAATATGGAGCAGTGAGGGAACAACACGCTGGGGTAAAAATAGAAAGGGAGAACTTCAGGCTAAATACACCGTGATGGAATGTAGTTAATGCTGCAAATGTATTCTAAGAGAGATCACAAATAGTTTATGTGGTTTTTAAATACAACATAAACATGCTTTATTATTTTTATATTATAATACAAAGTATGTTCATACATTGGCAGTCAAAAGTTTGGAATAATTCAGATTTTTTCTGCTCACCTATTTAATCAAACATACAGTAATATTATGAAACATTGTTACATTTTAAAAGAATTGTTTTCTACTGTAATATATTTTAAAATGTAATTTATTCCTGTGATGCAAAGCTGAATTTTCAGCATCATTATTCCAGTCTTCAGTGTCACATGATCCTTCAGAAATCATTCTAATATGCTGATTTAGTGCTCAGTTATTATCATTTATTATAGGTGCTCAATCATTAGAACTGGTTCTTATTATCATCAATATTGACAGTTCTTGCAGCTTAATTTTACATTATAAATTAAAATAAATTGTAGTGTATCATGGTTTCCACAAAAAGCAACACAACTGTTTTCCTCACTGATAATAATAAGAAATGTTTCTTGAGCAGCAAATCAGCACATAAGAATGATTTCTGAAGGATCATGTGACACTGAAGACTGGAGTAATGATGCTGAAAAGGAATAAATTACTTTTAAGAAATATATTCAAATAGAAAAGTTATTTTAATTTGTAATATTTCACAATATTACTGTTTTACTTTTATATTTATCAAATAAATGCAACCTACTAGCTCAGAAGAGATTTCTCTCAAAAACAATAAAAATCTCTTGTAAATTTTTGGCCACCAGTGTATTAACCATCTATGGCACAGTGTTGTCATATTGTGACATATTTTGCAACATTACATTAAAAGTAAAAAAAAAACATGGGATCCCAAAATTGTAGTAATATAGTATTCATTTGCAATTATTTACAGATACTATGAATTGTTTTTAATGTACCTTAAAACAAAAAAAATGTAAGCTTAGCTTTTAAAAACTAAAGGATAAATGACAATTATTACATTTTAGTTTAAATGAATTCTAAATGTACAAAATAGATAAATTCATAAAACATTAATTATAGAAATTGATACATAAATAAAGTTATCCATCCACATATTGTGCATCATTAATTAGTTAAAAATATACTGTAATGCTTTGACAACTAGACAGCCAGATATAATGGAAATACACAGTAAATAGTTGGGAAAGAGGGAACAGGATCAAGTCCAGAGTCAAACACCTACAACACCTACATTAGCAACAGCTCAAATTGTCATTAAACATGAGGATGTGTTTAGAAAACATTATCCGTATAAAACATCACTTACAGGCAAAGCATTATGAAATCATACACGTCAAAATGAATGTTCTTTCACTCTTCCATTTGTCGCGTTGTCGACAGACTCAAGTGTGTGCAGTATGTCAGAAACGCGTATCTGTATACTGTAACCCGTGCAGACAGCGTCAGTGATTATAATGATTTTTTGATGCAACATTCACATCCAGTGTAGGCAAATGTCAGCAGGTAAGTGACTGAACGCCAGTGTCTATGGTGTGATGATGTATAACTATTTGTCAATGTGTTGCTTTAGAGGCAGTCGTACGCAAATTTATTTGCTTGTGCGACATCACAGATTCCGCCATATCAAAACTAGTCGTATTTGGAGCTTGATTAAATAAATGGTTTGTGTACAATGAGGGGGATGTTTTAAGCTCTGAAACTTGCTGGATGGTTTAATGGTACAAAGACCTCTTATAAGTCAAAAGATCAAAGCAAATTTGACTTCTCATGTCATGACCGCTTTAAAGAAGAAAGCATAGACCAAAGAATCAATTTAAATGTTGTTTTTTCCCCTTTAGAATAACAGGCAACCATGACTCACTCACAATAAGACCAGACATATGTGATAAAGTGCATATCTTCAATTTTGATTACATGTTGAAAAAATAATTGTCCTTGCTTGGCGATATGACAAAAGTAAAATAACACGTTTTCTCCGCCTCAATACTATCATCAGGATTTCAGTCTTTTATAACAATCCACTTTACCTTTGGGAATATTATTTTACACAGTCACATTTAATCTTATTTCAGTGTGTTTTTCATTTGACAGCAATGTGCTATAATCCTGTCCCAAGCTGGCGGTCTGTAATATAGATTCATGTGAGCAAATGAAACTTCACTGTCCAATGCCCTGCAGTACAATACAGCATCACATTCATACATCATTACAATGACTGTTGCTAGTGAAGAAATAAAGACAGAAAGCAGCATGTGTAGACACAGCAAAACGGAGGTTGTCTCGTAAAGTTAAGCTCTCAAGAGACGACTAGAGTCTCAAAATTCCAGTCTCATCATGCTTTTATGTTGTAGGTGGCAATATTGGGTTGGTTCCCATTAAGCCCCCCTTGATGCAGACTGTCTACAAATTTAGCATTGTCCTGTGACTAACAGCCTGTCTACCATATGTTCATATTCACCTTATACCTGATCCTCATATACAGGCCTCCTGCTGCCAAACAGAACTACAGTAACACCATGAGTGCTTCTAAGAAACCACTACACATATACCGTATACTGTATACACGCACACATATTTACACATTACTGTTCAAAAGTATATAATATTTTATTTTTGAAAGAATTCTCTTATACCAAGGCTGCATTTATTTGATCAAAAATACACAATATTGTGAAATATTAGTACAATAAAAAATGTTTTCTATTTTAATACATTTTAAAATATAATTCCTGTGATGCAAAGCCGAATTTTCTGTATTTTTTTTTTTTTTTTTTTTTAAACTGGTACCGGTTGTACTGGTAACACTAAAACTCAGTTTTAAGTTCAGAATATTCAAAACATTTGAGGAAACAAACTCTTTTTTTTTTTTTTTAAGCTAGTAGCTTAAAATTTTTGTGACAAGTGGGGCGGGGCCAAGAGCAGTGGAAGCTGAGCCAGGCCAGTGTGGTGCACAGGTTTCTCTCATTAACAGTTACTGGCATCCCTTCACTCCCACAGTTCACAGCCTTGCCCAACTCATCATAAGGTTAATTACATACAGTTAATTTACATAAACATCACATTCAGTGCATGTTGCATGTATATGAGCAAACAACATACAGTATATATGGTTCTAAAAGTTTTGCAGCCCATCCTCAACCGAACAACAGGCTCTACAAAACTCTACAATACCCCCCATAAATCCCAAGATAACACAACATTAAACACTAACTATGTAAATCTTGTGCAAAAACACACAAAATAACACTTAATTACAGTATTTATTTATACAATCTGATGCAAAGCATGCTTGGAATTAGAAATCTACTGCAACAACTCAATAATATTAAGCTCAGTTAACTATAATGAAATTTTAAGTTCACACAACTTTTATCTATTAAGTACAATGAACTTTCATTTTTATTTGAGTGAAATAAACTCATTTCATTTAATTAATTTCACTGGGGTTTTTTTTGTTTTTGAATTAAAAATCAGGAATTGAAAGCTATTCCCGATTCAGCTCTGAAAGATGGCTAGGCAGACCAGGCATAGCACGTGCTTGCAGAAATATCTCTGCAGATCTGTGGGAAAGATCTCAACCTTCTGGCCTTTTCAACAGCAGTCAGCAATCTAGTAATGGAGGGAGAGTGGCCCTGCTGTAGCCTCGGCAGTAAACAAGAATGAAAGAGTGAACAGTATATTCCCTGGAGACACAGGCAACTCTCCAGGCAGTTAACATGGGCTTCAGCAGGGCACATGAAAGGGAGAGAGATGAAGAGCGAGGGTATGAGGAAGATAGAGAAAATGAGAATCAGGTGAACTGACAGAGAGAGAAGCTGAAATAGGCTTTACTAAAGCAATCCTCAATATCCTGACAGCCTCATTCACAGCATCTAAGGTAGATTGTTACACCATGTCCAAACCAGATGCGACATGACAAGTTCCAGAAACAAGTCATTTGTCTGTCCTCAATGGAACCGGAAGTGCATGACGCAATATAATGACAGGCAATCAGAACATATTTGATGTTCAATATGCAATAGAGAGGGATTTCATCCAATGAGATTTCAATGAGCGAGGCTACCTAGAGAAACACCATGAAATAGAAACCAAGAAACCAACAAAGTGTTTTGTCGCTTGTCGCAGTCATGGAAAATATAGCTTTTATCACTTTATTGCATTGTGTCTGGTTACACGGTGTAAAATAACAATGAGGTTTCCATTGTGTGGCTCTAGAAAGGTGAGAGGCTGAACATAACTAAAACCTGTGATGCTAAGTTCATTTGACAGATTTCATTTAGCTTCTTTGACCCTGCCATCAATCAAACAGAAGGAAATGTGTATGTACATCCAGTGTATGGTGTTGATTTGCTTTTTCTTGTACCTGCCAGAACCCAGCTATGGCTAAAGCAAAACATCCATACACGACAGCAGAGCTTCTGATGGGGTTGAGGACAGAAGGGGAAAACAATGTTAAGATAACAAAATGTAGCTCAGCATACAATTGTTCAGTTATGGATATAGTTACATAATATCATTTACACATGCATTTGGGAGACCCCTGTATTGTTACATTGCATTTGAGGCATACTGTACATCTTAAAGGTCAATGCCTTCCCAGAGAATTGAACTTTTGACTTTGGCATTACTAATGTCATGCTATACTTTTTAGACTGCAGTAGCACAATACGAAAATAAAATAACATTGATATTCACATTCACTAAAGTTAGTCAGATTTGAAAGTAGTCTCTTATGCTCACCAAGGATTCTTTTATCAGAGTAAGAGTGATATTATGAAATATTATTTTAAAAATGTTTTCCATTGTAATATTTTAAAATGTCATTTATTCCTGTGATGTAAAGCTGAATTTTCAGCATCATTACTCTAGTCATCAGTGTCACATGATCCCTCAGAAATTATTCTACTATGCTGATTCGAAAAACAATAAATATATTTAAAAGTACTACATGTAGAGTTCAGAAACCCTAGTGACACAGATGGCTGTTAAGTGAACTGCAGCCAGCAACTTATTGCTCATGCTCACACTCGTAACATAACGTACAAGAGACTGAATGGGATTCAATGTCCTAATAAACGCACGGCGAAGTTCTTTTTCGTTCTTTGCTTGGAAGTCAAAAGAATTTGGAAATTCCTTTGCAGTAATATACTATTAATAAACATCTGGACGCCTTATACAGTGCTGAGAGCGACGTTTAGATGAATATGTAAATATGTGCTGTGCACTTTCCTCTCAATAACAAAACACAACAAAAATGACAGCGGTGAGAAAGCATCAGTTAAGAAAGCATCTGATTATAAAAATGTGCATATGTTTGCACAAGCTCTGACATTTATCATCATGTCAACAGATGAGGTAATTAAAATTACACTATTATGAGAGTTTGATTTCAAAGTACATTTGACACTTGTGGTTTTGCATGACACATTGACATTACAGTACAGAATGGCTCTTGGAGCATTATCCTGAACATTGTACACGCATTAGATTCATGTGTCATTGAAGGGCAGAGAGGTTCTCGTGAGCATAAATGTCTCAGCCTTTGGATTTTCCTGGCGAAATCAGCCCCAACCATTCACATAAAAATCAGTCTACAGGCTTTCACAGACAACATAGGAAGTCAGGGAAAGTCTCAAATTATAATTTTCATTATAAACTGGTCACACTTTGGCAATAACAAAACAATACATGAAAATTCTTACATATAGCCCCTTTAACTTATAACAATGATAAACAAAGTTTGTGACAACCACAATTATTACAATAATTAGGTATTGGAGTTCAACATAAATCCAAGAAACATTCAGAAACCAATAAGTTTCAGTACTCTTTTATAAATTGTTGGGTCGCCAATGTAATGGCTGGGTCCTGAAGTTTGAGAACTATTGCCTGACTGCACACCTTACATTTTCATTAAATGGAAATAACTTAAAAAAAATGTTTCCTCTGTAATCTCAATAATAATGGGGGAAAAAAACAAGTCTATTCATTGTTTAAAGGAATATAACTACTCTATAACTGAAGCGTGGCGTTACACACTCAAGAACTGAACAACTGCTCAGAGGAGTCACAAAATTATCAATGAGTGAGGCAACTCAATAGGCTTTTATTGAACCGCCCACAATTGTGCACCAGATAACATCCTTCTACAGGAGAAAGAAGAGAAACAAATGGAAATCAAAATGTGCACTAAACAAGGTATACAAATCATCTGGATACCGGACTCATCAAACAGCAATAAACAACACCGGGCATCATTAGAAGAGTCCCCTCCCACAAGTGAACAAAGTAACTCCGACATACATCACAGCGACACTGTCATGTATTTAGCTTATTAGAGATATGGTAAAATGAACATGCTAATGTGTTTCACAGTGCTATACTCCTCTCTGAGGACGTATGAGCGCTAAACGCAGAGTTCGGCGGCTCAGGGAGGCCTCGTCCCACTAAATCATGTCTGCTGATTGCCCCCACAGACACATGTTCCTGGTCCTGATCCATTTAGCAACCGGCTTGGTTCATTAGGTTCTGACACAGCGTGTATGTGTGTGTGAAGAATATGCTAATGGTTAAATGGGAAGCAGGCTGAATTGGGTGAGGGGATACCAGTCTATCCTAATTAGACTGAAGCTCAAACCTCAACCCACCATCCCAGTGGAAGAAATGAATGAAAACATTGCTGATTAACCTTTTATGGCCCTGAAAATGCACACATCTACACATAACAAACAAGGTTTTTAAAAAGACAATAAGAAAAGGTTAAGGAAGTGAAAAATGTCCCTCGGTCCATTAAAAATGACACATCTGTGGTTAAACGCAGTGCTTCAAGCCCTGTCTATTGAATTACAGGGAAGAATGGATGAAGTTGGAGGCTTAGAAAGCCTTTCTCTGGAGGCCTAATTTATGAGCATGCTGATCAATGCTTAATTAAGCAGAGAGAGACTGAGCAGCATAAACGAAAGAGGGGTGAAAGAGCAAAGAAAAGCTCCAAGAATGAGGGGTGGTCATGGGAAATGTAGTTCTATAATTACAACATTGTTTACATGGGCAATATTGGCACTGAAATTAATATGAAAGCGGTTGACATTTCATCTGACGGCTTCAAGAGGGGCTTACAAATGATTCATTTATGTCTGAAGGCTCTGAGATTGCTGCCTATGTATTTCCTGGATTCTCTGTGTGATTAATAAGGAATTAAAATATAAAGGTTTCAAAAATTCAAATAGGCATAAAGGTGCGTGAGAGAGAATGAAAAAACTTCCCTCCAAAAACAAGACCAAAACAAAGATGTTTTCATCATTATGTTATAAAAACATCTTTACCTTTCATTTTCATTTCTGACACTACTAATCAATTGAAAGAATTTTAAGTATTTAAAATCATTTCAAGAAGCAATTAAAATGGGCTTTTTAAAATGGGATTTTTTACAATACAAATACAAAAGATTTTTTACAAAAGCATAGATGAGATGAAATCCTTGAAAACATGTTTATATTCCTCACGGACAAAAAGAGTAAGAATAAGGGAGAATCCTGCTGACTTGCATTTATTTCCACCCTCCTCTGCTCAATCTTAATTCTCCTTCCCACTCCCAAAAATATTTCCCCGGAGTTGGAAATTGAGGAAGGTCATTTAATCTTGTATCACACCATGTCTCTGGTGTTTTAACCAGTTATGCGATTGCACAAGTGACATCCCACTTCATTGGGTTATGCCCATGTGTTGTGAACAAAAAAAGCTGCAACATATTATGTGTCTTTCCCATGAGCCTGTCAGTGAGTGACATTAACATCCTCTGCTGCCCAGCAAGGTGTTAACGTGTCTATGTCTCTGATGCAGCACGCTTTGTCCCAGATGACTGTCGCTCTGAAATTGGTGGTGCTGGCAGAACAAGCTGCAATATCTCCAGTACCACAATCAACTGCCAGGTCCCCATTATTTTAGTGCAGGGAAATGGCTTTTTTGGGGGGAAAGGCTTTTTTGCCCTTTTTAAGAGTGGTTTTTGCTAATGATAATGTGTGTAATCACATTTACTTTTTCACCTGGTGGGCAATAACATAGTTTTAAAGGGGTCATAAAATGGATTTTTTTTATTATTTAAATTGGTTGACTTATAGGGCCCAATCATACACCTGTCGCAATGCGACGCCAGGTGTGACGCAAGAGTTTTTTGCCAGTTTTAGCCCGACGCAGTTTTCATTTTCATGTCCAGCGCACACGTTGTTTAAAGAGCAAATGCACTTGTGTCCATCTGTTTGCCCATCAGCGTGCTCGTCTGAAAACTAGGTGTGTTCAGGGACATTGTTGACGTTGCTACTTTGAGGAAACTGAAAATGACTGCATTTTTTTTTTGTTGTTGTTGTTTAAAGGGCGCATTAGTAATACGCGCCTATAGGCGGGTGCACAACGCGTGTACACTCTGCACACACAGGGTCGTAACAAGCAGAGTGTACACACGTTGTGCAGCAGCAGCACACAAACATGGCAAATTTGTTTCCTCATTAACCCCTTTAAAACAAATCTAACAGAATCCATATACTTAAGGAAGGACAGAACATCATAAAAACTTAGGGCTTGGGCTCTTTTCATTTGGACCAATAAGTAACCACCAAGAAACTGCCCAGAATACTCTACTCTGCCAGCTAGCAACATATTAAAAACCATTTAAAATATCTTAACAACAGCATAGAAATGCCCTGGTAATCACCCACAACTCTCTAGAAATTTGCACATTGGCTCTATAAAATAAAGAAAATGTATTCTAATAGTGATGGGGAGAAAAGGGTGAATGTGATTAGGAAACACTGCATGCTAGATTCAAACTTGAATTATCTACATAAGCACCAGAGCATTGTGTGTCAAAGTAAATGTACAAACAGTGAGAGCACGGCTGAATTCAGTAACTATTGACATTGCAATTAACACACTATACTTACAACTCAACTCTAGGGAGTGAAGTGACTATGGGAACGTTTAACATGATGCCAACTCATCTATACAAGCACTCACCGTATCCGCCCATCTTTTTCCGCTTTCTGTTCTTTTTTCTGAATGATTGATTCAGCCTTGAGGGAAAGAAAGAGCCTTCTGATTAATGAATCTTGAAAAAGCCACTGTTTTACGTGAAAAATGGCAGCACACCAAACACAACGCCCAGCGCTTAAACAGGAGGAAGAGACGAACAACTCGACAAGCAGAATCGGCCAAGAAAACCATGTCATGTTTTTTTTTTATTTTTATTGGAGACTTGAGCTCACCTAATTCCCTCCCTCCTATTTTCTCTCTGAATCCTTCCCTCGGTCTCTTTTGCTCAGTCTTGGCTCAGTGTGGATTTTTTCACCATTGATTGTGGCAGTAAAAAGAATGAACAAAAAGTGGGGGTGGGGGTGTGTGGGGGGGGGGCAATCCTTCGCTATTCTCTCCTCTCATTCTTATGGGCGAGTAATATTTCACCCTAAATCAAAATAAAACAGAAAATATTTTAGTGACACTTTTTATAATTGTGTATCATTTATAATATTTTACATTTTATTAATACATATACAAAAAAATTTAAATATAAAATATATCATTCAGATGATTCAGAGTATTGAAAATCATCCTTTTTAATGTTTTTATCACTACATAGTAATACAGCATAAATTAATTTATGATGATAATAATGCAATTTTATCATTATAAATTAAATGAAATGCAACAATACTGTGTTACTAAGTTACTATTTCAATTACTGGTTTTGCAATTGCAAACAAAAAAAACAAATTTACATTTGGCAGAAAATATTTTCTCTTTTCTATTTTGATTTTAGCATGAAATATGACAGACAACGTTCTTGACAAAACTCAATGGCCATAAAGAATAGCCACATACTGTAGAGTCTGAAATAGAGCACTACTGCGAGAGAGAGAGCAAAAGTAAGATTGAGAAATGGGGGGGTTAAAAGCGTACTTTCAGAAAGAGTACATAGTACATTCGGGAGCGAGTACAGATCCTTGATTAGCTGCTCCATTCTCCATCCTCTCTTCTTTCACTTCAGGTTCAACCAATACACCTGCTGCACTGATCTAGGACCAGCTGCTGTGCTCTAATATTGACACAGGTCAAGTGGCCAACCCTGCACTGCAGAGGAGTATTTGGACCAGCAGGGCTCTACAGAAGAAGAAAAAAAGAAAGTAAGAGTGAGAGAGGGGAAGGAAAGGGGAGAGAAAGGAAGAGAGAGAGAGGCTCTAGCCATCACATCATCCTCCCAAAGTGCAGCACTGCAGCGCTCAGTCCTCAATGCCTCCGTCACCCTCCTTAACCTACATAACCAGCCAGCCAGAGACACACAGTCATGTCCTCAGCGTGGAAATGCCTCTAGACATAAAGGAAGAGAGGGTAAAAAGAGCGAGGAAGCTTAAAAAAATGGAAAAGAGAAAACATACATACATGTGTATGCATGTCAGCATTATGTTGAGTATCATCAACTACCTCAAGATACATAGCAAGATACTATACTTTTGCTTCTAGTGCTTATTTACCTAACCCTTTAATAACTGAACTGTTGAAAATGACATCAGATAAACACAGAAATAAATTTGATTATTGCTAATAGGTGTAATACTGAGAGAAAAAGAACCAGTATCAAGAAAATTATTATGAAAAATCAACCCTATTTAGTGTATAATTGTCTTTTTTATCATAACTAATTTGAACTTTAAAATTACTTTTTGATAAGCGTCACCGTATTTTTCAACCCCTGTCTCAAAATCAAATCAGATCACAATTACATTTTTTTTAACATCCTGTTTGTCTCATAAATGCCAGGGTAGTTACAGGAACTAGCCACCAGGGCGGTCCACTGAGAACTAAATTTTCCCCTTGGGCCATTTTGATGGTTACACTGGCACCGCCAGTAGGAACTCTAAAATGACGAACGCCGGCATTCCACGTCTTCAAAAACAGGAGGACACCGTGATCAGAGCTATGATTTTGTATGTGTCGTGGGTTTTGTGAAAATAGAGATGAAATGTAGATGTGTGAATTATTCGATGGAGAGAGCAAAAGAGAGGGATAAGAGATGAAATCTCCAATGACAACTTGCAGTGCTACATATCATCGAGGCTGAGAAAAAAACACAAGGCTGCAGACAAAGGCGACAGGTAAATGGCAATAACATTAGCTTTCTATGTGTTTATGTTCTGTTAACACTACCTTTCTCAATGTTAGTTCGTGTAGTAAGTATATGTAAACTGTGCATTTACACGGCTTTTTAAAATGGCGGGTGCCGGTGTTTCGTATGGCCTGTTCCTCTGGTGCGAAAGCCCCTAATGTTCAGTTCTTCATTATTGCAAACTGCCAGTGATGGTCGGTTGTCAAATCGCTGGCAATTATGATGTTAGCACTAACTGTTTGCTGTCTAACACCTATTAGACATTAACATTCAGACAAGGGCACAGACAGACTCGGGCACCCACAGCAGACAGTAAAACACACCACTATTTGAACAAACACCCTGATCAGACAGAGACGTAAAGAGAGAGGATGTCTAAATTATATGTCTAGATCTTGATATTATGGTGACCATCAGATTGATGCAACCAGATTAACATCAATATTCCAAATATATCTGTTTCCCAGGATTCACAGTGTTACCAAGAGTAGCCTGGACCCACTTGCCATAAGAGCAGCCATTTGGCTTAATACTCTCATTCTGTGCTTATGTTAACAGAACAGGAAGGAAGTGATGTAATAGCCCACTCAATGCATTTCATCCCCCTGCTCTGATGGTGCAATGCATGAACACCATTCGAGGATATACTAGCAACAAATGCATCTATTTATATCCATGAAATTTGACGGAATATGATTACAGATATACAGTGTCTGTGTGCGTGTATGCGCGTGTCTTACATAATAAATATACTAATCTAGCTGAGCGTCATCGTGCAATGCGGATTTACTCAAATCCCCTCAACAGCAGGAAGAGGAAATCAGGCCATAGACAAGCAGTGACCTTGCTGCGCTGGTCACGTGACGCATGCCGGTGACTAAACAGAACATCAAAGCAGATCGATGCATTTAAGAGATATCTCTATCGATACTTCAGAGACACCTGAGTGTTCAATCTGCAATGATTTCCAGTAGATGGATGGATAGAATTAACGAACAGCAGATGATAAATTAAACACTGCATTTTAAACAGATTTCTAAACATAAAAACAAGAAAGGTCGCCTAACACCATCCCCAGCTGTGTTTGTATTTTTAGATGGTTCTTATTAACACTGAATGAATTTCACAGCACCATGCCCTGGAAACCTTGGATCTGCTCCGGCTGCTTGTATTGTGGGCTTATCCATTCCGTCAAACACACTCTGGGAGCTGACAAATCTGCCATAATAAACTTGGAGTTAAAGGTGAAGTGTGTAGTTTTTGATGTCAAAATACTTCTATCCCAATGCACAAGCAGCTAAAAGTAAGCAGTTTAGGTTGACATCTTGGGAAAGGAGGGGGGCGGTAGGGGTGGTTGGGAAACTGATGATATACATATACACACACACACACACAAGAGATGAAGCGGTAACTGGTTTGGCGATAAACCATGATAAAATTCTCGACAGTACTACAGTTTCATATTTTAATTATCATTAAAAACGTATTTGATCACTGCGAAAGACCCACAGTAAACACGGTCCAGCATTAAGCAAAATTTGCAACAGTCTCACAAAGGTGCAGCATGTAGTGTAGGTTTTGTGTTTTGTGAAAACATTCATAATACTACAAGCTTTACAACCAAGTGCTGAGGGAAGGTATATGAATGAATGACAGAATGAATTATATGAATGCATTTCTGAAGTGAATGACTGGCTTTAGAAAAGCATCAATGGCATTTCCTTTTCATCTTACCTCTTTGTAATGCCTAATAAAGTAGTTTATTAACGCAGTTAGCTTTAGATGTGACAGAAAACACTAAATAAGAAGTTTAAACTCATATAGCTTTGAAACATATGCAGATAATAAACTTTCATGATGAAGAAGAACTGCAATGTCCCTGCGCATAATAACGATATAAATGATAATGAAAACCAAGCAGATGTCTTGTTAGTATTTAGCAGAGTATCCTATGCATGCAGGAGTTGTAAATGAAAGAAGTGCTATTCTGGATAGGGGGCGGGGAGCAGCAGCGGATTTGAATTTAAAGATACGTGCACGTAAACAAGAACAATCCTCCTTTGGTTAGACCGTCCCATTTAACAATGCTCGTTCCAACCTTCGTGGCTTTCAAAGATGTGTCCTTTGAAGTTTGTGTCCTTCGAAGGATGCAGATGCATCTGAATTAGGATGCAGCTATAAAGAATGAGACGTTGAATAATTCATTCAATAGATTCGTTCAAAAACACTGACTCATTCAGTAATGAAACAAGTCTTTGAGTGAGTCATTCAAACAGATTCAAACAGTATTCTGAAAAATGTAGCCCAAAAAATGTTTCTCAAGCAGCAAATCAGCATATTAGAATGATTTCTGAAGGATCATGTGACACTGAAGACTAGAGTACCGATGCTGAAAATTCAGCTTTGCCGACACAGGAATAAATTTTAAAACATATTAAAATAGAAAACAGTTATTTTAAATTGCAATAATATTTCACAGTATTACGGTTTTCACAAATAATGGAGCCTAGATGAGCAGAAGACACTTCTTTCAAAAACATTAAAAAAAAAAAAAAAATTACCAACCCCAATCTTCTTAGTATAGAAGTATTTATAGAATATATAACAGAATTCTGTTTGGAAAGTATAATTTTGGAGAGCTGCTACACTTCACACTTCACCCATAAGTCTTGCATCCCAACAGGTGCCTCACACACTGAGGGATGTGAATGTGACTGTTAGTCCATGTGTGTGTCCAATGGTTTCATTCATGTCTTTAATCCGTTTGGCCCTCTTCACTGGTCTGTTTTATAACACAGATGTGTGAGTATACTTCACACACCATGATAGATTCTTTTGAGCATTTGACCTTCCTCTAACCTTAAAACGAGAGCCTATGAGAAAGAGATAAGTGAGGTGCTGTGAACAAAAAGAATAGCACAATCTATCGGAGGGGGAGGGAGGCAAACACAAACCAGAGGAGACAGGAGGACCATCACACCCTAGTGAGGACACAGATCTCATTAAAATGGCTGCCGAGTGGTGACATGATGGCCAGCATTGACTTAAAGCTCTGAGATGCATGACCAGAGAGAATCCAGGATGTGTGTGTGTTCGTAAGAGAATCCAGCTTTTATCTCGTTCTCTTTACCCCTCAATTCTTATCCCTTATCCGAACAACACACAGCTCTGATCCAAGACCACTAAACACCTGGATACAAAAGCGGATAGAAATGACATGAAGCAGGAGAAACCATCAAATCTGACCTTTTGACAGCACTACCTTTTATCCCTTAGCTTAATTCAACCATGACAATACAACACACACACACACACACATCTCACAGCCCCATCCGAGCATGAACGATTCCGATGAGCTGCTCTGAATGAATAGATTCCTGGGCAAAGCGAACAAATGCTGAGGTAAATACAGCATATTCAGTCCTAGTATTTGACTACATAGAAATCAGTAACTATCAGATGAACACATGGAGATTCAAGAGCCTGGTGTCCAACTCCCTATCTGGCTCAGTTCAGCCCATCTGTTACAGGGTACGAGACCAGCACACACACATACACTTCTGTGCGCATCTACACCCATATGTTTGGTCTCTCCATCTTGTGAGATCACAAAGTCTACACTCCAGCAAGGCATCACACACAAAACACATGCACACATGCTCATATATCCTCCAACGATGTGGCCTCCTGCCTCCCTGTCTGTAATCAGTTCATTGAAATCAATTAGTGCTCATTGATCCATTGCTTCTGCATGAATAAACAAGACATGCTGTCTGGTTCTGCTGCTGCTGCTAACACACACACACACATACAGACACACTAAAAAGCTAAAATGACACCTCTGCATATTGTATATGAAATACAGTGATATTCTTGAGGATTGTGCGCTTTCAATTTGTTTGGGGAACAACTTTTATGTTCCCCAAACATGGCAATAAGCATAAAGAAATGGTGTATAGAGTCTATTGTGATAGACCTTGTAGAGTAATTGCATTGTGACCATAATTAAACAACTTCAATTGAAACACACTGTTGACAAAATTAAGATGAGAAATAAAAAATAATTAATTGACATTAGGGCTGCATAATTAATCAAATTTCTAATTGTGATTACAATTATGGATGCCAGAATTATGTAATCGTTCAAAGGCGTAATAACAAAAAAAAGAAAAATGTCCGCTTACATTATTCTGCGTGCTTAAGATGTGAGGGTTGTTTTCTTTCTACAGGTTCTCTTTTTCCATTGTTTTAATATTAGTTTCAGTATAACATTATCCTACCATTGCATATTTTTACTTTTTTTAAAATTTAAAGGAGCAAACCAATGTATAGTTGACATTTGAGGCTTAATGCTATAGAAAAGCAATAACATAAAACATAACTCAATTTAAATTATGATAATCGTAATTAATAATCATAATTACAATTTCAAGGAATTAATCGACAATTATTATTTTTCTCATAATCGTGCAGCCTTAATTGATATTAACAATCCAGTAAATGTTTATTTTCATTTTCCTTGAGGTTCACTTATAATGTTAACAAAGGTTTTTGCACAAAATACAAATTATCTGTCGAAAAACTATTATTTTCAACCTTCATTCTGACCATCTGTCTAAAACAATCAATTTTTAAGAGGAAGCTCCTTTTAGGCTTGTCTGTAAACGGCCACTGTTATGATTGGCTAAAGTAAACAGTATCAACGCCCAGTAAGCGAAAACAATATCCATAAAAAATTTACAATTGTCATTTACAGAAATAAGCATTATGAAATCATTTACTTACAGTTTGTGATGCAGCTGCTGCCAGATTCAATACAGTTGGCTGCTTCATCTTTCAACAAAAGTTTATTTTGCTCTTTTCCCTCTCTTAAAAATCAAAATGCTCCGAACAAACATATAATTCTCAGACACAATCCAGGACACCATTAAAATAAACCACCCACTTGTTTCCGACACTGGGATCATTAGTCTGTACAGAGAGAAATGCAAATGAGCCGTTTAAACTGGACGCATAAACGCGAATGTTCTTTCACTCTTCCATATGTCCTGTTGTTGACAGACTCAAATGTCGAAACTGTCAGAAACTGAATGCGCATCTGTATACTGTATCCAGTGTAGACAGCGTCAGTAATTACAATGAGTCCAGTTTGCTTTTGACACAACGCTCCACATCCAGTGTAGGCAAATGTCTGCTATTATGCAACTGAACGCCAGTGGGCGGGGCCTATCATGCGATGATGTATAATTTATTCGTGAGCCACTTTGTAAAAATACTGTTTCCACTACAACTCTCTAAAAAAAAGTTTTAACCTGTTGGTTTTGTTAAATGTTGATATTCTTACATTAATATATAATATTTAAATATTTGGTTCAATTGGTTGGCACCACAAACTTTTTCTGTCAACAATAAAGGTAAAAAGAAAAAATGTGCACCATTAAAAAATAAAACATTTACTTGTCATATTTTTGTCAACAGTATAACACCACTAACAAAATTTTGGTGAACTAAAATGGTTTTTTTATAGACTAAAAATTAGATGCCATTTGGGGCTGTGTGAAAATGAATAAAACTGACTACATATAATGATTATGAATACAACAAAATTTTGACTAAAGTTAATGGTTATTTCTGCAAAAATGAACACTGCTGGCCTGCGTGAAACCGAGACTTGAACCCTTACTGAAGACCTTTAGGATGCATGGGAACCCCTGCCCAACATCAGTGCTACACTGAGGCCAAAAATGGGAGCAAATCTCCAGATGCTTTTTCCAACATCTAGTGGAAGATTCTTACGAAAAAGTTATAGCAACAACGTAATGATTATGACATTATATCAATGAACACAAATAGGTGAATAGGTGGTGTTCTGTATAAGCAACACACTATGGTTTTGTGGCAAGTGGAAAAATGAACATCTACAGTAACCAATCAGCCCAACACAAGGACAGTCACACAGTTGCTTCCATCTATTACGTTGCTCCCAAATGACACAGTGAGCTCCATATCTGCTATTTGGGCCAGAGAGAGAGAGAGAGAGAGAGAGAGAGAGAGAGAGAGCGCTCGGCATTCCCTGCTCACAGAACAGAGCGCTTCTGTCTCTTCTCAATTGTGCTATCCACTAGGTTTGGAATGGCTATACTAGGTTAGCATATAAATGTGGTCCATTCTTTCAGACTATGTGTGTGTGGTAACTGCTGCTCTTGCTTCGACCTCTCCTCCCATCAGATGTTCGGCACATCAGTGAACCAGCGATTACTTGTCTTTGATATACGGTGATAGGTTTATGTTCCTCTGTGTGTGTGTGTGTGTGTGTGTTGGTTTCAGGAGGACAGAGAAGGATGCTGGGTGCCAGAGTGATTCTTTGATAATCTCATTTTCATGCTTTATGACATCAAAGCACTTTCAAATATAAGAAAAGAAATGATAAAATACATTGACGATATTTCAAATACGTGTAGGGGAGTCGGGGCAGTATTGTAACATGATCAATTTAATAAAATATGCAGGGAGTTCATGGGATGACATCACTATACATGATCACATCCTCCCTTATAGGTAACTTATAGGTAACAGTAATATATATATATATATATATATATATATATATATATATATGACAAGACAGGGAGAATTGTAACACTTTACTGGACCCATAAAGATGACACTGTCTGGTATGTTTTTAGATTCAGCTTATATGTTTTATATTTTTCTGAATTTGGTTCTAATTACAGCTTGCTGTTTTGAATCTGATGATGGCATATAAATTTATATATTCCACAATAAATTTTAAAAAGTCCACGTTTTGCATTGGTGTTGTAACTCAGTGGGATTTGCAATTGACATTCATTTTACTTCTAAGCTAGTTTAAGTTAAGTTTGGAAATATCTGCTAATATCAAAGTTAAAAAAAAAAAAAAAATGTGTGAGAAGGGGAGGGGGGCTTAAAAATGAAGGCCATTAATGAAAGAACCGTGTATAGTGCGTGCGTAGTATTAAAATGGGTCGATATGCACGTTTATATCCCGACACACACAATCATGCACGCGACAGTACCATCCGCGCGTGCCCGTTGTGCCCCAATTGAAACGCGCGGGGATGAAGCGCCTGTCGCTCTGCATCTCGAAAAAAGATTCAGAACAGGTTGCAGCACCACACAGTTTAAACAGCAAAAAGTGGTCATATAATTTCCCTTTATACCAACAACATTTCATGTACTTTCCAACTGACCCTGCTGAATATAAAACAGCCTAACAAATAGTCAGAGGCTCAGAGCAGGAAGGGTTGATTTATAAATATATTAAATATATATATATATATATATATATATATATATATATATATATATATATATATATATTCCATAGATATACCTTTACCTGGGAATGAGCAGGCGGGCAGAAATCCGAAGTCTGTGTATGTTGGAGATCTATGAGTATTTCCCTGTTTTCTCAGTCGTTGATCAGCGCAATTCCATCAGCCTGAGCTCGGAATAAACCACAAGATTCTCCGTTGTCCGAGAACAGCAGCAAATGTTTCACGGTTTCTCCCGACAACACCCCGCCATAAGACACATTCAGAGAAAACGATTTCAAAAGTGAAGATGCGTGTTCACGCGTCGCTCGATCAACGGAACGTCTGTGGAGCCTAAATGGAGTCTAGTCGGATTTGTCCGTTGAAAAGCTTGCTTGGAAACGTCAGTCCGCTTCTCCCATCATAGCGCATATAGAGGGAAAAAATGAAATAAAACACGAATTCACTTCTATGACCTGTTTTCCCCTCTGTGTGTCTAATCAAGACTCTCTTTTCGTTGAAACGGTTTTGACGTGATATTTCACGGTTTTCCGGCAACAAACGCCGATTTAACGCGCTGACTTTGGCAGCGAAGTCTCGACTTTAATCTACCAGCATCTTGAGCGTTTAATTCCAGCTACAGAAGGCAGTCGTGGTGCTCACCGGCTCCTCTGTCGTTTTCCCGTGATTCCGGGAGCTAGTGCAATGGGAGAGATGCTGTGAGGTTTTTGATTGCCCGGCTCTCTCGCGCACTCTCTCTCTTTCTCGTGCGCGTTCACGCTTTCTGTGACGCTCTGTATCCAAGCTGCTCTGTCGCTGTGACAACGCGCGCATTCCACGCATCGGCCTCTCAGCATCCCTGCATTCCTATGTGATACAGCTCTGCTGGACACACCGTTAACAGACCCTGGCGTATGATGAAGGCCGTGGTGCTGCCAAAAACCAAGGCTGAATATTATATATGATATGATACGTTTGATTCCTCTCCTTCCTCGCGCACGAGGTCATCCTCAGTTCTGCATCAGAATGACGTCAGGTCAAATTAAAGTGGCAGAACCCCCTCTTGTTCATCGTCACCGCTGGATAATGTTGGATCTTCTTTTATATCCTTGTTGGGCTATAAGCTTTATTGGTTTGTTAGTTTGGTGACGTTCATCTTTGGTAAATTGAATATTTTACATTATAACATTATAGAATTAGAAAAAATTATTATGGTTTGAAATAATGGTAAAATATTTTAATCACCACAAACCACTTGCAGTGATATTATATTTTACCATTATTTTAAACTATACTTCAATTAATATTTTCACAGAAAATACGTTAAAATACAAAAGGAAATTAATTTAGATTAAAACAAAACTAGGAAAGAATTAGATTTATTCTAACAATTCATTAAAAATGCAATAGTGATGAATGGGACATGCAACTTGGCTGATATTATGGTTAAGAGCTAATTATTTCACAATCCTCCACTCAACATCAGTCATTAGTTATAATAAGAAAGCAGCAATTTCATATTGTTGATTTAACAACTGTAAATATTTTGCTCCATTTGCACAAAATGCAGTACTATCTCATAACTAAAAATCTCAAATAAGCAAAAATCGCAGCACTCGTATGGGAATAACCATTTCTGCTCTACAGAATGATGTGATGAGACCACGGACTTCGGTGAGACGCAGCTGAAACATCCAGTTAGTTATACAGAAATTGATCTCATTTTAACCAGTCTCTAGACAACACTGAGGAACTTCAGGAGATCTTAAACTCATGCACACTGGTCACCTTAATTTGAATTGAAGCTGAAGGCAGCAGGTGTATCTAAATCTGTTAAAGCAGCGGAAACATCTGCTCTGGGCAGAGGAGGGATTCATTCCTACTCCCTCTAACAGTAGGAGGGAGACACTTTACTGGCCTGGCTTGCCACAGTATCCCACCTTACAACGCCATACACACTAGAAAACAACAGAGGCAGTCCCCCAAATGTTCACAGACAATTATTTATCTACAGTCTGCAGAGACAGAGTCAGCATGGCTTTACTGGAATGATAGTATACAACTATAATACTGGCAAAGTGTTTAAAGGGTTAGTTCACACAAAAATAAAATTTCTCTCATTAATTACTCGTCCTCATATCGTTCCAAACCTGCAAGACCTTCATTCATCTTCGGAACACAAATTAAGATATTTCTGATGAAATCTGAGAAGTTTATATATATATATATCCCATAGAAGGCAACTAAATGACCACATTCAAGGTCCAGAAAAGTAGTAAAGACATCGTTAAAATAGTCCATGTGACTACAGTGGTTCAACCTTAATGTTATGAAGCGACGAGAATACCTTTTCTGACCAAAAGCAAACAAAAAACAACTTTATTCAATAATTTTTTCCTCTTCCCTCTCAGTCTACTATGCAGTTGATGCCGTGAAAACAGTGCAGAGTTTCCGTGTCTACGTCTGAACAGCGGCTCAGTATTGGCCGGCTACTGCATCAGCATCACACGGATGCGTCGCGCTGCTCACATGAACCAACACTGAGCTGGAGTTCAGACATAAACATGGAAGCTTTGCACTGTTCACTGCATAAACTTTGTTTTTGCGTACAAAAGTAGTCTTGTCGCTAAATAAAATTAAGGTTTAACCATTAACGATGTCTTTACTACTTCTCTGGACCTTGAATCTGGTCTTGCAGGTTTGGAGCAACATAAGAGTAAGTATTTAATGACAGAAATTTTAATTTTGGGTGACCTAACCCTTTAAAGTCGAAATGAAATCAACAATGACCATTCCTTTTTTATTGCAGTATTATAAATGATTTATACATGCATATCAATATATTTATCTAAAAAAAATACCCTCGTAATCTTTAATCAAAATAACTTTTCCTCCCTCTTGCATCTCTTCTCTGATGTCACGTTTACTGGTGCGAGGGCGGGACAACCGGTCATTCACATGAGATCCACCAATAGCTAACCACAACCATCCAACCATCCAATCAATTCCCCATGGACAAAATCAAGTCCTGAAGCCAAAAAACATTTATTCCATGCCCACTTTAAAGGACCAACAGTATTTGTGGCACAATGCTAATTAGAATAAAAAACATTATTTCCACTTATCCCTCATTTTGGAAGTGAATGGGGCCAATCCAAAAAACTTAATACCCACTGTTTCATACTATAGCCATAAGACAAACAATATTCTTTAACATGATTTCAGTGTGAAAAAATTGCTTAATAACCTTTATTTGTACAACTTTGTCTATATAACAATTAACAATATAATCCCAAAACAACTGCAATATTATTTAAACAGCTTTACAGCTTAAACAAAACATGTTTCAACATAGAAATTTGTGATTTTACAAAATTGCGAGTTTACATTTCCGCTAAATCCTCCAAATTCATCCTCATTTCCCTTTATGTAAGCACCTAAAAGTAATTAAAAAAAGAAAACAAAGGATGTACAAAAAAACAGTGTTATGAACATTAACTCCCAAAGCTCTTTCTTCCGACAACAGCTATACTTGGAGAGTTCTTTCCCCTCAGAAGCTCGAATAATTTGAAGAAATGGTGTTTGTTCTAAAAACCATCAGTCTCATACGGTCCTTTTTTGGTTGCATTTCTGTAATGACTGATATGGCATTTTGCCAAAGTGTCTTTTAACAATCATGCTGGCAGATTATCAATGATGAAGACATGGGAAAACATGGAAGACAAGGGAAGAAAAAAAAAGAGGACTGTGTTAGATGGATGTAAGGAGGTGAATAGAAAGGAGCAATTAGGTTGGGGAGGGGGAGGTGGACTATGATTGACGATACTACTCAATATGGTGACAAGGAAGATACTGTCCGAGACAGAAACAAAGCTGCCTGATGTCTCTGAGACATATTACATTTATTTCACATGTCCACTGCACTAAACCAAAGACTGAGAGTTCAGAGTTGGGGATGGCAATTCTCAGTGGATAAGAATCAGTCATCAAAGGTAATGGTCCACACCAGAGAAGACTGACATCTGTGCAGAGCCAGAGTTAATGTAGCCACACAACCTCTTTGATATCTGCAACACACAAACTGACACACACACACACACACATCACACACACGTACACACTGTTTACCCGTTGGGGGTCATCTGCAACAGAAGAGGAAACCCCTGAGGAGTTGCACATTCCATAAAGAAATCTTCTGCAATGCTCTCTCTCTCTGTGTCTCTCTCTCTCTCTCTCTCTCTCTCTCTCTCTCTGTCTCTCTCTCTCTCTCTCTCTCTCTCTGTCTCTCTCTCTCTCTCTCTCTCTCTGTGTCTCTCTCTCTCTCTCTCTCTGAGATGTTTCATCTGTCTTATTCTCAGTAAGTGACCAGTGAGAAGAATCTTTGAAGTGTCTTATAAGATTCTCTCCTGCTGTCAAACCCCCAGGCTGAGGGCGCTTTGTTTCACAAAGATGCTTCAAACATACATGCACACATTCTTACAGACTGCACACCTCCAAAAATTCATCCACACTCATGCTCATAATGTAATCTAATAGTATGGTTCTTTCACAATCATCATTGCTCAATGATAAGTTATTGTAATAAGCTACATTGAATTTATAGACAAATCATCATGATCTTCCAGGCTCCGTATGTGTTATAATATCATTTGCAACACAATGAAGCAGTTAACAAACTTTCTGATTGCCAGAGGTGTCAAGTAACGAAGTACAAATACTTTGTTACCTTACTTAAGTAGAAATTATATTTCAGTAATTATTTTTCAGCCGACTTTTTACTTTTTACTCCTTATATTTTCATGCAATTATCTGTACTTTCTACTCCTTACATTTTAAAAATAGCCTCGTTACTCCCATTTCATTCCGGCTTGTCATCTTTCAAAAAAAAAAAAAAAAAACCTTTCCAGATAAATTGCACCATCCAGATAGAGTGAATTTGATTGTGGTTGGATGAGAAGTATAAACATATACCATTCCGACACCCTATTGGTTTGTACGCACCTGCACATGACACCAATCACATCACACTCCAGCAAGGACAGAACCACTGGTGCTTTCTCTTTGTTCTCCGCAAATTAAGCTACAGTAGGTAGTTCGGTAGAGAGAAGTTTGAATAAATTAGCGTTTGCGATCGTTCACGTTACCCCCAACACTGGACATAGCAGATGTATGTAGCAAAGTACGAAGATGTTTGTGGCAGAGATTCAAGAAGAGAACTCGAGTGAAATGTCCCAACCAAGCACCAGCGAGGAGGTTTGTAGCCAGGATGACCAGCCAAACGTTATACATTCCTGGCCGTACCTGGAAGAATCTTTTATTATAGTCATTATGGCCTTTAGAAATTTTTTTTTTGAGGAGGCACAATAGGCCCCTGGTGCACAATAGGCCCCTGTGGCGCGGCCTAAGCTATTATCCTTAATGACATTTTTTCTCTTACATTACTTTTACTTTTATACTTTAAGTAGTTTTGAAATCAGTACTTTTACACTTTTATTTGAGTAAAAAGCTTGAGTTGATACTTCAGCTTCTACTGAAGCCTTTTTAAACCCTATTATATACTTCTACCTGAGTAATGAATATGACTTTAATTACTTTTGACACCAGTGCTTCATACTAACGTTACTTAATTTTTAGCATCAAATAATCATGAATGAACATCAGAAGGAATGTTGTTTCAAGGCCAGAAAGACGTGAGTACACACAATTTTTCAAGTTCAAGTTAATCTACTAACTCCCCTGACTGCTTTGTCAGACAAAATGATGATCACTCGGGGTGATGATTGGTCAGATCTCCTGTCAATCAAACTGCCGGCGAAGGGTCAATTGTGGTGGTAGAAAAACAGTGGTAACAAATGGAGGAAAATGGTTGAGATGCATCGAATAAGAGATAAAAACGCACTTGGAAGTCAAAATCGGAACGCAAAAAAGATGGTCTTTATTTATAGAATACCGTCGAAGACGTCATTTAAAGCTAAATGCAGACATTTAGGCCACGTGTCCACCAAAGCATTTTTAGCCAGCTGTAAATGGCGCTCTGCTGAAAACGCCTTGCTGTGGGCGCTTGAGAGCATTTTGGCAGTGCAGCATTTTTTTTTCAGTTGAGACGTTTTGCTTGCTATGATATGGAATATCTGCGAAAGTGTTACTAGTATCTCATTTCACAGATAGTTTGTTTCTGTATTGTTTCTATATAAAATGTCAAATACAATATAAATTATTTGTTTTGTCTCTTGTTTTGTTCGTTATTATGCTTGTTGTAGTCCTCTGTTGACTTTGTACAAGCAGAACGTGGCGGTTGGTCGGTGTTGAAATTATCACAGCCCTCCTCCATAGTGGACAGCTGGGTAAAAAGTGACAGTGATGAGCTAAACTGACCTTTTTTATCCTTTTATTCCATGGCTTCCGTAGACTGCTCCTACAGAAATGTAATTTTCTGCCACCAGGTAGGCTCCGCCCACAAAAACGGCATCACCTAAATGGTCTATTACCGTGATCTCATGTGAGTGACAGGTTGTCCCGCCCTCACGTCAATAAACACATAGTCAGAGAAGAGTTGTCGTTGCAAGAGGGAAGTTATTTTGATGATAAATTATGAGGGCACATTAATTATTATTATTCGTATTTTTTTTTAATAAATACCGCAATATTCCACTAAAAATAAGAATTGTCCATTTTGATTTTATGGTGACTTTTGTAGTGTTGTTGTTGGCACTATTTTTATTATTACTTTTTTTTTTACTTTTATTTGCAATTCCTTGCAATGCAAATAAAATATAATAAATAATAACAATAATAATAACATAAAAAGGTTTAATTTTCTTTATGCAAAAAAGTTACATTTGATTTTAGTGTGATTTTTGTGTGTGTGTGTGTGAAATACACCCATACTGTATACATAATGTTTTCAATAATTTTGACCGACATTTTGAATCATGTATTGTTAATGAAATCACTGATGCAATTATCATGCTGCTGGGAGAGAGGGGTCAGAGTACAGGGTCAACCACAGTTTATGACCCCTGGAGATGAGGTCAAGAAGCATCAATTGCATGATGAGATCAGGGTTTAAGATTTATTATTAAGATTATTATTAAGATTAAATGCCAGGCCCATTCGAGTGTCTGAGGCCAGGTTTTCTAACCACTTAGTCACTGTCGTCCACATTATCTGCCATCCAACATGTTTACCAAATACAAAATGTGTGTACTGTTGCAGCAGTGAGATCCTGTGAAAGCAGTTCTCCTACACACGGAGGAATTGTTTTTCTTTCTTTCAGTTTTAACAAGCTATGGCTCCCTGAAACAACACTCTCACCCCCGTGTCTATGTTCACCAGTCACGCTTCAAATGCCTCACGAATGCGATTGAGTCAAAACGTATGCAAGGAGGTGCTGCCGTATCACACAAACACACACACATAAAGATCACACACCCAGACATGCGTGTATTCAAATGTGTGAGCATCACACTTTCCCATCAACACGTGGGACTAAATTCTTCTTTGCACCCTGGTGGTGGTGACACATCACAGAACGGTGGCGGTGGAAAATGTAATCTATCTTTAAACATTAACTTCATGAGGTTTTCATTATCTTGCTGATGGCAAATTTGTTTTAGACACATAATCTGACAGGTGTACGGTGGGGTGACACCTGTCAAAACTCAGAGAGTCTGATAAGTATAGCAGCATCTGTCAAGACGCATTCGGGGCTGCGTGTGACGCGCTCAATGGAACTGCATGTTTAATGGATGTAAATTGTCCAGCGACGGATAAAATTAGGAAAATGGCATGGCATTGATATGACATAAATACGGCCGATGCTATAATTGTTTAACAAATGGAACACCTTTGTCAATGTTTAACTGTGTCTGTAACTGTGAGGTCCTTATGATTTAATTGTGGGGTTTACTAATTACATTACATGTACGTTTTTATTACTTGAGGAAGGTTTTAAATGGTGCTTGCCTGTGCAAACCTCAGTGTAAAACCATAGCAATAGTTATTAAGGGGAAGCCAAAGTGATCCCATTGACAGAAAGAACTTTATTCTGTTCAGTGCCTGGATAAAAATCTTACAAAATAACTTTAAGATGCATGTCAAGAGCCATTAATGTTAATCATTAAGGTCTTAATGGCTAATGTTACATATAGTAATAAATGCATGGTTTCTAGTCGAATTAAACGCAAAGGTCAAACTGACTTATTGATGACACTGGATTGTGCGTTGACAGAATGAAAATAGTATGTTAAACAGAGATAAAAGAAGCTTGTAGTTAAGAGTTTTTGTGATAATTGTTCTGTGATAGTGAGTTAGAAATTCTGAGTAAGAAACTGTTTGGTATTTTACCTTATTACCCGTTTACAGACACTGATTTTGGTTTGCCCTCTTGGTTTGCTCTGGCCTGTAAATAGTGTATTGTAAATACATTGTATATAACCTTGGGAAAAGTAAGAAGTTTGATGCCATTTTGTTCGCTCTATTTATTCTTTGTTTTTGGATAGGTATTGAGTGAAGTTGATTGTATTTTACTTTGTTGCAATCTGTATAGACATTTTGTTTGTTATTTTGGACTGGTCAGCTCCCGAAGCAAATTTCATTCATATGTTGGATCGGTGTACACACTATTTCCCTAAAAGCCACAAAAGATCTCCCTGCTTCCAATCTCCCATTTCATGCAGCGACATTTACACCTAGACTGGGTACAACACAACAAAAACAGCGGAGACACTTTGTTGCACAGTCTCAAAGGTGCCTGATACCCCTTGCTCTTAATGTGATTCTGCCAAGTAAACATGTTCTTGGTTCACCATCCTTGTTGGTCCTAGAACAACATTTGCCAATTTCTCAAATGACAACAATGGGTGCGATTATAATTTTGAGTAAAAATAATCTTCACCATCAATTGAACCATTATGAAACATAACATGCTTTCATTGACTAAAACTAGGATAAAATTCCCAGAAACTTAGTCGACTAAAACGTAACTAAAATAAAAAAACAAAACAACAACAACAACAAAAAAACAAGATAAGGTTGACTAAATATGTTAAAAACTAACAAGTATATTTGACACAGGACTAAAAGACTAAATTAAGACATAGGCTTGCTGATGAAATGAACACTATTTCTCACCCTCAAGCCACCCCTCTATTCATCTTTCTTTCTTCTGTGGAACACAAATATAGATTTTTTAGAAAAATTATCTCTTGAGTCAAATGGGTCACAGAGCCACACAAAACAAACATGACCCTAATCCATACAACCCCAGTTGATGAATCAATGTCTTCTGAAGCAAAATAACAGTTGTGTGTGAGAGACTAACACTAATCTTTTAAACTTTTTCAACTATAAACTTGTTTGAAACGTGTGGGCAGACTACAGTGGAACTACTGAGGACCGCCACTTCACACAAGTTTCACAATTTGCTTACGTCACACTTCATAATATGCTGATGTTTATCCCGTTCAGAAAAAAAGTTTGGTTTCTTTGCTACAATGTTCTTCTTGGATCAACAAAAAGTCCAGGAACACATCGTACTTGGCAACGTTGCGGTCATCAATCTCTAGCCGGGTGAACACATGTCTCCTCTTTGTCCTTCCTAAATTTTAGTTACATATCTCTGAGGGCTGTCAGTCTGAGGCCAGTTCCACTAGCTTTAAACAAGCAGCCATCAGGTGTCCGTGAGTCAGTACCACCTGGCAGGGTCACAGGGCAGTCACCACAGGCAAGAAAACTGGCATCCCACTGTCTCCGTCTCTCTCCTGCCAATCTTTTTTTGTTACTCTTTCTCAGCTTGCATGACAAGGAACAGATTAATATAGCAGCACTAACAGGACGAGGTGGGACACGGTTCTGCGGTGCATGTGTGCAAGCGTCTTGCACTTTCCTGGCATCTGTTCATAACTGAAGCTCATATGAGATTTGGCATGCGGAAAATAGACAGACAAAAAAGGGGAGAATGGATTCCGGATACATCCACCTGCCCTCAATATACACTCACGGGGAAAAAGAAAAGGATGGAGGGGGAAAGAGAGAAGGGGATGATGGAGAGAAAATGAAGAAATGTAGAGATGCACAGAGGAAACGGAAGAACAGAAGCAGGCAGAGAGATTCTGTAAATAGGGAGAAAGACAGGAAAGGAAAAGAGGAAAAACAAAATAGAAGAAAATCCTTTTTCATGGTCATTTCTCATACTGAATATGCACATTTGTGAGACAGCAGGGTGTACGGCAGATGTGATTCGTGAGTACTGGCATTCTATATATGAGTGATGTTTTGGTTTCTCAATGAATTTCTGCACAAATGGCTTTAAGAAAATTAGACTTAAAATAAGTCTCTTAAAAATGGGAGCCATTTCCACCTCAAAGTAAATACATAAAGCAGATAATTGTGAGATAAACAAAGAAAGTCAAGTTGAGATTTAAAATCACAAACATGACAAGAAGTAAAGTTTCAATTGTGAGACACAATGTCACAATCTCGAGAAATAAAGTGATATAAAAATTGCAATTATGCTACAATTGTTAGATATATAGTCTAAAATGTAAGAAACAAAGTTGCAGCTGTGAAATATTAAGTTGCAATTATGAGGAATTAAGTCACAATTGTTAGATTTATTGTGATATATATTAAACAATTATGAGATATAAAGTTGGAATTGTGAAATATAAAGTCACAATTATGAGAAAGACGCAATTGTGAAAAGTAAATTCGTAATTCTTAGTTATAAACTCATAACTGTGAAATATTAAGTTGCAATTGCAAGATATTAAGTTGTAATACGTTCTTTGCAATTACGATAAAGTCACAATTGTGAGATAAAGTTGTAATCATGAAAAATGGTAAGCTATTAAATTGTAATTAAAAGAAATTAAGTCACAATTGTGATCTACACTGCCTGGCCAAAAACTGTAACCACTGTTTGGATTTAAATAGGCAAATGCTTTAAGTCAATGACTGGATCATTATTGCAGTGATTATTATGTTTCTAGCATGTTATATGTTTGGCAAGAGTTCAGTTTGACCCTCTCAACCATTCTTTCACAGTCTGAGCCTGATGAATCTTGGCATTGTCATCCTGGAATATGGCCATGATGCGTCTTCCTACATGGTTGTTTAAGAAATAAAAAGCTACACTCCATCAATTAGGGTTAGAAGAACTGTTGCCAAACAACAAGCTAGAAAAATTATAATCACTGCAATAATGATCCAATGATAGACTCTTAAGCCTTTTTAAATCCAAACATTATTTTTGTTGTTGTTGTTGTTTTTTGTTTTTTGGGCCTGGCAGTGTATAAATGTATAATTACAATGTATAAAGTTGGAATTGTGAAATATAAATTTACAATTATGATAAATAGAAATGCAATTGTGAGATATAAAGTCCCAAATTTGAGAAAGATGCAATCGTAAAAAGTAAACTTGTAATTCTTTGTCATAAACTCATAACTGAGATATAAAGTTGGAATTGCAAGATATTAAGTCGCAATTTATCATTGCATTTATCATTGTAATTTACAATAAAGTCGCAATTATGAGATAAAGTCGTAATCATGAGAAATACAGTCAAAATTAATATATTACGTAGCAATTATGAAAAAAAACTGAAATATACACTTACAATTACGAGTCGTAATTCACAAAAAGTTACAATTACCTTTCAATTCATTCACACTGAGGGAGATATGGGCTTCAATATTTAATTTCTTAATTTTGTTTCTCATCTTCTATCTTCTTGTTTTGGAATTGGTTAGATATGTTTCCTGAAAAACTAAACAAAGAGATACTAATAAAGAATCTGATTTATTGCAGTGTGTAAGTACACACAGCGTGTGAGTGTGCATTGCCAAATACACTTAACCTTCTGCGTGAACACGTGTGTGTGTGTGTGTGTGTGTGTATGAGCACTGTGCTTCTGTGTGTCTGTGCACCCATGTTGGCGCATGTTCACACCCTTATGCGTACATTCCCCTGCTGGGGAAGAATCCCTGGGTCAATGAATTATTCATCACACATATCTTGTTAAAGAAAAAAGGCAGGACGAAATATGTTTTTTTGATAATTTCATGAAGGGAATTCTCTCCATAACAGTTCTCTGAAGAAACAGGAAGCAAGAGATTGAACACACCAGCAGTTTGAATGTAGGCCACCGCGATGTTCCAACACCCTGATTGATGCTAATCATCGTGACTGGTCTTGTCTACTGCTTTCGTTTCAGGAAATGGATGCAGTACATTGTTTAAGTGTTAATGTCTTTGGTGTGTGTGCATTTGTTCACACAGCTCCTCTTTAAATAGAGCACAATTTCACAGGTTATTAAGTCAGCTCATCCTGCTCTTTACATAGAGCTGATTCCCGTAATTATCCATAATCATTTATTTATTTGTTTATATAGTTAGTTATTTCAGCCAGTGCATTTGTAAGTCAGATGCATTCGCAGAATATTAAAGAGGCAAATGAGAATTCAGAGTAGGCTAACTAATGAAGCAATAGCCTAAAATAAATCATGACATGATTTCAACACAGCGTTCATTTAAATAGACAAAAAAAAAGCAAGGGATCCTTGCATAGAGGGATGAAAGGAAATGTGGATGATCTGAAGGGAAGGGAGACAAAAAATATACAGGACAAACTGAAAGACAGATGAGGTAAGATTAGTTCAAACCGAGATATCATTGGGCACCATAAACAATCATCTGCTATAAGCACTCAGAGAACTCAGAGAACCTTCACACTTATCGCTGTGTCCTCTGAGATGTCAATATTTCTTTAGACAGAGCCCCAATCCCTCTGACATTGCCCGCAAGTTTCAGATATTTATCAAGTTACAGATATTACGGTTATCTTTAAACGCACTCTGCTTTGAATGCCAAATAGGATAACATTATCCTGTCGTACAACACGCAGTTATCTGTGGTGGTATAGCACAGTGACAAGCATATTTAATTTCTTTTCAGCACATTTAATTTCTATGTACATAATATGGATTGTGGATGTTCACAAAAGTCAGTGGCATTTGTCTGCTGTAATTAACATTATAGGTGCTTGCATAAAGGCAATGCCATTTCTTTGAAAGAGATTGTTCTGTACGTTGATCATGTAGCATTAATTCATCAAAAACAAAAAAAGATCAAATGATATTATGTAAATGCAAATTTATTTGGTTTATAACTTGGCTAATAAACTAGAATTGTGATACTGATTCTTTAATTGACCCTTCGCAAAGACCCGCCTCCTTCAGTTACTGTTGCTTTGTCCGACAAACCATGCGCTCTCACGCCACACATCATGCTCTCATGCAGTGAAAAATACATCGTGGAGCAAAGAGGACACTGACAACCCGTCAACAAACAAGACTGAGCAGGTTACTTTGATATGAAACAGTTTCATATTTCAAATATTGTAATTTTTTAAAGAAGTTTAAACAAAAAATACTGTATAGTGTCTCTTTAATGTGTCGTGACAGATCGCTGTTGCTCCTTCAAGCGGCTCGTGAACCGATCATTTCTTCATACTAGTTCATTTATAGCATCAAATAAACATGAATGAACATTAGAAGGAATGTTGTTTCAAGCGTGGAAAGACGTGAGTACACACTATTTTTCAAGTTCAAGTTCACCAACGTTAATCTACTAACTCCCCTGACTGCTTCGTCAGACAAAATGGCGGATTCGGGGTTACGATTGGTCAGATCGCCTGTCAGTCAAACTGCCGGCAAAGGGTAAATTGAGAATGGTTATTTTTAATTATTTCTTGTTTTTAAATTACACCCTTCTTTATCAGAGCTTTAACACTGTGAATCTGCCTAGCTGTACTTCTAGAATGATTTTCAATAGGCTAAAACGATTACAACTAAAGTAAAAGAAGAACACTTTAAGAGTTTGTAAGTGTTAAAGTGCCCCAATTATTATTTTTCAAATGCTACCTTTCATGCAGTGTATAATATAACTGTTTTTGAGTCCATAAAGTTTTAAAGGTCAAATTGCACGACAAATAAAGTTATTGTCTCCTAAAAGAAGAACAATACTGAACTGCCTGAAATGAGTCATCAGTAATCTCTGTCTCACATCCTGTTACAAACCTATGTAACAATGTAACAAATTTGCATAATGCCAGCCTTCTTGGCTGCCTGTGAACAATGTCAACTTTACGTCTATGTCTACTTAAGCTCATGCCTGGAAGAGTTTGGTTCATGTTGTCGACATGTTGAGAAGATGATGTTTTCAGTGCTGTGAATCCTCTTTGATGCACTTCAAAAGGAAGAGGACTCAGAGTCAGGCTCAAACTGATATGGGAAAACCAGCGGCATCATTGCTGTTACATCGTATCACTGTGTATCAAGTGCTGTGGAAGCCTCCGGAGCTGAAATCAGACGGTAATAGGCGTTTCGTTACCGACACATGCTGTAAGTGGTAGACCAATCACAATAGTCTGGACCATCTGACCAATCAGAGCAGAGTAGGCTCTTGGAAAGGAGGGGTTTAGAGAAACTGAATTTCTTAAACCACTTTTTTTCCGCACTATGATCCAAGTGCAAGTCTCACGGGCTGCATATCATTTACATATGACATCACCAATGTAAATCAATCAGATTTAATGTTATGGTATTAGCAGATAATATCATTATTATACCTAAATTTAGCACACACAGAAGCGACGGTGTTTTCTAGTGGCACATACAGTATTTTATTTCTGTCACACTGCAAAAATCAAAAAATAAGGTTACACTTTATTCTAAGGTGTCTTTGTTACACTGTAATTATACACTTAAGTACTGAATAATATTAAGTAACTAAATGTACTTACTATAGGTTTAGATTAGGGTTTGGTTTGGTTTAGGGTTAGTTGCATGTAATTATACATAGTTTATAGTTATTACTATAGTAACTACATGTAACATATGTAACGACACAGTAAAATAAAGTGTTACCAAAAATACTACTGGCCACAAATACAATAAGAAATTCTTTTTCGTTTCACAGCATGTTGAAATGGCTGGAAGTGTGACTTCTTCATATCAAAGTGAAACTCTCCTGTTCAAAACTCACATTACACAACATTGAGTGCATTGTTACAATCTGACGATATCAAACATTGTCCCTCGTGCAGCATCCGCATTAATCGGTTTAAAATGCAAGTACATCAAATTCACATATCTTTTGACATTGTAGGTTTTGCATATGCCAAGTACTTTACTACAGAGTAAACAAAGGCTGCCCATCTCGCTCATTGACAACAAACTGATTCTTCTTCCCTTCGCTGCTGATGCTACGACTCTCCTTGTTTGCAATGTGTTCCTTCATTGGTATGTTCCTCATTTCGTTTTTCTCCTCTAATAACAAATTTGTCCATTTTGATCCCTAAATTTACAAAAATAATGGCTACTATTGGAATTCTGTCAAAGTGCGTGCTTGTAAGTGTTCGTTAACTGATTAGGCTGTTCAGTATATAGTAGGTCTGCGCATATCTGAAAATAATTTATGATCACCAAAATGATTTTAGATGACAAAAACATTATAGTTCAAACTTGACCTTGGATTCATTGTAAACCTATTGTAGGAGACCGGAAAAAAAAAATTAGGAACCTTTAAAATAGCATAAAACGGGCACAACCCGACACAATCTTGTGGCAATTCACAATTTTACATTTTGCCAAACCGGTGACTAATTGATATTAAGTTGTACTATCTCAATTATTCTGTTTTCGTACGATCTGCTTACGCCTCCGAGACGGGTGTTTAGGAGTGGATCTACATGCTTACTTTTTTTCTAATAATCATACAATTCAAAAATTCATATGAAATTGCCACCTTGTAAAATAGTTACATTTTCCCGTTAGACTGGTTTGTCATAACCACGATTCTAGTTTATAAGCCAAATAACATGCACAGTAAACCAGCCATATCAAATGGTTTATCATGGTTTGTCATCACAATTTATATAAGCTCAGAAAGTACAAAAATACAATACATGCATTAATATACAATACTGTATACCTGCAGGGTGCAGTGAAGAGTGCTGCTCTACTGAGCAGAATAAATAGAGCAGACAGAGTCTAGCAGCAGTTTCCAGTGCAAAAAACAAGCATCAGTGATCATGAAGGTGCAAAATATTCTCTCAAATATCACTTTACGAGGGAGTGAATCTTCTGTAAATTTCAGATGGATATTTACAGAAGCAGAAGTTCTGTCTGAGTTTCGTGGTGCACTCATGAAACCAGCTTAACAAGGCAAGGACGAACAGCAGTGGGAATCTGCCCTGAAGGGGGCTCAGTGAAAATCAGCGGAACTTGTTCTTCTCCCTTTTTTCGTCTCTTTATCAGAATAAACAAGGTGTTGATTGTTGCCCAGCAGTGCTGCTAAAGTCTATCTCCAAATCCGTGAGTATCCCTCTGGGTGTTTATGTGTAGTAACACGATATAGGCTGGGTGGTTAGGTGGTTGTGTGCATGTCTATAAACATGTATGGATACTTAAATGGATGAATATGAATGTGGAAGTCTCATGGACAATATTAGCAACATCCGCTTGACAGAGATCTGCCCATTGCCCCAGGAAACAATACAACCTCTCTCTCTCTCTCTTCTTTTAATTAACCTTGTTAATGAGAGTCAGTGTTTGGATAAGAGGGACTGAGAGGCGGTTCTCATTTTTCAAATGAATATAATGTCTTGCTTGAGAGGCTGCATCTGAACGTCAAGAGGTTCTCTTAAGACCCTCATAGTCCATCAATCATCTCTAAAAAAATCAATCCAGATTCTGCTGGAATTTATCTTAGAGATGGTGAGAACTCAACAGGGGCGTCATTATTTCTGTGTGCACCACAGGCTGAGTCTGGTCAGATGATGTAAATGATGACCTCCTGCAAACAGCCTCTTAAAAAGAAGATGAATCAGTCTGTTTTTCAAATCCCCGCTCTGCGATATATCACTGGCAACCATCCAAATAGAACCACAAAACAGGTTGCATAGCAATATGAAATTGTTATCACGGAATAAAACAGCTGTCTGACTGCTGTATCACCAACCTAGTAAGATGTGCCAGTTTGGGCCTCTATAGATGAACACAATTTGGAGTATTTTATATATTATATTATATTATATTATATCATATCATAAATATACTATATATTTTGTTTGTTTGTTTAAAAGACATGAATACTGATGATATTTTATCTCTGTTTCCATGAAGATTTTAAGAAGCATAACTGCTTTCAACATTGATAATAATAAGAAATGTTACTTGAGCACCAAAACAGCATTAAAATGATTCCCGAAGGATCATGAGACACTAAAGACTGGAGTAATGATGCTGAAAATTCAGCTTTGCCTTAACAGAAATGAATTTTAAAACATATACATACAAACATATATATATATATATATATATATTTATTTATTTATTTAGATATATATTTATATTATATAAACAGAGTTCTTTCAAAAACATTAAACAAATATTAAGAAATAGACTTGTATTATAAGACTATAACATACATATTTGCATAGAGGTTCCATATTAGAGTTGCTTAATTTACTAGTTTGAAAAAGATCATATTTTTGGATGAAATGGGGAAGCTTTTAATTACAACACAAACATTCCTATGGCATTCCAAAGCAGGTAAGAGCTACAAGCCTGTTCATCACTGAACTTTTCAAAAAGGAGCTGGTGGATAAATCCTGTCAATTTGCATGAGTTGCCTTTGAAGCAGGATGGAGATGAGCCTAATGAGCTTTGCTAATTACTGTGCTGATCACTGTCCCTATCTTTTTCTTGCTGTCTCTAACATCTTTCTATTTCACACTTTGACTACTGCTAGCATACTTTGTGCAAACGGTGCATTTCAGTGCTTAGATCAGAGTGTATTACTGGAATCTCCAATGCACTCAGTGTGCATGCCTTAATCTCTAGCATAATTTAAATGGTTGTCAAGGCCAAGTTTTACAGGGAAGGTTCTGGAGATTTAATTTTTTTAAAACAAATTTCCATAAACCGTCTAAATCTTCCAAACCTATCCTCTTACAAAGCCTCTGAGCAAAGGTTAAGGTTGTTCTCTTCCAATAAGATATCCAATAAGTTTATAAGGCTTCCTTTATTGATTACAGTAAACATGATTTTCAGTTCTTTCTACAAGTTGAGGGATGAGTCAAAAAGATTTTCTGTGGTAACTAAGGGGTCAGGGTTTGGCTTGTGCACATTTGCTCCTGCTGGTCATGGAATCAATGCCGCTCCAGACTGATTAGTCACATGGCATTTATAACTGGGGTGATTGGCTCAAAAACTTCTGTGGTTCCCATGAGCAACTGCAATTGAGATGAATGGGAATGCCACTGGAAAACTGTCTCCAGGGATTTTCTTGGTGGAAAGTGACAGCATGGCTCAGATGATGGCCATAGATTTTAAAGGGTTAGTTCACCTAAAATTAAAGTTCTGTTTTTTTCTTTCTTCTGTGGAACACAAAAGAAGATATTATGAACATTTTAAATTTGTGCATTTAGCAGACACTTTTTTCCCAGAGCGACTTGGAATAAAAGCAACTCACCACAGAACTAACAATAATCATAATTCACCAGAGATGTAACGATGTAATCGATACAATTCACGATACCGAACACACGATACAATGTTATTGCAACACTCCAAGACATATGGTAAAAGGATAACAAAAAAAAAATGTACTGTTGATTAAAAAGCTAAATTTGGTATTACATTATGAGTGGAAATTGATAGGCTTGGACTTGGTGCTGGTAACCCAATGCACAGGACAACGGTGAAACCAGTAAAAAAATATTCATGATTCTAACCCTGAAACAGATTTATTTTAGATGAGCATGTTTGCACTCAGGACCCACAAATATTCCCTTTACTGAATTATTATACATTATATTCAACATAATAGTTTAATGTAGTACTGATGTTAAAACTCTCTGCACTTTCCTCACACAGTAATATTCATTTTGAGTGAACTATGCACAACAAATATTGTCACTATCCACGATATAATATGGTTGCATTTTGTATTGCGATATATTGTTACACATAATTCACCGTTTCTTCTGAAAATCAGTGTCATTCACCTGATGTCATTCAAACTTCATGACATACTTTCTTTTGTGGGACAGTGTTTTTTTTTATATTACAATGAAAATGGGGTCCAATCTTGTTTTGGACCCCATTTTCATTATACGGATTTAAAAAAAAAATAAAAAAAAATCCCACAAAGGAAAGTATGTCATGAAGTGACTAAATCTTGACAAAATTCATTTTGTGGTGAAATAGTTAAACTTAGCAGTGCAAATGTTAGCATTGAGCAAGATATGGCAATATAGCATCATACACCCAAGAAGCTACTATTAATGGAGACAGTCTATGGATTCATCAGCTTTGTTTCCCACCACTGATGTTAAGAAACAGAGGTTGGTGTGGTATTAAACTTAAAGCCCAGAGAGTCAGAAACACAGCCAAGTATCTATCAACAGCTTGATCCCTGCTGATAACCGGTATCTTCTCTTGCTCTGACACTCCCTGACTTGGCAAAAGTAAGAGTTAGACAAAGTCACAGTGCATCCTCAAGCCCTTGATTCCCACATAAGATTAACCCAAAAAAGCTGATCTCAGACCAAAACTTTGCCAATCATACACCGTGTGCTAAAACAATCCACTGATTCGGAATCAGCAATTGGCGCCATGTCGTTTCTGCTGCAGAACTCATGTGGTGCTCTCTCTCAAACCTGCTGTTACTGGAGGTCAGGGTTTTCTCCTGAACTCTGCAAGGGCTCTTTATAATTTAACAGTATACAGGGGGCCGCATCCACACACCTGCTGCACTGGCACACAAAGAGAGAGTGAGCAAGAGCCTCATTTTTGATCTATTATTGAAGCTCTGTATTTGAGAAAGCCATCTATGTTCAAGGATGAAGATTTATGCATGTATCGTGGAATTCACAATGCTGAGGCTGTCTTACAAAGGCTGAATATATTGCACATTGAGCATGAATATATTGCACATTGTGCATGACAGTAACCACGTTAACACAGAATTCATGTATCATAACATGTATGTTCATGTATGTTCTATACAGAACCTTAGATGGTTCTGTCAGGGGCTTCATATATAGATAAAAAAACCACAAAAACATACTTTATCACTAGAAAATAAATTGAAATAAACATCCAGTCATTGACATTATAGAACCTTTTTGGCATAAAGGGTTCGTTAAAGGGGTTTTTGATTATGATTTCATGTTTTTTTTTAAACTTTAGTTAGTGTGTAATGGTGTTGTTAGAGCACACACAACATCTGCAAAGTTACGATGCTCAAAGTTCAATGCAAAGTGATATATTTTATTTTACAAAAATGGCTTTTTAAGGACTACAGCAAAAGTCTGGTAGGGACTACAATGAGCTTCTTCCTGATTTGGTGACATCACAGACCCCAAAATTTACATAAACCTTGCCCCTGAAAACACACAACAAAGGGTGCGCGGCCATGTCGGGCTGCTTTAGACAAGAGGAAGAGTTTTTGTAGAAGATGCCATGCCGTCATTTTACACAGGCCTGTTTCACAAACGAGGGTCAATTTAATGCTGGATTTGCAAAAAAGATAAACATGACAGCACATGCTAGTCGATGAGTTGAATCAACTCCACAGCAATTACATAAATTTATCCACTAACCATGTAGAAATGTCCAGTTGCATTCTAAAAGCAACTTCTACCTGAGTTTCTCCATCAGTGTCCGATTCTCCAGTTTTGTTGTTGTTGAAGCACGAGCTGTTAAAGCTCTGCCCTCTTTTGGAAAGTGGGCCAGGAGCAGCAGCTCATTTGCATTTAAAGGGACACACACAAAAATGGCATGTTTCTGCTCACACCCAAATAAGGGCAAATTTGACAAGCTATAATAAATGATCTGTGAGGTATTTTGAGCTGAAACTTCACAGACACATTCTGAGGACACCAGAGACTTATATTACATCTTGTGAAAAGGGGCATAATAGGTCCCCTTTAAATTTGAGTAAAGAACCCCATTAAACCTTTTTTTTCTAAGAGTGTAGAATCAAAGAAACAGTAGAATGGAATAGAATACTTTATTCACTCTTTTTCTTTCTTTTGCGCAACACAAAAACTATCGCTGTAAATGATATTCATAAAACATTGAGGTACTGTGCTGTTAATATGATCGGAATGTGATGACAGTATAAAAATGCAGATTTTGAATACTAGACATCTGTGGCTTGTTATAAGTTTGCTTTTTGCATTGTTGGTGAGCATCCAACTAGATTATGAGTTTTCAACCAACTGAAATGACCTGTCAGGATGAGGATTCCGATGAAACCTGGCAAACACACAGACAGATCGCAGGAGGAATTGCTTCAGTGAAAACTGGTGTTTGGTTTAGAAAGCCTTGACAGAGACAGCCACAATGCATCAAGTGCATGTGGTTTTAATACTGGAATGTTTCATGGTTGTGCTGTAGCGCTTGTCATTTTGTCTACTGTAAGTGGCTAAACAGAGAAAACAAAAGCCATTTTGCTGGAACAGACTGTCAGGTGTAGTCTCTTAATGTACTCTGAAACGCCGTACAACACTCTGCATCTGCCTGACTGCCTCGCTCCCACACACGCACAAAGAATATTATGCAGCCTATTAAGAGAACTGTACATGACAGTGCAGGATTTGCAAGAGTATGCAAACTAGTACACAGATAAAGCAGACACAAGCACAAAAATATTATATACTAGTACTGTCAAAAAGGTTCATCTACGAGTGGCTTTACCTACATTTTGGGGACTAAATCTCCCCACTAGGACAGTAAAATATGAAATCACCTACATCATGGAGACCATTCAACAGCCCTCACGAGAACAACAGCTCAGAAAACATACTGTAAAAATATAAAAACGGTTCGAGTGTTACGTTTAAGGGCTTGCTAGCTACAGTAAGTATAAACAATACTCAATAGACTTTAGTCAGGATAGACACCAAACTGAATGTACCTCAGATGAAAACGAAGACGTACAGTCCTTACTATGGTACGCACTGCATAAAGGTCATAGATCATGGAATTTTCATACGAGCAAATTTTAAAACAGTTTTATGTAATAATATATTATGAGTCTTCTATAATTTAGGGTACATGTCACAGCAGCAAAAAAGTGTAAAAACAATATGCTTCCACAATAAAACAATTATTGGTTTCAGTTGATTTATTTTATCAGTGTAACATATCTGCTCATCTAATCACTGAACGACATTTTGATATTATGGGAAAAAAGAGAAATTTTCCCTGACGAGTTTTTCAACTATGTTACGGACAAACTATATGCCACTACACACACTGTTTGCTATAGACTTTAAGTTTGTGGTCTATTCTGTCATATATACAGTGATTATTTTAAAAGAATTTTATTTTTTCCAGATATTTGTGTAAAATTCTCAGCACGGTCACTAAGACGATTTTTTTTAATCATTAATGTACTTTAAAGATCATTTTGATAGCTGTGCAATGTCATGCAAAACCCCAGTCCATGAAATAATACCCTGAAATAACATCAAAATTATCAAAAATCAATCAAAACAGAGTTGACAATGTCACCATTTTGCCACATAATTTCAGTGGCAGGCTTGTCAAATGTTATTTTCTTGATTGTGTTAATCTCACATTTTAATATTTATTTGTAATAGAATTATTAAAATATTGTAAACCATAACAATGAATCCAACATAGTTGACAGGAAATTAAGTTGGGAAATGGCATCACATGATGCTGGTGAAATGATTCGGGGATAAAACATTTTTTTAGTTTTCAGGGGGTGTTTGGTTAGTTGAGAGAATTTTCTTCAATTTTTCTAAAGTGTTTAGATTGTAGAAATAGATTTAATATAGATAATCTTGACTTTTATCCATTATGCTGAACACAAGAACCACTCATTTCGAAAAGCGGACCCTGAAAAACTGTAATTTATGGGACATAAAGGCAATTTCAAACACAAAAATCAGGGTTCATAAAACATTGGTGTGATATTATAGTACGCATTTTCTAAATGGAAAAAATTTCTGAATTGTTAGAAAAAATATAATTATCATCGATGGACATATCATGTTCCCTAAATTACATATTTGCCAAAAACAAATACCTAAAAGGCAATGATTCTGAACAAATGAGCAAATATCTAAAGGCAATGATTTCATGTTTTCAACCCTCACACAAAATGTGCGCATGAAGTATGGAACGTACAGAAATGATGTAAATGGTTTAATTGACTGCAGTCAGAATGTCTACATCCTACTTTACCTCAACACAATAAATTTAGGACCTAATTTTTTTTAATTAGTTTCATTACATATATGGACCAAAACCTTTTACTCAAGGACATTATTTTAAAAATGTAGTTTTCTACATATTAAGGGCTTATTTTGCACACTCAGTTTTGAAAGCCACCAGTCAAAGTAAAACAGCGCCCCTCACTGGACACTAAAAGACGGGTTCAGTAAACTGAAAACTAAGAAATTTTACACAAACTTTAAAAATGGCCTTTCTTCCCCATACAGGTGCACAGAGAAAATAAAATCGTGTTGGTTGTACCTAATACAACGAAAGTATAATAGGTTTCATAGCATTAGAATTGCACTAGTCTGCGTTTTTTTTGTGGAATATAGATGTGCACGAACCTATAAACAAGGAGAATTATATTTAATAACCCTTTTGAAGTGAAATGGCGGATTATTAATAATTCATACAAACCACAATATGTAGGGCGGTGGCTGTCGGCGGTCAAGGTAGGGAATGTGTTTGATGAAACAGTGAATGGGGGTCACGGCGTTCGCTTGTTGGGGATTCAACGGAATCTGTGGTTGCATACCTAAGAGGGAAAATTATACATATATTAAAGAATGTTTATTAAGGCCTAATTAATTAGGTGCTTCTGTGACCTTGACTGAAAAAATAATACATTTGGGCAGTGTACTGTTTTAAACAAACTCATTATAATTCCATGTTAATTGTCATACTTACAATGTTGTGTAATGTGTTTGATCTTGACTTGACCACTGTCTTCAATGAACTTGTCTGAGTGATGCGCGTTATCGAATGGTTCACGTGATGTGCAACTGTGCCGTTGGACGCCATCTTGGCTCAACGTTCGTAATTCCGAGTGGATAGCGACGTTCTTCCTGTTAGATCCGTAATGACGTTAGTTTCCTGCATGTGTTCACAGTTGCCCCCTGGTTACTTGTGAAGTCATGAACGCTGCATCGCTGGTCCAGAAGCTAGCAGGGGTATCTGGAGCTCTTGCAGTCGCAGGAGGTGCATATGGAGCTCACGGTAAGTGTCCTTTCTGGTCGATTGTGTTTTGTTTGGCTAATGGGATTGCCGCGTTAAGAAGACTGAAAATATTGCACGACTGGGCACCGGACGGGTCGAATTGAACGTGACCGAGCATACGCCAGTGAACATTACCTCAAAGTTTTACGCTTTTCTGCAACTCTTTCTTGTGTTTGTTTCTTGGACAGGCTTCCGACACAGTGAAGCGAGTGATTACCAGAGAGAGGTGAGTGTATTTGGCGTGTATTTATATTCTGCGTCTTTGCTTCTTTGTTCCTCTTGCCAAAATTATCCTAAAAATGGATTATTGTGTGTACACAGAAACCCATTTCCGCCATATAAGGGGGGAAAAAATCATGCTTTGGTAAATCACAATTATGACATAAAAAGTCGACATATGACATGAGATTTATTGTCATAATTATAACAAACATTTTTCACTCATAATTATGATTCATTATTTTAGTATCTTATTTCAGCATTATAATTTCAAGTATATCTTTATAATGTTATCTCACAATTATTACTTTTTATCTCTTATGCATGACTATAAGTATCTTATAATTTAAACTTTTAATGACATAATTTTAATGTACCAAAGCATGCTTTCTGTTGTGGCTGGGGTAATAGACCACTATTTTTTTCACAAATAATGTAGTTTTTTGTAACCTACGTTATTAACGGATAAACCAGAGGCAACATTATAAATGTTTCTGTTCTTTTTATGTCTTCAGTTGTTCGAAACGGCTAACAAGTACCACTTCTACCACAGTCTGGCGTTGTTAGGAGCCGCTCGCTGTGGGAAACCAGCTCTGGTAATCACACGTCTCATCATAATTCTTACTGTATAAACCGTTTCAGCTCTAAACTAAAATTGTAGTTATGATAACTACTGATAACATGAAAACTTTGTCATCTTTAGCCCCTTATGTTTTTCCTACTTGTCAAAGATATGGCTCTCTGGAATATTTGATTGTGAATCTTTGATGAAATATTATTTCCATGATTCTAAACTGCGTAATTGACAGTTGTCCCAAGAAACCGATTTCCTAATGGAGGTTTCATTTCTCTTATATCCCTCGTTGCTCTCTTTTTTCTTACATTATTAAATACTAGATAACTCAAATCAATATGTTATATCCATTTATTCATTTATATGGCAAGTGGCCTTTTAAAAAGTCATTATTATAACATAAATCCCTTTAGGGACAAGATGATATAAGTCCCCTGCACATTGTGCATCGTAATAAATAAAAATAAATCGTAACCCGCCCTCCTTTCTGTGAAAGAATAAATGAATAATTTAATCAGATTTCATGCCTGTTTTAAATGGCCATCAATAGAGAAATGTTTTCTTTTCCTCATGATATGAAATCTGACACCTGGCATCATATTTAAATCTTCTATCTTGTTGAAAATGTTATACAAGTTTAAATTCTCACAATAAACTCATTCTTCCTTTGGTAGTTTTTGTTGAATATCATTCCAATGAATGAATATAGTAACAGAAGAGTGATGCTCATTTTGCTCTACTTTACTTGACGACCTCTATGGGAACAGAATATCTGTTGGTTTGGATGGTTTGAAATTAATTGAATTAAGAACCACAGCATAAGCAGATATTGTAGTGAGAATTAAATGAGCATAAGCAAGCAATCATATAAATTAACACTTTTTTTTCCCCTTTAGGCGGGTGCAATCCTCCTCACTGGCATGGGCTGCTTCTGTGGTCCCCTCTACCACCAGGCCTTAACCAATGACCCCAGCTTCAGCAAGCTGGCACCAATTGGAGGCTCACTGCTCATCGTTGGCTGGGCTGCAATGGCTCTTTGAACTTTGACTCGATTTGCAGACCTCAACCCTGTGATTTTAGCATTCTCAAAGATGATGTTCCGTTTTGTTATTTGAACAAGAAACGAGGAGATATGGTGTGGCTGAAGGAGAAAAGGGTGGAGGATTTCACATCTTATCTGCACCCTTTTCAGTCACGTCTGGAAAGTGATGATAAGGCCTCGGGATCAAACAAGATTCTTTTTTTCCGCTCCACACTGTCACAAGCATCTTTATTTTGTCAGCATGTAGAAAAAAAATCTTTTGAGAAGCTTTTCTTTGTGGCTTATTACCGACAATGAGTCACACTCTGGGTTTGTTCATGTCTTGAAAGTGTATGCACATACGTTTCCTTTGTTCGAAAAAATAAAGCTGTCTGAGAAGTTGATTGCCAGTCTGACCTTCTGATATTGCAGGAAATGTCTCTCTGAACGTCTCTCTCCCAGGTCGGCGATCTCAATAGCCTTCAGGCTTTGATCCGGTATTTATGACAGTGCAAAGAAGTTCATTACCGGCGACCTCACTTTTAGGGCTTCCAGTGTCCAAACTTATCTTTATTCAAATGAAAAGTGAAATCCAATGAGGTTCTGATTCCAGGGCCTGTCAGCACATAGCTGGGTTTGGGGACCTTTGAAAATTGCTTTATAAATCCTCGGGTCAATTTGCAAGGGCAGCTTCATAAGCCAGCTATATTGCGGAGAGAGACTTCCATTGATGCTGTACGTCCCAATAAAGTGATCACACCAATCGTAAAACCCTCATTAACTCGGGCAATTAGAAGTGCCGTGCAAATCAGGGCAAGGCAATCAAACCACTTTAGTCCCCTTTTCACTGTGCTGATGGAAGAATAATAAATTTCTCTGTTTGCAAATAGAAAGAAAGACATCCATGCTTGTACTCGAAGGACCGAACGATATACCGAACGCTTTCAGCTGTGCATGTATAATTAGCGACTCTCTACGGCTCTAAATTGAAGCCTGTTTCGAAAAGTTTTTTCGTTGTTGCCTCTTCCTCATCACTGACATTTCAATAGCACTGGGAATTTCACCAGTCGCTCATTACAGAAGTCTCCTTGTTAAAATCCATAAAAGCGTATATATATATTGTGCTCTGCTTCATGAAGCCGTGTTAAGTGTCTCCTCCCTGGCTGTCTGGATAGATCCAGCCAGTAAAAATCGATGTTTAAAGCAACCAATACATTGCAGTGGCCCTGTGGTCATTCGGTCGTTAAATTCTCATAGCGCTTGAATGATCTTTCTGTGTTTGAACCAGCATCTAAGGGGCAGCATTGTGGGCAAGCAACTTTTTACTTGGTTTCACTACGGTTCGGTAAGAAGCGGTCAGTGGCAGTGAGGTAGATGTTGTTAATTGCGACTCATGGGAGTTGAAGTCTCTCTCTGTCGGTATTCATGTGGATTCTCTTCCTCCCCTGAACACCAACTGACATTTCGCACTTACCCTCGCTTGTGTGGGCAGCGCCAATTCAGGTCCCAGTCTGATTTAGCGTGACCTCGGTTGTCGAAAGAGACGTCGTCTGAAGGTGTGGGAGGTTAGGATTTTTCGGCTTTGAGTGAAATGCCCACACGCACTGATATGATTACCCAAACTCTCTTTTTTCCTCGCTCCCTTTTCTAGCCGTCAATCATACCTGCACATCCAACAGAAGAGTGTTAATACAATTTCACTTCAACATGTCAGTCTCCTTTAAACCCCTGCATCCCCATTAAAACATCACCATTCTTTCTGATGTGCCGCTTCAAAAGCTGTCATCACATTCTTCAACGTTAAAATGTCATCCGAAACCGCCGTCCAGCCTTTTTTGTGCCATAAACATGGCCGCCGCTGTTTTTTGTGAAGGGCAAGTGGATTTTGTCAGTACAAAAGCTTGATTAAAGAACGGCATACAGATGAGTTTTGTATTATAAATGAAGATATAATTATATGTGCATTAGATTACAGGGTTCAGTTGTTAATTAGAAGGTATAGAGCTGCTGGGGATAGAGAACGAAGCTGAAGTGAAGAATTAAAAGCACCTCGCTGTCTTTGGCCTCCGCCGTTTCTTCCACGGCATCAATTATCTGTGCTGTCAGCCTCTCAGATGCTGCTTCAAAGGGGAGGTATTTCAAGGTGACACCACAGTAGAGGGGGTCGGAATGGGACGAGGAGAGCTGGCGAGGGTTTTGAAAATCTTTTGATCACTCTTCACCTCCTGGAAAAAAGTCTTGGTGCTGAGGAGAGGAGGAGTTTAAAAGCTGTCAGGAGCATTTGACTGGAGTCCACGGTGTCTGCCTTTTAAAATGGTTCCCTCACTCTAAAGGGCAGAGTTGCGGTTCGCAAACTTTTTTTTTGGTAGCTGACCAGACCAGCAAAACAAACAAAAGGTTATAGTGTTTAGCAAACTATCAATTAAATACAAAGCATTTAGGATAGGATAGCAGATAGGATTTTTGTTTGTTTGTTTTAGCCTTTCATTTGGGTATCCTCATAACATAATTATTGGTAAAAATTATTTCTCACATTTTGTCCCTTATAATTCATTTAGGAGTGGGATTGCACTTTAACACTGATCCTTTCTAGTATCAAAATAAAAATATATACTGTATAATATAGATATAAATGAACAAATTAATTAGGCTAATTATTGTTGTGAGACATAAATCAGGGCAAATAGTTTACTATCCCATGTAACTGCACCTAAAACTCATGGACAGATTTGTGTCCCTTTAAAAGTACTACTAATCCCAAGATTCTCGGAGGAGGTCCATGATTTCCGGGAAAAGTGTTGCCGGTGGGAAGGTGCGCGCAGAGGGACCTGTTGGAAATGACGGGAGCTGAAATCCTGTTTCACACAAGAAATCACAACAAACAACCCGAGGTCTAAGGCACAGAGCACCGAGCCAGCGGAAAACAGGGTGTGTGTGAACTATACAGAACAAATGTCATCGCTGAATCTTGAGGTGTTTAGCTGGTTAGCACGTTAGCTCGCTCCACACCTGCTAGTCGGCTCTTTTGGACCGCTTGATTTACACGTATCTCAGTGGACACATGCTCGTTTATCACATTTAAACATTTATTCCCCCTCATAAAGCACCTGTCATGGGGAGTTCTTGTTTAGATGATGTATTTCAGAGTTCTCGCCATGCTTATTATAATAAACTGTAAAGTTGTGGTTCAGTTGTTTCGCTAAAGAGACATTAGCTGGCTAATTAGCTGATTAATCTGCCCACTGACCTACATTCCACTACAGTCGCTATGAAGAACTAATCTGCGTTTAACTATTTAGGTGTTACTAAATGAATAAACTGCTTGAGTTGGGTAGTTGGTGGTACTGAATAGGAAATGTAAATGTTTAAATGTAAATACTGTTTATTTTCTTCGTTATTAGCGGTTTAGTGAATATTATTTAATATCGATAATTTAAGGAATACATAATTTAATAATAATAAAATGAATGCATTTAATGAGAATCGTTGATGTTAATATTGATAAGTGTGATGGTTTTGGGACAGTTTGGTAGTATTGTTATGGTTTCTCGCAGGTAATGCTCAATGGAGACGCTCATGAGTGCAGTGGCCCCGCGTGCACCGGTAACGGTGAAGCGGGTGTCCGAGGTGGACTTCCGCTCGGGCACGACGCTGGAGCAGCTGTCAGCGCAGGTGCAGGAGCTCGTGCAGCTGGAGCAGGAGGAGTTCGGTGACCAGACCGCGCTCGAGGTGCACACGGCCAAAGACTTCATCTTTAATATGCTGGGTGAGAATGTAATAGTGAACACATACATAAATATACACACATTATAATGTTTTTTCCTTTTCTTTGCGTTTTCACGAACCTTGTGTAGAGTCATCTTTTTGTGTAAATTCTGTCCAGACATCATCATATTACTGCTGAAGCTGAGTAAAATGAGGACGGTAAAACCACACTGGTTTACGTTTAGGCATGGTCAACATCATAAACATCATAACGAAGATGATAGTTTGTATTTAAAAAAATAAATAAATAAATTTTTTATTTTTATATATATATATATATATATATATATATATATATATATATATATATATATATATATATATATATAATAAAAAATAAATGAAAAAAAATATAATAAAAAAAAATAAATGGGGAAAAAAAAATTATATGTGTGTGTATATATATATATATATATATATATATATATATATATATATATATATATATATATATATATATATATATATATATATATATATAATATAAAATAAATGAAAAAAATATATATATACATTTTTTTTTTACTTTTTTATGGGCAGTTTTTAAGGGATATTTGTATTGGATTTAGAAGCTTTATCCAGGTCTCTGAATCAAGTTTGACCCAAGTGAAGCTGTTTGTCCAGCAGGTGTCTCTACTTCTCCTTGTTTTTTTCCTCAGTAGTTCACACCAGATCTCTCCCAACACCCTTTTCTAATCCCTTGCTCTCCCATCACCATGTACACACACAACCTAAATGTCATCCTTTTTTGTATGACATAAGTGAGGGAGAGACAGATTTGCAGAACTGTATTGTTCTCTGAAATCATCACTGGAGCTGCTTCACATAATCCTGTCAAATGCTGGATTTGGTGACAGTTTTTCTTTCTCTCTCATTCTATTTTTTTTCCTCCCTTGCCTGCTGTTTTTTTTGTTTTTTGTTTTGTTTTTTTTAGCCTTAGCCTGTTCTCTCCGCAGTTGGAAGCCTTTTAGCCTGTAGCTCTTCTGTTTTTGTTTTAAATGTTGCATTGTTACCAGTGAATCATTCAGTACTTGGTCTGTCGATTTACTTTTGGACCTTTGTTTACTGATGTTGATGGATGGATTGTTTTTCAGCTATCCTGCCAGTGCAATGTTTGTTTCTTTTTGCCTGCCTCTGTTGCTTTCATTTGTTACATCTCAGTTTTTTTTCCTCTCGTCGTTAACCCCTTGATGTTCAGCCAAAAGCTTCCTATTTATTTTTTCTTGTTAGCCGTTTCCATCGCTCGTTCTCTAAAATATGCAGACATTTTCAAAGCAACATCCATCACACACCTACTGAGAGGGATGGGTAGACGGTGTTTTATTTTTATGCTAGGTTGGGTGCTCCTCAGCTTTCATCTGGAATATTCTGCCTCGTTATATATGATTGGAAAAACTGATGATCCAATTTTGATGACTATTACCTGTCCATGAGTATTTATATTTTAAGTTACTTCAGAAGACCAGGAAAGAATAGATTCATGTGCCTTTATTTAAATTTGTATTGAGCAATTTAATCATCATGATTTCTGTCTCCACACCTCCATGACCTGCGAACATTAACATACCATCTGCATCCCAGCCTCTAGACTCACTACAATCCTGCGAACATATTTCTCCCAGAGGAGCTAATTAAACCGAAATGGTGTTAAAAATTGTAAAGGGCAAAAGGGATCATTGTTGTTGTAGAAAAACAAAAAACACTCTGCTTCGATGTCCTGGTGTGAAGGTCACAGTGTCCCTGAAACGAACATCATAAACCATTTTAAATTGTGAAGATGCATTTTCGTGTAGTTATGTTGCTTTTGCTCTTTTTTTTTTATTTTAAATTCCTTTTATCAGATAAAATAATCTGATAAATGGGCTATATCATTTACTCACCATAATGTCATTCCAAACAGGTTTGGAAAGGCATGACTGTGAGTAAATGGTGAAATATTAATTTGAATGATCTAATAAAAAAGGTAATTGTGACTTTGTCACACAATTCTGACTTTCTGTCTTAAAATTGCGAGATATAAAATCACAATTGTGAGACGCACTTTATACTATTTGACTTTACAACTCGCAAACAAGCGTTCCATACTTTGAAGATTTCTGTGACTATCAGCACCAAAAACTTATTCACATGGATTTAAAAGTTTGATTTCAGACAAACTAAAACGATTGGTCTTTTAAAAATGTCATGCCAATATTTGAATCCAACTGAAATACTACTGTTTTTATTTGTGTTTATTTATTGCAAAGTCAGACTTGGCGGTGGGTATTGAATCGTTGTCATTTAGGAATGAGATCGCATGGGTGTTTGAAACGATATCGGAATCTTTTAGCGATGCGGTTCTAATATACATTTAAATAGTGGTTTTCATCAACTTGACAGATTTATGCAAACATATTTAATATGTAATATGAATATTTAATATGTAAGTGCATATTCATCAGTGCTCCTTTTTTTTGCCTAGTTAATGGTCATTGAATGGCTTTTCTGAGGTAAAAGTAACGTGACATTGTTTACAAGCGATTTTATTGTAGTCTTTCTGTGGTTGAAACGCTGATTGAGTGAATACATGACAAATTGTTTTAACTTTTAAATTTATTAAAATTATTTTAGTAAGTTGTACTGTATCTTTCAACATAACTTCAGATGTACATATTTTTTGGAAATTTTCTTAGAAAAGTGGAAGAGGATTGGTTCACATCCCACTTGATTGGCGCTACAGCGATCCGTCACGCCACTTTAAAAAGCGACAAAATGGCATTTATTGTTTGAATTTCATAATAAAATAGACGGAATAATAAATAACAAGGCTTATTGCTATTTATTGGATGGGAGGCGCTACAGTGTTCCGTTCATTTAAAAACAGCATAGACTAAAAGATCAATTTTGGGGTTTTAAGAATCGATATCAGCTCATCAAATTGAGAATTAATTTAAATCCACAGTGTTATAGGTATTTAACTTTGATTCATCACAGAATGCATTAAATGTCCTGTTGAGGTGACTGAGTCCAAACTCCAATGGGCCTACATTGTGTAACTCATGCTTTGACAGCAGTGCGTTTTGGGCTCTGATATATGACTTGTAAGTGCGTATGCTTACCAGCTTTCCTTTGGCATCTGTCATGGAGAGTGATGTTTTGTATTGAAGGCATTATTTTTCTGTTTTTGTTTTAAAGTGGTCAATAATGGTGACCGTACAAGGGAGTGATGAGTGAAATACATCTGGTGCTGATGGCTTCTGCCTGAAGGGACTGATAAACATAATGAATTAATTAATTAATTTGCATGAACAAATTGGTAATTAGTAAAGCTATTGCTACTTGTGTTGGACAACATGATTTTAACACCCCTAGCAAGACGCCAAATCTTCTCCTTATTTCCCTAGTGAAGGATCGTCTTTAGATTATGGGTCATTAAAGGGCTATTATGTAATACATCCATATGGCAGCTATACTTGCAGTATTCAGTAATTGTCTCTTCTCAAAGCATTTTTTTAATTGGTGGATTGAATTTATATGAAATGAGTGTGTGATGAATAATTCTAATGTGTGAAAATGTCTGTTGACCAATTTCTACCTTCATAAAATATTAAAAGACAAGATGTTCGTTTTCATTAGAAAGATTCCACTGGAGATTAAATGTTCATTTTAAAGAATTTAAGGAGCTGAATCACATCTTAAAATGAGAGCAACGGCTTGAATTGCAAAACAGTTGAGGGAGACCATGTACGAAGTTATATCTTTCACTCTGAATAAGCAGAAATTCTGACTTCGACTGAGAGGAGGTTTTAAGGAGATTTCTGTCATCTTAGGAAAAGTATAATCTTCCTCTATTTCCCTCCCTTTCTTTTTTATCTGCTTTTATCCCTCACTCACTTCAGAAACCAATTATTTAACTAATACTGCATATTTTTTTGGTTGTATTTTGAGATTGTAGTCTAAGAGGCGTGTTTCTGGTATTATGATTTATGGCTTTATTTCTGTTAATATGGCTTTAGAACAGATGTGAAAGATCCTTTTTGCAGAAACCCTCGCCAACTGCTTTTACTGGATAATTCACTGTCATAGTGCCGGAAAGATCACTCTTGCACTATGACTGTGGCTCTTCCAGTAAAAGCAGTTGGTGAGGGTTTCTGTAAAGGGTGTCTATATTCTTTCAAATTCTGAGAAACACTGTAGATATTTGAAATCGACACGCACTGTTTTGTGTAAGCACCTGAACAAAAAGCCGCCTCTAATACAGTGTATGAATACTGAATTGGGTTCTTTCACATTGTTTTGTGCTTGAACGGACAAATATACTCTCACTAGGGGTGGCATGGTACATGAAAAACCGTTCGAACAGTTCGGTTCGCTTGTCTCAGTTGGGTTCATGTGTGCGTCGCACGGTTCGACGCATGCGCAATGTAGCCCCGTATTAAGACCGTTTCGCGCGAACATACACATAGACGGTAAAAGTGGAGTAAGGGGCCGTTCACATATCGCGTCTTTTGCACAAGCATATTCATTATTTCCTATGTAGGCGCGCGGCAAGCGCGCTCAAAATGGAAGCAACGCGGCCGCGCTTTCCACACTTTTTTAGGCGTTGGCAGATGCGCCCGTGTCGTTCAAATCCGGTGTGTAGGAACATTTTGGATTTCATGTTACTTACGATGACAACGGAAATAAAACAGTAGATAGAACTGCGACTGTGTGCAAGCAATGTGCAAAATGCATTCAATATGCTAATGGAAGCACTTCTGATATGACAGTTCATTTGAGAAGACATCACGCCAATGTGTCGATAAGCACAAACAGGAGAGAGCCGGTTAGGAAACAACTTCTAATGTCCGCAGCATTTAAGCAACCTCTCAGTGATAACTAAAGCATTGGGGATGTTTATGTTATTACATTATGTTATATATTTATCTTTAAAGTATTTTGACTTGTTTAAAAGACAGAGCTTTAAGAGTTCCTCTCTTTGTCTTTTAAAATATTTTTTTTTTGTAAGAGCTACACTGAAGTTTGCAGTTTGATAAATGCAAGTTAATTTCAATCTTTGTGTGCTAAAAAGGCACAAGTTCCTGTAGAGATAACAATACACATGCTCTTTTTTTATGCCAAACAAACGAAAAGCATGTCGTCATCATCTATGTCTTCTCTCTTGCTGTATCAAAATCTCACCCAGCTTTTACTCAGAGATGGTCCCAATAATGTGCTTCAAGTCAAATTCAGTTAGTGCATGATCCTAAATTGTGGATAATTAAGCTAATAAGCTATCTATCATATGCTGAAGGAAATTTCTGGAGTGTTAAAGATTAAAAGAAAAAATAACAACAAGAACCGTACAGAACCGAAAACCGTGATACGAACCGAACCGTGGGTTTTGTGAACTGTGCCACCCCTAACTCTCACACACATATACACACATTGTTAAAATATCCTTGTAAATATAGTGGGATATATCTTTATTTGAACACAAACAGTTGTGAAAGAATTCATGTAATAATATATTGGATCTGTGCTTTAGGTCTTAAAGTGACAGCAGGCTAATAATCCTGCTGCCGTCTGTCGTTACTGTTAATCAAAGAACAAAAGACAGAAAATCACTCACTGATCTTGACTGAATAACTATTGTAACTTTTAAGAAGGATTAATCTATATTTTATTTATAAAAAGAACTACACAGTGTTCAGAAGTGGCAAATTTATGTCTGTTATGGGTCTCAGAGTTGGGTGTGAGACCAACAAAATGGCGCAAAATGGCGCCACCTACAAAATTAAGTGCAACTCGCGCTATGTTTTACGTATAGATATGAAATTCATTACATGCATGTAACGGCTCAATCCCTATTAAAAAAGTCTCTTGGTACAAAATCTGAAAACCAACAGGAAGTCCAATATGTTGAGAGAAAATTTCAGCCAAATTTGTGCACTTTTTGCCATTTCCGTATGTCGTACTTCAACAAACTCCTAGAGCTTTAATCAGATCAACATCATATTTGGTCAGTCGAATCCAAAGGCCTTGGCGACATCATTAAATTGCAGAGATCTAGAGTTTTCGCTGAAGGGCGTCTGTGGCAGCCTGACAAAGTTCGACGTTTTGCCATGAAGCGGGAAGTTGTTGTAAATCAGGTATACAATGTCAAAATTACCCCAAGCTTCACGTTTTATTAGAGTCCTGGCCTGAAGACATCTACATGGCAATATTCAGTTACAGTCATAGCGCCATCCGCAGGTAACAGGAAATGACATGTTTTACACTGTGATTAACTCCTCATAGAGATTTAAGATAAGAACTTGAATTAAAAAAAATCTAGATGTGCATGATTTTGAAATTTATAATCAATTTATGCTTTTAATATTTTGCGCTTAAATTGTTTAGAACTGTGTGAACGTTGCCCTCTCCTCTTACTCTTCTCACAATCCTATGTGTACCCACCCCTCTGTTTTTTTTTCTCTTTTTCTCATGAATATTCTTCCTCTTCACAGGCCTGGTGCAGAAGGTAGACAAGCGACTACCGGTTGCCAATGAATACCTACTGCTATCAGGTGGGGCCAGGGAAGGTGTTCTTGACCTTAACCCAGAGGACCTTGGTGATTACGCCAAAGGTGTTGACTTTGATTTGGACTTCACCCTACTGGTGCCTGCTCTTAAACTGCATGACCGCAATCAGCCTGTGACATTGGACATGAGGCATTCCCCGCCATGCCACTCATGGCTGAGCCTGCGCCTCTGTGATCCTGCGATGCTGACGCGTTGGCGTATATGCTGTCAAGACGAGATCAATTCAGAGAATAAAGATGTGGAAGATGAAGAGGAAGAAAGTGGTGCAGTACAAGGCTCAATCCCATCCCTTCAGCATCCTCAATCATTAGATGGGTGCTACTTCTCTCCGTTGTTGGTTGCCGATTGGTTCTGGAGTGTTGTTGGTACAGCGGTGGAAGACTTGCGGCGGAATCCTCAAAGAGGGATTCCTGTTCCAGATCGTGTGGAGCGGAATGGTCCTCTAACAACGCTGATTCTCACTGCAGGAACTAGCCGTATCCTCTACGACTTGCTTCCAGTGGTGTCGTTTCGTGGCTGGCCGGCCGTCGCCCAGGGCTGGCTCACGACCAACCATTTCTGGGACGGTAAAATAACGGAGGAGGAGGCCATCAGTGGGTTCTACTTGCTTCCGTGTTATTCACCTGCTGCCAGCCCCTCAACCAGACCTGACCGCGAGTGGAGACTTGCCTTCTCCCGCAGTGAGGTTCAGCTGAAGAAATGCGTGCCCTATCCAATGGCACAAGCCTTTCAAGCGGCTAAAGCTGTACTGTCAAGACTGTTAGCTCGCCCTCGCACCGGCCTTAGCCTCTACCACCTACGTACCTTGATGTTTTGGGCATGTGATCGCTTGCCTACCAGCTTCCTTAGCTGTCCAGATCATGAGACACCTGCACGCCTCTTCCTTGGTCTTCTTGATGACTTGGCTCACTGTGTTCTGGGCAAAAACTGTCCCAATTACTTCCTCCCCCAGTGCAACATGCTAGAGCACCTCACGGACGGTGCCGCCCTGTTAGTTGCACGGAAACTTGCACATTTACGTTCTGATCCAGCAGAGCACTTAAGAGCAGCTTTAGAACAAGCACAACAGGCATGTCAGCTCAAACGAGAGGCCGCGGGAGCAGGGAGCAATGGGCATGGAATATCGTCACCTAGCCACGGATATGGTGCAGGATCACCACAGGATGACCGGCTAGCACAACGACTACAACAGCTGGTGACAGAAAACCCTGGCAAATCTATTTCGGTCTTCTTAAATCCAGATGACGTTACACGGCCTCATTTCCGCATTGATGACAAGTTTTACTGAGTGGACTGAGCTGGTTTACACACTGCCCAGGGTACAGAAACCCTTTATGACTGAACCTATAGAGGACATAGTCATGTCATCGTATTGAACCAAATTGTAAAATGATCTCCAGTAAGGTTTTTTTCCCTTTGTCTCGCTCAACAAGGCTGACTACAATCAAAGCACCTGCTTGATGCTCCAGTGAGGGTTTCACAGGTGTCACAAATGTCAGGGAGAACAAAAGTAACAGGTTAAAGGATAGATTTTACTTATGTGACTCGGATCAAATCAAAATTCAATCGCATCCTAAGGAAATCCCCATTGACGGACTACACATCAAGTAGGCTCGATCCGATTATAATGTTCTATTGAGTTTTGAGGGGGTTTTTTTTCCCTTTACCCGCTACTCTGTACTACTGAGATTAGAAACTACTATATATATATATTTTTTTTTTTTTTTTTTTGCTGTTTGAGGGCAGTAGAACTGGAAATCCAACTAGGCCAAGGTACATTATGATGAAACCAAACGTAATGTTTTGTGTGTGTGAAGTTTGTGATTATTGATCACAAACTTCTTTCTTTAGTCTGTCAGTTACACTGCTTGCTCCCTTTCTCAGGTACTTTTTATTTCTTTCTTTTAACTCGTGAGTTTTGAGCTGCTCTGCAGTCTAAAACAACATAAGCAGAAAGAGAGAAAGACAAGGAATAACTTGCAATTCTGGGCCTTGTCCTTTAAGTGTAAGAAGCTGTTGTACAGCCTGTAGAAACGATCTTTTTGGAAAAAAAAAAAAAACTACTGTGCAAAGAAATTTCTTTTTTTAGTTTAAGTTGGATGCCTATGATGGTATATCAAGTTTCTGAGGCGGTTTTAGATGCTTTATAGCGATAGGTTGTACTAATGACACTGATGCTGATTGTGTATCCTCTTGGTTACTGATTGGATTCTAATCTACACTTAAACGGTGTGTGTTGTTGTGTAAGGGCTTTTCTTTGTCAGTCATTATTGCATATGTTTGAATAAAATGGTCTTTGAAAGATGTTTTGTTGATAAAGATTTGCTGAGACTGTGTGAACTGTAATGAGAGAGAGAGAAAGAGGGAGATCTAGAGTGGGCAACAGAGATTTAGAAAAGGGATAGAAGGAATGTGTAAAAAGACAGAGGAGTGTTGTGTTGCTTTTTTTTTTTTTGTGAAAGGGTCCTACAGTATCTCGCTCTTGCAGATTTGCATTAGTAGCAGTGGGAGGCAGAGATGGATGGAGAAAGTCAAACATGACGTCCACTGGATAGATTAGGCTGAACCAATGGGACTCCCGGGACCGCAGACATCTGCTCTCCCTCACTCATTGTCGCTTTCTGTCTCCTTCCTAAATCCTTCCCTCTTCATCGGCCTCCATCTCTGGCTGTTCTTTATCCATCTATACCTCTTCGACTATGCTCAAGGATTAAAAAAACAATGCTACATGTGTATTCAGTATAAATCGCATTAGCGCCCTGTGGGAGTTGGCAGACTATTCATGTGTGCTGCTGCGCATGTATAGAGCAATCAGTAGCTGTGTTGCTTTTGAATGACGGCAAAATGGCGAGGAATAGGCTTTTTCTAGAGCATTTCTCATTCCAATTCGCGAGACGTGCTACTGCAAAGAGTTTGTGTAGTGTTGCACATGGGTCAGGTAGGCTACTATACACATGTCTGCTGTATGCCAAGGAAAAGACACCAAAGAGAGTTTAACGGACTGCTTGCTTAGATTTAATCTCATGCGTCGTGAAGGAAAGCGGATGTATATGTGTTGTGTATTGTCAGGGTTTGACACTGTATACCTTAAAAAGGCCTATTTAGTGGGTTTAAATATTGTGAAATGCTTGAATAAATATTTATAATGCTATTTTCAGTGTTTTTCTGCTTATATTATGACCGTTGTTTAGCACAATGCCTGATATCAAATGAACAGTGGTACTATGCAAGATTTCAAAATCCTCTCTATGAATGAGATATTAAGGCCTATGCTTGTGCTGATTACCAAGAGTGTTTTATACAGTGATTTCATTAGGGGGAAAAAAAATAATGTTCTTGCCTCAGGGCATGATGAAATGTTCCGGACACGTTTCAGGTGAATATCTGAAGGAAGCCAAAGCACATTCATTTTCCTTCCCAACTTTTTAATGACTTACTCCCAGTGTTTCTTTATCTGATAGCATAGTCCCTCGGGTCATGCTGCTGTGTACAAAGGCTTTCTTTTTTTTTTTTTTTTGCCCTCGAGCAATGAATGTAAACACATTTTACCTCTTGATTTAATCTAGTCATCTACTTAAATTCCCTAAAATGGAAACACAATGATGCATATTTAAATGGTACCAAATATTTGTACATTTCATATCATTTCTCTATCGTGCCTCAGAAGGCTTCTTTTTTTTTTTTTTTTTTGTGCGGGGATTGCCCTCATTTCATTTTGTGCTATTCTATGTGATGATGCTGGTCATAGCATGAAATAAAACATTACATCTATATGAAAATTTGTACTGTTTATATTTTATACATATGAATGTTGCTCATCTCAAATCTTTGGTACAAGTCATTATGTGTACTCCAAAGACCAATTCCAGACTGTCGGGTTATATGCATTTCCATAATAAACACCTGGAACCATCGGAGACATACACCAGTTTGAAACTTCATCTCACAACAATGAACGGAAGATAACTGAGGTTGTACATACACATGATGACTAGAGGCTGATGAGGGATAAGTTTGTATCACTGGAAGAAACCCACATAAGATTGTAAAAGATGAAAATGTAAAAGATCTAAATGTAAAAGATCAGCAGAGTCCCCACCATAACCATAACGATAAATTCACCGAACAATGTTGTTGGAATTGCTTTCATTTTGTTTTTCCAGCTGATGAACGATAAAAACATTGATGGCCAATCGTAATCCATCCTGCTTTAATGATTTTGAGCATTTTGTCGAAATTGCAACATGTGCTTAGAAAACACCACTATATTAACATTGTTTAAATGAACTATCGTTATATTTATAGTTGTTGTTGGTGTGAATGGACCTTTAGTCTTGAAGTCTCAGATTTAGTGGCCTCTCTGTGCAATACAGTATTTGTGCAACAGAGGATGCTGTTTGACTACGAAGTGTTAGCTTGATCCACAACCATATGTTCTGTACCAATTCTCATTCTCTAGCTGTAGTTCAAAAGACCCTGTAACTGCTATATCTCTCCCAAGACATTATTCATATGAACAGAGATAGACATGTATGTATACACGGTGGTTTCTAAAAAGTACACACTGAAAATATGGGGCATAAGCTTGGAAATAAACTTAGGGGTTTGAAAGACTAAAACAAAGATAAGTGATGATTTAAATGCATATGAAATATTTAACTTTCTGCACAATTTGTGTGTCACTAATCAGATGTAGTTTGTGATGTTTACCATGTTAACTCTGGAATAAGGCAGGATTTGCAATAACTTGTGGAGTCCATGCCAGCTTGAGTGCTGCTGTTTTTAAAACAAAATGGAGACATGCATTACTAAGACATTCAATTCAACTTCACTCAAATATTATAAATTATAGTTGTACTGGATACATATGATAGCAAAATCTGCTCACACTTTCAGCTCAAACTCCTGTTAGCTAACATGTATGTCAAGAAAGGGTGTAACGTAGACTACAGTCATGGCCAAAAGTTTTGAGAATTCCATAAATATTAGTTTTCACAAAGTTTGCTGCTAAACTGCTTTTAGGTCTTTGTTTCAGCTGTTTTTGTGATGTACTGAAATATAATTACAAGCACTTCATACGTTTGAAAGGCTTCTATCGACAATTACATGACATTTATGCAGAGTCAGTATTTGCAGTGTTGGCCGTTCTTTTTCAGGACCTCTGCGATTCGACTGGGCATGCTCTCAATCAACTTCTGGGCCAAATCCTGACTGATAGCAACCCATTCTTTCATAATCACTTCTTGGAGTTTGTCAGAATTAGTGGGTTTTTGTTTGTCCGCCCGCCTCTTGAGGATTGACCACAAGTTCTCAATGGGATTAAGATCTGGGGAGTTTCCAGGCCATGGACCCAAAATTTCAACGTTCTGGTCCCCGAGCCACTTAGTTATCACTTTTGCCTTATGGCACGGTGCTCCATCGTGCTGGAAAATGCATTGTTCTTCACCAAACTGTTGTTGGATTGTTGGAAGAAGTTGCTGTTGGAGGGTGTTTTGGTACCATTCTTTATTCATGGCTGTGTTTTTGGGCAGAATTGTGAGTGAGCCCACTCCCTTGGATGAGAAGCAACCCCACACATGAATGGTCTCAGGATGCTTTACTGTTGGCATGACACAGGACTGATGGTAGCGCTCACCTTTTCTTCTCCTGACAAGCCTTTTTCCAGATGCCTCAAACAATCGGAAAGGGGCTTCATCGGAGAATATGACTTTGCCCCAGTCCTCAGCAGTCCATTAACGATACTTTCTGCAGAAGATCAATCTGTCCCTGATGTTTTTTTTGGAGAGAAGTGGCTTCTTTGCTGCCCTTCTTGACACCAGGCCATCTTCCAAAAGTCTTCACCTCACTGTGCGTGCAGATGCGCTCACACCTGCCTGCTGCCATTCCTGAGCAAGCTCTGCACTGGTGGCACTCCGATCCCGCAGCTGAATCCTCTTTAGGAGACGATCCTGGCACTTGCTGGACTTTCTTGGACGCCCTGAAGCCTTCTTTACAAGAATTGAACCTCTTTCCTTGAAGTTGCTGATGATCCTATAAATTGTTGATTTAGGTGCAATCTTAGTAGCCACAATATCCTTGCCTGTGAAGCCATTTTTATGCAACGCAATGATGGCTGCACACGTTTCTTTGCAGGTCACCATGGTTAACAATGGAAGAACAATGATTTCAAGCATCACCCTCCTTTTAACATGTCAAGTCTGCCATTCTAACCCAATCAGCCTGACATAATGATCTCTAGCCTTGTGCTCGTCAACATTCTCACCTGAGTTAACAAGACGATTACTGAAATGATCTCAGCAGGTCCTTTAATGACAGCAATGAAATGCAGTGGAAAGGTTTTTTTGGGATTAAGTTAATTTTCGTGGCAAAGAAGGACTATGCAATTCATCTGATCACTATTCATAACATTCTGGAAAATATGCAAATTGCTATTATAAAAACTTAAGCAGCAACTTTTCCAATTTCCAATATTTATGTAATTATCAAAACTTTTGGCCACGACTGTACACAAAAATGACCTTTCGGAACGTACCTCGGTATTGGAGTCACGGTTCGGTACGGATTCAATACAGCAGGAGGGAGAAAAGTAAACAAAATTGCTTTTTACTTTTTTTATTAAACGGTGGTTTGCGGAACAAATTGTGTCCAAGTTTTTAAATATATTCACTTAAAATTGCAATTTTCTTAAGGATAAAAAAAAATATATATCTCTGCTAATGCTGTAAACTCTAAACAGCGCTTTCTTGCATATTGCTAAAATATTAAAGGTTACAACTGAAAACAGCCTAAATTAAGTCACTATTTATTTTTAGATATAATAATCAACACCCGCAGAAAAATTGTATGCGAACATTTAAATTGCATATAAGGCAGTTTTTGCATAAACTTCTAAATCTGTTTCTACTCCAATTCAATGTTAAAACATATTCATTTAAACAATGGCCACCATAACTTATTATCATGGCAGATTAATTTAAACATTGACATTAAATCAAGACAGATTAAGTAAGTATAATGGCATTTGAGCTAATATAGTGCGTATATGTAGCGAAATAGGTTCATTTCTCTAGCGAACTAACTGTGGACACTGAATGGCATTTCTGAAGTAAATGCTATGTGAAATCTAGTTTACAAGCCGTTTCATTTGTCTTTTCGTGGTTGAAACACAGAGCGATTACATGTGATGCGTTTCAGTAAGTTGTACTGTATCTTTCAACATACCTTCAGATGTTCATTTATGCTTATTCTATGCTTAATATGCTTATTAGGCATTTATTGTTTGAATTTCGTGATAAACTGGACAGAATTAAAGGGATGAGACTTTGTTATTGAAAGTAACAAAACAGAGCTTATTGCTATTATTGGTGATTATGGGTTATACAACTCTATTTATCGGTACTCGTGTATTGTGTACCAAACCGGAAGACGCGTACCGGAAATTTGCGGTACGAATACGTGTACCTTTACACCGCTATTTTCAAGAGGTGCATGTTTGAGGTTGATTGTTTTGAGATTGACTACACCATGATCTTTATGCTACAATAAAAAATTTAACACGAATTAATTTATTGGCTATTATACTATGGGAATATGCTGTCTAGTGTTTAATCATTTAAGGCTGTGTAGGTCGCAAGCATAGCAGTGGCTGAAGGGCACTTCGGTTGTGGTTGATGGATTGGTGAATGAATGATGTTAAGCCAATACTGAAGAGCTTTAGACACTGAGAAAGATGATGAAGTTGCAGCCTCATATTTTCCCACATACTGGACACGCACACACACAGTCTCGCTGATACCTCAGCAGCCTGTCCTGTTTCATAAAGAGGATTACACATCAGGCACGAGGGGATTTCCTGGAATGGGACACTCACATCCTGTCTGCCGCCTTTCTGTCAATCATTCAGTCGTTGCTTTGGTAACGTTGTTATTGCCGGACGTTGCTTCACTGCAGCAACCACCAACTTGATTCATCCCCCTCAAGGTTAAGCAGGGGACAGATGTGAGATTTGATATTCCAGGGTCACTAAGGGTGGGGCATCTCTCTGTTTTTGTCATCCTGCTAGTGTAATGTGTTTCAGTATTCTTGGCATGATGTGTTACTAGCGTGATCCTAATGGAATTAATATAAATGACAGTGATCTCTCTCTCCTCCTTCCCTTGATGTAGTGATTAAACAGAAATTGAAGGCTCGCGGGGGCCAAATCACTTCTGATTCTGTTGATGACAAAAAAAATATGAACCTGACAAAAATTTTAACAGTTTTGCCTGATAAAAACAGTGATGGTAAATGCTCTGGGTTGCGTTTCCCAAAAGCATTGTGAGCCTACGTAGATCGTACAGACTATTGGTTCCAGTTGTTTCTACGATTAGTTTATGCTTACGATGTTTTTGTGAAACGCAGCCCTGGATTGCTTTGCACTGGAGGAGCAATGTTCCAAACTCAACTTCAACAGTTCTCACAATCATTAAGATACATTTGTTTACACAACATATCCTCAAGCACTCGAGTCCCAGTTTTTTTTGTTTTTTTCTGTACTCTGTGAAACTGAAACCTTACTTAATGTCTGTTCTAAGTTGGATCTCTGCATTAGCTTTTTCCCTTCTAGCCAATTTTGTATCACAGTTTGGCTAATGTTGTTATTTCCTTTTGATTAATAGTTTTTGTTGTTTCATTCCTGACTTGCAAGTCACTTTGCAGAAAAGCATCTGCTACATAAAATCAGAGTATTTAAAATGCAGGCCTTTGTAGAGATGGGCTATTACTGTATTATTGGCACGTTGTGAATTTAATAAATCGCTTTAAAAACATTAAAATCTAAAGTAGGAACTCACGAAACTGTAACATTACTTTATCGGTCATTTCATCACATATGCAGACTCTGAAGGTTTTAATTTGTGTAATTTGGCTTGCATTGATTTGTTCAACAGATTGTTCAACTGTACATCAATTCATGTAGCATCATTCGCTAATGTTTAAGCTAAAAGAATGCATTAACATCCACATTACTGCATATCATCTCAACTTTTTAATTTGTTTGCTAATGCCTTTAATTTTTGGTAACCGTATTTGCTTCAGAACCTATCCAAACACCTTCAAAACTTGTCTAGAGCCTGCTAGCAAACAGCAGCTGGGCTAAAAGTACAGGGGCTGTGACATTTTAAATGTATATTTCTCTGTTCAAAACTTGTTATCAGCTAAATATGGAAAATGGGGGAGCCGATGAAAGGCCAAAAAATAAAAGATGTCTCTATTTCCATAGCTATGTTTCTATCCAAAGTTGCAAATTTATCCTATGCGCAAAATTGGAATATCACATAAAACATTTGTGAATAAAGCATTATTTCCAAGCCATTTGTTCAAGAGAACGAAATTGGCACAAAATATCTGTAATAAAAATGGAAGTTGTTGCAATCGGGGAAGCCACTGTGGCTCTTTTATCCTCCATCATATGACTTGTGTTTCAGAGTGTGCAGACGAAACTTAATAAACGTCGCCATGTTATCTTGTCTTCGGATGCTGGTGTTTGTGAACTCAATCGTGTGAAATTAAACCAAATAATTCTGATGACAGACTTTGGTTCAGGCATTTCAGTATGACCAAACCAACATTTGAGAGGCTGTTTGACATTCACTTGTAAGTCGCTTTGGATAAAAGCATTTGCTAAATGACTAAATGTAATGTAAATGTTTGATGCGATTGGTCCACTGATTAGTCCAGTTATCCAATCACATCGACTTTTGAGGCAAAGTCAAAGTTTTGTTCTGCATCGAGGGATTTATTTGGTAAATGTGTTTCCATCGTAGTTTGTCCACATGTCTTCCAATCAGATAAAACTATGTATCCGCCTCAATTGAGTGCATAAGTTCTTAAAGGGTTAGTTCACCCAAAAATTAAATTTCACTAAGTACTTTCCCACATGTCGTTCCAAACCCGCAAGACTTTCATTCCTCAGAACACAAATTAAGATATTTTTGATAAGACAAATTTGTTGAATAAAGTCATATTTTTGTCACATGGACTACTTTACCGATGTCTTTTTCTGGACCTTGAATGATGGTAATTACGCTGCTTTCTATGGGGGATTAAAAAAACCTCTTGGATTTCATCAAAAATATCTTAATTTGTGTTCTGAAGATGAATGATAGTCTTACGGGTTTGAAACGACATGAGGGTGAGTAATTAATGACAGAAATTTCATTTTGGGTGAACTAACCCTTTAAGTCTTAACAGAAGCTATGCAACTGGCCTTCATATGATACACATGATATATATTATGTACCCAAAAAGCACTTTTGAATTTAGTAATTACGCACTGAACGTTCTGATCACACCGGTGTCATTGTGTTAAAAATTTGTCCCATTTTGGGAGTGGAGGGGGAACTGAGAATTGAAACTGAGGGGGCACAAATCAGATCTGAGGGGGCAATATGGCCCCTGGCCTGCACAAACAACAAGACAGCTCCCTGTATGATTGGGCTTGTATTGCAGATAAGTATTTTAAAAACACTAAACTATTTTGCATTTGAAAGATATGAAGCTTGTAAAACTGGCTGTCAGCCTGCAGGCTGATCATTGCAATCAATAGTTCCAGCCATGATAATTAATCTGCACAATAACTGTGAATAAACAGACGACTGACAAACAGCATGTTGACCAGTTCACCAATAGGCCTGAGGTCAATCAGGTATATGAGGTTAATGAACAACCAAACGGTGCTTATCGCTACTAGGATATATCTAATGAATATAACTTCATGCCCGTTTCTTTGCATCGAGTCAACCAACACTGGCTGAGGTCTCTAACAATCTGAGATTGAATGGGAAAATGCTGCTCTGTGGTTTACCAGCTAATGCAGCATGAAGCTCTTATTTGTAAACACAGCAAGTGTATTTGATGCCCGTAGGGAGCTAGTGTGGTTCGTATTAACGTAAGCGTATTGATTGTAACATTATCACATTTAGTCCATTAGCCACTGCTGGCGCGGCTGAACTTGCTGGGTCTCACAGGGCATTAACCAGTGTGCATGAGTGTTCGAAAAGATTGGACTATTGAGGTAAAGTCATCAGCCCATGAGCATTTTTATATAATATGCACACACTCACAGGGCTGTAGCTAATGAGGTGAATGCTGGGAATGATTCTGTAGAGGCCCACAACAATTCCAGTAGGATTAATGTAGGATCCAGTACAACTACCTGAAAATATTTTGTCAAAAAAAAAAAAATGTCTGATCCTCTGCTCTGCTGCGCATTCTGAAACTGAACAGACAAGAGTTTTCATGCAGAGACCAAGTCATGTTGACAGGAAAGAATTGAAAATCTGCTCACCCTACAAGAAATGAAAGGAAGGAGAAGGAGGCCAGAAACCGTGTAAGGGTTTATCAAACAAGTCATTTTTAATAGTAACAGACAAGTTATGTTGCCACACAGGTCAGGTAAAATATGGCTGGGTTTACCACTCTGCCAAATGCTTGTTTCTCATGCTTTCATCCAGAAAATTTGAAAAAAAGGCTTGCATTGGTAATACAACAATAAGGTTCCATTTATTTCTGCATTGGGTATCATTAAATAACAATGAACAATACTATTACAGCATTTATTAATTTAGGTTAGGGTAGTCGTGGCCTAGTGATAAGGGAGTTGGGCTTGTAATCTGAAGGTTGCCGGTTCAATTCCCATGCCGGCAGGAATTGAAAGTGGGGATTGTGAATAAACAGCACTCTCTCCACCTTCGATACCATGACTAAAGTGCCCTTGAGCAAGGCAAATAACCCCTAACTGCTCCCCTTGTAAGTCGCTTTGGATAAAAGCGTCTGCTAAATGATGAAAAATGAGGTTAATTCATTTCTATATTCATTCATAAGTTGTATGAATTTATTATGAACAATCCAGAGCTCACATGCTTCCACATTAGCAATTTTTCATTAAAGATGCAGTAAGCAATTTCTAAGAAATGCTGTAGAAAGTGGATCAGACCAAGCACAACACACTTATAGCCAATCAGCTGTAGGGGGCGTGTGAGGGAGGCTGAGAGACGCTACAGACGAGAAAAGGTCAGAAGAATATTATTGGAAAAAGAGGGTTATGGGGGGTGTTTGAGATCATTTCAAATATCAACAGTTTCTCAGAAATCTCTTACTGCACCTTTAAATATCGTTCAGTAATTAAAACTTCAATTTAACACCAATAGAGACAGGATGAGACCGCTATCTCACGACCAGTTTGTACGTATTTTACAAGGTGGCTAATTCGTACGAATTTGTACAACCTTACTCAGACGATTTAATACGATTTGTCTAAACTCTGGTGACGGGTAGATTTAGGGGCAGGGTTAGCAGTAGGTCATTTGTGCAAATTCATATGAATTAGCCACCACGTAAAATACGAATAGCCGCGAGATCGGGTTGGATGAGACCGTATTCTCTGAAATGTCTGTCACAATATTCACTGGAGTTTCTCAGAACTTAATAAAAACAAAAAGTGTGAATGTGTGTGTGTTTATGGTGGGGTGAATAGTATTCCCTTGTCTTCATCTAGACAGCATAAGGCAAATGGTGTGTGCGTGCGGTGCGTGAGTATTCTCTACGGTACGTCTGCTGTGACTCAGGCGACGAGAGCAACAGAAGACAGAGGCTGAAGCTTCATGTCTCAGCACCCTCTTCTCTGCAGGATAATGAAGTTTTAAACTCACACTCAAGCAAGCAGGAACTAATGAGCAGTACAGAGACACAGCACTCCTCAGCCCCAAACTTTACATTCTGTCCAAATCTCACCTTAACATCTGTAAATAAATGAGTACCATAATTTGTATTATGGTGAATGAAATTCACTATTTTCATCACATTACATACATTTTATTCATTTTTTAAAAATTTTCTACACAACACACTGGTCCAGTTGACCAATCAGAGCAAACTGGAGGGGAGGGGCTTAACAGAGCATTACTGAAAGACTGGGAAGAGAGGTGTTGCAACAATGTCAAACATGTTGGAAAAAAAAAAAAAAATTTTTGAACACACAATCATGAAAACCTCTTCTAGTAGAGCCCAAAAACAAAATCTTTAAAAAGGGTAAATTTACTAATTTATATATCCACTCCTCCAATAAATTATGGCCCACTATGAACATATTTCTAAATTTTGAATGATCCATTTGCAGTGAATATTACATGATGTTGCCACCACACCACTTCACTGTCAGTCTAATGCCAACCCTGCATAACATAAGCAAAAATGACTGAGTGCACATTTAATTATTATATGGATAGCTTGAATAAATGAAGCACTATGAAATGACAAAGCTATATTAATGGTGACTATAATGGAAAATGCTGGAGGGAATGCCGGAGAGATGCATCAGTCAGTGCTGGCAAGATACAGATAAGACAAGGTATTAGTTTATCCAGCAACTGACTAAATGAACTTAGTAACTACAGATGGGCTGACAGTGATAATGATCGAAATGGCCAGGCAGTAGAAAAACAGAGGAAATGTAATTCAAATAAGTCTTTTGTCCCCTAGGAAAACAATGGGAAGAGATGAGACTGCCAAAAGCAAGCAATCACAAAGAGAGAGAGAGAGAGAGAGAGAGAGAGAGAGTAACCTACAGCAGCACATCCCAGGACAGGGAAAGATGGGGCAACATCCCGATCAATAAACTTTAATTGCATTCAGTGGAAGAAATGATCCACGTCACTATGCTCATCACTAATGCCTTCCATCCTTTTTCTTATCTTATCTCCATCACATGACCTCTGACCACCAATCAGGGCCCACAGCTGCTGGGTAAATGTAACAGGATTATACAAGATAGGCAAGTGGTTGTCAAATTGTAAACACGCACACATATAGAAGAGGTTCTGTTCCATAACCAAGTGAGCTACTTCATTGCCATCATAGGCATTTTATAAATGAGTGAACACTCAACAACCACTCCATGTAAACAAATATAGTGCTCTTCACACAGTTTACTCTTATAAGTATACATTTTGGGGTAAAGTGTAATTTTTTAAAAAATATTTTAAATATCAACATGCAGTATCCTAATTGAATAAATTATAAGAATACCAAGTATATTTATAATAATTATAGGTTACACTTTATTTTGATGGTCCACTTTAGACATTCTAACTAACTAGTAAAGTCAAGTAACTCTCATTAGAATATTTATAAACTATAGACTGTTGGGTTAGGTTAGCAGAGCATTTGTCATCCTGGAGCACAAAATGCATAAGTTGAACGGGTATATTTGTAGCAATAGCTAACAATACATTGTATGGGTCAAAATTATCGATTTTTTCTTTTATGCTAAAAATCATTAGGATATTAAGTAGAGATCATGTTCCATTTCCTACCATAGATCAAATCAAATCAAAAATGTGTTTTTATGAGTGGATATGCATTGCTATATTAACTTTAAAGGCGATTTTCTCAATATTTTAATTTATTTGCACCCTCAGATTCCAGATTATCAAATAGTTTGCCAAATATCGTCTTATCCTAACAAGCCATACATCGATGGAAAGCTTATTTATTCAGCTTTCAGATGATGTATAAATCTCAAATTCGGAAAAAATTTACATTTAGCAGACCCTTTTATCCAAAGCGACTTAAAAGGGGAGCAATTAGGGGTTAGGTGCCTTGCTCAAGGGCACTTTAGTCATGGTATCAAAGGTGGAGAGAGTGCTGCTCATTCACAATCCCCACTTTAAATTCCTGCCAGCGTGGGAATCAAACCAGCAACCTTCAGGTTACAAGTCTGACTTCCTCACCATTAGGCCACGACTACCCCTTGTGGGTATTTCAGGTCACATTTGCTTACTTATTGTTACTTATAGTCAGAAGAATTTCTGTTGGGGGACCATCAAAATAAAATGTTAGCAGATATTAAGCTGACAGATACTCTAATGACTGCTAGTTGACATAGTCGCAAAGTTAGTTATAGTTAATAGAATGTATAAAGTGGCACTATGTACTCAACCATGTAGTGTATAAACTTCATAAGGTTTTAATGTCATTCAACATCAGAGTCTGATCAGAGCCCCTCCCCCTCATCTACATAATTAAAGCTTTAACAGTGGCATGACATTTCCAACATTCCAAACTTTTTTTTCTTGTTTTTTTTTTGGTTAATTAAGTGAATTATCTGGGTATTTAAATTGTACTTTTTTATTTGGAATTTTTAGTGTGAACACACTACTCACACTATTTATACCACCTTAGATTTTGGCTGAGTTTTAGAAGACAGCATAATTAAGATGGCTTCCTTCCTGGAGCAGTGCCTATGATAGCTTTAATGTTCACTATGGTTTTGGAACAGAGCAAAAATATGACTGTAAAAATGTAAAGATCTAAGATACACATGTATAAAAATAAAACCAGCATAATATTCCTCAGGGGAGGCTGAAAGACAGTGATTAAATTCACCTAACAACCTTCCTTAAAAGGAAAAAAAAACACAAAATCTAATGACAACTGTGAAATAATGATAAACTCAAGCACAGAACCACTGATATCTCTGAGAAAGGGTTGGAGAGGTGAGGCAAAGCTAGGTTACCATGGAAAATAAGACATGATTATAGTAGTCACAGCCTGACTGTGTCTTTCCACTTGATAGTAAACACACAGAGAGAGTAAGAGAGAGCGATGAGCGATCTCTCTCCCCCTCAGACCCTCACTATTAATACATGTGCATCTCTAATGGAGATAGATGCAGACCAGTAAAAGAGCAGGAGGGTAAAACTGAGAGAGACAGTGGGAAAAAGAGACAGATGAGGGGGAGGGGGGCATAGAGAAGGATGAAAGATGGATGGAAGAAATTAGTTGTTGAGGGAGTGAAAGAGAGGAACATTGCCGTGGAGGTGGAAAAACACAAGTAAGTATCTCCATCTAACATGATGACAGAAACAGCATGTGAAATAGATGTTTGACCTGGGCTAAAGTGGCACATGTACAATTTTATATAATTAAATTTACCTATATCACTTTAAGTAATCATTTGTTTCATCATTTTTCTAGCAAACACTGATGGAAGTGTTAATAGCCTAATTAAAAATACTTAAACTTGAATTCTGGTTTGAATTGTTTGTAGGTACTTTGCACTATGATACAGCACTAGGATTAAGCCCCTATTCATCTCATCGTATTAAAAATAAATATACATACAGGCAGTACACGTAACTAAATAATTCATATACAGGAACCAAATCATTCGTAATCTTAGAATAGTACTTATAGAATTACAGTAGATGGAAACTATTCAAACACACAGGAAAATGAACTAGACTAATACTGGCCTTGCAGTTTGATCTCTGTGAGCTGAGGTAAGGTTACACGGTGGCCTAATTACTCAGAATGCCCAGGGCTCAGTTCTGGCCCAGTCCCCTTTACCTGTAACAGGTAACAAATCTGACAGTCTGCGGCTAGACATAGAAAACACACACACACACACGTTATGGTTTTTATACTGTACAAACTATACATTCTATCCCCTATACTACCCCTACCCCTAAACCTACCCATCACAACACATTCTGCACTTTTACATTTTTAATAAAACTTTGTTTAGTATGTTTTTAAAGCTATTTTAAATATGAGGACTGTCCTCATAAAACATGTTTCTGTCGTAATACCGGTGTAATACCCATGTCATTATACAAATGTGTCCTCATAAATCATGAAAACAAGCACACACATACACACACACACACAGAAATGGCCAAAGCTAAGGCAGGCCTAGACAATGTACCTGAATTACAGGAAAAGATTTTAAGGAAAATCGCTACAGAGTTATAAGCTACGTCGTCCAAGAAAGCTGCTCAGGATGAGTAATTTTGAGTTTAAGCAACTTTTTTCTATTATTATGTGAGTGAAACAAACTCATTTAATTTAATTAATTTCACAGTTCGGTTTTATATGTTTCTGACTTTGGTCCTCTGTTTTTATTTAATAAACTATGTTTTGGTTGACATTTCGATCAAGTTCCTTGTCTGTGCTGCGCATAACAGTGTGTAAGATTTATGGTGATAAATTCAGATTTATTCTGGATGTAAATGAATTAAAAAGGTTCTTTTAAATATTAGCCAGCACTTTCGAACCACATTTGAAAATAAAAGTGATGAAAAAAATGGTTTAAGAAAAGCACTGAAATCAAGTATTAAATCTAGTATCACATTAAAACCAGATCTCAGACTTTGAAATTTGAGTGTTCCTATTTCATTATAAGCAGATGATGATTTCCATAATTCTTGAAATAGAAGTCAAGTTCAAATATTGTTGGATTAGCTTGTGTCTGGTTTTATGTAACATGCTGATTTTATTTTTGGACTGATACCATGGCATTGTTTGTGCTTTCACTCTTCTTTTTTTATTCTGTCCTTCATCATTTTTCTGCACTCTCTTTGTTCCATCTCTTTGTGGTTAGAGAGGAACATGACTAATTCTGGATCATTGCTGTATTTATTATTGCACTTAGGATAATAGGTCTGCGTTTCAAAAGAGGGAGAGAGATGATGGGATATTACTTATTTTTGTCCAACCCTCCTTCCTATTTTCAATCCCTCTTGTCTAAACGAGAAAGCACGATCCACCCACCAATCACACTCCTTTCCCTGCCACCTTACTCCCACTGGAAGAATTGATTCTGCGCAGGGAAAGTCATTGAGAAGAAATGAAATTGCACTAAATTTATGTGCATATGCACATACACACAAAGTGGATACAGTCTTTTGTGTACGCACACTCATGCACAAAAACACATGGTTCATTAGGGCAAACAAAACCACAATACACACTCGCACGCACACAAAATCAAATGTGCGCATGGAAATTGAAATGAGATTCTTGTCTGTAGAAAATGGATTCTGTAATGGGGCGGCCAAACCCTGAGCCATGTTACGGAAGACAGAGCCATCACCGGTGGCCCTGCCGTCACTGACATTGAGCAGGGGAGAGAGGACAAGAAGAGAGGGATAGAAAGAAGGAAGGAAAGAGGAATGGCCAGAGAGATTGGCTGGAGCAGTGATGTTTACAGAGCAGCATCTATGGGAATTTAAGGCCACTCTGGAATATGAATGAATGAATCTATGAATGAATCTATCTCTATCCATCCATCCTTCCTTCCTTCCTTCCTTCCTTCCTTCACTCCTTCAATCCTTCCTTCACTCCTTCAATCCTTCCCTCACTCCTTCCTTCCTTCACTCGTTCCATCTTTCGTTCTTTCAATCACTTGTTCGATCTATAGTTAGTTCGATTGATCATTCAATTTATCTTTCATTTGGTCTATCTTTCGTTCATTCGAATTCGTACGATCTATTGTCCATTTGATCTATTGTTCAATCGTTCGATTGTTTCTTTTCTTTTCTTCAATCATTCGTTATATTGTTCTGTCATTGATTCTGTCATTTGTTCTGTCATTCTATAGTTCATTCTATCTATCCATTGTTTCTTTCTACCATTGTATTGCTCTGTTGATGGTACTTCTACAGTGGTTTATTACTGGTTTATTACTGGTTTATTCGTGTGGGATATGCAAAAGAAGAATCTGATTGTAGAGAGAGAGAGAAAGAGAAAGGAAGGACACCGTTTATGCTTCTCTGTGTATAGTCATGTAATTACAGCAGAGAGACAGATACTGGTTTTGTCTTTGTACAGTATATGGATTTCTGTTGATAGATGCATATACTTTAGTAAATATTTGTGAACAATCTATTGACACACATGAGTGTGCTAACATTTTAAGATGTCAATATGTCTGGGAAATAATAGAAAACACCCATGACTGACAGGGACAAATCACAGTCAAAAATCATAATTATTCAACATAATTCCAGAGCAGATTTTGCTGGCTGCATTCTGGCTTGAAAGAGCGAGAAAGAGAGGGAGGAGGGGGATGTAAAAGCTTTGTTTTATTTCTCGTATTTTGCTTGGTACAATGACTCATCTTCCTCGTTACTACAAAGAGAGAGGTTGGTGGGGGAGCTCAGGGACAGGTCTCAGAAATCAGGGAGCTTTAGTTGCTTGAAACAGTAGTTAAAGTTATAGAGCGTGTGTGTGGGCACCAGCGGGAGAGAGAGAGCGCACCAGTTCTGCCTGTCATCCCCTATTCTGATATACATACATCTTGCACTGTATTCAAGGCCGGAGCAGGCACTTCAAACACACACAGACTCTACAGAGAGTAGTCGCACCTCAGATGCCACATCTGAAACAGCACCCAAGAAACAGCACCCAAACCTGGCCTTTCCCGGACATGCCATGCTAACATAATGAAGAGGACACACACACACACACACACGCTCTGTAGATCAAGCGATCAATCAATAAGTCCTTCAAACAGAAGTGTCCATAAATGCCTCTGTAAAACTGTTTAAGGACACAACAAAAATGCAAGTGTAATTAGATCTATCTATCTATGTTGCCTTAAAATTTTAAGTTTACTCAATTTGAAATGTGAAGTTGTACTAAGGGATAACTTCAATATTTGAGTTGTTTGAACTTAAAATTTAAGGCAGCACAAACAAGTTGAAACAAGTCTTTTATAATCTATTTATCTATCATTGTATCATTCTGTCATTTTTATGTTCCATCTATCATCTTGTCATTCTGTCTATCATTCTATCATTATATAATTTGTTTGTTCTGTCATCCATTCGTTCTATCGTTCTGTCTATTGTCCTGTTGTTTTTTTTATCTTTCCATCTATCTAGTTTTTTTGTTCTGTCTGTTTGTCTATCCGTCGTTCTATTGATCATTCTGTCTGTCTGTTTATTTATCATTTGTTTGTTCGTTTGATCTCTCTAGTTCTGCCAGTCATATCTATCTCTCACTCTTTCATTTATTGTTTGTTCTGTCATTCTATTAGGGGTGTAACGGTTGTTGATAAAAAAAAAAACAGTACAGTTTGCAACACGTGTGTTATGTCACGTGTAGCCAGGGAAGCACAAAGACGATGGTTGAAGGAAAACAAAGTCTTTTAATGGAGATCCGGGAATGTAGCACAGAAAACACGCATAGATACAAACGAGAATGGACCAGGAATGAGGGAAACACAGGGTATAAATACATGAACTGATGAGGAGTGATGAATGGGGCACAGGTGAAGGAAATGACTAATAATGACAAACAGCTGACAGGAATGAACTAATGATGAAGGGGAAAAACAGAATCATGTGACTAAAGACAGGAATGGCAAATTGAAAAACAAACAGAACCCTGGTGTGGTACGCATTTGTACAACGTTTAATATCAATTCTAACGACCCATTTGGAGCATCTGTTTTGGAAATTAAATTAAAATAAAGCCTCAAATAGATAGGCAGAGGTAAAACTTAAAGCACAGGTTTATCTGCCTGTTTTTCTGTCTGTATTGTTTTATCTGTCATTCTGGCTAATAAAGTAAACAATGTTTTTATTTTACTAAATGCAAAATATTTTCCTGTAGGGGTAATAGTAGGGCTCGATTTAGTTAATTATAATCTTAGCATTACAATTTATTGTTATATATAAAGCTTTATATATAACAAAAGACATACTCTGTATTTATTCTGCCATGTATCTGCTACTTTTGTCCAGGTAGTTTGAGCTCATGACAAAGTTGAACTGATGAAGATTTAACAGCTATTCAACAGTGTGTATATGTGTGTGTGTGTGTGCGTGTGTGTGTGTGTGTGTGTGTGTGTGTGTTGTTTTCATGATTTATGAGGACACAAATTTGTATAATGACGTGGATATTACACTGGTTTCACGACATAAACATGTTTCATGAGTCCTCATATTTAAAATAGCTTTAAAACCATACTAAACATACTGTTTTATTAAAATGTTTTCTGTGATGGGTTGGTTCAGGAGTTGGGGTAGTGTAGGGATAGAATATACAGTTTGTACAGTATAAAAACCATTACGCCTATGGAATGTCCTCTCTAGCAAATCAAACCTGTGTGTGCGTGTGTGTGTGCACGTGTGTGCGTGTGTGTGTGTGTGTGTGTGCGTGTGTGCGTGCGTGTATGCGTGCGTGTTTGTGTGTGTGTGTGTGTGCACGTGTGTGCGTGTGTGTGTGTGTGTGTGCGTGTGTGCGTGCGTGTATGCGTGCGTGTGTGCTTGCGTGCGTGCGTGTGTGTGTGTGTGTGTGTGAATGGGGTGTGGGGGTGGTGGATATCAGAATCACAACTTATGAAGTTATCTGCTGCTGTAATGCCAGTAGAGTGACCTTGAGAAGTGGCTTTGGCATTGTGAGGACAAAAGATCCCAAGGTAAAACCTGTAGTCACCTACATTGTGGGAACCAGGGTTAGTTTTAAGGGCAGGTGGTAGAAAATGTCATTAGCTAGATGACTCAATGCAAGTCCTGACCATGATTGAAAAAAACGGGTGGAGGCAGGGGAATAGATTGGATCGAGACTATTGAATATTTCAGAGAATCTTGTGATATTGATTAATCTGAAAAGAAAATGCCTTGTAAGCTTTTGTCATCTGTCTTTTTTGTAGGTGTGCAAAAAAAACTGAGTGTGATACACATACATGAATCACCTCAGTAGAAACCGAGACAGAGAGAAGGGGAGTCTCTGTAAAGGTCAGTTGAACACTATCCTCTACTAAGGCAACATAAATCACTGCAGAACAAACACTTACACTCAAACAAATCAAACAAGATATATCACTCGAAACCTGCACAGAATTGCCACTGTTTTTTGTGTAGCCACAGAAATCAGCAAAACAAATCATATTACCTTGCATGCATCACTGTACACATACATGTTTGATCCTTTTTATTAGTTCTAACCTCAGAGAAGGGGGGGTTGTCGTTAGTGGAAAATAATGAGAATCATTTTTCACTATCAAGACTTCCCTTTCTCCTCTACACAACACACACACGTGCACACATGCTCCCCAGTGGCCAGATGCTTGCAATTTCAAGTCTGTCAACCTATTTACATCTCTGGAATCACAGAGTTATATGAATATTCATAAAAATGAAATCTGCACATAAAGGCACATCCACTAGCTGACACGTGTGTGTATGTGTGTGTGTGTGTGTGTGTTTTAATCTACACAATTATGCAATATCAAAAGCAAAAGCTATGTGAGCACTTTTCTAAGAAGCAACGTATATAGAGGGCATTTGCAGGGAAGTGTGTGTGTGTGTGTGTGTGTGTGTGTGTATGCCTTGAGCAGCTCTGAAGCATGTCCTGGTACATGTTCTGTAGTCTCAGCTCTAAATAGTATGCCCATGGACAATTCACTAATGGTCTGATGCATATGTTCCACTTTCCCAAAAGGAATGTTCCATTCTTATTGGCTGTCATTATGCAATTTCCGTGAGTCGGGGTGCACAGGTTTTGATCGATCTGCCATGATACAGTGTTTCCCATTCAGAGTTCCTAAGCTGCTTCAATGAGTGCTTCCAATCCAAGGTAAAATTAATCACTTTGTCCAATTTTTAGTATGCTGGTATGCAGTTGCGAGGGTGTTTTAGGTAGCTGATGCAAAAGTGTTTTTCCATTCCACTGTGCTGCTTTTCCATTGATTTTCAATGTAAATGTGCAAGACAAACGTCTTTAAGGTTGTACTCACGTCTCACGTCTTTTGCAGCATCTTGCACATTTTAAATGTGCAGTGCTCAAGTTAAAAGTTCAACAAAGTTAAATGCACTTTGTGTTTTTTTTCATTGCACGTCTCACATTTTTAACCGCAAAAACGCATTCTATGTGAAGTGTGCGCAACCGTTGTGTACCTGAATTGAAAATCTCATTCATTTTCTCTATAGAAATAGTATGTTTCTGTTGCTAAATTTAGTAGACACTATTACTTTTTGTTTATTGCAATGAAGCTGCTTTAAAACAATCTGAATTGTATAAAGTCGCCAATGAGCCTTAACATACCGTCAGAGAATCTGAGTCACATAAAAAAATTTGAAATTCTTACGAACAAAATAATTCCAGAACTACATCAAAAGATCCCATCCTCAAGTCTAAGTTTTTGTTTTTTCCCCCTCGTTTTATTGTTATGCTTTCCCTAAGTATGAACTTTAACATTGCTTTTGCATTTACAAATTGCATTGAAGTACAAAATATTCAATACTTCACTTACTCAGAAACTCATGTGTCTCGGTATCAGTGACATTTCAGTGCAAGTGAATTAGGCTCCTGGTGTCATGTTGTATTATTCAAAACAAGATGGATAACTACACAAACCCATCAGCAGTGACACTGATGACAGAAGCAGTCGAGAGGGACCCTGAGCGCTCTCATACATGTTTATGCAAATCATACCCGCCCACACTCAAACACACTTCTCCAGAGATGACAACAGGGATTGGATGATTGAAGATAAAAGTCTGACCTCTCTGATCGGCCTCCGTCAGTCTAAGATGTGGCTACTGCTTTTTACATGAAAGCCACGTGTTATGATTCAGCGACAGTTAAATCAAGTGCAAGGCCTTGTCAATATTACAAGTGACACCACAAATTCTGTGACCTTCTCAAAAATCAAATCCAATTAATTCCTCTCACATCATCGACCCATGTCATGATTATTTTAATCACATATTCTGTGACTCAGCATGCATGAGAGAGGCTATTGCAAACACAATACAGTTAAACTTTTAATGACTCAGACTTGTACACGATAAAGAAAGACAATGTCCCGAGCTGCTTATTAGAGAGTGTTTAGAGGGGTCGTGAACGGAAGAGGAAATCATATATATGTATTATTATTATTATTATTAATAAGGGCCAAGGCCCAAAGGGGTTCTAGCCCCTATTGGAATTGTTATTGTTATTATTATTATTTTAATAGATTATTATACATTTTATTGTTTGAAGTTACTGTTTTACTGAAATCATTGTTTCTGTCTAAGTGAATAAATTATGTTGTTCTTGCAAGACAATTAGTTGCATTTTACTGGAAGAACATAGAAGGCCTATCCATCGATCATTGGTTGAAGGAACTGGCACATTCTGTTGCAATGGAAAGAATAACCTACAGTATAAAGGGCAAACTAAAGGACTACCATAAAATTTGGGATCTTTTTATAAAATTCCTGGAAAATAACCAAATATTGATACAGGCAATGTTAGATACCTCTCACTGTACTGATTGATATGTGTATGTATGTTGTGCTTTTGTATTTGAGAATATGTGGATATGTCTGTCTTAGCCTTTGTATAATATCTTGTTTACCCATGTAATTGAACTTTGGATCCTTTTTTTTGTTGCTTTTTTTTTATTTCCTTGAGATATTTCCTTGTCATTTTACATTTAATGTTCAATAAAAATATGTTTAAAAATAAATGAATAAATAAATGATGTTAGCTGTCAGACACGGACAAGATAGCATGTAAGTTTAAACACTTTATTGATAACAGCACTTTGCAGGCGATAACACAGGTGCATGAAACAGTCAACAGTCTTTGTGTAGTAGCGAACTTATCTTCATTCAATAGAGGATCGATGAGGGTATGGTGGATGGTGCCAGGACGTGAAGCCGTAAGAGGCCACACACCAGAGAGAAGAGCGGGATGGAGGAAGAAGATCTTGGGCGGAACGGACGGACGGGGTGCAGGCAGGTAGCACGTAGCGGGTGAGTCTGTGGTGTCATGTAGAGACGAGACCAGACACTGACAGAGATGTGAGGTGAGCTTAAGAAAGGTGGCCAGTAACGAGTGACAGGTGAATGTGATTAGTACTCAGGAGATGCTGATCGTGTGGGTGGAGCTGGTACAGACTCGGTGAGGGGTGTGACAGTACCCCCTCCTCCACGGCCGGTCCCGCTTGTATCTTGTGTCTCTGTACTGCCTGTTGGAGGTGAACGTGAGCTGAGTCCCATACCCTCTCGCTCTGTTGGAACCAGGCCTGGACAGCTGGAACTTCTGAGGGTTCCCCGGACCGGGGAAACAACGGCAGTTGGTAGCCCAGTACACATTGGAAGTTAGACCTATGGTAGTTTGACGTAGGGAATTTTGAGCATATTCCGCCCAGGGGAGGAATCGGTTCCAGCTGTCCTGATGTTGGTGGCAATAGGCTCTCAGATACCTCCCGATTTCCTGAATCTTCCGTTCAGTCTGGCCATTAGTCTGTGGATGGTAACCGGACGACAGACTAACTGAGATGCCGAGTAGTTGGAAGAAGGATTGCCAGACTCAAGAGGTGAACTGAGAGCCGCGATCTGAGACAATGTCTTCTGGTAACCTGAAGTGTCTGAAGACATGGTGGAAGAGGGCTTCAGCAGCTTGAAGGGCAGTAGGTAGTTTTTTCATTGGAATGAGCTTGCAGGATTTCGAGAAATGGTCCACGACCACAAAGATGCAGGTGTAGGAATCGGAAGGACGAAGATCAGTGATGAAGTCAATTCCTATATGAGACCAGGGACGTTGAGGGACTGGTAAGGGGACCAGCTTACCCGCTGGCAATTGGCATGGTGTATCGGTGATGGCACAGACTGAACAGCCTCTGACGAAACGGGAGGTATCCTCATGGAGGGCCACCAATACCGCTGACGGAGGAGCGAGAGGGTTCGTTGGCTACCTGGGTGTCCAGAGCCCGGAGAGGTATGAGCTAAGTCCAGAAGGGCTGAACGGCAGCTGGTGGGTACATAGGTGGACCCCTCTGGACTCCCCGGTGGAGCAGGTTCCGTTTCAGAAGCTCGGGAGATTTGTTCGTTGATCTCCCACTCTATGGGAGCTACAATCATGGCTGGAGGGAGTATGGGTTCAGATTTGGCAGGTTCAGTGTCCGAAGAATGAATACGGGACAGGGCGTCGGCCCTTACATTCTTAACTCCAGGACGGTAGGTTACGATGAAGTGGAAACGGGTAAAGAAGAGTGGCCACCTCACCAGGCGTGGATTGAGACGTTTGGCATTACGTAGGTATTCAAGGTTACGGTGGTCGGTAATGACTTCAAATCGATGCATCGCCCCCGCCAGCCAATGTCTCCATTCTTCCAGTGCCAATTTGATGGCGAACAGCTCACAATTACCCACGTCATAATTCTGCTCCGCCAGGGAAAGCTTCTTAGAGAAGAAGGCACATGGCTGAGGCCGCTGCGACTCCCCCTGCCGCTGTGACAAGACTGCTCCAACTCCAGTCATGGAGGCATCAACCTCGACTATGAATGGGAGGTTGGGATTAGGATGTAGAAGGACTGGAGTGGAGCTGATTGCGTCTTTCAGGGTCTGGAAATCCTGGTTGGCCGATGGATCCCAGGACAGAGACTTCGGCCGATTTTTGAGGAGATTTTTGATCCCATGGCAGTCGATGATATAGCCGAGGAACTGGACCGATGGTAAGTGGAACTCGCACTTCTCGAGCTTCAGGTAGAGTTGGTGCTCTCATAGCCATTGGAGAATTTTTTGCACATGGAGACGATGTTCAGATAGTGAGGCTGATGAGGATATCATCGATATAGACGATAACGAATTGATGAAGGAAGTCTCGGAATATTTCATTCATATAGTTCTGAAATACCGCAGGGGAGTTAGCTAGGCCATACGGCATAACCTGGTATTCGTAGTGTCCGGACGGGGTAATGAAGGCAGTCTTCCATTCGTCGCCCTCCCGGACACGGATCAGGTTATACGCATTCCGGAGATCCAGCTTCGAGAAGATGCGAGCTCCCCAGAGTTGTTCCAGGGCTGCAGGGACCAGAGGAAAGGGATAACTGAATTTAACGGTTTGAGAGTTGAGTGTACGGTAGTCAATGCAAGGCCGTAAGCCTCCGTCGTTCTTGGCCACAAAGAAGAAACTTGAAGCGGCAGGGGAAGTAGATGGACGGATGAATTCCTGTTGCAGGGCCTCAGTGATGTATTCCTCCATGGCCTTCTGCTCTGGGATGGACAAAGGATAGATCTTGCCTTTAGGTAGGTTTGCCCCAGGTAGTAGGTCTATCGCGCAGTCCCATGGCCAGTGTGGTGGTAAGCGGGTAGCCAGTTGCTTACTGAACACATCCTGGAACGCCCGATACTCACTGGGGATTTCAACCTGACAGGAGACTTCTGGACTTTCAACGGAGGTGGAGTTGATTGGGATTGAGGAACACTCTGGTTTAGTCGTACCGGAGGAGGAAGAATTGACAGACTTAGAAACTGAGGTCAGACACGTCTAAGGAACAGGTCTCTCCCCATTTGAGTACTTCGCCAGTATTCCAGTCGATGGTGGGATTGTGTTCTGCCATCCACGGGCGTCCCAGGACGAGGTCCGCGGTGGAGCCCTCCAGCACCAGAAACCAGATGTCCTCAAAGTGTAAACAGCCTATGTGGAGCGTCAGAGTGGGGGAGTAGTGAGTACTAAGGCCTTGACCCAGCGGTTTTCCAAGAATAATGTGGATCCTTAACGGTTGAATGCAACGTTTCCTGGAGATTTGGAGGTTCTGGAGGAGACGACGGGAGATGAAGTTCCCAGCGGCTCCGGAGTCGATAAGGGCTTGCGCTGGAACAGATAGATTACAGGTTAGGAGAGTTACAGGAGTTCTGATTAAGTGACTGATCCTTGGGTATAGATGGATTGTACTGCTTATGGTGGCCGAATTGGACATTTAAAAATCATTTAAATGTACACTATGGAATAACAATTTAGTACATCAGTACAGAATAAATACATCATAAACAGGTTTTGTAAGAAGGATTTTTGTCTTACCCCGATTCACTATATGGTAAGTTTTAATACGTTAGATCTGACTGCATGGTTTTCGTGGAAAGTTGTGTACACACATCATTCGCCCGTGAGCGTCTCGTTAAATCGGTCAATTGGAAAAAGTTGCTCTGGCTACTTTAACACATGTATGGTGTGAGAGTGGCAGGTTAGTTGTCACAATGAGCAAGTAAGGTTGAGATGGAGCAGCTAAATCTCCAGTCTCCAGGGAATCAGCTGTTATAAACAAACGCCGAACAGAGGAGAGTCTGCTAGCAAAAAGAGAATGTGACAGAGCTCGGAATAAAACCAGAATCAACGTTGGTTTGGCTTTTCGGATGTTCAGATGTTGTAAAAGCTACGCAGAGATGGCGTTTTTATTACTCAACAGGTGAGTAAGTTAAGGTATTTTATTGAACAGATAAATTAACATATACTTCTCTAACTACATTGTTTTTGTAAAGCATTATCTATGTGAAGGGTCATTTCATTATGGTTGTTGTAGCACTGTGCTGGAATTTATTTTCAATTATAAAATGGTTAGTTCCTGTCCTTGATTCTGATTGGTCAATAGCTGTGTTTTATTCAACCTACGGTTCTGTGTATCACTACTCAACACCTGTAAGAGTATCGTGAGAAAGAGATGGAGTGACCGAGTTTATTACCTGGATTCAGATTCAGCATTTTCCTTCAGGTCCTACGTTCATAATAAAAATCTGTTTAAATGTCCGCTGCAAAATCTTGTCCTTTTATCCTTTTAACAGTTAACTTAAGGGGCTTTCCGTGACTGACAGCTCTAGTCAAAGCAATTGACCCTCCGCAAAACCCGCCCCCTGTTGCTATGCCATGCTCTCTCACGCCACACGTCATGTTCTCACAGAGTGAAAAATACATTGCAGAGCAAAGAGGACACTGACAACGAATGAAACAGTTTCATATTTAAAATACTGTAATTTTTTAAAGAAGTTTAAACAATAAATACCGTGTAGTGGCTCTTTAATGTGTCGTGACAGATCACTGTAGCTCCTTCAAGCGGCTCGTGAACCAACCATCTCTTCATACTAGATTTTACATTTATAGCATCAAATAAACATGAATGAACATCAGAAGGAATGTTGTTTCAACCGCAGAAAGACGAGTACAAGTTCACCAACGTGAACAACGTGAATCTACTAAGTCCCCTGACTGCTTTGTCAGATAAAATGGCGGATTCAGGGTTATGATTCGCATGTCAATCAAACTGTTTGCGAAGGGTCAATTGTCAGTTGCGTCTTGTTGACAAATATTCTGTCTTTTCAATGTAAAAGTCTTCCCTACTGACCGACACACTCATAAAGACAGTCTTTGCCACCATCTAGTGGCGTAATAATGTAACTTCTGTTGCTGTTGATGATCAGGGCCTATTTTTTTCCACGGAAGGAAAGTATTTACTGATTTTACTTCATGAAAGTAGCATTGATACATATTTTAATTATCTTTTAGCTTTAATATTTATATTGTGTGGTAACCGTTTTATAAAAGCAAAATACTCCGCTTCGCACCGCTTCTAACAATGCCCTTCAGCCGTGACTTTTTCACGGTACAGCACAACCTCTCGTATCTTATTGTTTCCGAAAGTATCGTGTCTGTTAATGGGTAAAGCTACAGTAACGTCTTCAGTTAGTCAGCTTGAGATCCTTTCCATCTAAACTGGTTATAGTAGTGATAAGCCTAGTAGTGAATGTTTTATAAGCAGTAAGGAAAACCATATTCATCCGCACAGTCACGGATGATTACACACACACACACACACGTTAAGTGGACTTGTTTCAGTCTGTTTACTTAAAGAATTGTTGATTCCATTGTAACAGAACTGTCAACACACATCTGTCTCAATTCAGTCATCTGCAACTGTGTCTGATGTTTATTCACTCTGCATGCATTGTTGTCTGTTGGTTTGATGTTATTGTCTTTAATATTTTTTTCTAAGCTAATTTTGTTGGCCTTGCCTTATGAGAGGGTTTTAGCCTTTGTTGAGACTTTGCACCAGTTGGTCATTAAACCATTTCTGATGTCTGATGAAGTGGTCATTGACAGTGAACATGAGTGTGCATAATAAGCATGTTGGCTAGCTCTGTCAAAACTTGTCAAGTCACACCATCTGTTATGATATAGTCTTGTCTCAGCCATGAGTTTACTAGCTTGCATAACAAACAGCTGCTAATTATATGTGGGTGTATTGTAAATACTTTCATATAATACTTTTGTATCATGCGCTGGATTGTAATTCTCAGTTCAGTCAGATTCTCAAGGCTGATTGAAACCCGTAACTCTATGAGCTCATGAGTCTTTTTGAACGATTCATAAAAAAACTTTACTTTTGATACTTTTGTATATATTTTTTTTCAATATGGTATGTTTATTAATCCATAATTCACTTCAAAAAGTAACAAACTTCCGTATACTTACATCACTTCCGGTTCAGGTCTTTTGTGATTCGTTAAATATCTAAAGCTGTTTTACTTTTAAGATGCCTTCAAAGGAGCGAGCAAAGATGAGCATAACTATGTACTTAGCATATGCAGATTAATATCTAAAAGGCTATATTATAATATATTATAATTAAAAGTATAATATGGCAGCAATAAAAATAACTATCTAGGTTAGCTGATTACCATAAAGGTCTATGGATAATGGCGTCAGTTCCTTTCATATTTTTCCCCACTGCTAAATTGGACTGCAAAATGCATATAGTTAATTTTAGTAATTTTTTAAAAATAAAATTTTCTTTCATTCTTTTATATGATATTGTATCTTCTTGAAGTTGTACACTAAATTTTGGATGGAATAAAACTGAATTTTGAATCAAAATTCACCTCAAACTGGAAGAATATTGTATCACTTCTATGACTGACAGAAAAAGAAGCTTTGCTAGACGGTTTTTGGTGCTATAGGATGCTGGAAAAGGATATTAGAGAAAGACTCGGATGAGGTCTGGGAAAGAGTCGATGGCACCGTATCTGTGAACTGCTCTCAGTGGGACCAGGCTCTCCATCTTCATTGAAGTCTGTACCAAGTCTAAATCCCTCTTTAAAAAAAAAAAAACACCCTGGCAAGATGCCTCTCTTTCTCCCCGTCACTCTGCTTTTGCCTCATTTTCTGGAGCATAAGCAACTAATCTCTATCTGTTTTGCTGTGATATGACAACCGAGCTATTGTCATTGTAAAGCCATCTGATTGGCCGAGCAGCTGTGTCTCATTCAGCACGTCTCCATGTCCTGGGTCTCTTAATTGCTTTAGGGGTTTCCATCACTCTAAAGATTTCCCCTTAGTTCGACTCTGATCTGCTTTCTGTTTCCTCTACATCTCTCCTTTTCTTATCCTCCCTGATCTCCGTCTCGCAGCTTTTCTCTTCTCACATCATGAAGCGTGATGATGCTGGATCCAAATGTAGTTTTTCTCTTAGATCCAAGTATCAGTGCAGTATTTCACATTGACTTCTATTAAATGATTTTTGTCCCCTTATCCCTAAACCAATGCCTTATATAAACCTTTCTACATTTTTACATTTTCATTAAAGAGGTAGTTTACCAAAACATATAAAGTCTGTCATAATTTACTTGCCTTCATGTCATTCCAAACTTGTAAGACTTTCTTTTACTTCAAAATACAATATATATATATATATATATATATATATATATATATATAAAGCACTTTACAATGAGGTCCCATTAGCTAATGTTAGTTAATGCATTAACTAACCATGAGCAATACATTTGTTACACTATTTAATCATCTTTGTTGACGTTAGTTAATAAAATTGCACCTGTTAGGTCATGTTAGTTCAGTTCCATTAAATAATGAATAATTTAATGAATAAATAACTTTCGATTTTAATAATGAATCAGTAAAAGTTGCAATTGACATGAACTAAGACGAATGAAGCCTGTAGAAGTATTGTTCAGTGTTCATGTTAAATAATGCAGGCTGGTTTACCAATGTTTACTGATGAAACCTTATTGTAATGTGTTACTGAAGATATTTGGTCTTTGTCCAAACAATGAAAGTCAATGGAGACAAAAATAACTGAGGCATTTTTCAAAATATCTTCTTTTGTGTTTGACAGAAGAAAGTCATGCAGGTTTGGAACAACATGGGACTGAGTTTTTATTTTTGTTTGAAATATCCCTTTAAGACATTGTCTGTTTCTCCCCGGTGATTTCAGGTTTTACTATCCATCCGAGGACATTCGGTCTCCACAACGTCTGTAAAACCTGAGCCACACATGCACACACAGCTGAGCTTGCTGCTTTTTTAGGCAATAACAAGACATGATTTGCTCCTCAGTGGACTGGAAGAGGCAATTACATTATCGGACCTTAGATGGATTTTAGAAATCGCCTGAATAACACTTCTGCTAAGCCTTTAATCCAAATCGTGATAGTGGGATGGTCGACTCCCTCAGCATGTACTTTTATGAGACTTGACCTTCCTTTTACAGTGCTGGACTGCAAGAAACTTGTGGTCAGCCATGACTGAAAATGCACACACGTACGTAGTAGATATACACAAATTAGCTTGTTCAATTGGCAAAGTTGAACTAGGGTTATCTTTGGATCACCATGTTCTCCATTATCCATGTCTCCTGGCTCCCTCCCCAACATTTCTGTCTCTCTCCATGTAATCTATTTATTTCTACACTACTCATGATCCTTTCATCTCCTGGTTATAAAATGTTTCTATAACAGCAGGCCTTTTTAATCATACAAAAAATAGCGTCTGCCTGTTAATCCTCTGACCAAATTAAGCATTTATGTAACACTCTTGAACACTTCAATTAAAAATAAAGAAATAAATCAAAAATTTTAAACGGCTCTTACTGAGGCTGGAAACTTGGCAATGGGATGAAAAACGCTCAAAGCGAACAAGTGAGAGAAAAACAATCCCTCTCTCTCGTCCCTAATTCACATTGCAGAATCTCGCAGAAGGACAACTTTCATAAGCGCTTTGATCTACTGGGAAAAACTAGTCAAAACTAATTCGGAGACCAACTGTGATTCTCTCCATAATATTGGCACAAATCACGTACACAAACAGATGAGGGAGAAAACCCCATCTGAACCTCACTTTTCGCTGATCGGGTGCTCGCAAGCACACATTCAAATAATGGAGAGAATCACAGCTGGTCTGTAAATTATTGTGCATATATACACACTGTCATTCAAAAATTTCGGGTTGGTAAGATTTTTGGGGGGTTGGTAAGATGTTTTTGAGTTTAATAAAAAAAAATTGCGACGTTAAAGCAGGCTCTATCTCCCATAGTTCAAGCCAGAGTTGCCAGGTCTGCTTTTTTACTGTTAATTATATATGTATTTATGAATAAACTTGCCATGAAGACATGTGTTTATGAAAACTACCTTATGTGCAGCTGAGCTACATACAAATATTTCAGCTTTTATTTTATTTAATTGACGATTTGCAAAACCCGCCCCCTATTGTAATGCCAGACAACACATGCGCCACACATCATGTTCTCCCGGAGTGAAAAATACATTGCAGAGCAAAGAGGACACTGACAACATATGAAGCAGTTTCATATTTCAAATATTGTAATTTTTTAAAGCAGTTTAAACACTAAATACCGTACAGTGGCTCCTTAATGTGTCGTGACAGATCCTTCAAACGGCTCATGAACCGATCATCTCTTCATACTATTTCATTTATAGCATCAAATAAACATGAATGAACATCAGAAGGAATGTTGTTTCAAGCGCAGAAAGACACGAGTACACACAATTTTTCAAGTTCAAGTTAATCTACTAACTCCCCTGACTGCTCTGTCAGACAAAATGGCAGATTCGTGGTTATGAATGATTGACAGGTGATCTGACCAAACTGTTTGAAAAGGGTCAATTCTCTCAAAAATACAAACATGTACATACTTGTTGCTCACATGGGGCGGAGATTCATATACACATAATTTTCCACTGACTGGGTTTTATGAAGAGAATTTTGGGCAGGTTCTGACGTTTATAAATCTGAAAACTTTTATGTGTACACACACTTTTAGGATGAAATATTCTGAAAGTTTTATGTGGTGTTTTAATCCGTCTCTTTTGTCCACTTTCAACCTGTCCTGATTTCATTCAGTGAAGGGTATATGGGTGGGTAAATATATGTTTTTTTTTTTTGTTCTTTCTAATGGACAAAATAAACACACACAATATACATGAACGCGAGCGGAGGTGACAGAAAAACATATAGAGAGCATTACTTTCATTACTCCTCTGACAGCTGCAAGACCGGCCAAACGCTGTGAGTGTGTGTTAGAAATCAGGAATGGTGAGGTGTGTGCTTGGTACGTTTTTCATCTTCAAACCAAACTTGGGTCTTCAGCCGGCAAAGTTTAAATCCCATCTGGCTAGCGCGCTTCCCATAGTGTTTACACATTAAGTCAGTAGGCGGAGAATAGGTGGTCTTTTGTGGCTGTTCGAGTGCATTTGACCACATGAGCGTTTACTCTACAAAAGCAATCCAGTCGAATGCATTTTCGAGTCCCTCTGTAAGTGGTCGAAAGTGGACAAGCTTAAAACATTTTAGACCCCGTTTACACCTCTATTTAACACAGTCCACTTTTGATCTGATCGATCAAAGAGCATCTCAATACCAGGTAAACAGGGCCTTATGTGTGAAGTTTTTGTGGTAAGGTAAATTTAGGAAAGAGTTCTCATTTTATTCCTTTATTTTCTTATCTACAACTGAACATTTCTAACACCATCTTCCGCCTCCTCTCTTCTCTTTGATCACCCATATCTTCTCCCTCTGTCTGTCTCAACTGAGCTCTGTTTAGCCCTCACACTTAAATCAGTGTTCTTTTGACTGACAGCTCAACAGATGGGCCCTGTATTATCCCATTAAATAGATACTGAAACAGCTGGAGTCATCTCTTTAAAGCACAAAAACACACACGCATCTGGACACTGAGAGAGGACGGAGCTCTATGATCCACTTATGATCCCCCTGCAGTTTGTCATCAGGCTGCAAAGGCGGACGTGTCTCTTCTTTCCACCCCACGGGTGAGTGCCGGATTGAGCGATGTACTGCTCACAGAGCTGTAATATATTGCACAATGACTCTCATCAGTTCATTTACTGGGTGAGCAGAGATTGAGATGTTATATTATGTAGCCGTCCTGCTATCTGCCAGCTAATAACTAGCTCCAGGCTAGACAGACTGGACACAAAAAAATAAAATTGCACACTTGCTTATGGTCACGTTCAATGATGATTTCTCTCATTACAGAGTTTTTTCAGTGTCAGTCCAATTCAAGAGACGCAAATTTGAATACATGTGAAGCATGTGCAGTGATAGGCAACACACAGGTTACATTGGTTATACCAACATTTAGCACAGTTGTTCTTACTGGTTTTGGGTTTTGATTCTATCACTTAGGAGCCAGGATGGAGAAATCGCTCAACCTGGACAAAAGCGTAATGGACTGATGGTTGCTCATTTGAGTCTTGTAAAGAACACGCCATGAACTGTTGCCACTGAACCCTTGAGCGAAGCACTTGGAATGTTCCACATGAATTGTTCCTGCAATAAGTGTACTTTAAGAGGCTTTGGATATAAGCATCTGCTAAATCACGGTCTTTTCAATCTTTTTAATGTCAAGGAGCCCTTTTATAATATTGAAATAAATTCTTTATATACTGTACATTTATTTATTCATTTATTTAAATTGATTTAAATTATACGTTTTTGAGTAAAATCTATGTTAGTGTCCAAAAGTGATGTTGGGAGGGGATATATTGTTTTTAATGACCCTACAAGTTCAGTTAAATCATCAAAATATGGTATATGGCAGAAAAGGCAAACTACAACTTCAGGTTTTATTTTACTAAGTGTAAAAAAAAAAAAATGCAAATAAAAAAAATCTCACAGGTAAAGGCATACACTGACTACACCATAGCACCATAGCTGTTAATATTTTGTTGGTTCTTTCTTGTTTTTGCATGTGGTCATTCTTTCTTTGCTTGATAACCTGGCCAAAATTATGCCTGCACAATTTGGCATGTTTCATTGAATTATCACAAATAAAACAATTGACCCCAAGCACAACTATGCAATATGCTTACGAAATCTTTTAACTTTTTTAAAAAAATATTTTTTGATCATTTTGATTATTATTATTATTATTATTTTTAAATAATATGATATTAACAGTGAAGATCCTATGCCAGACTCATTTTTGGCCACTACTGTAAATTGTCATTTCTAAAAAGACTTAAAATAATTTTAAAAAAATTATTTAATTTAACTTAATAATATTTTTTTAAAATAAAAATAAAAAATATAAACTGTAATAAAATAAAATAAATTTGTGAAATGTGCAAAATGTATTCATTTATTTATTTTTAATTGTAAAAAAAATTAATTAAATAATTTCTGATTAGCCTTTAGAAAAAATAATAAAACATTTAACAATAATAAAATAAAATTTGGGAAAATGTACAAAATAATTAATTTTGCTCTTAAATAAATTAATTTATTTAAGTTTACTTTAACAGCACACCCCAGTCCTCAATATTTTTCCTCTCTTGATTTTCCATGGACCACCTTCTTGCTTTAAAAACCTTGTGCTAAATTGTGCTACTTACCTCTTTAGAAGCACAAATGACTTCTAGAAGTGGATGACTGCAGTGGCCTGGGTCGTGTGTATGGCTTGATGAAAGAATGAGGATAAGGCCATTTGTAGGTGTTAAGCTGATTTCCAGCTGGGAAGAGACCTGAGCAGAACTGTGAGTAGCAGGCAGAGAGTTGATAGCAAAAGTATGCAAGCACATTGCAGCAAGCATCCACTACAAGCATGACATGCATCCTGTAAAGACACACTGGAGCATGCACATGCATGGATATTCACACCTCATCAACACAAACATGAACGCACACCACCTCCAGCGTGCCTGCAGCACTTTGAGACCGTGTGTTCCTGTGGAGTGCTGAGGCTGCCTCTCTCTTCTCCTTTGTGTGAGCTGGATACCTAAGTGAGGAACTGAACTGAATTGAGGACTAGCACATTCTTGTGAATCTTTAATGCCATTTTCTTCTTTGTTCAGTGGACTCTGTGTTCTGTAATGTGAAACAACGGGAGAGAAAGAAGCCTCTGCACTGGCTGAGATAACTTCACAAAATAAAAGTCACTGCAAGACTTGTTCCCTCAAGTGCAATTCAATCCTGTAAAACAGAGAAGGGTGTCTTTAGAAACCAGATACTTGTACTGTTGTGTATATACTTAAACCCTGATATGGACCTTTACAAAAATGTTGATTCCATGGAAACATATGGAATTCCATGCTGTACAACATTTGAACAAATTTATTTTGCAACAGTTAAAAAAGTATGGCTGCGTCCGAAATCACATAATCTCTTGAATAGGTACTTATTTTGAATAACAAGTACTTTTGAACATACTTTGTGTGTTCTATATAGTATGAATGTGTGTAGCATGAATGCAATCTAGACATACTATATTCATCATGTTGTCATAATTAAATGACCTACCATCGTCAGTTGAGTCGCTTCACTGGCATTCACGAATTCTCTCCTGTGGCCTCATGTGATAGTAAAATGTCCAGCAAATGCGCACTTCAGAATCTTGCCAGAAATAATGGCCATCCAGGTACTTTGTGCCTTCTCTTTTATGAGTACCATGAATTCGGACATACTACTCTTGTCATATACTTTTTATCACCTACTAAAGTGTGCAATTTTGGATGTAACCTATGTTCTGTATAGGATGAATATGGGTAGTATGAACAAGGCTGGGTAGGTTACTTTTAAAATGTATTTCACTACAGATTACAAAATACATGCTTTAAAAAGTAATTTGTGACGTATTTCGTTACATTACTCAAGTTTAGTAACTTAATCTAAATACTTTAGAATACTTTGGAATACTAATAAGTGTGGAACAAACACAAAAAAGGTAATTGCAAGTTTTTATCTCACAATTCTGACTTTTTCCCTCAGAATTGTGAGATAAAACAATTGCGAGTTATAAAGTCAGAATTATGACATATAAAATCGCAATATTGAGAAAAGTCAAAAATAATATGAGATATAAACTCACAATATTGAGAAAAGTCAGAATTATGACATACTAAATTCACAATTGCAAGAAAAAAAATTACTATTGCAAGTTTATATCTCCTAATTCTGACTTTATAACTTGCAATTGTGAGTTTAAATCTCGCAATTCTGAGAAAAAGAAGCCATAATTGTGAAATGCAGACTCCCAACTGTGAAGGGAAAAAACAAATTGTGAGAAAAAGATGCAGTGACCTTTTTTACGATTATAAAATGACTCACAAACAACTATCACAAAACATGAAAACAGTCGAAAACATGAAACTTAACTCCGTTTTTTCAGACTGTCAGAGTCAGAGAATTGCCAATTGCTGTTTAAATGACATTAAAATTCAAAGTAATCACTTTGGTAATCTAAAATACTTTTCAGATGTAACTGTAATCTGATTACCACCCATTTAAAATGTAACTGTAATGAAATACAGTTACTCAAATTTTGTATTTTAAATACGTAACTAAGTTACTTGTATTTCGTTACTTGATTCCAAAGAAATCTTTTCTCGAACCGTTATTGTTATAGTTGTGGTGTGAACACTGCCAGTCTTTTATATGTAGAATGATGTTCAGATAGTTATTGTCCTTGGTGGGTGGTGGGGTATTGTAGCTGAATGAGTTTTAGCCCCAGACGTTATTTAAAACGATATTAATTCTTTGGCGACACATCACGCGGATATGAAAAGCACGTCCGTCTCTGGCTCAGTGCCAGCCAAAGTGCGAAAACACCTTTGAATTTAGCAGTGACGCACTGAACGTTCTAATCACACCGGTGCGATCGTACATATCAAAGGGTTAAAATCGATGGCATTTCGGGGGTGGAGGGGGGACAAATTGAAACTGAGGGGGCACAAATCAGATCTGATGGGGCAATGCCTCCTTTTGCCTCCTCGTGGCACTGGGCCTGTCCCCAACACTGCCTACTGTATAGTTTAGTGTCTTTTTGCCTGTAACTCATTGTTTATGTTTGAAAACGTATTGCGTTTTATGGGTTTTTCTTTCCCAGAAGCTGCTGCTGAGATATAACTCACCAGGGCTCCTTCCTCCCACTGAACAATCAGAGCAGTGTTCCCACTGAGTTATACCATTATCTACAATTTGCTTCATCTCCACCATATACCAGAGGGATTGTGACTAGAGTGAGGTAACACATTTCATGTGTTGTGATTGGATTTGGTGAACATACATGTCTTGAACCTTGGACATTTACAGAGAATAAAATTTTCTTTTGACGTCTTCAGTATCCATACTAGCATTTAAAAGTGTGGGCATTTAGCCATTCTACTAATTAACCATAAGTAACTTTGCAACTACTAACTCTCATTAGAGTATTAGTAGACTGTGCATAATACCAGCAAACAATTTATTTTGATGCTCCCCCAACAGACATTCTACTGACTATAAGAAACTTTGCAACTGCAAGTCAACTTATTCTACTAACCTGAACCTAACAGTCTACTAATAGGGTACAACGGGCTAAAGGCGTACCGGAGTAAAAGGTACATTCAATTTTACTTTCCTCTAAACCACTAGATGGCTCAAAAACTTGCAGCACTTTCGAAAACATCCGATTTTCAAGATGCATGTGGAAATTTGGCTGAAGTTGGGTGTCCATCTTAGAGATAATCACCATATTCATAATGAAACCATCATATTTAGAAATATGATATTAACCATATCATAAAATATATTTATTGTTACTACTGTAAAGCTAAATTAAACTAAACTATGGGCTTTCATTAAATGATTTCAGAATAATAATTTTGTTTCTATATTTTAAAATATATTTCTATATGAACATATTTTTAATGACAGTATATTTATTGAAAAAAAATAATTCTTTTATTTATCAAAAAAAAAAAGAAAATAGTACAAAGTTTGCTAAAGTGATTATCTTGAACAAGGATTAAATTAGACATCATTCAAAAATACACAATTTTCCTGCAATCATACACTATGGGGATAGTGAAAAGGAAATTTTTCGTAAGATGTGCCTTCAGCCCCTTTGTACCAATCTGTTATAAAAGTTAATTAACATGTAGTTGCAAAGTTAGTAGAATGTACAAGGTGAACTATCGAAAGTAATTCATTCCTGTGAAGGTCTGTAGTGCCACATGATGCTTCAGAAATCAATCTATTATGCTGATTTACTGCTATTGTTTCGTGTATGTCCTATTTAGTTCAGTTCTGTCATGTCTGCTCCTGTCCCCGTTAGTCCATGATTAGTTTATTGTGTTCAGTCCCTTGACGGTTATTGTTTGGTTATTTTTTACGATTCTTTGATAAATAGAAAGTTCAAAAGAACAGCATTTATTTGAAATCTATTATAATATATTATAATCTCAATATGATGTATTTACTGTCACGTTTGATCAATTTAATGTGTCCCTGCAGAATGTATGGACTAATTTCTTCCAAAAAAAAAAAAAAATCTTGCTGACCCACATTTTTGAACTTTATTCAGTGGGAGGTCTCCTACCTTCCTTCCTTTTCTCATCCTTTCTCTCACCTTTCCGTTCAGTTTTCTCCACCTTCCTAATGTGTGTCATCCATTTAGAATAAACAGCAGACTTCAATGGCTCAGCACTTTCTCCCTTCCTCTCTTTCTACCTCTCTCTCTCTCTCTCTCTGTCTTTCCACACTCCCATAGATGTTTACGGATTAAGCTTTATGCTAATTGCCTCCACCCAGCACTGTCTTCCTCTGTTTTCCTTTTACTTATTCTTTCCCTGCTTCCGTTCTGTGCTTTTTTCCCCCTCCAATCTTTCCTTCCAAGTCCCTCAGGAACAGATTACAGCTGACGCTCTTGCCATAGAGAGCAGCCTGGTGATGCCTAGAATGGATTTGGAAGAGCAGGCAGTTAGAAAAAGTATTTGGACTTTCCTGAGCTAAATCTTAATACCATCTTCTTCAAGCTACATTTGTCAGTGTGAGTGGGTGTGCTGCATTTGTGTGGTTTGTGACCTGTTCGGAAGTGTCCCTGAGCTAAGGACACACTTACAAAGTCTTAATCAGAAGAGGCTCTCCCTAGGCGCAGTGATCAACCTCTCAAGAGAGTGTGTGCTCAGTGAACACATTTGAGGAGAAACGAACCTGCATCCGGCCTTTAGCGTCTTCCACTGAGACTTCACAGAGAACTGAAGTATTCACTCCCTAATCCCTAAACAGACACAGTCTGCTTCTAAAGTAGACATTAACATTTAAATTTGTTCCAGTCTTTACATGAAATACAGATGACTTTTAGTGTGCCTGAGTAAGTGAATGAAAGAGGAGAGACTGTTTTTCATGAGCAGCAAATTCATTGCTTCGCATGACACTTTAATTTTGTATTTAATTTCTATTTAGTTTATTATTACAATGTGTATTGGGTGAAATGCGATTCTTTCAAATAGCAGCATTCATAGATATTCCTAATTGTATTTAATTTACAAAAAGGGTTTGAATTTAACCTTTTCACTCGCCAGTCAAGTTGACTTCTAGATTTTTAAGTTACGAGCCATTCAGAACTTACTAGCCAAAACAAAAATATCGGAATTGTATTGCGTTCTGCTTTATGACAGTCAATCACTGTTTGCAGAGCAGCTAGTGCAGCAGCAGAAGCTATTTTTATTATTACTATTATTTTAATTTATTTTTTTTTATTATTATTATTACTATTATAATAAAAAGCTAGAAATTTTTCCACCATTTTGAATTTTCAGAAAAAAACTTTTTAAACTCCTCCTAGAGCGTTGCTCCAATTTTCACCAAATTTGAACCAGATCATCTTCAGACCATGCTGGAAGAAAAAGAAAAAAAATGGAATTCAAGTTGATTCGTCAAACCTTTCTCGAATAACGCATGAACAAATTCTATGAAGAACATGCCAAAATGGCTGTTAGGCTATATCTCCGCAATGCTTTAGCATATTTAGACCAAACTTGGTGTGTGTTATGACAAACATGACCTGAGGATACCTGCAGAGTTTTGGCACAGTGCCACCTAGTGGTGAATATATTTGAAAAATGGCTATTTTTTCTTATAACTTCTGAACAGTTTGACCAAAAATCACAAAACCCTCTTTAGATTCGGCACAGATGCTGAATCGAACGATACCCAGTTTTCCAATAACGGTGATATTGAATTTTGTTGTAAAATGCTGTTTTATAGAAGTATTATCGTATTGTCACAAAACCTGGTATGTGTCATGGCAAAATTTATAAAATTATAATGAAATAAAAAATTATGATGACATTTCTCTTAGTGCTTTTAAAATTAATTTTGCCTATTGTAACGAAACTGGTCTTAATAGATTTACTGGGTCATGCCGAGAACATAGATTACAATTTTGCCATAGTCAGTCGAACTTCCTGTCTACCATTTTGATTTTCTTTTAAATCTTTCTTTTTCAAACTCATCTTAGATGTTCTTCTGATTTTCACCAAATTTGACTCATTCGATCATCTTCAGACCAAAAAAATTATAGATTTTGTGTTGATAATTTTTTATCGTATACCGCCTCAATAAATTTGATGGTGTGATGCCAAACTGCATCTGAGACTGTATCGCTGGAAAGATTTGATATACTTTGTGTGTAGTTGTCACCCAACACTGGCCACAGCACAATTTTGTGTCAGCGCCACCTCTTGGTCAATAAGAAATTATGCCACATTACAAGAGATTGTTTCAAATATTTTGCTTAAAATCATGTCCAAATGTCTTTACTCATTTTTGCAGTTGGTCTGATGCTCACTGCCTTGATTTTTAGCTCCATGCTCTGCCTTTGTGCTGCTTGGCCCCTTAATTTATGCTTGCAGTTATTTTCATAATTATTACTATTGTTTTATATATTTCTTGAGTTATGAGTGGAATTGAAAACTGGCTCAAATATGATAAATAAAGATTAATATGTTTCTAAAGCTGTGTACATAAATACCTTTATGTTATAGATTCTGTCGGTACGCCAATGTTGTGTTTCAGAATATATGCAAACGAACAAAAATGAATGCATAAACATTATGAATGCCAATTAGATTGGTCTATATTTTTTATTAACTGAAAATATTTCCTATTCGGCACCATTTAAAATTGAATAAAAATGTATTTAAATGCAGCATTTATCTTTGTGTGCCATCTTGAATGAAAATTCTTTGCCCTATAAAAGATATGCAAAGCTGCGTCACTGCATTTCCATGCCAATGAAGGAGCTATGGTAGGAAGCTCAATATAGGGTTTGACACAGAACTTGTCTGTTTGGTTATTTGGAACTGTTGGTATATTACTGAATTAGGACCTTCTGAATGCTTGTGTGTTAGTGCTTTGTAATGTTTCCTGTATTCTACTGTAGTCACGAAGAGAAGTCCATATAACAGCAGGGGTTTAGTGCTGTGTTTTAACAGACTGATTAAAATGGAAGAGGTCTGTCCTCTCTGCCAGTGCAGTCTCCATCCTTCACTGGACATGCACTATTAAAATTATAGCATTCACATTTGCCAAAAAGGAAAGACGTTCGTTTATGCTCTACCCTTGAGTAAGACCCAAAATTTCTTCAAAGACATCACAAAGACTGCAGTAGCAACTTTTTTAATGGGCAAACACAAACACATTTAACTCTTATTCTTACCCTCTTGGAAACCTTTTTGCATTATATATATATATATATATTACATATTTGAAATATTTTAGAAAGTGTAAAGATTTATTTAATTTATATATATATATATATATATATATATATATATATATATATATATATATATATATCTGCTATTTTATTTTATTAAGCCAATTTTAAATTAAAGGTAAAATATGTAAATTTATTATTTTAAAATATCCAAAAACCACTTGCACAGTGTTATATATTTCATTCAGCTGTGTACTAACATTATCCTAAATATTTCCAAAAATATGTAAATTCAGAGAATTTCACAATTTTAAATAGTGCCCCGTCCCTCCCTTGTCACTTGTCGGCTGTCAGTGATGTAATGTCTGCGTTATCCCTGGTTTCTGCTTGTGCTGCACAGTAACCATGGCAACGGACAGCTGTGTAACCTCTAGTAGCGCTGTTGTTATTTCGTTCAAACATTATGGACCATGGCAAGCAAAGTTTGGGACAAAAGGAGAAATAAAACGAGGATCAATAACGGCGTGGTGTTTCCAAGATGGCGAGAGCTTTGCGACAAACTTTGACTTGACAGAGACGGCTCTCTTGCACGTTATAGATGTTAGCAAATATAGGCTACATAAGACTAATCAATGTTATATAGCTCAACACGACGAAGTGTAAGAATATCATCAGCATGATAATCTAATGTTGATCTAGCTTACTGTTAAGTTTCATACAGTCAACAAACTAATATACAGAATAACATTACAACTTTCAACACACTCAAATACAGTTTAGTATGATCGTGTAACGTTAGATCAAGTGAAACAGCGCTGCGTCACCTCACAGTTTTAATTCATCAAATAAACTGACCTGTATGAATAGTATTTCAGCATTTGCGTGTAGTTTGGTAGAATGAAATGTCCTCGTTTTTTTAAATCCCCTCAGACTCGCATGTAACACTGATATCTGTCTCTCATTCGTTCTCGGCCATTCCCTGCTTCATACCACAGTCATGTTAAAAACATGCATTCACTCATCCATAAACATTATTTCCCCATAAATATTATTAGATCCATCGGCATGACGACAAGTTATATATATATATATATATATATATATATATATATATATAAAGCCAGTTTTAAATATTTTAGAAGACATTTTTGAATATTAATTTTAAATATTTTAGAAAGCTTACAGATTTATTTTATTTTATTTTGCCTGTCACTTTTAAAGGATATTATAGAAAGATAAAAGTTGACAAATTTGAGACCATGCAAAGGAGAAAACTGACAGACATTCATACACTTAAGGCTCTAGGGTCTCAGTTGACTATAATCACCTCTGACAGACTAGAAAACCTGGTTACATTTTAAAAAAAAATAAATCGCTTCATGTAACTCTTCACCTCATGGTCATCTCTTAGTTCTCTGTGTGTCTTTGTCCTTTCCCAGATGTTTTGCATGTCTGTGACTCTTCTCTGTCCAGCATCACCACTGGATGTCATAGTCATAACTCCACTGATTAAAATGGCTTTGACTCAGTGCCTAGAAAGAAAATCCTCCACCGCATCAATAAGTGCGCTGGCGGCAGAGCAACACGCAAATAGAAGCGTCACAGGCCATGACTAATTCAAACTTGCTGTGGGTTATAAAACCTTATTATAACACTGATTTGAATTAGGCGACTGGTGAAGGAATCAGAGCCCCATTCAACCTGTGTGCATACTGCCGGTGCTCAGATAGCTAAATGTTTCCCCACTGAACTGAGGCACCGATGGAGAAAAGCAGGAGAGAGGTATTAAATCAGTATTCACAACTTGTTTAAAGGGTGTTTTTAGAGCATCCCTGTCCTTTAAAAAGCGGTAAAAAGCTGCTGACGCAAGTCAGTTTCTCGGTTTTCTGTCTAAGTTGAATGAATTTTGTTTTTATCAGCTCAGACATGAATATGAGAGAAATATGATGAATTGAGTGTGAAAAAAGGGAGAGGAATAGAGGTGGGGCATATAAATAAAGTGAGGAAATTTATTCTGTATTACAGGTGACATTTGAGAGACTGATGTGGATGATTTAAACCAATAGTAGCAACTGACAAGCAGAAATTGTTTTAATTTACCTTGTCCTCCTTGCCTAATGCTATCAGGGACAATTATTATCATTCTTCAAAATCGAAAAATTGGCTCCCTTCTAAATTAGTGACAGTGAATTTGAATTGTCTCTTGTCTGTCTGTCCTCATATTGTTCTGTTGCTCTATCTATCCGTTAGTCCTTCAACATTCTATCATTCTAACGATGTGAACTTTGCATTTTTCATTCTTCACAATTATCAAATTGGAATTTGCTGGAATTTGCCCTGTTTGCTTCCTCAATTCAAATTCAGGTAGCACTTTGATTAAAACTGTAACATTTATGTAAGCTCACAATATTGTAACCAGTGTTTTATTGTGTTAATATCTGTTACTTTAAGTGACATGTGTGTTTGTGGTACAGAGTGTAAATAAGGACTCTCTCTCTCTCTCTCTCTCTGTCTCATCTGTCGCTTTAAGGAAGCATGAGGCAGGTTTAATTTTTTAACGCTCCAGACCACAACAGCACCCAGTGAGGAGAGAGAGGGAGAGAGGGAGAGTGGGAGAGAACAGAAAAGGGGGAGGGAATAGAGGAATGAGAGGGGTGGGTGTGAGGACATGAAGAGGAGGAGGGATTTTGAGTGATCGGAAAAGAAGGAGGGTTCTGAGTGACAGAGAGGGAGGGCAGAAAAAGGTAAGGGGAGGGTTTACAAAGAGATGGAAAGAGAGAACGAGGGAGTAAAGCAAAGCATGTTGCCAGTGTTGGCTCCGTAACTCACTGTGAGCGGGGACGGGAGGGAGAGCAAAAAAGAGAGACGGAGAGTCACACATTCACACACTCTCTCAATCACTCTCATACACACACACACACACACACACACACACACATAAACTCTCTCATTCTCACACATATTCAGAGGTGCCTTGCTAAGGAGATTCTGTTACTCTCGCCTGCAGGGGTGAGAATACTTTCAGCAGTGAAAACAGAAGACAGGAGTGCTGGGACAGACCTGAAGGGACCTTCTTTAAACGGGACCTTTACAGCATGTGAAGCCGGACGAACAGATATGTGCAGCATCTATCCTTAACATTCCTCCATTTCATCCCTCCATCCGTGCCTCCCTCCCACCTCTCCTCTCAAGTGGTGTGAAGGACACGGAGCTACGGGTTCCTCAGCGCTCGCCGCCTGGTTGCCTTACGGGAGTCTGGGGGAGGCTTGGTGCTCCCCTCCGCTCTCCTGCACTCTCATTCGTACATGAATGTCACCTCTGTCTGCAGAAGCCGCTGGAATTTACAAACCCTCTCTCGGGAGCTTGGGGAGAGGGAGAAAAGGGGAATGTCAGAAGGGCTGAGAAGGGAGAGAACTTCCGATTCCTTTCATCCTTATCCATCTGATCACCCTCAGATATGAGGTCCAAGGTTGACGACACCAGTTTTTGACTTTTGCTGAGCTTGTCTGTCTTTGTTTTTCTGTTTTTGCAATCACAGTGTCATGGATGCGATACTTCGGAATCAGGTAATGGAGTTTCACTGAGATTGTCTCAGGATATTTTTTGTCTTTTCTCCGTGGGATCTGTATTTTTTTTTAGCTTTTTCGTTTTGTGCATCCTTCTCTGTTTTATGGGGATCCCACTGATATTTGGAACCATATGGATAAAACACTCTCAGAGTGATTTCTGATCCGGGTGATTCCTAAAGATCGATCCCAAACTAAACTGTTGAAGGGACGTGAGAGGCCAGGGATTCTAAGAGCTCGGATTTGCAGGGAATAGAGCAGGACAGAGAAAGGATGGTGCTGCTGTGATGGCTTACTTTTTTCCAGAATTCCAGTACGACTCCATGGATCATCTGCTGCCACTTTTCCAGTCCATATGCTGTGCAACGAGACCTGAAATACAACAAACAATCCCAAAAACAGCTGCCATTCATCAGGATCACAACATCAGGAATTCTGCATTCCGGGGACTATTTTGATCACCAAAGAAACAAATATAGTTTATTGTGAACTTCACAAGTGTTTTGCCCCTCCCCCTCTAAACCAAGCCCCTTTTTTGTTCTGCATCCATTCTCGCCTTGCTTATTGTGGGAGACCCCGCTGTACTCCGAACATCTGCCATCTCCTGCTCCTCTCCTACGTGGCCCTGGGTGATCGGACAGGTGGGCGGCCCACTGACGCCCTCTGCGCCCCACGGGTGAGCAGGGCACAGCAAAATGGCTGCCCTCGCCAGCTCGCTGATCCGACAGCGCAGGGAAGTCAAGGACCCCCAGGCCAACCGGCAGGTCTCCAACAAACGCAAGCCTTGCCCCAAGAGCAACAAGTCGCTCTGCCAGAAACAAATCCTCATCCTCATCTCCAAAGTCCGGCTTTGCAGCAGTCGAGGAAGAAAGCTCGAAAAAAGACCCGGTGAGTTGTTCAAAAACTCCCTAAAACCAATCTTCAAATCTTCCAAATTCTGCTGTAATCTAAGTCTATCCATTTCCAACGAGTTCAAATAGTGAGGGTGGCATTAGCAAAACATGCATAAATAGAACTGACATGGACATAAGTAATCTCTTTGAGTTATGACATGTTGACTAATGAAATATTGGTTTTGAAGGACCTCTGAGATCGTGGTAGCTCACAAATGAGGTCAAGATCTTTTTTGACTGTTCAAAAAGTATCAAAACTAAACCAACCCTGGGTTATCCTTGTTGTTGGCATGACATTTTCCAAATGAAATAAATCATTTACTCACCATCAAGTCAATGTATGGCTTTCTTTTATCTCTGGAACACAAAAGAAAATATTTTGACAAAGTTCAGTCTTTTTTTCTCTCCATTCATTTGAAGTCTGTGGGGTTCAATCTTGTTTTATTGAAACAGTTGAAACATTGTTCAAAATATCTTTTGTTTTCCACAGAAGAAAGTAAGTCATACAGGTTGGGAACGAAGTGAGTGTTTGGTTGATCTATCACTTTAAGAATGGACATTTCCTCTGTGTGATAGTCTGTATGAGTGAATGTTATCTTTGAGACTTTGAAGGTTGACTGTCGTCTAGTCTCTACTGAAGAGTGTTTGTTGATATAGTGAGTCCGGGACCCAGAGCTGCACATGTCACTTTGTAATCGTTCTGATCATTTCGCTGCATGTCTCTGTACTGCTTTTGACAACACCTGTTAATTTACGGTCACCGATGAACCTGATACACGCTGCGTTCTTTTGCACGCACATAAAAACGTCACAGCCTCATTTACGATGAGTGGTTCCAGTCTTTCCCTCCCCTCCGTCTCCCAACCCACTGCTAGAGACCATGTGTTTGTGGGTGTCTTTGTGTGTGTTGTGTTTACATAATTAACCCTCAATGAGACATTTACCCTCTCTGATAAATGAATAATAAATCATTTCACTGAAGAGGCAGGTATAGGACTTGAGGCTTTTATTTGAAGATATCATGAGAGAACAGATGTGAAACAGAATCGCATCAGACTGTTTTTGTGTGTTTTTTCTGAGGGATCAGTGATGCATTTTGCAAAGACTTTTTCCCCCTTTGAATAAAATCAATTAAGCTTTATGAATCATTTTATATATATTTCTAAGGATGAAACAAAAGCATAATTTTGCCCCTACATACTTTTACAGATTTTTGCTATGGAAGTGGACAATTGATAAATTGACATCTACATTTTAGCAGATGCTTTTTCCAAAGTGACTATCCCAAGAATTTTGTCTTAAGAGCCACAGTATTAAGTATAAACTACATTAGTATAAAAACAAGAGCAGAAATTAGGAGATTGAGGATTGGAAGTGATTTTGTTAATGGATGAATGAATATGATTTTGTAGCTTGCATTTGACATAGTACTAGTAGAGTTTTATTGTTTCATATATATGTTATATAATATATATATGTAATATATATATATATATTCTGTTTTCATTTTAATTTCAGTTTAAGTGTTAGTCATTTAGTTGTGTTTTTGTAATTTGTTTTTAAATAATTGTTTATATAGTTTTTGATTCTTAAAGGGGTGGTTGATTATGATTTCACTTTTTTAAATTGTAGTTAGTGTGTAACGTTGCTGTTTGACCATAAACAACATCTGCAAAGTTACAATGCTCAAAGTTCAATGTAAAGGGAGATATTTTCTTTTAAAGAAATTGTTTTTAAGGACTACAACAAATGGCTGGTAGGGACTACAACGAGCTTCTTCCTGGGTTAGTGACATCACTAACCCTAAAATTTATACATGACCCCTTTATTTCAGTTTTTTTTTTTTTTTTCAGTACATCAAGTTAAAGCTGTTTCAACTTGATTCACTATGGTAAACCTATCATAAGTGTTTATATTTTAGACCTGTCTGGATGGTTTTCGCGGGAAATTGTGTACATGCCCGTGTGTGTCTTGAGTCTCGTCATAATAGAGACTCGTGAATAGAGAAAAGTTGCTCCGGATACTTTAATTTTGGACTAGATAACGGACTAGATCAATGATCGCCAATTTGGGGTATGTGTACCTTGGGAGATACTTAATTAGATACTATATTCCCTTTTTTCTAGGGAATTTTACTATTTCACCCCCATTTCCTTTAAAAAAAGTCTATTTTGCACTAGGTACACAAAATAGTTCCTCTCAGGACCTTTTAGACAAAAATGCCCCCATTGAAACCCATTAAAATTGCAGTTTTTAATCCATGGGCCATTTAATAATAAAATGTTGCAATCTTTGTTTGTAGGCTTTCATTTTGTTGGCAAGGCTTAACAAAAATTAAATTTTCACTTTTTTTTTGTTTACCAGATGGTGCCATTTTCTCAGGTTTGGCTTATAAAGCAAATACTCACTTTATCCTTGTTTTCTGCTTATGCATGTTATAGAGCCAATTGCATAAATTATGCAGCTGTAATTGTGTGGATGTGTTGGTATGCATGACACTGTTGTTTGTATGTGTGTAATAAAACAATTGTGCATGTGTATGCGTGTGTTTTTAATGTTTGAGAGAGAGAAATTCTTCTGCAAATCACAAATCCAACCACTGTGCACCAGTGGAGTTTTCTCTGTATAGTGGACTTTTTTATTTATCTTTATAAAAGAAAAACAAGACCCTTATTCCTCGTCTGGGATCGTGTAGAAGGCTTTGAAGCTGCACTGAAACTGCAATTTGGACCTTCAACCCATTGAACCCCACTGAAGTCCACTAAACAGAGAAAAACCCTGGAATGTTTTCCTCAAAAACATTAAATTCTTTTTGACTGAAGAAAGAAAGATATGAACATCTTGGATGACATGGGGGTGAGTAAATTATGAGGAAATTCTAATTCTGAAGTGAACTAATCCTTTAATATATACAGTAATATATTAACTGATTGGTAGGAAATATGTTAGTATGTTTTCATTTAAAAGTGAAGAAATGGTAATGGTGATTTTTAATAATAACAATGGTAATCCTGATGAAGGTATTGATGAAGGAGTAGTGGATAGATAAAACAAGAAAAGTTTGGAAACTGAATTATACTCTCAAACCTGGACTCATACAGTATATCGAGTCATTCACAAATCCACTCTCCTGAGGGTCCCATCTTTCCTTAGGGCCCAGCTGTGTGTGTGTGTGTGTGTGTGTGTGTGCCACCAGGGTGGGATATTTATGACACATGTATCTCAAGTAAATCACAGCAATCGTCATGGAAACCATACTCCCGTAACACAGCATCTGCTGCCGCAAAGTGCCTCATGCCAAGCGGTAATTACGTCTATGAAAAATGGTGGCAGTTGGTGGTATTTGGCGCAGTAAAGGAAGAAATGTTTTCTGTCAGTTTGGGGTGATATGTATAGTTTGGGCTGTTGCAGTAAAACTCACATCCTGTGCTTTTGTTATGCCAACGGTGACTGGATGATTTTGCTTGCCTTTTGATGGAGAGGATCAGAGAGAGAGAGAGAGAGCACTTATATAGTGTTACCTCTTCAAAAGCACAGTTTCACCTGTCAGCAAAAAACTAGAGAGAGAGCTGCTTAGTGCATACTTCATGGAGTGCTGTCTACTTCTGTAGTTCCCTTTTCTTGTCTGATTCTGAATAAGAGAATCTTACACAATCTTCAAATCATCTTTCTTTTTATTTCTGCTGTCTTTTTCTGTCCTATTAAATCTGTTGTCCTTTGGGTTGTCCACTAAATAAAGTTTCACTTCTTGAAATAATTATCTGTTGAAATAAATCTTGTGGCTTAGAGGAATGGTTGTTGTTTTCAGTGCAAGGGGTCAAATTGATGGACATTTTTACATGTATATCAGTAACTAGAACATTTCTTTGGCCAATTTTGTCTCAGTAAGTTAATATACTTAAATTAGAGAGAATGTGCTAAAAAACTACCTTTATATATATATATATATATATATATATATATATATATATATATATCTATCAGCCAATCACATGGTAGCGACTGCAATTAGTCATGTAGACCTGTGCTGCGTTCCAATTCACCTATTTATACTATGCCCTAAAAGTATGTACTGTTTTTGTGAAGAAAAAGTACATACTTTTGATAGCATCTATCGGAAGAGCAGGCAAGCTTTGGGACATACTACTTCATCATAATTGCGTCTTTAATGGGCCGCTCTGTCTCTTAGTTATGTGCATCCTGTCACCGTTTAAACTGGCCTGTCAATCATCTTGTCACAGTTAAAATCCTCCACATTCAATTTAATTTTATTTCCTACAATTTCAGTGAGAAATGAAGTCGCACGCTGATCTGCCAGTCGTGGGTCTTTCATGCCGAGAAATCTCCTTGTGTTTTCAATTTGCATAATAATCCATTTAAAAGTTAATGACCAAACGTACCATTACAAAAGTTCACAATGCTGGTTCGAGACTGGTTCGAGCTTATAGAAAGCCAACAGTAACTTAAATAACAACTCATTACAACCAAGGTCTGCAGAAGGGCATCTCTGATCGCACAATACGTCGATCCTTGAAGCAGATGGGCAACAAGAGCAGAAGACCACACCAGGTGCCGCTCCTGTCAGATAAGAACAGGAAACTGAGGCTACATTTTGCAGGCTCACCAAAATTGGACAATAGAGGATTGGAAAAACATTGCCTGGTCTCGATTTCTCCTGCTACATTCAGATGGTACGTCAGAATTTGGCGTAAACAAAATGAAAGTATGGGTCCATCCTGCCTTGTATCAATGGTTCATGCTGCTGCTGGGGGTGTAATGGTGTGGGGATATTCTTGGCACATTTTGGGCCCCTTAGTATCAATTGAGAAGCCTTTAAACTCTGGCTATTTCCAGCAGGATAACACACCATGTCACAAAGCTCAAATAATCTCAAATTGGTTTCTTGAACATGGCAGTGAGTTGTTTTTTTTTTTTGGGGGGGGGGGGGGGTTGAGATAAAAGATCTAAATAGAGTTTAGAATCTCATGATGTTGACTGTATGACTGATTAAATCTGCATCAGTATTCTTGAAGTGTTGTGTCAGGTGAGATTAACAGAAATTAATGACCACCGATCACCAATCACAATATCCCACTCAGCATTAAACAAGGTCATCCGTCCGCATCCCCCCATCCAAACACTGCAGCAGAACACACACATCTTGAGCTGTGAGTTCATTTGTCACTTTTAAATAGTGAAAGGGATTTTAATCAGGAAACTGTAATGATGCAAAGTGTCCCAATCAGAGACTCTTCACACACGCACGCACACATTTTTCACCCATAGGACAAGCGAAGTATGATGCTTTTGCAAAGATTATCCTTTTAGCTCAAGCATGTGTGTGTGTGTGTGTGTGTGTGTGTGTGTGTGTGTGTGTGTGTGTGCGTATGTGTGTGTGTGTGTGTGTTAGGCGACAGGAGGACAACTAGCAATTGATAACGGATATTTGTATGCGTTGCGGTGTTTGCAGATCGTTGGAGCACTTCATTGTTACTGGGTGATTCATTCGTCCGCACAGTCTGCCTCTTATTAACACCCTCTGATTCATCAATAATACTCTCCTGTCCTGCTCTCCTCTTTTCATTCATCTCTTTTCCAACACTGTCCAATACAATTCCTAATCTCACCCAGGACCGTTGCCACACTCTCCTTCTTTCTCATTATCTTAGTGTGTAGCATCTCTTCTTATTGTGTGCCTGTCCTCTTATTCATGCTCTCCTGTGTTTTCTCTCTCCGCATTCTTTCAAGTCTAAAGTTGTAATGATGTCGAGTGGGTAGGGCTGTTTGTCTCGTGTTGACAGCGGCACAGATAGTCATTGTGAGTGTATAATGGGGAAGTTGCCTGCACTGTTTCTGGGCTATTGTCCTGCTGTTACGGGGCAACTGTAGACTACTGCCTTCAAGCTCATTCTGTTTGGCTGTTAGTAGCCCAGGTGAGATGTATTCACCTATTGTCTTTCTCTTTACTGCATTGTGCGCTCACAGATTAACAGCTTTACTGTAATGAGGTGATTTGTTGATCTGTGTGTGCTTGGTCATCATATTTTTCCCTGCTTTATATGAATAGAATCCCTTTACAATAGAGTCTCATTTGTTAACAATAGTTAATGCATTAACTAACATGAACTAACTATTTTTACAGCATTTTTTAAACCTTTGTTTGTGTTAGTTAATGTTAATGCTAGTTCACAGGGCATTAAATAATATTAAAGAGGACCTATTTTGATTTCTTTTACGTTTAACTTTCTTTAGCTTAAGCATGAAAAAACGTCTGCAAAGTTACAAAGCACAAAGTCACTTCAAATGGAGTTGTTCTCTATATCAGTGCGCACTGTTTCTGAACTCCCTGAAACGCCTCCATTGTAGTCTTGAGTTTTCCTCTGGGAACGAACATGTCATAATATTCCTCATTTAAATAATTCCCGCCCAAGGCCTATGCAAAATATGAGACATGGTTGAGTTAGAAGTGGATTGAAATTCGCACTTATGGTAAGGGGCGTCACATTTCCAAAACACACTGGAAGCGATGGACCAATCACAACACACTAATCCAGCCGACCAATCAGAGCACACTGTGCTTTTCAGAAGGCGGGGCTTCATAGAGATAGAAACTAAACAGACCGTTACTGACAGACTGGGAAGAGAGGTGCTGCAACAATATCAAATAAGGTTTTTTTTAACATTAAATCATGAAAACCTATTCTAGTAGAGCCAAAAAAAAACAAAGAAAGGGCATAATAGGTCCCATTTAACAGATACAGCATTTGATTTATTATTTATGAACAATACTTCTACAGCATCTATTAATCTTAGTTAATGTTAACTAAAATAGTTTTATTGTAAAGCGTTTCCATATGATTAAATCAGTGACATCTGTGTATTTACGGAGTGTCACTGTCACAAATCTAAAATCTTCTGTGAGGGTTGTGATAAAAGAATTTGATGACAGTCCTTTATGAAAGGACTCTCATATGCCATAATGTATAGCCTATAGTGTGAGTTTATGGGATTTAGTGGTGTTTTATTGAATAGTGCTTTTAAATCTGTTATTGGAACATGAATAAATGTTAATGGTGGCCTGAAACTCTACAACATCCATCATAAGCTCTGCTGTTTGATAGATAGTGTTTCCTCCTCCTCTTTATTTCTTTCTGTCACTGTTTTTTCCATCCCAGGATAGTGGTAGGTCACTGCCTAGCACTTTGTTTTATATTGATTGAGTGCTAGATGTTTTTCATCAGGCACATTTAAATTAAACTGGGGAACCAGAGTCTGGGTGACCTCCTTGCTTCTCATAAAAAAGCGTGTTTGTTACATTGTTATTTTAAATGTGTGTTTTGGTAATTTTCTGTAGTAAATTTAGTCTCCTACAAAACAAATTATGTCCCACAGAAAGATTCAAAATGTAAACCTCAAAGAAGTTAAACCTGTTGGAATTTTTTTTACCAGTTAGTGACATGCTTAATTTGATTTTATTCACAATATTCATGTTGCTTTTGTAATATCCTAGAGAGTTATAGTTTTAAAGGGATAATTCTGTCATAATCTGTCATTTACTCACCCTCATGTTGTTCCAAATTTGCATAACTGACTTTCTTTGGTGAAACACAAAGTAAGATATTTTGAAAAATATTTAAACTGTTTTCTGAAATTCAATGAAATCTGATAAAAGAAAAAAAACATTTCTCATATCTTATTTTGTTTAATGCAGAAAAAAGACAGTAATGCAGATTTGGAACTAAACGAGAGTAAAATGATGAATTTTTGATGAAATGTTCTTTTTGCAGAATAATAAAAGATTTTTGGACACAGATCAGCTAACTAAACACAAACTGGTCAATGACAGCAACCAAGAGCCTCATCAATTAAAAAAAAAAGACAAATGCTGGAAATATTACAATGTGCAACCTCATAAGTCAGCATAGCAGCTTCGCACCATATGGTGAGTTTAATTTCTTTATATTTCACAATTTTTGGAATAGAGGATTCAAAAATGAATGTCAGTAAAAAGTATAGCAAGTCAACCAAAATATTTCAGGTCAATCAGCAAAGGCATTTTTTTTTTCCTGCCACTTTTATTGATTATGACAGTTAAGATTTTTGTACCACCACAGAACATATTGGCAGTTTTAATAATAATAATAATAATAATAATAATAATAATAATGATAAATGTATGTTTTGGCAAATTTATGCTTGACAACCATGTCATCAATGTACCTGGTGTCACAGTTATGTCAGACAGGTGGTCTAGGTTTTAGCAAAATGTGTGATTAGTTTACCAGTTACCATGATCTACGGATTGATATGCAAGGAAACATGAATAATGCAAATGTTTCCATTTTCATGTGGGGGAGGGTCATAATTATGAAAGTTAAAATTGAAAGTCACATGACATGTAGCCAAGTCTGGTGTCCCATACTTGGAATTTTTGCTCTGCATTACTCTGCATCCAAGTGCACACACACAGCAGCGAGTGTTGAACATTTTTTCTGTGGCGCCCAGGGAGCGATTGGGGTTAGGTGCATTGTTCAAGGGCACCACATTTGTGTGTAATGAGAAGAGAGCGCTGTTCATTCACTCCCCCACCTACATTTCCTGCCAGTACTGAGACTCGAACCCACAACCTTCCGGTCACAAGTCCGACTCTCTAACCATCTCTGGCTGGGTAAAACCATTATTGTGCCAAAGACAACCACATCATCTACTCAGCCAATGAGAGAAGTGTATACCTGTAGCTCTTCTGTACCCGGAGCTTGATACATATTAACACTTAACAGCCTCTCTGGCAATATTATGTTGGCACTTGTGTCTGTTTTTTCATGCTTTTAGAAGGAGTTGATATGCTGAGATTAACAACACAGAGGAGTGACCTGAATGCCTGACGTGAGAGCATGAACAGGATTTGAATGACGCCCAGACGTGGTTGTAAGCAGGATTCAATATTCTCTCCTTTGTGAAACGGACAGAGACATACTGCTTTTGTTATGTATGTGTGTTTTAGTTGGATTAGTTCGTGGACTCTTAATGTGACCTCGGCGCGTTCCTGCCAAGCTCGCAGAGGGACTGTTGCAGAGGTCACGCGCGTAAACAGAAACGCGCTGAGAGCATCTTCTTTTTATGGTGGTGTAACCCAACACAAGATGACCAACTTAACAAGGGAACAGGCATCAACAATTTAAAGCATCTACAAACACACTGAGAGCATCTTCCTTTTAAGGAGTAGTGTAATCTTAACCCAACATAAGAGAGAACAGATGCACTGAACAATTTAGATCACGCACAAGGCAAAGATTTTGAAAAATTGTACCCATGACCTGAGATTTGGATCGGATCGACCATTCAGATTTGAATTGAGAATGCCTTTTAAATTCAAATTCTGTTCAGATGTCAAATTCTTTTTGAATTTAATTAGCAAACAGGATGCAGAATTCTAATTCGAACATAAAATGCCCTATTAGTCATTTTTTTGAATATTAGCTTTCATGCAGTGTGTAATATAGCTGTTTGTGAATGTAAAAACACCTGCAAAGTTTCAAAAATCAAAGTGAACGATAAGTGGAGTTATTGTCTCCCAAATTTGCAAAATGCCAGCCTGTAGTCTTCACTGGCTGCTTGAAAACAGTGTCTACTTTGACCCTCAAACACTGTAGTTGTAGCTGAGGACTGGAAGAGTTTGGTTTGTGTTATCGACATGTCGAGAAGATGCACTTCACTTTGATGTACTTCAAAAGGATGAGGATTCGGGCTCAGATTGATACAGAAAAACGCCATTGTTGGTATCACTGTGCATCAAGTGCTGAGGAAGCCCCTGGAGCTGAAATTTAGATATTGTAATATGGGTTTCATTTCAGATGTTCATTTAATTTTTTCCCCCCTGACCGATCATTAACTGATAACCGACTGTGTTAAATTAGAATAGAATAAAATTAGAATGGATAAGTGTCTGTAACCAATTAAAAATATAAAAAATATAAGTGATTGCACAGGCGTTAACTGGACAGAAAGTTGTTAACTTGACATCGCAGACTGTTTGTTAAAATAAAGTACAGTTAACAAACACATAGAAAGTTACACTGCTCAATTTAAATAGTCGGTAGTAAAATCTGTGCCTCCCCACTGTGGGCCGCATGTGTAGGACGATATTGGAACATGAGTGTTTTTGTTGGGTTTCAGTTGGCATTTTATTTGAATGATTTTTGATATTGTAGTATGTGTTGGGTAGGTTTACAGAGAGTAGAGTGTCATGCCTGTTTCGATACTAAACAGATATGTAGACATTTATTTCTTCAATATTGAATGCAACTTCATGTGTATTTCCTTTTCTGTAAAAAGGAAGTGGATGTGCATGTCAAGCTATAACTTTGCTTGGTTTACTAGGAAAATATTTAGACAGGATTTGAATCGTTAAATGAAAACTGTATCACTTGACTAACATATCTCACAGATATAATATAGTAGTCACTTTCAGGTGGTTATTACAGTATAATGACTTGCCTTAACACAAATATAGATTTCAAGCACACAGAAAACCTGTTTAGCGCCTTCCCATGAGCCCTCATTCCCCTTTAACAAACACACAGACACACTTGATGCATTTAGAGCACTGTGTCCTAAAATAGAAATGTCATTGTGTTCCAGAGAGGTGTTAGGTTGTTTGGATTTGAGTCTCAGGTTAAATCTCTCTGCGGATCAAATATACAAGCGTAGACAGAAAGACACGCACACATGCATACAAACACTCATACAAGGAAACTCACATGTTGTACATTCCTCTAGAAGTTCACACCTGCTGGGCCGATTAATCTGGTGTCTCTTGTGTGTGTACTTCTGCTCACATTTCAGTTTTACAAGGTAGGTTTTATAACAGGTGTGTTGGGGAAGGGGGAAAACTAACTTTTTTTTGTATTTGCCAGTTGTTCAACAGCCCGTGACTTTGCCCAGGTCATCATACTCTTATAGCTCTCAGATCAAAAAAAATTAACAGACCACCATGGAGTTGACTTGCTATTGTCCTTTATGGTGTGCCTTACCCTGTAAGTAAAAAAAATCTACAGAAAGAAGGAGGTACTGGTAGTTTTCTGCCAAGACATTATCTGTTAATTTTACAGATATTTCCTTCAACCTAAAACACAACCCACATAGTTCAAAACACCTTCATCCATTTTTAAACCAGTCCAACCATCAAAGCATCACTTACAAATTCACAGCATTCAGAAAGTTGCTGTTGGATTTCAAATCGTCTGCTGTAGCTAATGTTCCCAATGTTAGGAATAATCTGAATGTCCTTTCTTATGCGGACTACTGAATAGTTTTCTGCAATAAAATGTAGGTGGACTATTAAAGGGTTAGTTCACCCAAATGAAATATCTGTCATTAATTACAGTTCGTCCTTCGTTCGTCTTCGGAACAAGTATTCCCGTCGCTTCATAACATTAAGGTGGAACCACTTTAGTCACATGACTATTTTAATGAGGTCTTTACTACCTTTCTGGACCTTAAAATTGGTTATGACATTGGGAAGTCCGAATCTCTCAGATTTCATCAAAAATATCTTAATTTGGGTTCCTGAAGATCTTATAGGTTTGAGAAATTAATGACAGAAATTTAATTTCTAAGTCTTTTTATATGCCAGTCTGCACCATTTTTTTAAACGTCGGTTCATTTTTGTTTTTTAATATTGAGCTTTTAGCGGTTGCACTTGGTCTAGCTGTTTTTGAATGTAACATTTAAAAAGCAAATAGTAGCCTATATTTTATATAATCAAGACTGACTTAAAGTTTGCAGGATAGCATATAATAACCTCACATTAGGCTGACACCTATTTAAAGGAGCTATATGCAAGAATTGTCATGCATTTATCACTTTTTTATTGCCAATGTGTGAACACCTTGTAACAAAAATGAGACCGTGCCCAACTTTGATTGATTTTTATGTGAAGGAAGGATGCAATGGTATTTCCAACTTCTTTTTACTAATACATGTAGTAGTTCTGTCAAAAGTACACTGGAGTTACAGAGAGCATGGGTTTTCTGTACATTAGTATGGTACGTACAGTATGTCTGGTGTGCAGACCGACTCAGACACGTGTTTGTTCATGAGCATGCATGTGTGTGTCTCCTGGGTGATGTATGTGCGTGCAAAGCGGTGAGTGCAGCTGCATGTAGACGCTGGTTGTTGTGTGCATTTATATACTTGTGTGCACAGTATGTATGTGGTTTGCATGGTTGCGTACTGCGGAGTCTAAAAGTATGAGACAGCAAATTTAAATTTAAATTAGTTTTTTAGAATGGTTGTGATGTAAAATTAAGAAGCTACATTTAAACTCCCTTTCAGCTCTCACACACAAACAGGTTCCCTTCATGCACATAAAACGAACACAGTTGAACATATTCATACTGACAGATAGCGCAAAGGGTTTCCAGTATTTCCGCAGGAAAACATTTATCGATATATTTCATGAAAAAATGAGGGATGAGTGAAGAATGGAAAAAAATATGATCTGCCCATCCATGCACATAAAAAAATAAACGTGTGTATCGATCGCAAAGAAATGAGCAGCTTTGGGCATAACTTTAGATAGTGTGCGGTAAACAGATTTTATGGATACAGACTGCTATATCACATATGAAGACAAATGAAGTGACAGTGAGATTTATCTAACTATCTCAAAATTCCAAATATTTGAATGTGAACCATTTTTCACACGCTCTCTAACCCTTATTAAATGGGCATTTTGCTGTTGTTCCCTTGTATGTATATATCGCTCATGTTATATACAGCTGCCCTGTGCTTCAATAACAGTCTCTTTGCAAAGGCTACATTGCATTGTGTCAGAATCACAAAGGAATCTGCACTGAAATGTGATGCAAAATCTTTCAAGGTTGGGCTGATGGCATTTGGCAGCTATTTGGAAATAGTTCTATACCAACAAACAACAAGGTTTGACATCAAATTTTATTTCAAAAGATTTTTCATGACGTTTTTAATTGTCTCTTTTTTTTCTAGGTAGAATGTCCAGGTACATTCACACGCACGATAATGAGCTCAGTTTAGATTTAGTGGCAGGGTAGCTGTAGTTCCAGTTCATTAAGGCTGGTCTTAATTAATTCAGAAGCTCCAAATGATGTCTGAAAATTCAATTCAGGGTTGATCCAAACACTAGTTTACCCTTTGGGTAAATCTATAGAAGGTAAAGGGTCGACAAGTACATCTTTCCGTCCCTAAATAGAGGGGCTCAAGCATGAGCTCCCCCCGGACACAACTATAGAGAGAAACGGTAGAGTGAAATAAGGAGGTGATTGTGAAAGGAATAAGTGGCTATTTATATGCATTTAGCATTGTTTTCCCTGGACGTATTTTACACTCCACTGAACATTTAAGTGACATCACTTTACCGACCTCAGTGATTTTAACACACTCTGATTGTACATTCTTCATAGTTTTGTTTAGGTGTTTTGTTGGATGGGTCATAACTGCTAATCACTGCTGTTTAGTTTCTCTCAAATAAAAATGTTAAACAGCATTGATAATAATAAGAAATCTTTCAGCAGCAAATCAGCAAATTAGAATGATTTCTGAAGTGACACTGGAGTAATGTTACTGAAAATTCAGCTTTGCCATTACAGGAATACATTTCATATTGAAATAAATCAAAATTATTTTAAAGGGGACTTATTATGCATGGATTTTTGCATTCCACTGCACTGCTTTGCCATTATTTCTAATGTAAACGCACTAAACAGACCTTGTTTTTTTCCTCCCACTCGGGGCCATTCACACAAAGCACCTCTTTGCGTCTAAAATCATGAGACGTAGGCAGTTGAAAACGAACTTTTTTAAAAGTTAGTCCATGTTTCCACCAATTCGTAGTTTTCCCAAGGCTAGCACATTTTTCCAATTGTTTTTAATTGGAGCGGCGAGTTTTTTAAAACACCAGAAGCGTGTCGTGGTGCTGACCGTATATTTCGTGCTGAGCGCTCTGTGTTTTTGTCCGGTTGAGAGTGAAAGAATGTTCAGCTTTGGGTAAAACGCAGTGCTCATCACTGTCACTTTCTACCCAGCCATCCAATCACAGTGGAGGAGGATCGGTACAAATACTACACCGACCAACTGCCACATCCTGCTTGTACAATGACAACAGACGACAACAAATAAGCACAACAGTGGAACAAAATCATTAAAAACAAGAGCCAGAATAAATACATCAAATACTAAACCAGATGCTAGTAACACATATAGCTTGTCAGCTGAATAAATGCTGCGTGCAGAAGCGCTTACAAGTGCCCGCGGCAAATGAACACATGCCGATAACGGGCAAATCACCAGTCATGGACGGGGCTCGTTTCCATTGTGATGTCACAATGTACTAGACAGAGGTAACTGCAGCTTGGAGTAATGGGCCTGCCGAACGGTAGGGGGTGTGTCGAACGGTAGGGGGTGTGTCAAACGGTAGGGGGTGTGCCGAACGGTAGTGGGTGAGTCAAACGGTAGGGGGTGTGCCAAACGGTAGGGGGTGTGTCGAACGGTAGGGGGGTTCCGAACGGTAGGGGGTGTGCCGAACGGTAGGGGGTGAGTCAAACGGTAGGGGGTGTGCCAAACGGTAGGGGGTGTGTTGAACGGTAGGGGGGTTCCGAACGGTAGGGGGTGTGTCAAACGGTAGGGGGTGTGCCGAACGGTAGTGGGTGAGTCAAACGGTAGGGGGTGTGCCAAACGGTAGGGGGTGTGTCGAACGGTAGGGGGTGTGTCGAACGGTAGGGGGGTTCCGAACGGTAGGGGGTGTGTCAAACGGTAGGGGGTGTGCCGAACGGTAGGGGATATGTCAAACGGTAGGGGGTGTGCCGAACGGTAGGGGGTGTGTCAAACGGTAGGGGGTGTGTCGAACGGTAGGGGGGGTGCCGAATGGTAGGGGGTGTGTCAAACGGTAGGGGGGGGTGCCGAATGGTAGGGGGTGTGTCAAACGGTAGGGGTTTGTGCCGAACGGTAGGGGGTGTGTCAAACGGTAGGGGGTGTGTCAAACGGTAGGGGGTGTGCCGAACGGTAGGGGGTGTGTCAAACGGTAGGGGGGTTCCGAACGGTAGGGGGTGTGTCAAACGGTAGGGGGTGTGTCAAACGGTAGGGGGGTTCCGAACGGTAGGGGGTGTGTCAAACGGTAGGGGGTGTGTCAAACGGTAAGGGGTGTGCCGAACGGTAGGGGGTGTGTCAAATGGTAGGGGGTGTGCCGAACGGTAGGGGGTGTGTCAAACGGTAGGGGGTGTGCCGAACGGTAGGGGGTGTGCCGAACAGTAGGGGGTGTGCCGAACGGTAGGGGGTGTGCCGAACGGTAGGGGGTGTGCCGAACGGTAGGGGGTGTGTCAAACGGTAGGGGGTGTGCCGAACGGTAGAGGGTGTGCCGAACGGTAGGGGGTGTGTCGAACGGTAGGGGGTGTGTCAAATGGTAGGGGGTGTGCCGAACGGTAGGGGGTGTGTCAAACGGTAGGGGGTGTGCCGAACGGTAGGGGGTGTGCCGAACGGTAGGGGGTGTGTCAAACGGTTTCTCTTTGGTCACGAAAGCTGCCTGTTCCACATAAAGGCGAGTCATACTCTTAAATCGCTATTGGCCAACAGAAAGCAGTAAATCCAACATAATACTATACAACCAAATTCCATTCTTTTAATGTAAAAACAGCGTCAATGCATGGCACAGATTACTGACGTCATCACCGCGAGTTTAGGTCTTAAACACACACTGGTTTGTTTTGCTATTAAAGTGAGGACATTCCATAGGTGTAATGGTTCTTATACTGTACAAACTGTACATTTTATCCTCTACACTACCCCTACCCCTAAACCTACCCATCACAGAAAACATTCTGCATTTTTACATTTTTAATAAAACATTGTTTCCTCATAAATCACAAAAACGCGCTCACACTCACTCACTCTCGCACACACACATCCACCGACCCACACACACACACACACACACACACAAAGCGCATCGTATTTTAGCTATTGTTATATACATAATCGTATAGATAAACGTATAACTATCTATGACGAATCACACACCATGTCTTAGAGTTGCCAGGAGTTTATGTAAATGTTACCGCTAATTGGCTAACACCAATGGTCCTTTCACTAATGAGAAACCGTTCGGCATGCCCATTACTCCAAGCTGCAGTGACCCATACTAGCAATGTATGGAAAATGTGAACAACTCATTTTGAGACACTGTTTATGATTTATTGGGAATATATAAAAGGAGTGGATGCATTCTTACCATTTGTGTACACACACTGCCGACACACATTTATGTTCAAAAACCATGTAAAAGTGAATTTTGCACAATAGGCCCCCTTTAAATTGTAATGCAGTGGCTATACGTTGGTATTTCGCTTTTGTGAGGTAATGTTTATACAGAAAGAAAGAGAGTAGTATGTGTTTAAAAGACTGTGTTATTGGCTATTTTCTCTTTAAAACTCTTGAATAATTTATCCCCATTTTGATTCACATTCCTCAAAAAGTCTCTGATTCCTTCAGCTTCTCTATTCCTGCCTACGTTGTTCCCATCCCAGCTCAACGTCTTGAGATGTTAGCTGGCAGATTGCCGCTCCGTTGACTTGAATCTCTCTCTCTATTTCTTTCCATCCTCTTCCAGAATTCATCTATTCATGCTCGCCTGTCATTAATCTGTTTTTCCCATCTTCATTTTTTGTTTGATGGAGGAGTGAGAATGTCTGCGTGGACCCCCCCTGAGTTCTGTTTGTGCTGACTCAACACACATTCACTTATAACTCAGACTCCTGTCACAGACTGATTCGCAGAGGTTGGGATTTCGTCTAATTGCATTGTGGGGCCCCCTGCGACGGTTCTGCGGATGAGTAGGGCCGCTCTGTGCTTTCAGGGACTCCCTCGTCAGCAGAAAAAGTGATGGGCGGTACGGCAGTAAGGCAGGGGGAGGCGTGGTGCGGTCGGGACCAAAGTGTCTCTTTGAGAGAACAAAGTGTAATTAAAAGACTCTTAATGGATGTATTAATGAATGAAACATCCAGGAGCCCGTCTGTGTATGTGTATGTGTGTGCATTCAGCATATGCTAATCCCACTTTAATTTCATATGCTTACTGCATGGATGAATATGCAAGAGTACATTTTCTAACAGTACAACAGCTTCCTTAACTTTTGCCTTATACGCTTATAACAGTTAAAATCTAATTAACGCATTGCACGCCTCGCTATTCTGGAACGTGATTTGCGAGGCTTTGTGGGAGTTTAAAAATCTTGCGTCGCCCTTTTTCACATCTGTCTGGTTTTATCTCACAGTTTTTCTTGCAGAAAAACAATGTGGTGAACAACATTGTTTCGGAGGTTTATGTCAGTTTTCGGTGTCATCAAATTCAGACTGAAGTCTTTAGAATAGTGTCCCATCATTAGTGAATGACATTGTAGTAACTACTGTTAGCCTACAAAACAAGAAACTCTGATTATGGTAGTTCACTATTAGCTTTATATATATATATATATATATATATATATATATATATAGGTTCATAATTAATGTGAATAATGCATAATGTATAATTAATTCTAAAGTGAATATCATGGCAAACCACAAGTCATGACTCAAGTGTTACCAAATCTATCTGAATGAATTACTATCCAAAGCCTCTGAAAAAATAGTAGTTTCTGATTAGCTAATAGTGAACTACCACATTCGACTAAGCACAACTACTTATTAATTCGTTAATCGCAGTTTCTTGTCAGTTAATAATAGTTACTAGAGTGTTAACGCGTTACTAATTTGTTCCTGTGTAGTTATTAACTGATGACGGAACAGTATTCTAAAGGGTTACCAAATTATGTTCTTAGAGAAAAGCTTTCATTAAGGGGTTAGTTTACCCAAAAATTAAAATTTTGTCAATACTTACTCTCACTCTATACTTATCGGTATGAGTTTCTTCTGTTGAACACAGAAGAACATATCTTAAAGAATGTTAGTAATCAAACAGCTGACGGTAGCCATTGACTTCCACATTAGGGAAAAAAATACTATGCAAGTCAATGGCTACCATCAACTGTTTGATTACCAACATTGTTTAAAATATCTTCTTTTGTGTTCAACAGAAGAAAGAAACTCTCGCATGTTTGGAACAACATGAGGGTGAGAAAATGATGACAAAATTTTCATTTTTGGGTGAACTATCCATTTAAATACGGCTATTGGCATTTTATTATTTAGGTTTATACTTATATTCATATACTTGTTTGTATTCAGCCCATGTTGGGCACTTATTGAACTTATGTGACAGATAGAAAGGCTGAATAGCAGTTTGTTAGCTTTGAATGGGAACCCTAACAGAGGCTCCCCATGTCCTCTCATTCACCAGTAGCTCTTTCCAAGGTCACTGGCTGTATGGTAAACACAGCGTCTAAAATATAAATGACTTTTTTACTGTAGGTCACCCTGCCATTGTTCCTAATACATTCTTAAGCTTTGATTTGCCATATAAATGTTAAATGGCAGTCAAGGGAGGAAGCAGAAGATGTGAGTGTGCTTATGGAGGGGTTAGCATAGCGTGTCGCTGCCCTGTGGAGGGCAACGATTTTGCCGTTGGCAACCGAGTGGAAAATGAAAGAATGAAGCTTTGGATCAAATAAATGATGATGACGGAGAGACAGCTTGCCTTAGAGAATTTTTTTCAATACTTAAATAAGTATATTTGTTTAACTGAGGGGGGGGGGGTAATTAAGTTTATATCTTGTGCTAGGTTAGTTTTTCTTACACATTTGGCAAATAGTTTTTATTATAAGGAAAACAGTAAGACAATAGCAGATGCACAATGGAAAAACAGCAAGAATCTGAGATTATCAGACAAATATTATTGAATAAGTGTTCAAGGCAACTAAGTAGATTAGTCCCTATATCTGTGAAAAAAGTGTAATAATAAACAAACAAGATATCACATTGTAGAAAGTAGCCTGTATGAAGCTTTATTTGTAAATATAAAGACATATTTCTAGCTTTGACTGATTTTAAATTGTAATTTAGGCCACCCCTGAAATGGATCATTACATTGACATTCCCTGAGCAGTTCAAATACACTAGAAAACCACAATCACTCAAGGACATGCTTTTATTGTACGGGTGGTGCAACTTTAACTTGATTCTGTTAAACTGAATGTACGAAGCAAAGTGTTTGCTGATGTAACCTCAACATTAATGACAACACTGAAACAAGAGTGCACGTTTTGCACGGTTCAGTGTCAGTGAAGATGTGGCGTGCCGTGTAGCTTCTCGTCCGGTGTGCGTCTAGTGGATACATAAGTTACTGCGTCTGTGTGTGGGTGATTCTGCAACTGCATTTGATTTTAGTTACTTGGTCTGTGGACCATAAGGAATGATCAGGCCATACGTTGTGCACCCTTGATGTTCTACTGCATATCAGAAAAAAGTTTCTTTTTCAGTGATTCTAATAATGGGTCTAAATACCTTCTGAAGCACTTCTGGGATTTTTAAAGGGGTTCTTAAGAGGGATTTCCACAGCTGAGAGTCTATTTATTCCTATGATACCAGATAAGAAATACTTTACCAACTAAAGCTAAGTAAAAGTCTTTCTTTTGCTCTAAATGAGCTTAGAGATCAAGGACATGCTGTTTCAGTATCATTAGAAATCTTTCTCCCTCTAGTTTTTTCTTTCAGTGGAAAGCACTTTTTTACCCACACTAACTAAATCCACTGGGATGAAGTCAGGCAATTAGTTGTGTTTTGTCCAGAATTCCAAGACTGTAATTATTTCATTGATAACCCTCATTATCATTACATACAGTCAGGAGCCAGCTTTTAAGAAGCTGCCAGGCATTTTCTAAGGGGGTTTCCAGATCCCCTCAAGGACACACTTAAGGAAAGCCCTTCCCTGTGTAGCCTAAAGAGATTTGTCAGTGGAATACCTGGCAACCCAGATTCCGCATTACCGCAGTGAATCAATGCAAACGTGGCAGCAATGAATGAATCATCTCTGAGGAGAGTGTGAATGAGAACGAGGGAGATAGAGGTGTGGTGGTCACAGGGGGAAGCCTCTGTGTGTGCGTATATGTGTGTGTGTGTGTGTCTGCAGTCTCTGCAGGGTGTGTTCTCATCATGTCTAAATGAGTACAAGAAGTGTACATAAATTCAATGCTGACGCATCACAATGTTAAACATGAATCACGTCTTCATGTGATAACAGATTCATCATGAGGGATTCAATTAAGCAATGATGCCCTTACACTCTCACATATCACACACACATATATGTCATCTATAGCATTGCAGCTTGTCCTAAAGATCAATGGCATTCAGAGATAGATTTGTCTGTGTGCATGTCAGTTTTTGTTGATTTCCTTCTATTACGTTAGCATGTTCATGTAACCCCCTTCTTTATAAGCTATAATAGCTCATTTAGTCCACATTTTTATATGAAATGATGCAGTATATCATATCAATGACTTGATCAGTGATTGTCATATCTCCTCAGCCAATCACATGTACTACATCATATCATTATTGAGTTTCTGATGCTAAATTTTGTTTGTTGCAATAAATGATGAACAAATAAGTGAAAGGGTACTAATGGGACCAAAGAGAAGAATAAGGAACAAATTAGATTAATTAAGGTGTACTGACTCATGAGATTAAGATGAGGATGACGTACGGTGAGAAAGAGGTCAAGATGAGGAGATAACCTGAGGGAAAAGAGGACAAGGTGAGCGAAAGGGAAGGAGACAGTAGTATGTGAAGACATTGGTCAAGGAAGAGGTCTTCATCTTTTAACCTTTGAACAATGAGTATTAATACTATTACTTCAGCCACACCTTATTTTTCAAAAGTCTCAGTATTCGTCCATTTACACTGAAACTGAAACTGAAAGGTTTTTAAACTAAAACACGGTCTGCAGGATTTCCAAAAGTCTCCGGAGTAGTGCTGTAACTATAGCAAAAGTTATGCATTTTAAAAAAGAAAACGCACTAGTGTAAACAGGGCCTTCGTCCAAGTGATTAGGTTCTTTTGCAGCGATGGTTGTCCAGTTCAGTTGAAGTAGTGGCATGGGGTCAGAACACGTTGTGTCTTCTGTCGGCAGCTTGGGTTGATGTCGTTGCATTCTGACATCTCCGGCTGCCTGCCCAGCATGTTGTGAGCAAGTCCTAATTTAGAACGTCAGAATTATTATATACACACAATCATTAGAGCGGAACATTATGCACATCTAAACTCTAAAAGAAAATACGCATATGCACATAAGCAGTGTTGGGGGTAACGCATAAGTAACGAAAGTTACTTAATCAGATACTTTTTTCAAGTAACTAATAAAGTAACTCGTTACTTTTAAATTTACTACATACATTTATATCCAAGTTACTTTTTCAAACAAGTATGTAAGTAACAAGTTACTTTGTTTTCCCATTTACAGACTGACAGCACTTCATGTTCATGGCTTTGTTTGCGCTGTGTTATTGTAGCATGATGGTTATTGTAGTTCTAGACTGAATCTGTTTTGTGCAAGTGAAATGCTTGCTCACATTTAGTGTTCCTCAAAATGAATAAAAACAGTGAAATTCAAATTCGTTGTAATATATTACAAATATGCAATAATTAAATGTTAAATAACACAAATATACTTTATGCATTTAATCTCACTTTATTAACCAGTGTCTTTGCTGCTGACCTTCGATGATCAAATTCAGAATATACTTAATGCATTTAATCTCTAAAAAATGTTGTATAAACTATTTTTTCATCAATGAATTTCACAGTTAATTACAAAGAAAGGCAAATACCTCGAAACTGCATAGCAGCACCATAACAACCACTCAGAACCCACAAGGCGAAACATTTTGCACAGGCAGTATAACAGACATTCAGAAAATGTCAAATCTGGTCTTAAAACTCTGATTTTGTAAATGTTTATCCCTGGATTAGAGTCAAAACATGTTAGTCAACCTGAAATAGTATTGCTGTATGTGAATGAAGGACTGAGTAAATGAAAGTGAAGGGAGGAACAAATACGCAGCCCAGCTGTTTTCTTGCTTTTATGACTTCTGACATCACCGCGAGCGAGACGGAGCGGGAGTGGCAGAGATGAAGAAGAACGCCTGATTAGCATTGTGTTCATGTCCCACTGCCGTGACTCTGACTGGCTGGGAGAGAGCAAAAGAACATGGGCGAGAAGAGAGGAGAAGGACAGAGGGAGAGAAAGAGCCAGCTCAGCACTTTCCAGAGGCCAGGGCGGAGGAAAGAAGAGAGGCTGGTGGACCTGGGAAGAGAAAGAAAGCAGACATAGGGACATACACATATCTCACAGGCTAATTGCTTCCCTCTCTTTTCATCTCTCTCTATTTGCCCACTCTTGAGGTTAAAACAGCAGGATGGCGGTGTCAGGAACAACTGTTGTTCTGTAGGTAAACTCTGTCTTAGTCTCTGTGTCTGTGTCTTGGAGGTTGACAATAGAACAATAGTTCATGACAGAATAGAGCAAGGGTCCTCGCAGCACATCATGCACCTTTTTTTCGAAGGGTAAAATAGGTATGTGTGTGTGTGTGTGTGTGTGTGTGTGTGTGTGTATATATATATATATATACATATATATATATATATACTCTAAGCTAATAGCTAATGTTGAGTTCGATGTTGGCTGAAGTTAATATTTAATTTTTAATATTTAATCGGTTATCTAAAAATCCATTATAGTACCTTTGAAAGACACCAATAATGTAATAAAACATTTGAATTTATTTTGGTGTTCATTTTTATTTATTCAGAAAAAAAGCAGAACCACTGACAGGTGAAGTGAATAACACTGATTATCTCGTCATCATAGCACCTGTTAGTGGGTGGTATATATTAGGCAGCAAGTGAACATTTTGTCCTCAAAGTTGATGTATTAGAAGCAAGGAAAATGGGCAAGCGTAAAGATTTAAACGAGTTTGACACAGCCAAATTATGATGTCTGGACAACTGGGTCAGAGCATCTCCAAAACTGCAGTAGTCTGCAGTGGTCAGTATCTATCAAAAGTAGCCCAAGGAAGGAACAGTGGTGAACCGACGACAGGGTCATGGCCGCCCAAGGTTTATTGATGCACGTGGATGTTGCTTTGACACGTACCACCTACCTAAGCATTGCTGCAGACCACGTACACCCTTTCATGGAAACGGTATTCCCTGGTGGCTGTGGCCTCTTTCAGCAGGATAATGCTCCCTGCCACAAAACAAAAATGGTTCAGGAATGGTTTGAGGAGCACAACAACGAATTTGAGGTGTTGGCCTCCAAATTCCCCAGATCTCAATCCAATCGAGCATCTGTGGGATGTGCTTAAAAAACAAGTCAGATCCATGGAAGCCCAACCTCGCAACTTACAGGACTTAAAGGATCTGCTGCTAACATCTTGCTGCCAAATACCACAGCACACCTTCAGGGGTCAAGTGGAGTGCATGCCTCGACGGGTCAGGGCTGTTTTGACAGCAAAAGGGGGACCAACATCACTTACACGGGAAAATAATATAATATATTATATTAAAATATATTGAATATAAACTATTGGTCAAAAGTTTAGGGTCAGGTTTTTTTTTTAAATAGATAAATGTTTTTATTCTGCAAGGATGCATTAATTTGGTTGAAAGTAACATTTATAATGTCATTTACATTTATAAAAGACTTTTATAATGTTACAAAAGTTTTCGATTTCAAGTAAATGCAGTTCTTTTGGACTTCTATTCATCAAAGAATCCTGAAAAAATTGCCACAAAAAATGAAGGAGCACAACTGTTTTCAACATTTAGCTTGGACATCACAGGGAAAAATTACACTTTAAAATATAATACCAAAATAAAATACTCTTCTTACTTTTGAACAGTCTATGAAGATTTTAGAAAAACAGTTTTACCAACGATAATTGTGCAAATGATTTATTAAAGATTCATAAAATTTTATTGGGAAGTTGCATTCAAACTAGAAAAACTGAGGGAGTTTGAAAGGACTGTATGCTTTTGCAAACACATCCACAATTATCTAACATTAGACGAAAAAGTGGAAAGCGATGGGCACACACACACACACACACACATATCAGACTGTCTCAGACGTGAGTGTATGCAGCAGTAATGGTCATTAACTAATGCATGGTGGGAGAGTGTAAGGCAAAGAGAGCTTTGGGTCAGGAGGCACTGACGCAAATACTCACACCAGACCAGCCCTCTATCATCACATCATCTGTCTCTGTCACGCTGCGTGCCAGCATGACCACACACACATACTCAGAGAGACACTTGCAGTTACACAAGCAGTGGGGTTCTGGTGTGTAAACCTTGTGCAGCATTTAAAGTAATGTATGAAGCGCAAGTGGTGCAAGGACAGATGGAGATATCTGGGTTGCTGTGTCCTGAGGTGAATGTTCAGTGATCCCTTTTCCTCAGGATGAATTGAAAGAGAGACTGAAAAGATCCCTGGACTGGTTATGTTAAGACCCCTTTGCACTGACAGTAATTTTATCACTGGAGGTCACCAAGTTGGTCACTGATTTGTTTTTCTGGAGTTGGATGGATGCCCAAAGTGAATGGGCTGTGTAATGGAAATGTTGAGAATTTTATGGCAAAGAATGTGAGAATAAGGAATTAGGAATCAGTTTTTTTGCTGCTAAAAATGCAATGGAGGCACTTATATATAAAAATACAGTGGTGCATAATGCATGAATGTAACAGTGTCAACAATCTCTGACACGGTTTTCCACACTTATTTTTGTTACTCTATATCGCTCTATGTAGGCAGTGGCCATCTGCTTTCTTTCTTTCTTTCTTTCTTTCTTTCTTTCTTTCTTTCTTTCTTTCTTTCTTTCAGGGACACCTTATCCTCTCATCTCTTTCTTTTTATTCTCACTTTGTTTTCTGGTGGCAGCTGCTTTTCTTCTCCATCTTTCTCCCCTCACTGCATTCTCTCGTCCCATTGGCAGGCCTCAGAACTGTCCCAGCTCATTTAGACACAAATCATTAAGCTTTACAAAAGAAAAAAAGGGCCCATTAGTCTGACTTTAATTAATCCCAAACTGCACCTTCCTGTCTGTTGTGACCTCTGTGAGTGTATGTGGGTGTTTTTTTCTTGACATTCACATCCATTGATAGACAGAGATAAATGGAACGATAAAACAATAGAACGATAGAGCAATAGAATGTTCTAACGAAGGATAGATAGAACGATGGACGAAAGAACGGCTAGAAAGAACGATGGATCAACGGACGGACAGATGGGTGATAGATCGAACAATGGATGGATAGATTAAAGGACGGACGGATATATAGATGGAGAAACTGACAGATAGACAGACAGATAGATGGAACAAACTGAAGTTGTTTGGTCAGAAAATTGAGAGGCTTTCCCAAGGCAAGTGATTGATTTTCCAGCTAAATATTGTCATTACAGCCTTGGCTAGCGCTGCCCCGCCCCCCTTCATTACTCATGGTCACATTAGGTCGCAGGGAGCATCCACTGTAATTTTATGCACTTTAACCTAATGCGTCCCTTGAATATGAAGCATGCACTTGTATATGCTTCCACTGTGCCACTGCCCGGCACAGGCAATATTGTGCTTGACAAGAATGTTTTTGTAGTTTTATGCGAAACAAGTTTGTAGGTTTTTTAATGTGAAGAGGCAGTTGAGAGGAGTCAGAATTATGTTTATAAGATGATCTGATTCATGTGCTTTTAGTTTTGTTTAGTGGACTGAATTTGAACGGTATCTGCAAAAGACAGTACAGAATTATTCACCCATTAGTAGTTCTGCATTTTCACATTACAGTTTGCAAAGCGTGGAAATTGACAGTAAAACTACCATTTAAAAATTTGTGGTCAGTAAGATATTTAACATGCTATTGAAAGAACCTTTATATGCTCACCAGGGCTGTATTTATTTGATAGGAAAAGTAATATTATTACAATTGATTATAAATGTTATATATATATATATATATATATATATATATATATATTTATATATATATATATATATATATATATATATATATATATATATATATTTATATTGTGTAATTAAAATGTCATTTATTCCTGTGACGCAAAGCTGAATTTTCAGCATGATTACTCCAGTCTTTCTAATCATTCTAATATTGCTGCTCAAGATCAATTTGATGTATCCTTACTGAAAGAAGATAGTCATAAAAATCATACAATATGAATATTTTTTGCCACAGAAAAGCTTTAAATATATTGTAAGTGAACTTATGGAAAAAAAGATTTAAAATATAACATTATATGACCCATTTAATGTGCTCACATGCTGCATAATAATGCAGCCTCAAGTTTTATTTGTATCCCGTTGTCTCTCTCTCTTCCCTCTCCCTTTTTTTCTCAGAATGAGATATGGCAGTGGAGGAGCCAGACTTTTGTTATAGGATCTGTTGTGCCTGAAAGCTTTATCGATGCTTTGCGTGAAGTATGAGAGTCTTCCTCTTTTATTTAGCGTGTGAATGTCTTCCTATAAAATAACCGTGCCATAACTTCTGCCCGCTCTCTTGTTCTCCCTTTCGTAACACTCGTTCACTTTTCTCTCCCCCTCGGGAAGGCGACGACTCCATCTCCAGCTGATTGGTTGATGTATGGTGTTATTCAGAGAGATGCAAAACCACATAACTCACCCTGACGGGGCTTATAGAAGCGATAGGCATAGTGAGGCATAGAGAGAAAAAGGAGATCTCTAACCAGGCGATGTCCCCGGTGAGCCAATGTGTCTGTGTAACTTTTGTTGAAGTCTTGGCAGACCGGCATCCCTGAGCGCACGCACTCAAACGCACATCAATATCACCCATCAGGAGTGCCCTTCACACCCTCTGTCCCCGGAGATGGGTTTTATGGTTATGCAGTGCAGACGGGAGACAGAGGGGGCTTGTGTATCACTGCTGCTCTGTGTGTGGCTTTCAAAGCATGTCACGGCAGCGCTACTAAAGAGGCTGACAAAGACAGATCTGCAGAGAATTTCCTACACACCCCGAATCAACTGAGTCAAAGGAGATGAAGGAAATGTGCCTTATCGCGGCAGAATATGCGGGTTTAATCTGTGAATATCGTTATTTGCCGGCTCTTCGCTTTGTGTGGAGCCTTTAATACAAAAGCGCACATATTTCGTTCCCTGCTTCTGTGAGCCATGATTTGTCTGTTGGCAGCCAGACACTGTGCCATGTAGCTGAATGTTAAAACTGTGGTTTGGCCCCTCAGGGCCTCACCTTCAGAACTGATCAATGGACACTAGCAAATAGAGGCCTGCATAGAGAAAGACTGAGAGAGAGAGAGAGATCAAACTACTTCTGCAGTGTTTTACATAGGGAGTGCTGAGAGGAAATGGGAGTCACGAAAAGTGAATGTTTGTGAAAAAAGAGTGACCAAGAAAAAGAGGTTACTAAAAGCACTAATGTTCAAAAGTTTAGGGGCGGTGAGATTTTTTTAAATGTTTTTTAAAGAAGTCTCTTATACCGAGGCTGCATTTATTTAATCAGAACAGTAAAGCAGTGATAATAAAATATTTAAAATAAAAAATACATATTAAAAGTAAAGTGTTTGATATTTGTTAGTTTTATTTATTCCTGTGATCCTTCAAAAGAAGTCATTCGGTAATTTCGGTAACTTTATTTCGATGGTCCACTTTAGACATGCTACTAACTATAAGTAACTTTGCAATTACATGTCGACTAACTCTCTTTTTTTTTTAGACCGTCTGCTTCATAGCTGCTAAGACGCTATTTTGATGCTCCCCCAACAGACATTCTACTGACTATAAGTAACTTTGCAACTATGTCAACTTATTCTACTAACCCAAACACTAACACATAACCCAACCCAGCAGTCTACTAACAGTCTATCACAGTCTAATACTAATACTAATAGAGTTAGTTGACATGTAATCGCAATCAGTTATTTCTGATGTAATTGCTTTGAATTACTGTATACAACCAATCTATATTAAACAATAGTGCAATTATGATTAAATTTTAAGGTTAAAGTCTTAAAATCTACTCCTTTTAAAAACTTCATCTCCTCATTTGTGTCTGATTAAGTATAGTTTACACCTGTCAATCATTGTATATCTGTTCCATTTTAGTTCCTTCATTTACTATGTGTGTATACTCCATGTTCTGTTCATTCCTTTGTCGGTTATTGTCTCAGATTATGTGTCGCGCTACTCCTTTGTTTTCCAGGAAAAGCCATTTGAAGTGTTTCTAGTTGTTTGTATTCCTTATACAAAGTGCCGTTTCATGTCTGTCCTTGCATTGTTCAACTGGTTGAGGTTGATAAGGGATTTAGAAAGTAATTAGTAGTAAGTGATCCAGTACATATTAGAGAGAGTATAATTGTACTGTTGAAGATGTACTTAGTAGTTAGTAATTAATAACTTTTTACTTTTTTAACATTAATTACTTAATGTTACATATAGTTAGTAGAATGTCTAAAGTGGACCATCAAAATAAAGTGTATCCAGTCATTAATATAATATAACCTAATATAATATAATATAATATAATATAACTTGAAAGTTGATTTAGAGACACAGTGAACGTCAATAAACAGTTCTGTGTGAATGTTTCAGTTTATTAGTAATTCAGGAACTGTAGTTCCCAGATATTACAAAGAAAACATATAGAGAATAATAATTATATTAATAATCATCATTTATTTGATTTTTTTTCTGTTATTTATTTTATCCTAAATTATATCATGGTTATGAAAACATGTTTGCATTTCCGTTTAGTTTCTCACACAGTTTTATGAACATGAACTTAATGGTTTTATATACATGCTTTAGTGACATGTCTCATAATACTGCCTGTTCCATTACCAGTGTCCCACTTGTGCTGTTTTATACAGATCTTTAACAGACCGCTAGGCACTTCCCTTACCAGCTGTTATAGTTCATTTAAACATTTATCACCTTCCTTCTCCTTCAAAAACCCATAAAGCCAGAAGACTTTTTCTACTTGGTCTAATTTTTAGAAACCTCTATTTGGCATTACTGTCGGATAGTAATTAGCAGGTGAAGTAGATTTACGTATTGTGGAGAAAACGAAAGTTATCATGTGCATTGTAATGTTTGCACAGATAAATGTCAGAAGACCGGGACTATTTTAAAACGAGTGGTTCATTCACAAATCCGTAAGATCTTAAATATAAACCAGACGACAGAACCCTGAAAACGGGTGGTGCTTCATAAGGTCGACAGCAGAGCAGAGCATTTTTTTTTTTTTTAGCAGAGAGCTCATAATATCCCTTTAAAAATGTCCATGACAGTACATTGATACAGTATTAAACCATGCAACTAATTAATGTTACACAGTCCAGTTTTCTTTCATACATCAGCAATTCTTTAGTCTTTTTCTTGTGCTTTGTTTTACATCTCATTAGCAAGAGTTTAGATAATGTTGAACCATTTCACTGAACTCTTAGGTGTTTGTTTTGTTCACTCTCAAAATAAAAGTACAAAAGCTGTCACTGAGTTGGCATCCTTTCAGGAGGTTCTAGTATACCATTTAGATTCTAATATGTACCATTTAGGTACTAATATGCCTTGGTAAATAAGGTCCAAAGGTGTACGTTTTAATAGTGTTTCGCTCTAGTAACAGCTTTTGTACCTTTTTTATGCGGACTTTACACGGATGGTTGTATTTTAGTTTGTTATGGCTGACGTTGTACAAGTCTTTTGAAGTAAGCTGTGAAATTAAAGATGTATCATCTTGTTTGTGCTTGTTAGTGTTTTGGTTTCAGTCTTTCCAGTCATCCTGATATAACATCCACTTCTAATGTACCCTTAGCTTGTATCATTCAAGATGCATTTAGATGTTTCCTTTTAGCATACATAGGTGTAATTGGTCCTACTTAACCCGCTCCAAGTGGGATTCGAACTATCTTCTCAGGTATGGGCTCACTAACAATTTATGGTATAAAGACTACAGTCTCAAGGAGAAGCGTCTTGCTGCAGCCTGTGGTGGACATCCAACCCGAGCCACATCCAAGTGTGAGGTCGGAAGCCACGCTCATGTTGACCTGCTGCCAACTGACCCTTCGCAAAGACCCGCCTCCTTTATTGTTACTTTTACTGTTGCTATGTCCGACAAGCCATGCGCTCTCATGCCACACATAATGTTCTCACACAGTGAAAAATACATCCCTGAGCAAAAAGGACACTGACAACGCGTCAACAGAAAAGACAGAGCAGGTTACTTTGATTTGAAATGGTTTCATATTTAAAATATTGTAATTTTGTAAAGAACTTTAAACAATATATACCGTATAGTGTCTCTTTAATGTGTCGTGACAGATCGCTGTAGATCCTTCAAACGGCTCGTGAACCAACCATCTCTTCATACCAGTTCATTTATAGCATCAAATAAACATGAATGAACATCAGAAGGAATGTTGTTTCAAGCGCGGAAAGACGCGAGTACACACAATTTTTCAAGTTCAAATTCACAAATGTTAATCTTCTCGACTGCTTTGTTAGACAAAATGACGGCTTCGGGGTTATGATTGCTCAGATCGCCTGTCAATCAAACTGCTGGTGAAGGGTCAATTCTTAAGATTTTATTGGTCATGTCAATCACAATACAGATTGCCCTACACCAAACACTGATCCTAAACCTACCTGTCACTTTAACCAATTAAATTAGCAGGAGGGCTGCGAATTAAGAAGACTCAAGAGAAGATTCAACCGTCACAACTAATTCTTTTTCATTTACTTCTTATATTTCTCTTTTATCAGTATCACTGAAACCCACTCAAAACCTACCCTTACGCCTAAAAACCCTTTCAATCGGAAACCTACACATAACATTTCGCGTTTCCGGGGTGGAACAGGGATGGGGAGTCACAAGGTGACGTATTGGGCGTGGCTTCTGATGTCGACCTTGGATGTGAGTGGGGTTGGATGTCCACAGCAGGATGCAGCGAGCCCTACTTGGCATCAAGCACTAGTGCACCTCTTAAGGCCGAGGGAGTGAGTTTTACACTCGCAGCCAGGTCAGGCACAAGCTCATCTGCTGCTCTGGGCAAAACACTGCTGTGCCTGCCCCCCTCTTCACACTCACAATTGAACACTATCTGTAAGATGCATGTGAAAGGATATTTTGTTTAATAAAATTGCACTAAAATAAAAACAGCTAAACATGTTTTCTGATTATTATTTCTTTTTCATTCTGCAATGTATATATATATATATATATATATATATATATATATATATATATATATATATATATATATAAGTGAATGTACAGAATATTAAACTTTGAGGTTTGACTGGTACCCTTTAACTGAATTCCCTTGACTGACACACAGGCCTAGAGTGGCCATCGGAAGATTCGGGAGTTTCAGAACGGGACACGGAAAGCATTAAAGGATTAGTTCACTTAAGAATGGTAATTTCCTGATAATTGACTCACCCCCATGTCATCAAAGATGTTCATGACTTTCTTTCTTCAGTCGAAAAGAAATTAAGGTTTTTGTGTAAAACATTCCAAGATTTTTTCTCCATATAGTGGACTTCAATAGGGATCAACGGGTTGAAGGTCCAAATTGCAGCTTCAAGGGCTCTACACGATCCCAGCTGAGCAATAAGGGTCTTATCTAGCAAACGATCTGTCATTTTCTAAAAAAAACAAAAAACAATTATATACTTCTAACTGCAAACACTTGTCTTGTCTTGAAGTACCAAACCAGCAGCAGGGTAATGTGAAAAACTTCTTATTTTCTCCTCCAACTTCAAAAGCATCCGAAATACTGAGTCTATACTTCTGCCTACATCGCGCCTGACCTTTCCAACGTGATTACGTAATGCGTGAAGTTGTGGCTGCGTATTGCAGAGCTAGTGCAAGACAAGCATTTGTGGTTAAAAAGTATTTAATTTTTAAAAAAAAAATTTTTAAGAAAATGACAGATCTTTTCACTAGATAAGACCATTATTCCTCGGCTGGGATCATGTAGAGCCCTTTGAAGCTTTTGGACCTTCAACCTGTTGAACCCCATTGAAGTCCACTATATGAAGAAAAATCCTTAATTACTTTTCAACTGAAGAAAGAAAAACATGCACATCTTGGATGACATGGGGGTGAGTAAATTTTAATTTTAATTCTGAAGCTAACTAATCCTTTAAGTCTCTAGTTCATTTTTAATGAGAGACACATGGAAAGTGGCAAATCGGAGCGGCGAAGCCCAAAACCCCGTCACTTGTGCATGAACAGCCCTTCGCAGTGGTTATAGTATAAATATTAGCCTAATATATGGCGAATTTAAATATTACGTTTTCAGTAAGGTGAGCCACATAATTTTTAGAAGCGCAGAAGTCATCACCAGCAGTAAAAGTCCTCATCTTTTGTATTCACGTCCAGATAGTTTTATTTGTGTTGATGACATGTTTGGATGTAAATCAGGGTGTTTTGCACGTAGACCAATTGATGCCTAAGAGTGTGGTGTGGGGGCGGGGCTGGGGCGGGAGCGGCACTATAGGCTTATACTAGGTATAATGAAAGAGTGCATTTATATTTAAAATAACTAATGGGATGATAACTAACTCTGATAACGCAATAATTCCTCATGAATGCCCAACTAAGAAATAAAATATATAAAATCTTTCTCTTTCTTGCCACCCTGACTGTGCTGCCGCCCAAGGCAGCTGTCTAGTTCATGCTGCGGCCCAGCTCTTAGCTTGCTTCTGTTACGTAGGCACAACATTTTTAATGCAATGTTCTCTCTCTTTCTCTCAGAGCCTCAGCTGAAAGGTATCGTCACACGTCTGTATTGTCGGCATGGCTTCTACCTGCAGATGTTACCCGATGGCACCTTGGATGGAACAAAGGACGAAAGCAGCTCCTTCTGTAAGTGTGTGCTTGTAGATACGTGGGTGTGTGCATCTGCTCGGATCTTTTTTGAACACGTCTTAAGAGCTTTAAAAAATTCAGTTAACCTTACCTGAACTCACTAACACATTACATCCCACAGATTATAATGGGAAACAAACATCAGAGTGTGCCAGGTCTCTCTCTATCTCTATTTTTGTCTTTTCCTGCGGAGTATAATACCTTGCCCTCCTCACAGCAGTATAAACCAGCATCCACATCAGCTAGATATGTGCGATGTCCTTTTCACAGCATGTTCAGGAGATTTTTTTTTCATTCAGAGGTTGCTCTAGCCCAGGAGACCAAATGGAGAGTTGGTTTGAGCAAAGTTTAAAACTGAAGAATTGGCTTACTTTCAATTAATGAATGTGAATTTGAGTTGAATTGGCCACACTCACAGAAAGTTGAACTGAAATTTGATTTGAAATGATACAAAGAGTGTCATTCCTTATTATAAATATTGCAAGTAGTATGTTTACACTGAAAATTCCAAAAAGAAAAAGCCATTTCAAATAACTGAATGATGCACTTTAGCCTGTCTATCTATCTATCTATCTATCTATCTATCTATCTATCTATCTATCTATCTATCTATCTATCTATCTATCTATCTATCTATCTATCTATCTATCTATCTATCTATCTATCTATCTATCTATCTATCTATCTATCTATCTATTCTAACTATCTATCGTTCTGTCTATCATCTGTCTGTCTGTCTTTCTATCAATCTATTGTTTCTTTTGTTCTGTTGTTCCATCCATCCATTCATCCATCAGGCCTATAAAAACTTCCAACTTTAAAGCTTTTTTTTAATTATCTTTTTTCTCAAATGCTTAAATTTAGCACTGTCTTGACAATATAAATGTTTCTTTCAATTTCAAGTAATTGTAATTCTAATTCCTTACATTCAAATCCAAATTGTAATCTGGCTAAATTCATTTGAAAATTCAGGAACACCACTAACATTCTATTGCAGTCTGTTCATCTTGGCAAAGCTGAGCAGTTTGGGACATTGATCACATCCCTTTAGAAACTCTAGAAGAGGCACATGTGAGGTGACTCAACACTTTTTCTCAAGAGAAAATGTGTGAAATTGGAGATGTCAGTTAAAGAGATTTCATATGTTACAATTTTTGCACCTAATGTTCCAGTCCTAATGTACAGTATGGGATCTCCTAAAATATGCAGCAGTCTCCTCATAATTTACATCTCCCCCTCCCCCCCATGAGATGCATTTCTGAGCACAGTCAGACAGATGCCCCATAATGTCTTTTTAATATGGGAACGTACTAAACACAAACAAAACAGTCCAATCCCACAAGGTTTTCCCACTTTTCACTGCAGATGTCTTGAAAACCTTCCAGAGGCAAAACAGTTATGTCAGCCGATAAAAGGATTTTCGTAAGTGTTTCTATCCATAAATCTTGCATAAAAGTCATTTAACAGCGCCTTGTCGGCTGATTCGGTGTGTGTCAGATATTGTGTAAGTGTGTGTTCGCTGTGGTTGGTTTGACAGAGGGGAACCATCTGGGAACAGCTGTGTGGTTGCTGTTGGAGACAAAGTTAAATAACTTTTTATAGAGCTACTTAAAAGGTGAAGGAAAGAGAAAGCAAGCGGCAGAGCTGTGTGATTGCTGTCTAGCCTTTATGCTTATTATATATGGATTGTTCACTGAGGTGAAAGAAAGGTGAAATTGCTATGTTAACTGGCGTACAGTTTGCTTTTTTCCTCAAATTAGGACTGAGCCTGTTCTGGTGAATGACTGTGTGTGTGTGTGTGTGTGTGTGTGTGTGTCTAGTTTTGCCTGCATTATGGACATAGCAGTTGCTATAACTTATAAAGTGATGCTTCATCCGTGCCTTTCAAACTCATACTTAAAGGTAGTTCACCCACAAATTAAAATTCTGTCATTATTTACTCACCCTCACGTGTTACCGACACGTGCTGTATGACTTTCTTTTATGGAACATTAAAAAAAATATTTTCAAGAGTGTTTCATGGGCTACAAATTAACATTTGACCTCACTGATTTTCATTGTATGGACAAAAAAAACAGTGAAACATACTTTGAAATGTCTTTTTTTTTGGTTCCACAGAAGAAGTCTTTCAGATTTGGAACTACAAGAGGATGAGTAAATGATAACAGAAGCTTATATATCAGAGTTATCATTGATGTTAGAGTTTTTTATTGTATCAGTCAATATAAATCATTCTTTAAAACAAACAGGTGGTTTTTAGCAGTGATGTCATAGAAAAACCATTTTGGGATTCCCAAAGAACCTTTCAGTGAAAGGTTCTTAACCCTCGTAATGCATACACCTGTTGCATTTGGACCCTGTGGAACATAAGCTTATAAACAATCATAACTTAATATTCAGCTAAAACCATTTTGTATCTGATCAGTAACTTCTCATTAATGAGTGAATATCCAACATTTTTAAAGTTCTGAATGTTACCATGTTTTTACCATGCCATTAGATAATTTACCCCCTTTTTATTAATAGAAAAGCAGAGAAATTCTTTGAAATTTAAAATGCCACAAAAATTACAGCAAAACCAGCGTTATGCAAAAAAATATTCAATATATATTTTTATCAATATTTATGAGAAGTGTTATTTGAATATATCATTAAATGAAATTTATAAGAACATTTAATATGAGAATTACTAGTATGAACTCCATTGATTTCAATGTATTTAATTAAATTCCTTTGAACTTATGACTCACGACTGCTCAAAACTTATGAACTCTAAATTTATGAAAACTACATAGTTGTTTTATTTTAATTTCATAATTAGTGCATGTGTGTGTGCAGGCATGTTTATTTACAAAATGCATTACCAATGGAAAAGAAAAAATGTAATTTGAGACAAATAGATTTAAAAAAATAAATAAACACACACACACACACACACACAAAACAGAATTTAATGTGTAAAGCCACAGTTCTGAAAAAAAAGTGTATTTTGACAGTCTTAACACATATCTACTGTTTCGTTTTCACACTAAAACTATGGATTAAAAAAAAAATCAATTATGTACAGTACCTCTTCTGTGTCAAAACAGACCCAAATGCATTTTTTTCCTTAAAGTAAAGGACATTTTAATCATCTAAAGAACCTTTTGTGCAATGGAAAGTTTCCATGGCGGTTAATGCTTCAGATGTCCATAAAGAACTTATTTTCAAGACTGAATATTTAATTGTGCATGCTCATTTCCCTAGTTTGGTGTGGGTGTTCACATTTGCTGTGTTACAGGGTCAAGAGAACATTGACAGGCTCAGCTACACACATCCAGCTCTCCTTCTCGCTCTTTCTGTCGGTCTCTTTGAGTGAGGTCAGATGTTAGAGGTTTGCCCTCTCATTAGCAGTGAGGGGGTCTCGATAAAGCTGCTCTTTATGCACCACACTGCGGCGTATGCTAATTAGTCCCAAAAACTGCCAAATCAGCTCGGAGAGAGAATAAATAATTAACATGCTCTGATTCATATCTGGAAGCCCTCTGTTGTAATGATATACAATTCCATTATTAAATAGGCAAACAATTGACTTTTATGCTCTGGTAAATAGGCTTTGGAAACTTCCATGGTTACCATGGCCAGGTTCCAAAACCTTTATTTTTAAAGTGGAAATGAAGCAGTCAGGCAAGGCAACATTATTCAGTAAATATGGCTCCGCCATCTTCCATACAACAACCTTTGACATCACAGGGTTGGTTTCCTGACTCTGAGTTCAGTACAACAGTAGAGAGACAAGAAGACAGACAGCAGAGGACAGATAGTGAAAGATAAAGACAGAGACAGTGAAAGATGGAAACTGGAAAGCCACATGGCATCAGAAGACAAAAGGGAGGTCACCATTACACTGTTCCTGGATATAAAATGAGTTTTACAGTGTTAAAGCAAAGGACAAAAGAGTCAATTTTCGTAAACTGCCGCTGAAACGGAGAACAGTATAGCTTTGCTTGCTGAATCACATTCAGACACAAGTCCCACTGCCTCAAGATTTCCATAGTTATACTTGGCTATACAGCCTTTGCCAAAATGACTGTCAGATATTAAAATGGCCATTATAAACACCCTTTTGTCATTACACAGCACACAGAGATCAAAGTTGATGAAATAAATATTTAATCTCTTACAGTGATTCCATGTTTACCAATCAGGACTCCACACATTGGATAATCTCCAAACGTTACACCTTATCCCATCATCATCCTCTGCCTTCATCTTCTTTTTTTTTATCCTTTTGCATTGCGAGAAATAAAGTTTTTAACCAACTTTCATAAGGTCACAAAGTGAGCAGCAAAGAATAAGTTGAACAAAGTTAGTAATCTCTGTAATAGAATTATCCTATATCTCTTCTGGATGGTGGTAAACTAATGGTTAGAGTTCATGTTCTTCAATTCATCTACTTTAAGGTATAGCCTAAATAACATTTTTTTTAAAAAAGGGGCACTATTTAGAATTCGGAAACACTTTATTAGCGACACCGGTGGCCTTTAAATGAACTGCAGCCAGAAACAACCTAGGAAGTCGGGGAGGGTCTCGTTTTTTAAGTTTTGTTACAAGCTGTTCAAAGATTGGCAATAAAAAAGCGATTAATACATGGAAATTCTTACATATAGCCCCTTTAAATTTATTCAAGCCAACTTTGGAGTTTTACACAGATCAGTACCAGGTCCCCAGATGGCAGAGTGCTTGTCCCGGCAGTTCCCACCAAAGCCAAAAGAACAGCTGGTATGGCAGTGATAGGTGTTCCATCACTGAGCATGTGCCCCCTTGGAGGGAAGGGTACGCAGCCTGGTGGACTGGCAGTCCTCTTTTCATTTTAATCTTCACTTGAACCACAAGTTGATTATGTAATGTCTTAATGAGCAAAACGGGAGAGGAATGATGAGAGTCTTGCTGTGTGTGTGTGTGTGTGTGTGTGTGTGTGCTCATTCAGCCAATGAACATCTTGAGCTGATCATGCATTTCACCCCTGCTCAAGTACTTACACTTGAAAAGATAAGAGAGAGAGTCAGGTGGAGTTGGTTTCTTTGCAACTAAATCTTTCCTTATTACAGCATTTTTCTACTTCTGCCTCACCTTCTCCTCTACTGAACGTCTTCAAGTAAAGAAAATATTATACAAAAAAAAAAAAAAAAAACTCTGACTTTGGTCAAAGTCTTCACAGAGGACACATAGACACTGCAAAAGTTTTGGGAGGCATAACAGCATTTAAACACAGGAGGGATTCCTCTACATTATTGTTCTAAATGTGGATGGAATTCTGTTTCCATCTCACTGTGAAAAAAATTGAAAGGATAATGTGACACTATTTCTAACATTTGCGTTTTATATTTCTAAATGCTTCTTTATATCTTGCAGTCGTGACTTGATTTCTCATAATTGCAACTCTATTTCTTGTAATTGTGACTTTCTATATCTCAGTACTGTGACCCAAAATACGATTTTGCAGAATTCTCCAACTCTGATCCTTGCAGTTTGTTTGGCGACTCAAAGCATTCCCTCAGTGCGTGTGGGGCCAATATAGACACACGTCCTCTTCCAGATAAATTGTCATCATCTCCAGTTGATTTAAACTTCTCAATTACTGAGAGTGGAAATGAGTATTCAACAATTAAACTATTATCTTATAGCCATTTCATGATTTGTGCAGCTCATCAAACTTTTATCCACACATCATTACTTTATTCTCAGGTCTTTTTCATGGATGACTGATGGATAACTATAAGAGTTTGGACTGTGTGCCACTTCATTTTTAGAGCTCAGTAAAACAGGAAGTCATGACTTATCACTTAAGATATTTTTAGTTCACCCAAAAATTAAAATTTTGTCATTTATTACCCTCATGTCATTCCAAACCTCAAGACCTTCATTCATCTTCGGAACGCAAATTAATATATTTTTAATAAAATCCGTGAGGCTCAACCTTAAGCAACAAAGATACTTTTTGTGCGCAAAAAAACAAACAAAAATAATGACTTTATTCAACAATTTCTTCAATTGTGTACAACTGCTTAAAAAACTTTGTTTTCATAACTCTACCACCAAATTTTCAAAAAGACTGGGTTTAAGGTGTCGTCTGTGTGCCATTTCTGACCAGGTTATATTGCAGCCTATTACTTGTGCTGAAAATTACCAAGGCCCCGTGCCAAATGGAACCCCAACCTCCCGCAATTCACACTTTTGTGATGTAATGCTGCTTTGGCCCTGTCCCAAATGGCACACTTCATGTGCACTTACGGTCTTGTCGCCGCGAGCACATGACCGTGAAGTCTATGAGACTGTAGGATGTCCCATTTGTCTTTTCAGAAGGGTACTCACGAGTGCCCCTTCGCGGCCGATATGCGCCCACTTTTGCCAAACCCACACCGAAGCGAGCTCAGCAGCAACTTCTTCCCAACAGTCAAAGCAGTATTATGTCATGAATGTGTGGACAGTACATACATACATACATGCATATAAACACACATGCTCCTGTACAAATATTTTTTGGTAATATAGTTATACTAAATCTACGGTATACAGCTCTCTGAAGAGAAGTGACAACTGTATTTATCTGCAGTGTGCTTATGGCCAGAGGGAGATAAAGAGAGGGATTCTAAAAGAGCAAGATTCTGGCATCTTTTTTTGGCACACAGAAAAGGTTAACCAAAGAGAACAAGACAGAAGTGAGAAAGAAAAGATGGTGTGAGGCCAGCGTCTAGACAGAAAAAATAACTGAAAGAAAGGTTAAAAAAGTGAAAAGACAAACCTGAGGTAATGCAATTAGTTTACTTTTATCCTGGTAATGTCCATCTGGTGACAGACATTTTATTTTGAAGCATCTGGCGAATATGGTCAACTAGAGATGAAACATACAGCTGATATAATTTCCTCAGCATTGCTCCCTTAAGAACACTTAAACATTCACAAAGTTTTAGTAATGTCATTCCAACATTTAATGAGTGCTCCTCAACCCGTCCTGGAGGAAGGGAGAAGAATGAAGTAGAAAGAAAAAAAAGAAAAGTGAGACACTCTCAAGGTCTTTAACAGACAGCGAGCCGTCAGAGCTGTTGACAGTGTACTAACACAATGTGCTGAGGCATATTGAAAAAAGAAAGAAAGGATTCTCTATAATAGAGAGAGAGAGGATGAACGACAGGCAAGTTTTGTGCCCTGACCCATATCCCATAATGCCGAGCACAGACGGTCTTTGACAGAGGAAGACCTAAGGTTGTCATGCATTTCTTTGTGTCTTCAAAAGTCACAAAGGCAATAAATAAAGACTGACAGTCAGTCTTTGTAGTGATGCTTCGGGGTGACAAGACACCACATGTAAACACACTGAGACTTGGTCAAGTGTTTCTTCTAGCAGTTACTAATTTCATCATGACGGCGAAACTTTTTTAATGTCTAAGTGTGCTTAATTATCTTTGTATGATCATTAATTGATTCTGAGCCACAGTTAAAAGCTTGGTACAGTTAGTGCTGATGTCATCATATGATGCTGATTTTAAGATCTTATCTAATTAGAACTTTTAGGAGATATACACATGAATTTCAAAATGGCTTTCCAAACACAACTCTTAGAGTGGTTATGGATCCGCTTTCATTATGGAAGACAAGGTTAATAATGTGTTCATGTCCTGTCTGTTTCTCAGTGTTGTCATCTCAATAAGAGTTTATTTTATTTTATTTATTAATTTTTGTTTTGTATTTTATTTTACTTTGCTAAAAATATAACCATTCCATTGTCTTGTCTGCTTTGCGACACATATTGAAGCTCCACAAAAGTATCTTATTGTATTTTATTTTAATTTTTGTATTTTTAATTTAATTTTATTTTATCAGTCGACTGTCTTATCTGCTTTGCTGGCACCCACAACAACTATTCCCTTTTCCACAAATGTTTTGTTTTGTTTATTTAATTTAATTTTATTTTATTTTATTATTTTATTTTATTTTATTAACAGTCAACTGTCTTACAACTATTCCCTTTTCCACAAATGTTTTGTTTATTTTAGTTTAATTTAATTTTATTTTATTTTATTTTATTTTATTTTATTTTATTTTATTTTATTTTATTTTATTTTATTTTATTTTATTTTATTTTATTTTATTTTATTTATTTTATTTTATTTTATTAACAGTCAACTGTCTTATCTGCTTTGCTGTTCCACAATCATATTTTATTTTATTTTATTATTTTATTTATTTATTTTTTTTTTTATCTTTTTTTCCCCTCAGTTTTCTGTGTTTATGTCAGTTATGGTAGGTTTCATCTTTAGCTACTTATGCAGTCATTCATCCGCTCTCAAGCGTTTTTTATTCTATAGATGCTTTCTTAAACTCTGTAAGGTTTTTGGTTCAGATGAGGTCTGCACTGTCATGCCCGCTGTTGTCACGACACTAGGAGGGGGCTCCTCAAATCTGCATTGCTCCGTGGAGACACATTGCCATGGGCCATTTGTCAATACTGCTAAAGTCAACATGTCGCTCAAGACGTTTCTCACCAATGGTCCCGTCGGTCAACACTCCACACCAAAATAGACACACACTCATCCACAGCGCAAAAGGCTCGTGCAATCACCCGGGTGTCATACAGAATTCATTCGCCTCAAGCTAACATCCCAGTTTAGAAAACACTGGAAATCCTGTTGGCTACGGCTGGCAGAGTGATTGTAGAACAAAGGGCAAGGTGTACGGAGATTTCTCTTTAATGTGCCTCACCAAATCTGAAAGCTCATTTCACTGGGGTCTGTAATTTCAGGAGATTTTTTTTTTTTTGCTGAAACTCTCAGTTTTGGGGGTATGTGTCACCTCAGGTGCACTGAAGAGGAATTCTCATCCTTAATATTGTGCTGAAAAAAGAGATATTGAAAATCGTTCATCATTTATTTCATATACAGCGAAATTTCAAACTGTCCACGCTGATGATTAAAATCTTTCTCTCTCTCTCTCTCTCTGAATTGCAGTGCTATTCAACTTGATTCCTGTGGGTCTGAGGATAGTTGCCATCCAGAGCACCAAGACAGGACTCTACATAGGCATGAACAGCGAGGGCTACCTGTACACATCAGTAAGCACATATCATATTCATCAGTAGGTTAAAAGCCTTTCTAGACCTGTCCTAACACATCTCATCATGTTAAAAATATCAGCGACATACAGTGGAGGCCAAATGTCTGAGACCATTAATATAAAAGCTTTTACTTTTCTAAATCAATAAAGTTGCAAATTGTCAGCATAATAATTTCAGTGAAAAGTTGGATTGAAAAATGAACAAAGATTAGCATTTGGTTTGTCCCCCTTTTGTTTTAATTACTGCACTAATTTTTCTCACTATTTTATGTATTGTAAACTTATTGTAAATATAGAAAATAAATGTGAACCTATATCTGGAAACAGTCTTAAAGTCGCAGTGAGCGATTTCTGAGAAATGCTGTTGAAAGTGGATTGGACTGAGCACCAAAACACATGATCCTTTTGGGTAGGAGTGTTTTTGTTTTGGTGATTTCAAATATCATCAGCATTTCTCACAAATTGCTGATGGCACCTTTAAATATTATAATCTTAAAGGGGCCATGAACTGCATTTTTTAAATATAGTTAATTCAATATAGTCAGCACTGTATGATCTTTTATTTTCAGTTTCTTTGAAAAACCTGAGCCACACCGGTGTCTTGTTTTAAACCAAATCCGCAGTAAAACGAAGCAAACAAACAAAGTGTGATACTGACACAATCTGGAACTTTGTTAAAAATAAAGTTCATCCACGCTTTCCTAATGTTAGGATCACAAGAAAGGCAATGCAAAGACTGCATTTTTCCACAACTTGGCACTTCAAAATGTCTTATGTAATCTTCTTTTGAAGCACCCCAATGGTTTTGTTGCCTGAGTAATCCTGTGTTTCGTCTCTCTCTCTCATATTTACCCACATCATACTACATCTGTGGGCGGGGCTAAAGAGGCAATGATGTAGAAGTAGGCATTGATCTTTCGTGGCACTATGACGTCATACTGAGACAAAAACCGAAACAAATCATTTTGGCAGCTTGGTTTCAATAAAAGCTTTTTTTTGGGTTTTGAAACTTAGAAGATATTTTTATATGTGTAACCTTATTTTGTATATTTTTATAATGATCTCTTATATGTCAAAAGATCAAGGAAATTTTGATTTCTCAGTTCATGACAACCTTTAAATATTTCTTATTCCTTTTATTTCGTAATGTGCCTTTGTATAGAAGTTTTCAAAATCCTAAAACTAAAGATATTAACGAGGTCTCAGACGCTGTATTTTATGCTCAAAAAAACTTTACACATTTTTGATGCTCTTTGATTATGTATCAGGTGCAACTAATGAAGTTAACTGCTGTGCGTTTGTCTGTGTGACTGTGAGTGTGAATACTGTTGGCCTCAGTTCTCTGAGACACACTCCATTAGTCTGGCCTATTTCTCTCTACCAGATAAAATGGGCAACTGTGAGCAAGACATGCTTCTGCTAAGAGATGCATTGCTTTGCAGTGTAGAGCAGCAGTTCTTCTTTCTTTTCCCCCTATCCTCTATCCACTCACTCTCATAAGAATAAAGTATTGCTTTCATCTTTGAAATGGATTATAACACTCTTTTAAAGTAAGGTGATGAGTTTAAGAGAGGCCATTATTTTAAAGCGAAAAAATATGTTTTTCACTTTAAATAATGGTCCAGATCACTGATAGTTCCTGCAGTGACTAGGTAACACTTGAGAAATTAGTGATGCATTTTATTACCAGGTTGAGAGTAAAATGAATTGCTCACATCTAAGACACATTAATGTTGTGATCAGTAATTAATTTTAGAATTTGTCAGTTAGTTATTAGTTCTTAATGAGGGCAGTCTCATGCAGTAATTATTGATTACTTAATAAGGAACTACTGTTTCTCAGTCCTAAATTTGATATTACTTACTGATTAGTTAATCTTGTTTCCATATTAGCTAACAGTAGTAGCTGAAGTTTTAAAGGTTCAGTGTGTAAATTGTAGCGGTGAGGTTGCGAATTGCAACTATCAACTCACTCTATACCGCTCACCCCTCCCTTTCGCAACACATAGAGAAGCTACGGTGGCCGACACAGGACAAAGATGTCATCGTCTGAGACAGCAGAGAGTAGCCATCAAGCAATCATGTTTCTTTACGAAGATAAATTAAGAAAGTATATTTGCTTAATTATTGCATAAAAACTATATGTTATTGCGAATATTATTGTTACATCATTGTGTCAGTGTTTTAATCGCTGAATTTAGCTACGAGTAAGAGTAGTGGTGCAGCTGGCTATAGACTGTAGGGCAGGATGTCCATTTAGGGCTACTATAGAACCATGGCGAACCAAAATGGCGACTTCCATGTAATGCCCGGTTCAGACTTGGTGATTTTAGCCCAATTTTGCCACAATCTGCTTGACGTAGGGTATTGCAGGGATTTGTAAAAGGCAATGGGCGTTGGGATGTAAGATTCGAATGTTTCAGCTTGTGTAGTGTGTCATAGTGGATGAAAACAGATGCCTCGTCTGCAATGCTTAATGACGTCACAACAGAAAGACAAGCATGTTTAACTTTTTTCTTGGTCGTCTATGATGAGTTCCGTCACATGTGTGACACTGGCCAAGACCTGGTCTTCCGGCATGGGAGTCAGACGCTCTAACAAGGAGGCTAAAGGCTGCAACCCAACCTCTAGCATCTGTCTCTAGAGCATCTCTTGAGGTCAGAGGAGTGAGGTTTACTCACACAGCAACTACTAGCTGTCCTCCGTTACACTCACCCCCCTAAACCTCACTCCCGTTCGGGTCACGGCACCAATGTAACCCCTCAACCCGGGTCTTACTCGACCCGTTCTGACCGAGCCTCGAACCCAGGTCTTCCAGTATGAGAGTTGGAAGCTCTAACAAGGAGTCTGACATGTTTCTTGTCCACGACACAACAAGATTTTAGGAGTCAAAATCTGACACAGTGACTATCATGACTGACAAAAATATTGTGTAGTCTGAACCTGGCATAAGGGGACCCACAGTGTATGTAGATTGATGTGGCTCATTCTAAGGTAATAAAAGCATAACGGTTCATTATCTAAGGTCTTTTTACACCATAGTTATGTATATTATATTGCATTTCTGTCAACAGATACTCCTAAATATTACATATTGGGCCTTTAATGTAGTACTACCCATTTGTCCTGCATTACTTCCTGCATAGTTACTTATCAATGACCGGCCATTATTCTAAAGTGTTACCTACAAACCTGAACAATGATTGAGATATACCATTTCAAAATTATTTATATCAATCAGTACACAAATTACAACTGTTCCCTCAGTTGTGAACTCAGTAAGTGACATAATTTCTTATCCTTCTCTCACACAAATGCACTTTCTATCGCTTATCGCGTATTTCTCTACTCTTGCAAGGAGAGCATCTGTAGAGAATGTGTCTTCCTCATGGGAAGAAACACGACCCATTTTCCACAGAGGGAAATGACCATACCTGGAGAAAAAAAAAGAGAAAATCCCTATCCTAGAAAACCTCATGCAAGGCGACCTCTTTTTCTTTTCTCTCATCTCTGCCTTAGTCTGAAGCTGTCAGATCGCTCTACCTGTGTCCTAACTTTTATCTTTTTTCGAGCATGATATTTTAAACCAAAGAGACTAGTGTGAAGCCAGTGAAGCATGCCACAAAAAGCAATGCAAACATGAAAACAGAAGACAGCTTTCTCCTGAGCTTCAAAATATTCTTTTGACTTTTGAAATGTTATGTGAGGAATGACTAATTTTCTGCTGTATAGTGTGCCTTGAGAAGAATACACAAAGCTAAACAAGTTATTTTTCCTAGATTGTGTTAAGTTGCAGCCGAAATTGCATACTGTCTGAGTAGGCACTACATTTGATGAGAAACGAACTTCACAACTTCACAAGTATGTTCTATATTGTATGAATGTGTGTATTATGAGTGAAATCCATACTACATCCACCGTGTTGGCTTTATCATGTCAGTTTTGTCATTTCACTGTCAACAATCTCCTCTTCTTCATTTTTTTTATGGATAGATGTATTTTTTTTTTGTCTTCAAAATTTGGGCTGATAGTCATATACACCTATGATGGCTTGAGGGTGATTATTTGACAAATCATGGAAATATCCACATGTATTTAAATTGACTCGTCAGGTAGAGGGCGTCTGTAATCTGCCATGGTGCAAGCGCACCTGGTTTGAGAATGGGAGATGACACTCTCGTTGGTTTATCGCATGTTACGCCCAAAACACACCCATGACTCATTAAGAGACTAGGTACAACCCTTGTGGACCACGCGCCTGGCTCCGACCATTTTTTTCCGTCGTTGGAAAAGTGGATTCTGACACACCCTAAGCGCACCTGTGCCATTTGCTTCAGACCATGTGCTTAGATCCTTAAAATAGGACTACATTAACCAAAGCAAATCAATGCAAAAATGTACCACAGTTAATGCAAACTACAATGGCTAACAAGTAATATTATGTACCATTTATGCAGTTAAATCCTGATGGTTATTTATTTTAGAACCCTATATTTCAAAAGCAAATGCATTAGCTCTGATCTAAATGTCTAGTTCACGCCAAAATGAAAGAGATTTTGTTCCAAATCTCTATGACTTTCTGAAAAAAAGTTGAGTTAATAGTAACAACTTTCTTTTGGGGGAACTAATGTTTTTAATGTGAATTTGAAGGATTTTATATTAGCATGGATTGACAGATCTCTCTTTCTTTCACCCACACTAGTTAATGTGTTAATGAATGCAACACACTGTACGATTTATACGATTTATATTAGTCCTTTACGCATATATATATATATATATATATATATATATATATATATATATATATATATATGCGTAACAATCAATAACAAATTGTGACTAAATGGTAATTTTGTTCTACGATAAGCTTGGCTACCTTTGATTTGGCTATTCTCGCGTGATACAATAACAACCATTAGAGAATTTCGTAAATATATTTTGGGAAAGATGACAAAACATGATTTTTTTTTTCTTAATAGGTCGGGACACTAAATATAGTGGATGTCTGGTCACCCTACTGTCGGTGTTATAACAGCATAATGAAAGTGTAACTGTAGTCTACATGATGCCTCTAAAAGCAACAGGTTAACAAATGATGAGTATTCACTTAAATACCAGCTTGTTTAGTGACAGTATGTGAGCACACGTTTTTTTTTTTATGTAAGTTTAAATGCACACATCCAGACTCACCTGAGCAGAGTGATGCTAAGATGCTTTGTTTCCGTTGTCATGCTTCTCATCCGTGTAGGGCTTGTTTCAGAGTGTGAAATCGCATACACATACATTTATAATTATATTATGCTGAACGGCTTCGTTAATATTTCTTATCTTGTCACACTGACCGTTACGAATTACAATGAATCACGTAGCCTATTTCAACTAAAAATTGCGAAATTAAACAAAAAGTTTATTAGTTTGCATTCCTAAATATTTATGTTGGTCGTTTAACGTTTCTATTGTAAAACAGCTGAGAAAATGTCGAGGTTATCTCGCACTTTATGACCGAAGCGTCACGCTCGAATTCATGCTCATCATTCAGCAGCTTCTGTGAACATAAAGATTTGATTGGTCGTTTCAAACATTTTGACATTAATGAGCGGCGTTTGACTTCTGACAGCTCAGATGAGAAGGTTGGTAATCTTGGCTTTGTGCAATATATCCGTACAGCACCAAAGTAGAGTTAATATTAGGCAATTGTTTCACAACATTTCTTATATACACCGGAAAAATACCGGTGGATTCAGCCTTGAGTGGAATGGATTTGACTGACACGCTCTGAAAAGTGAACAGACAAACGTTGAATAAGAGATGGTAAAAGTGAGTGGGCACAATATCACTGGTCTTAAAAAGTGGATGGGTCTTGTCCCACCCACATACAATGGTTCCGACGCCCATGCCTTTACGACTGTTCCTTGTCAGACTGTATGAACATGATCCGTGCTGCAAGCCATGTCACACAGTAGGATCTCAGTTTTCGTTAATGTCAGACTATATGGCAATCAAGAACGGACGCACACAAGAAGACTTGTCCAGAGTTTTACATCATAAATCTGTGACACCTTAAGTGACCTGAGCTTCATTTATATGTGGGATAGGAATGGTAGCTAGCAAACAAAAACAATTTCTGGGGTTAATTTTGATCATGGCTTCTCTTGAAAAAAATAAGCAAAGATGATGTGAATGGAGCACACTTATTATTATCAAGTTAAAGGCCAATTCACAGTACATCGATAGACGCCGACCAACGCGGACAGTCACCGGATTACAGCGTGTCACATCTCCACGACCCGACAAGCACTGATTCAGCATGTTCAATCGATGAAAACAAGCTCTGACAGACGCCAACAGACACCGACAGCTAACACACTGATCCGACAAAACCCACAGAAGTGTCTGTTGCCGTCTGTCGGTGCAGTGTGAATTCGCCTTTACCAGTAGAGACAACGGGAAAATGTGCCTATATGTTCGAAGAAGGTCTGAAGACAAAAAGACCAACAAACACACACACACAAACGAGCGTAAACAATGGTGTGCCATACAGAAGGTAGCAAGATCTGATGACTGAGAAAGTTTTTATCTGGGCTGGATGAAGAATACTTTGACTGCACTTGAAAAGCTTACACCATCTTGTCTCCATCTCTCACCATCCCTTGTCTTGTCTTCCCATGTGACTCAAAGTGACCTTGGACCCTGTCTTGATTGTAATGCTAGTGCTATGGGAAGAAAAGGACAGGAAACAAAATGGAAAAGAGCTATACGAAAAGAAAAGGAGCAGGAAAAAAGGGAAGATGGAAAGGGGAAGAGGGAAGGAACAGAAAATGTAAGTAAATGCAAGGGAAAGGGGAAGAAAGGGAAGAATAGCATAGTGAGGTAGGAAGGAAGGGGGAGAGGGAAATGGAAAAAAATGTACGCTTCAAATGTGTGATACATTACGGTCACCATATTAAACGGGTTAAACCTTCATTTCAGGTAACTTTTAAAACTTTGTCATGAAAAGCTGGTCAGTTCAACAAAATCTGCCCTAATTCTGTCAGGTCACCTCTATCAGTGCAAATATGCATCTCTGTGTGTGTGTGTGATGTTTTATTCCCACCTCCTCTCTTCCTCTCTTTTTGTGTTCCTGGCCCAGGAGGGCTTCCACTGTGTGTTGAGTTTAAAAAATGGGTCAGGTTATAGAGACAAAGCGCTATTTTTATCGGAAAGCAATTTCCAGTGGTCGCCTACAGGTAACACAGCACACAGCAATGACACTGAGTTTTCCAAACACCTTAACCTTTACATACAACTCTCAGCAGATCTAACCTCTGAGAGAAATGAAAGATGACAGCATGAGAGGAAGGTAAACAAGGAATCGAAACACTGGACAATGGGAGAATTGAAAACAGAGAATGAAAATTGGAAAAAAATGAGAATGAATGATCAAGAGATGATAATGAAGAAATAATAAAGTCTAGTGATGAACTAGACTGCATGCCTTCTCTTGTCAATCCATCTCTCTCTATTCCTTCCTATGGATGATGGAGCCCTTTGTTCCTGCTGTGAGACAACCCGCTGGCCTGTACTCCTCTATCCTTATCCCTCCATCCCTCGTGAACCATTCAACTTCTCCACATTCCTCTCAAACGTCACTGTTCTGTCAGATGAGAGTGATGACAGCCAGATTACTACAGTATATCATCATGCTTCACCACAAAAGCACATTCATGAGACAGCTGAGCAGAGGATCATGGGAAAGACCTCTGAGGGGCACATTAGTGAGACACATTTAAACAGGTGAGGTTGAGTCTTCATTGGGGGGTAAAAAGAACCAGGGGTCACTTGTGCCCATAGTGCCATGAGCAATGCAACAAATGCTGGCAAAACTAGCATTGTGGTGGTGACTTTGCACAGCAAGTATCCCTTGAACATGAATGATTCTATGGTAATGTTATGGAAACAAATTCAGCCGACCCTGCTTGTGTGGCAATAAATAAAGGTGGTAAAAAGAGAACGAGAGAAATCCAGGAAGTAGAAGTTGAACGAGCATGAAGAAGAGAGAGAGAAGAGGCTCTAGGTGTGTGAGAGTGATTTAGTCCCTGTGGAGGGCCGCGTCCGAGTGTGTCAGCCACTGAAAAACATGAATTATTGATAAACTCAGAGTTTAGGGCAGGTATGTGTGACAGAGAGAGGCCATGTGTTCAGGGCCATCTGATCCTACAACACGCGCACACAGACATGCGTTTGTCAGCGCCTGAACCAATCCTGTTATGCAACACACACACACACACACACACAAACTTGCTCCTTCTGTTCCAGCTCGGAAGGCTCTAGTGCTCTAGGTTCACACTGTATGATTTTGACCACGATTTGGCCGAAGACCAAATTTGTCAATCCTAAAAGATTCCCCAAAGTCAAAATCTGAAGTCTTTAATTTGACTTTTGCTGACAGCCGATTAATAACCACCACAATCAAATTTTACCTCAGACGAAATTCTGGTAGTGTCAGAAGGTTTAACGCACAGTCCTGTAGTGTAGCTTCTCCTAGAACAACCCTCAAATCAATAACCAATAGGAGTGCTGAACCTGATATTAATTAGTCTTAATTAGTGAGACAACAACAAGCCACCACTTATTGTCTAAAGGCCAATTCATACCACACAGACAAACGCCAACAAACAAGTTGGCCATTGGATTTAGAATTTTTAATCCAACTGTCTAAATCTTAAATCTAAATCTAAATTTTAAATCTAGCTGTCATCTTCACGCTGCCCCAACAGGCAATGATTGAACATACTCAGTCAGGTGAAAACAAACCCCGACCAAGGCCAACAGATGCCGACAGGGGTAACACTCTGATCTAAACAAAACCCAACAAACGTGTATGTTGGCGTTTGTCTGTGTGGTGTGAATTAAGCTTAATATTCATTCTTTGCACCACCAAACTACACTACGCTACTAGCGTATCTACAGATGTGATAGTCAATGAGTGTGAGAATCCTCTATGATGTTTAGTCAAACTAGATTACTACCAGCACCATACATACTTAAAATGCTTTTTATAGAAAACTATTGTGAGTACAGTCTTCATCTTATTTGAATGTGCAAAAACAATAAAAAAAAAAATTATTTCATAAAGGGATAGTTCACATAAACATGAACATTCTTCATTTACCTCATGTCATTTACCAAATCTGTATGACATTCTTCTGTGGAACACAAAATAAGTCATTCTGAATAATATTGGTTACTGAATTGAACCACAAAAAATCTTTTAAGTTCTTCAACAAAAAAAAAGTCATACAAGTTTGAAACAACAAGAGTAAATTAATGTTGTTCCAAATCTGTTTGACCTCTTTTCTTGCAGAACAAGAATTTGCTGAATTAAATTAAGATATATAATTATCAATAATGGTCTTAGTTTCCACAGTGTGTAACATGAACACTAGTCTCAGCCTCAAATGTCACACCCTCGGACCGTTGGCTGAATGTCTGGTGTATATGGCACACAAAATGGAAAACACTTTGTGAGTTTTGAAGTCATCATCTGATTGGTTGAATTCTGCAGGGTTTCCAGGAGACATGTGTTGTGCTCTTTAACGGTCTGCCTGGAAACAAAGCTCAGGGAAGAAGAAAGCCGTCATGTTTACACCTGTAACAATGAGCGCTTATCCGAATCAACTAAAAGCTAGATTACGCAAAAAATACTGGCTATGCGAGACTATGTACACACTGATGCAACTCTCTATATTGTTAATAGTGATTTCTGTTGTATAATTGTGTGGATCTTTGATGCATTGTCTGCTGTGTCACATGCAGGTTTTGGTAAGCATGACTGGACACCAATAATGAGCCAAAGACTTGGAGTGGATGAGCCGCAAACTCGAGGGAGCATTTGTCAAGATGTGTGTGTAATGTGTGTTTTGCTATGCCCTGTGGTTCTGGCAGGATTATTACTCATTTCAAGTAGAGGGTGTTTCTGCTCATGGCCCTCAGCATCCTGGCGCTGACACTCACACACCTGGATCCGAGCCTCAGGTCCCCACACACCCACGCTGATGAAATAATTAGTCTAACTGCTGATCCCGAATGATTCTAGCTGACCTTAGACCACCTAGCCCACAAGAACATCTACACGCACACTTCCCTTTTCTTTTTCCTCCTTGTACACACCTGCACTCTTTCCGTCTCCTCACACACACACACTTGTGACCTTGCCTGCCCTGTTTAAAATGGACTTGATTGGTCCTCATTGAGTCAGCAGTCTATTCTCTCTTCCTCAAGTTAAAGAACTTAACGTCTGTGAGTGAGTGAGTGAGTGTGTGTGTGTCAGCAACCACCAATGATGTGCTGAAGGAGAAAAGATTGAGAGAGTCTGTCTTGAGAGGGCTTGTTTTATTATTTTGTCTTGGAAATTCCCGATCGCTCAGCTGGGTCTAGCCAAGGAGAAAAGCAGAGGACGAGTGTGCCGCTACAGCTGTTGTGAGGTCAGCAGTGCAGGGATGAGCAGGTGTTCTGCCAAGGAAACCCACCTCTCGTGCTGACCTGGGGTCAGTCTGTTGTCAGTCTTGTAATGGCCTCCGTGAGAACAGCAGCGTGCGGGTCTGTTCTCAGACCTGTGCTTGAGGAAGTTTCGTAAAGTGTCTTAAGCCTGGTTAAAGGAAGAAAACACGGCTGCCTGTTTTATTTTTAGTGCTGTCAAATACAAGGTGTTGTTGCTGGCCTTTGCAATTACAATCTCATTAGATCTCATTACAACACAACAGGATGTTTTTCCTCTTTGAAATGAATTGCAATTAATTTGACTAATTATGCAGTGAAATAATGCACGTTTATTTACCCTCCATTTATTTGTTACTGAGTCATTCGCCACATTTTCTCCCACCTTGAAGTTCATCTGACGTCTTCCTCATGCCCCCATCATTCTGCAAGCTGGTCATTGCTCACTGGCGTGTTAAAACCCTTCTTAGTAAGCAGGTTTTGGATCGCCTCATACCTGTGCACACATCTATCCAGCTAAATGAAAGTCTTATAAAGGCTTTTTTAGAGGAAATTCTTTTTGAAATTCCCACAAAGGTGGCAATATCTAAAATCCTTGTCCTTGTGGGGACATTTTTTTTTTGGTCCCTATGAGGAAAACAGCTTATAAATCATAATAAGTAATGTTAAAAATGCAGAAAGTTTTCTTTTGATGGGTTAGGGGATAAGATATATGGGTTAGGGGATAAGATATATTGACTGTACACTATAAAAACCATTATGTCTATGGAAAGTCCTCATAAAACAAGGAAATTCGTGTGTGTGTGAGATGCGTGTAAGTATTCTGACATGATCTCAGTTTTCCTTAATCTTTCTTCTCTTCTTACCCCTCTCCTGTTTCTTCTCTTGTCCATCTCTGAACTTTCTTTTTTACAATCTCTCATTACACTTCCATGATTAACACTTGCTAAATGGCAAACGTGAGTTAATATTGGCTTTAGAAAATAAATTACCACTTATTAGGATATGTAACATACTATAATACATGGTTTAAATTGTTGCAATTGAATTGTGAATAATACCTTACTGATATAAGCTAAATAATAGGAACAAAAATATAATTTTTGATTGAAATAAATGCAAAATACTGTAAGATTTTTTTTCATTTCTGGGTGAACTATCCCTTTAAATGTTAGTGGAAATGTTGTGTCTGTCTGAGAGGCTGATGAGGCAGCTCTCCTGTCAAAATGCCAGTCCTCACTCCTGATTACAAGGCGATTTCTGTGGATTCAGAGGATTCAGCAGATTCTCAAGCATCCAGCATCTTCATTAACTTTATGCAACATAACATGTCAAAACCCCTTCTGTGATAATCAGTTTTCTCTAAATCTCACAATCCTAGATTAAAAGGGCAGGGGAGAGAGGGAAAAAAGAAAGTGCGAGTCTAAGGATGTGTAAAACTTAAATGTTTTTTTTAAGCCAGTGAAAGTGACTGAGCAGAATGAAGACACCAAGTTACAGTAATACTTGAGCAGTACACTCCCTCCGAGCCTCATGTGCTGCTCTGACACCTGCTGGTGATTGAGAGCACTACAGGCTGGAAGAGGAAAAACAGCAGAGGTTGAATAGATTGCTAGAGGTCAACCTAATCCCTCTTCTCCTTTATGGAGAGAAGGGATCCCTTAAAGCTAGTGTAGGGAATGTTTGCTTCAAACACATTTTGCTATATTTTTGAAACTCTCTTGACAGCCTGATGGCAGTCAATAATAAAAGTGGTCTAAATATATATAAATATGATATATATATATATAAATGCATATATATGTTGTATGGAAGTCTCAGGACCAAAAAAATGTTTGTCCAGTCAATCCAAATGCAATGATAGGATGTCCTTCCTGCCTGTCAGCATACGTATTTCTACACCTCCACGCACCCTTCTCTTGTTCTGTAAGGCTGTGCCGAGCACCGCAAACAAACAGCAGCACCCTTCTACAGTTTCTCCTGAAGCAAAACAACAAGCTTATGCTTCGTTCACGCCATTAACTACTGTAATTAAAAGATGGCAACCCGTTACGTTCAGATGGTACAAGCCAATGCTCTTTTAAGTTGTTTATGTTCATTATTATTGTAAGGTTTTGAGACACAAGGTAACGCCGTCTCTCGTGGCACTTTGCAGACTCTGCTCTTGCTGTTCGCGTTCATGTGTTTTGGAGGAGGCGTGGCTTGGGAGGGTGGGATCTTATGCTTTCAAAGCTAGCTTGCAATTCCTAGTCTTTCCAAAATTGCCTACTCTTTAATGTTGAATAAGAATGAGCTATTTTTATGGTTTAATACTAAATGATTTGGCTATACTGTTTATGGCCTTATTTTGACTCAAAATGGGCAAACTAAGTACAACATTCCCAGTTGTCGCATGCTGATGATGGCTCTGCCTTTGCAAATGCTCCTAATTACTGTCAAATTGAGATTCCTTGCATCTAATTTTATCGCACAGACACACACTTACACTCCATCATCTTCAGCAGGAAGCTCCGGTTCAATTAAATTTGGTGATTAATTAATTAAAGTTGGCATAGACTTTTAGTCTGAGCTCCTTACTCTGAATGGTGTTTAATGTGTAGTTCAAGCCTTGATGAATGTTAAAAAAATATGAATATAAAATAGTTCCTGTATTATATTAATATAATAATTATTATTATTCATCATATGCTTTTCTTTAATGGTACACTTACTATCAAAAGCATCAGGAAGAGGAAAAGCAGGAATGGTCACAATTTACAGATATTCAATTAAGCCTGGGAAATTTTGAACCTGTTCAATGAAGAAGGCTTCATTTTAATTTTAGCTCTTTAATTTTAGATGTTTAATGTGCAGTTCAAGCCTTGATGAAAGTTGAAAAGGTATATTTAATAAAAATAATTTCAGTCTTTTTTTTTTTGCAACTACATTTTATTGTTCATTATTATATTTTATTAATGAATTTTATTCATTATTTTAAATAAATACTTTCTGTCTTATAATAATATTATTACAATGTATAATATACTAATACTGTTATAATTATTATTATTCATGACTTTAATAGCACACTTTAAATAGGAGCCATATTATCAAAATCATCAAGAAGATCAAACCCCTGAATGTCCACGATTTAATTGCAGATAAGCCAGTTAAATTATGAATATGTTGTATGAAGAATGCTTGATTTTACATTAGTGAAAGAGGGGAGTGTTTCAAAACAAACACATTAGAGCAAGAAAGAGAAAGAATAGTAAACCCCTTATTCAGCTGCTCTGCTCACCAGTCACACCAAGGATCCCAATCAATCCTGGAAATTGGTTTGTTCCCTGACAAGGTTACGAAATGACAGGGTGGTAGAGAGAGAGAAAGAGAGAGAGACAGATGGGATGGGAGGAGAAAGAGAGAGAGAGAGAGAGAGAGAGAGAGAGAGAGAGAGAATAAAAGAGAGATGTTGGTCTTTGCTTACTGATAGGCTGCTGTCTCCAGCAGGGATGAAAAGAGTCTGGGAATTTGGGTGTGTTTGGGATAATGGCGAAGATTACGCTTACCTGAACAGAACACATGTGCTCGATAAATATGTAATAAGAAAGTGTATGGGGGTTTTGCTTTCCTCATTTACTGTTTCTCAGTACACACCACAATCCTGTCACAGTGAAATGTGAGGCCCATTTTACTCAGGTCCCAGCTGAACTCATATAATATACATTGTAAACATACAAAAAGAGCCAGAAGTTACACTCTGTTATTCTGGTTAACTCACTATCTGTGTGTATGTGTATCTCTGTTACAGGAACATTTCACACCTGAGTGTAAGTTTAAGGAGTGTGTATTTGAGAACTATTATGTGACATATTCCTCGATCTTGTACCGCCAAACGCAGTCGGGTCGGGCCTGGTACATTGGCATTAACCGGGACGGACAGGTCATGAAAGGAAATCGGGTCAAAAAGACCAAAGGAGCAGCCCACTTCCTGCCCAAGCTCATAGAGGGTATGTCTTTGTTTATAATAATTAATTATTTGTCATGTGCTGATAGCATTCAAAAGTTTTGGGTGGGTAAGATTATTTTATTTTCAACAAAGCTGTATTTATTTGATTACAAATACAGTAATATTGTGAAAAACAGTAATGTTACAATAATATTCCGCAAGAACCAATGCGATTCTTTGAGATTCCACAAGAAGGTTAATTCTCATTTGTTCTCATGCATCAAGCATGTATAGTTGAGCTTGTTTGTGTGCATTGATCAATGTTTATATGTTAGTAAAAGCCTAAATTCAATCTGTTCATCATATAAAGCGATCAGAAAATTTGATACACATTAATTTGGATTAGTTTTATTATCTCTTTATGAACTTTTTGAAGCATCAAAGTGGTAGTTGTGTGGACTGTCAATGGAGGGACATAAATTCAGATTTTATTAAAAATATCTTCATTTGTGTTCTGAAAATGAACAAAACATTATGATAGAATTTTCATTTTTGGGTGAACCAACTGTTTAAGATGTTTCAACTGACAAAACAACCCCATTGACTTTCATTGTATGGACAATGCTCTGCAGTAGAAAGAAACTCAAACGGTTTTGGAACAACGTGAGGATGATTACATGATGGCTTTTCATTTCAGCCTCAACTGTCCCGTCAAGAGTGTCTCTTTTTCTCCTGTCTCTCCAGTTGCCATGTACAGGGAGCCATCGCTACATGATGTTGCCGAGCAAAGCCCGCCTAGGAAAACAGCCAAAACCTCAGACTCGCCCGTCCATAAAAACGGCAAGAAAGAACAACTGCTTACCGTCCCCAAAGCATCCTAGCGGCAGGAGAAGAAACGCTTCATTTGCACGGACACGTCATGAACGCCAACAGTGGCACAGGAGGTTTGGTACAAACAATGTTTTGTAGTCCCTTCAACGATCCTCAGAACTTTGACATTTCCAACAATTCATCAGGGCTCAAAAGACCCTTGCCGACAGGTCTAATGCCCACCGCACTTCCTTTTTGGTCTCTCCCACTTCCTTAACCAAGGGAATACTGAGCAATAATAACCGTAATGGTCCAGGGTCAGAATGTGGCGGTGGCGCTTTTGTGAGAACAGCAACACCTGAAAGAAAGGATCTTTGTCTTCCTCTCCTTTTTTAGTATTTCAAGAAGAAACACGTTCTCTTTGTGAAGCAATTCGTGCTTGACATTTAAACCTTTACTTTTCCTTTGTTCAGGCATTCATAGATCCCCCCAAATCTGTTTTTTTTTTATATACACAGAGATCCCCTGCCATCTCTAAGCCTTGTTTGTAATCTCCTCTCCCTTTTCTACCTCTTCTGCACTTTGATTAGCTTGAGACACAGAAGCCATTTTCCACTTCACAACACAGGAAAAGCCCCGCACACTCTCCCGGGGACCATTAAGGATGCCGCCACATGCACACATACACACACACACACACACACATACACAAACCAAATAACTAAATAAATAAAAATTCCCCTCCTCTTAGGATGATGATGTTTAGAGTCATCTGACCTTAGGCAGTGCAAACCCCTTTCTCTGTTCATAGGCTCCTGCACTGATGGGTCTGTGGAGGGTGGACGTGTGAGTGTGAGTGTGTGCGCTGAACAGTAATACAATATCATTTGTGAGATGACTCATAACCGAGGGAGTAGGGTGGCATTATTGTTTCTTTTTGTTATGATAAGTCGTTGTTTTCCTCATTGCAATATACCCAGAAAGCAATATTGGTACAGCTGCATACGTTCTCCTCCCTTTTTAGCACGTGTGTTGCATTATAGCAGGGTTTTTCAAAGTAGATATGCTGACTACTGAGGCTACAAGTTTCTCAAAGTTCACGTCCCTACATTCAGTTTTATTCTATTAAATTTGCCTGAGAGCAAAGGTACTTCACCCAGCCAAATGAATCAACACAAGTGCTGAAAAGGTCCAATTCTGCTTCATTTTCTTCTGATAAAACTGGGGAATTGGACCCGGAGGAGCTCATAGGGAAGCTTTTTGGGAATCCTTGCACAGAGAATCCAAACAGAGCTTTAACATCCGACCTCCAGTAGTTAAAATTATCAGTATGTAAATGAAAATGTGTTTTAAGTGCTAAAAGCACTATAAGCCTGGTGACACATTACGCTTCTGCCTTGGCAATAATATTTGTGACATTTCCATGCATATCACCTACATTATGGAAATATGATTTAATAATACATTACAGTTCAAAAGTTTGGCGTTTGAGTTTGTTTTTGAAAAAAAGTCTCTTCTGCTCACCAAGGCTGCATTTATTTGATTAAATATATACAATAAAAACAGTTATATTGTGATATGTTGTTACAATTTAAAATGACTGTTTTCTATTTTTAATATTTTTAAAATATAAATCAATCCTGTGATGCAAAGCTGAATTTTTAGCATCATTAGTCCAGTCTTCAGTGTCACATGATTATTATTATTATCAATTTTGTTAACAGTTGTGCTGCTTCATTTTTTTAGGTAATTTGATGTTCAAGATTCTTTAATGAACAGACAGGTCAAAAGAATAGTACTTATTTGAAATATAGTTTTTTTTTTCTGTGACAGTATAAAAGTCATTGTCAATTTTTATTAAGTTAATGCCTCCTTACTGAACGTACAACTTGTCTTACTGACCCCAAACTTTTAAACTGTAGTGTACATAATATATATAATATAATTTTGGAGTTAGAGAATGTTCCTCATTTAAATAAATAATTATTACGGTCCATTATAGTGATAATTTGAGTATTTTAGCTGGCTTTTGTTTTTTAGTCGAACGTTTTTTGTTCAAGTATTAGTTACATTAGAACACATTCCCTTGCTGGTTATATCATCGCTGTGGTAATAAGTGCAGAGCTTAAACAAAGTACAAAAAATCAAACTTTTCTTCTGCTGAGCAGAATAATTTCTCATAGCCTGCACCTGGTGTTGATGAAAATTATGTCTGTGATAATTATAGGCTCAGTCCCCTGCAGCAATGCATTATTGGGAGAAACAAAGTTATTAAGACAAAAGTGGAAAAACTACAGACATTTTTGACATTTGGAATGTTTGCAAAATTCTTCCACATTTAGATCAGGATGTCAATCTTTCCCAGATTACAGTTTCCTTACTGCAAATAATGGCACCCGCAGGTAATTCACAATCCCCCGTTATAGATTTTGGTGTTTGTGTTTAACGTTCCAAGCAGATTGTTTTTCAGAGAGACTGAATCTCATTGCTTCCAGGTACACATCAATAATTTGTTTTGTTGTTTTGCAAGCAACAATGCCCATCTCAGACTCAAGCTTTTCTTAAAGGGGTGCAACCTGACTAAAGAAAACAGAGAAAAAAGGCTGTTGTCCTCCCTTTTGCCAAATAGCTAGGAAAACTCCAACACCCATAATGCACTGGGCATGTGGCCATCCAAAGCCACTCCCACCTGTCTGCTAAGAATACACTTACCAGAGTCAAATACCGCCTCACTTTAGTAGAAAATACTTCTTGGCAAACTTTTTCTGCATTCAAGTCCTCCTGGAAAGTTAGTATTTATGAGTTGGGAAGTTGTGTTTATGACGTCAGGTGATAAAAAAGCCTAAAAATAGCCTGACAATGTCACTGTTAAATACCTATAATTATTGAGCCATTTTTGCTGACACGCCCCCAACTTGTACAGATCGGGGCTCAAAGAAAATCCAGAGCTTCCCTCTGGTATTTATGACTTTGTGGTGGTTTTGTCATCTGCATTCAACTCTTAAATACAATCTTTCCAACGTGACTTGAACGCACCATTTTAGGTGTAGAATTGTTGTTCCTGGGTGCAAGAATTCAAAGAGTGAACGTTTAGTAGGAGTGAGATACTTTCAGGTTCCAGTGACGGATCAAGCATGTTGCTAAAGGCTTGCAAAGAATTGTAAATATGGAGAGAGTTGCGTGACGGAAAATCTGTGTTTCTCAGTACAAATCTCAGTGTTTGTAGTGAACATTTCAAACTGGATGACCACAAATAAAGGGTTTTCACAAAAGCCCTGGACCTGTCAAAAAACTTGACAAATAAACGTGAATTTTGCGATCCAGGTGAACAAGTAAACATTGTTAATTTACATATTCTACCAACATTATAACAATAGACTAGAAAGTGGGTTGAAAATCATTGAAGTTACACTTTAGTCTTGCAATGTCCACAGCTCATTCAGCTGCCACAGTTTAAGGGTCTGTAATATCTGAAGGGCTATTTACGTAAGGTTTTGCAGGTCCATGTGGTGCTGTAATCACAGTCAAGGAAAAGTTGACCGAGGCGCAGAATTATTTAACAACTGGATGCCACACTGAAACAAAATCCAGTAGACCAGACTGCAAAGGTTGAATAAATGATAAACACAATGCCGTATGCAGGCACAACTGTGCTTTGATTAGCATCCCATGGTTTATTCATTAAGTTTAATCACAATTACAACATGAAGTTGATAGTTACTCTGAAATGTCTCACTTCCCCAAGACCAACTCTTCTTTCAAATGTCACGGTGGGGATTGTGCTAATGTATAACCTGACTGAATAATCCTGTATTTGCAAGGGCTTTCTGATCCAATATTTGAGTACAAAAGAACATGAAAGGAGATATTACTGTCAAATATGTCTAAATGGCATAACTGCCACTTAAATTACCATTATAACATCATAAGGGTTTGCTTTGGGTCACTTTGAGTTGATTGTGAATACAACATAATGTTATAGAAAAGAAAAGAAACGAACATTAGTATTTTTTCTTTTTTTTCTTTTTTGGCTTTGATATATTTGGCATGCACATAAGGGCCGGATCGGGTGGTTTAACAATTATTTTAATGAAACCACTCTCTGTGCACAGCTAAGTGCTTCTCTCTCAATTTCACTGCTATTTTTCAGCCATAAACACAGAGGCCAGAAGATGAAAGCTAAGGGCTAATGCTTTTCAGAAGAGCCAAGCCATTAAAACACTGTATACATAGATAGAGATGACCTTGTAAACTTCAAATTTATAAATTTACCATACTGACATTTTCGTGCATCATATTTCTGTCTTTTTATGTTTCTTTGTTCTTTGAATGTCCTGGTTATGTTGTCTGTGTTGTGTATATGTTGTGTATATGTTTGCATTCAATGTAATAGGTTAGGTAGATTTAAGGTAAATCTATCTGTTGATTAATTTGCATGTGTACCAGTCTCTCTAGAAAGATACAGGCACTTCAGCTGATGAGAATTGGGGTACATGGTAATAAAGATATGACATTATTTTGGGTTATTGGTAGGGTTTATCTGTATAATTATAATTAGCTTTTAACCGACAATTAACAGACTGATTTTCCTGTGTCATCTCTACTCTGATATATTGGCTATAGCAACTTACAGTGTTTTTGTTACACATATTACGCATTAAATTTATTACCATGGAATAATATTAACAATCTGCAATTACAAAGCTTTCTCGGAACGATTACAAATTAAGTATGCATTGTTCATCAGTATTATTTAGTGCTTAATTAAACAATTTATTGTAACATGAACACTGTGATTCCCCCTTACACACACACACACACACACACAATTAAAAAGCTATCTTTCTTTTCACTGATTGCCTTTTTCTGTGCTACAGGATGATCCATGTTTCATGTTCACTCCCTTTTTATTGACTCATTGTCAATAATTGCTTTAAAAACAGATGTTTTATCTCCAGCTTATTTCAAATAGCTTAAGCAACACTGGCCTATTGGTTTTGTTCAGATGGGCAGCAAAAATCTGTTTAATTTCTTCTTCTTTCTTTTTTTTTGTTACCGTTTTTTTTATTGCAAAACAGCAAAAACCTAAACAAACCTAAAAGCCAAACCACATTCAGACGTCTCTATCTGAATGGTCAGATCTGATTTCAAGAATCATTTTATTTTTTCAATCACATTCAGTATGTGTGTAACGCCACACAAAATGCTCAATATTATCTGCCGCTGTATATTTAGACTCATTTTCACTCACTTTTTCCTCATATTACAAACCGTGTGACATTCACTATGTAGTGAGCAGTGTTGGGGCTAACACATTACAAGTAACGCGATTCAGATTACTTTTTCAAGTAACTAGTAAAGTAACACATTACTTTTACAACAAAATATCTGAGTTACTTTTCAAACAAGTAACACTAGTCAATTGTTTCCCCATTTATTGACTGATACCACTTCTGTCTCCATGTTGAGAGAAATCGACAGTAAGTGCCGAGGTGTTGTGTAAACATTATGCTTATTGTAATTTTAGACCAAATGTCAACATGCATTTATTCATCTCACTTGCACCGATTCAGTATTCAGAAATTCAAACTCAGAATATTACGCAAACCTGATGTAATTAAATATGTTAAATTACACAAGGATACATTATGTATTTAATCTCACTTTTTAGCCAATATCTGCTACTGACCTTCGATGATCAAATTCAGCCATGCTAATAAGCAAACATGATTTTAGATAAACATCACATTTGTTTCATTTTTTTTTTGTTAGTTTTTGTTGCTGAAGTTTTGAACTTTCCTCGCCTGCATCCTATTCTTCTGCAATTCGGGCAGCACATCTAAAAGGTTTGTTTGAGCAGCGCCCTCTACTGTACAGTTGTGAAACAATATTGAAACAAATTACTTTTAAAAGTAATTTTCCCCAACCTTGGTAGGGAATATTGAACGAGTCAGCATTTTTGATATGCACGAATGCATGAAATGCCACTTCTCTCATGTGCCTCGTGAGTTGAGCACGTACTCTGACAGCGACTCTGTTGTTGTGAAGTCTCTTGGCATTGTGCTGACACTTACATCATCACTATAGCAACCACTGTAAAAACACTGCATATTCAACACTGTCTGAACAAACAGATCAGATTGGCTCATTTACAAAGTTATCAGATTTGAAAACCAAATCAGATTTGTGTGCAGTGTGAACAAAGCCATTTTTATGTGTGTCCGTGTGCATTTGTAGGTAGAAAACATCCAAGTTTGCATTGTTTGCTGTTAGTGGCGTGTTTTACGGATTTTCCTCAGATAATGTTTTAGTGGGACTTAGTCTTACAGATATTGTTTGGATTTTGTCACATAATTTTTGCAAGGATCCTTTGTATTTTAAAATGTGGTACATTTTACTTTTTTTTTTATTTGTTTTTGCTTTGTTTTGCAAAGTGGTTTGCAGTGGTTTGTGTCATATATACACATTTTATGTTATGTTTTTTTGCAGTCTGGGCTCTTAATAGACAATCAGACATGAGTTTAACAGCATTACCACCAGCAGTCCAAGTAAACTACATAATTTTTCCAGACATGAGAAGTGCATATATATCTGTTGGGTGTGATTTTCTTCTGTGATTTTTCAATTCATGTAAATTGAGAGCAGACATATCTTCAAAATCAGTGGTGTGAGATTATTTTACATAAGAGAATTGTAAAGCTACAGAGACCCTGTATTTACTGATCGTCAGCGTCTGTAATTGTTTTGTGTGTGTGTGTGTGTGTTTGTGTGTTCATGTGTGCGTGACTTTGAGGAGTAGCCCCAACCCAGTATCTGCAATGCAGCAGAAAAGACAAAAACTCAACCCTCCTCCCATGTTTCGACCAAAGTCTCGTCCCCCAGGATACATCTCTTAGCCCTCACAATAGCACTGTGCAAATGTACCACGCTTCCCCTCAGCTGAATGTCATTGCCTCTGTATGTGCGTGTGACCACGAGAGAGAGAAACTCTGCTGCATTTTAAACGCACAGACTGGCACCACATCTGCATTGCATACACAGCAGTGGGGTATTAGTCTCTCAGCAGATGTGTGTTGCGAGGGTGACCTTTAAAAATCGAGTTCTTTAGCTTCATCCCAGCTTTAGGATAATCACAATGTTCTCCCACGGTCCCTAGGAGGTAACCTTTAGTTTAGGGTTTAACTGCTGTTTATGTGGCTGTATGGAGATGTTTGGATGTGTGTGCAGGACGTGTCTCCACCCTGGGTCAATTTATCTGAAATTTTCTGAAATGCATCCCATTGTTTTGTTTGTTTGTTTGTTTGTTTTATCAAATTAGTATTATTACCTATTATTATGAATGAACTATTACATATTTTAATAAAATTATAATTATAAAAATGTAATTATTATTATCAGTTATTCTTGTGAATAGCCATTTTTAAATGGAAATTTTCCATCTCTTCAGATGTTTGTTGACACTGTTAAAATATGAAATATGAAACATGAACCAATGTAACTGTCCAATATATAAAACTCAACAGAATCACTCAAACTTTGGCTTCCCCATCTAGGATGAAAAGCCGTACAACTTTTTTGTTTATAAAATAGGTATTATTACTTATTATTTTGAATTGAATATGAAATATTTTAATATTTTATGAAATAATGAAGATACTATTCTAATTGTTATTGTTATCAGTTATTATTTTAATGACCAGAGTTTCAATAGAACTGACTCCAGTCCCTTGTAGTCCTAATCATGTGACTCTTTTCAACATATCACATCATGAACCAATATGTCACTGTTTTTATTGTCTGTTTGTTCCTTCAGTTTTTGTGTCCCTGAAAACAAAAGGTCATTTGCCTGTCGTTGTCAGTTTTATTTGTGTTTACTTGGTATAAATCAGTGAAACAGTGTGGATATGAGTTGCCATTCGACCTTGTGATGCAAACAGTCGCATTTCAGCTCACTTTGGGAAGATCAAAAAGACAATTGGTGACCAATGGCGATGGGCCAGAACTCTTGGTCTGTGTGGTGAACATTGATCCCTGCTCTACAAGACGACAGAGGTCATGATCTTATACCCTCAATGGACACTGATTGGGATCTTCTGCAACAGAACTGACTGCTGTTTATTTGCCGTCACTGTAAAACACAAAACGCACATGCTGAAGTGTGTGCATACTAAAATGTCCGATTCTAATATCAGTTCAAGTGGGAGATGTGCTTACGGACAATGAGAGTCTGCTTTATATCGAAGGAATCCCATACATTTTGTATGTTCTGCATGGATTATCTAAGTTATTGTAATGATGTCTTCCAAACGAAAGGAAAACAAACCATATTAGTTTTCTCTTGTCTTCCAAACCAAGACAAAGCAAAGGTCTTCCAGTCAAAGCCACGATGACACTATTTTTAATTTTTATAGCTACAGAAACCAATAACCACCAGGACAGACTGAACAGAATCGCTCGAACTTTGGCTTCGTACAACTGTACAACTTGGACGGAAATGGCACGTCTGTGATATTTTGCAATATTGGAAGGAACAACCCAATACAGTCTTGCATGAACCAATATTTACTGGACACATTAAAAATTAAAATGAAAAAAAAATGATGAGGAGGATGATTCCTGTTTAGTATTTATTAACTCACTGTTACTCTTAATACTCTATTCTGCATACACTCTCAGCCCCGTATTTGCAATAGAAGCTATATCTATTTCTATAAGTCTATGGGAGACATATTATTAAACATTATTGAATAAAACTAATATATTTGTATGATTGTAAAACCAAAGTGTCATTTGCTTTATTTTCTGATCGTGAGTCTGTAAACGGCCTGTGAGAACAGCCATTCAGATGTCTCATTCAGCACCCTCATTTAGAGTAAAGCATTTTAATTGGCGCTCAGGTAAGTGCCAGCATTCGCCATCTCTATAGAATTTTACAAGTGAGTCAGCATTAGTTATGGGTTGTTAAGTTGACTTCTATAATGATTAAATTGGCAGAGGATCAAACAGTGAACGTGGTCGGATGGCGCCATTACTTAAATACAGCACGGCTCGACAGGAGTGCTCAAGTGAGGATGAACAGGAGACAGGTGGCATGTGTTCCAAGTGTCTTTCGCTTTGTTCCCACGCAAAAGCAGGCTTCGCTTAAGAGCAATTTTCATCTTTTATCCTGCTAACTGTGGAGGAAAAACTTCAGCAATCCCCTGACCTCTGATTTTAAAAGGCCCATCAAAGTGTCAACACTCTAGAGCAGCGGAATAAATCTTATCCTTTAATCTAATTGGTGGGATAAAGCTGCATATTTCTCAGCTTTGATGAATTACATAAAAGTACAGCACATTAATGGTTCTACTCTTGAGCCAAATGCACAACAGAACTGTATAAATGTGCTGGCGTGGATTCAAACACGTCAAAACACTTATTTAAAAAGCACATTTGGGGGAAGACTCTCAGTGACAACCTCAATGTAGGGTGACATGAGTGCTCTGCCTCTTTCATATGCAGGAAATAGTTTGAAATGTTCATGGTTTTTAATGTGTCATTTAATAAACATGTGCTCTTGAATATGGATTTGAATTTGAAAAACTTTGTGAATTCAGGCCCTTTGTTTCCTTATGTCATCTTTACATTGCAAGGACAGCACAGTAGCTGCATTTTAAGTGGCTAATATTACATTTAAAGCTACTATTTTTAGACAGATGCTACATTGGATGGGGCATAAATGATTTTGCATTTACCAAAATTTCGATTGCAGAAGTAATTCTGTGAAGTTTAAGTTTCAAATAAGAAAATAGACACGTGAAATGATGATTAAAAATATTAGGTTACAAAAAGAAGTTCTCTGAAGTAGTCTAGTACCACTTGCTCTATTTTGTTAGCTATAACGTTTGGTGTGGGCGCGCGAACTCGTATTCCTTGAGTGCGCGCGCACGTCTTGTAACCCGAGAACAGTGACAGCGCTCTGACTTCACGCCAGCTGTGTGTGCTGAGGAAAATAAGAACAAAAAAAAACACACGGATGGACCCTCAAGTTAACTTTCTTTGAAGATATCACTTTGATTTAATTTGGTGAATCGTCATGAAGGCCCAGGACTGGTTTATTGTCACCTGCTGCCTCTACGGCCTGAGCGCAATGGCAGGTAAGTTGAAGTTTCCAAACTGAATGTTGTGTTTTGCGCGCACGTGTAAATGCCCAGTAAACGTCATGGTAAATCGATGTTTTGACGTCCTACAAAGGATCATTACAACGTTACTTACTTTGTTGCAGTCTTTATTTGACCACAATTAAATCGGTTTGGGGCTGTTTTTACATAATTTTAGTGTAAGTCTTGAAATATGTTGTCATTTCAAACATTAACCTGCATATTTTTAATTAATTGAATTTACAAAATCGCAGTCTACGTTTCCAATACAGTTAGTAAGTGTTTTATCTATAAATGACCTCCCTTTGAAGTAATTGTCTCTCATAATGTAGTTATGATGAAGCCTGTAATTTGCATTTGTAAATAATTTAGTTGTCAAATAAATAATTTAGTTGTCAAATAATTTGAATGCACATGTGTCGTATGATATATAAATATAGTTATATTAATAAATATATTTTTATATAAATATAGTTATATTTGGCAGCTTCTTTTTGTCTGTGTCTTATATATATATATATATATATATATATATATATATATATATATATATATATATATAAGAAAAAATATAAACACACAGACAGAAGCTGCCAAATTAATATAACTCAGCCTAGTGTGAAAAGGTCAACTGCAGTATCACGTCAGTCATACTGTGAGAATATTTTGTCAGGAATTCAATACGTCTGCAGTCTATAATGAACCGTAATAGCATTATATTGTACAATTATTACGATTTTCACAATTTCACTTTCAGAATTGGCACAAAACCTCATATGTTCATTGATCACATTTTGATATCACTTTGTATAGAAATTACATAAGTCTATTTCTTATACAATGCCTGTAGCCTACAACATACTGTAGTTCTGTAGTATTTTTCATTCAGAAACCCTAAGGGTGATTTGAAACACTTATCTCGCATTGTTTACTATTGGTTTGACTGGCCATTAAGATAGCCTACATAAGTTGATATTTTTGTACAATGATTGTGTGAAAGAAAACATATATAACAGAAAGCCTGATAGCAGGTTTTCAAATGAGTCAGTTATGAGAATTTACCACTTGTGAAAATGGTACCAAAGTGATTAAACTAAATAAATAAATAAATAAAAGGGATGTTTTCTGGAGATTACCAGTTTTATGAATACTCCTGGGAAAACTGTAAATTAACCTTGAGTCAGACTATCATCAGGAACTCTTTAAATTAAGGGTTGATTTAAAGGTGTTTCTGAGAGGTTAATTGTGGTGATTATTGTAGGGAAGCTTTCAGTGGGATTGCTCGGCAGCAGATGGCATATTCTCCGTAAGGCCTCATTTATTTCACAATATAAACGCTCATACAGGAAAAATAAAGATTTCTCATTTCCATAAAGTTTCAGTGAAGTGTTGGGGTTGCTTTTCTCAATAAAATCCAATTGGAAGTTATTTTCATAGGAAAAGTCGGTAAAAATCAGTAAAAATGCTCTTTGCATATGCTCAGAGCAGCAGCCGTTGGTAGCGGCGGTTGGTAATGAAGGTGACGCGTGTCGTTTGTAACTGTCAGTTCGTATTCTGGAGGGCTGGAGCTGGCGAGACTTGATGAATGTGGCGCCCCTAGAAGACCCGCTTATAAATGCGCCTAACCTTCGAAAGCTGAGGAAAAAAACAGCAGACATGATGCATAAAAACATCAGCAATGGCCGGGATGGGTGGAGTAAACAGTCACCCTCAAAACTGTGCGTGATGCAGGTCTAGGAACACCCAAGGCTATGCGCGTCCCTGAGTCTCTTATCTGTTCGCCTTTATTTTCAGAGTTCAAATCTGGAGATCCATCCATCCACTCACTCATCCATCATTACACTCCGCTTTACTCAAAGATTAGCTTTCAACCTGCAAGACTTTAATACTCTTAAGATTAAATGCGAAGGGTAGAAAAGAGTTGTACTGCTGTACTTTTCTGAAAGACATCACTTTTCCTAGGTGCGTCAGAACCAGAACATCAGCTGATGAAGAAATTGTTTGCTTCATACAATCTTAAAGTTCGGCCTGCAAGAAGCCCAGAGGAAAGGGTCGTCGTGAGGATAGGCATGACCCTCTCATCGTTCGTCAGCCTGGTATGGAGATACAAACACACACGTTTATGTAACTTAATGGGCACATTTTATGTTATCATTTTACATTTTATGTCATTTTATATTATTAAAATCAAGCTAAATTCCAGCTAAAACCAGCCTAAGATGGTTGGCTGGTCCTAGCTGGTCTTCCAGCCTGCATAACTGGTTTAGGAGGCTGGTTTTAAAGGGGTTTGTCCTCTTGGTGATGAAAACACTTGGTGATGGCCTGACTTTATCATAAGTTGTGGTTATTTATTTGTTTATTTAGTGCTTTGTACACTGTTCTACATTGCAGTGTGTGATGCTCAAAAAATTAATCTCACATGTATTTCTTAAAGGTACATCAGCAAAAACAGACTGTTTAATTCTCACTGAGCATAGGAAGAAAAAATATATGACTGGTTACAACCTTCCTTAAAACGAAGTCATATAATATGATCCCTTTAAAGAATGAGAGTTAAGATTAATTTGCAGAAGAAAAACGGCTCCAATTCTTTGTAGGCCCATGATAAAAGCTAGTTTGAATCAGGTCTGATGGTTGATTCAGCTGTTCAGTGTGAGAATTTGGTATGTGAATCAGGTCATGGGATCCTTCACTTCCTAACACAGGGATTTAATAACCCGATCTTCAATAACAGTGTACACACAGATTTGCATTTTCGAAGATGTCTCAGAGTATAACTTTCTTATCAAGGTCTTGTTTTCTTTACCAAGAACACAAACATTACCTTCTTTTCAGGCTTTATGAACAGTGATTTCAGGTGAATTTTGCTCGAGCAACCGAATGTCTGTCCAAAACAAGATGTTTATTGAGAGAGTACTCATATATGACTCTTATTTAGCCTGGAAGCATCCGCATGCTGAAATCATTGCATGCATAGTAATCATTTGAAGTGTATATACAATGTCTACAGTATGAGTGTTATGGTGTGTGTTGACCCATCCCCCCACTGTCTGTGCTCTGTACTGAGGCTGGGACAGCTGACATTCCTACACAAGTTTTAAATAGCATTCAGGACTGTGTACTGATCTGACCATTGAGTCTCAGGTCTTCCCCTTGTCTGCTGATCATATCCCATCACCGATCACCCCCTTCTCCCATTGCAGCCAGGTTTGGTACTAAGGGGCCCAAAGTGTGCCAAGAAAATATCCCCACACCGTTACACCACCACCACCAGCCTGAATCGTTGATACAAGGCATCCTTGTATCTGAATGTCGCAGCAGAATCGAGACTCATCAGACCAGGCAACGTTGTCCAATTTTGGTGTCCCCTGTGAGTCGTAGCCACAGTTTCCTGTTCTTAGCTGACAGAGGTGGGCCCCAGGTATGGGCTTCTGCTGCTGTAGCCTGCTTCAAGGTTTGACATGTTGTGCGTTCAGAGATGCTCTTCTGTATACTTTAGTTGTAAGAAGTGGCTAATTGATACACTGGATATTTTCTCTTTTTCGGACCATTCTCTGTAAACCCTAGAGATGGTTGTGCATGAAAATCGCAGTAGTTCATCATTTTCTGAAAAACTCAGAGCAGCCTGTCCAGCCTGCACCAACAACCATGACGCGTTCAAAGCCACGCCACTTAAATTCCCTGTCTTCCCCATTCTGATGCTCAGTTTGAACTTCAGCAGTTGCAGTTCAGTTGCAAATGCAAAGAATTGCTGCCATGTGATTTGTTGATTAGATATTTGTATTAAAAGGGAGCTGCACATGTGTACCTAATAAAGTGGCCAGTGAATGTATAGTGCTTGGTGGTTACAGTGTTTTTTACATTCACAAGGGCTCCTGCTAGCGAGGTTTTGATTATTATGTAACTTGCCCAATATAGCATAGTGTTAAAATTGCTTTAAATTGGTAATCTAAAGTTAATTTTATGGAACCACCAGTTCCGGTTCTCTTATTTGATTGTGGAAGCAGTGTTCCAAGATTGCTGATATTTCTTTGATACTGTTCTCTTTGTTAGAGTAAAAATAAACTAAATAACTGGCCAAATTGCGTCTAAAATGTGGGTTGTTCAATATTAACTTCTTGTTTATTGAACTGTTATATAAAAGTAACACCACACTCATATCTGTGGCCAAATCACAGCCAGGCACTCTTTAATTATCTTAATTATAAAACATCTGACACACATGCATTCACAAGTTGAATTAATGAATTATTTTATTTGTTCTGTTTCATGTTTTTATGTTCTAGAACATGAAAAATGAGGAGATGAACGTTATTGTTATTATGGACTTGGTAAGTCAGCACGATTTCTTGTGTGTCATTTTGAGAAGTAACGTCTTCAGCGTAATTCAAACTCATAAAGCTTTATTTGCATCGATGAAGAGTTATCTGTCATCTATTGTGGTAATTTACTGGGCTGAAATTACCAAGTTACCTCACAAGACAAACTCTGACAATAAGAACTAGGATCAATATAGCATAACTTTGAATGCAAAATGAAAAATTATGCAAATGCCATTGATAATATGTATAGACAAATGTGCAGAGATATTGCATTTGGTATAGTTAATGACACAAGCCAGATCATTCGATTAAATGAAGAACTGGGTGTACTTATAATTTCTACGATGACCCTCTTGCAGGAGTGGAACGATTATCGCCTCTCCTGGAACCCAAAAGAGTATGGGGGAATGGATGTGTTGCGTATCCCGTCTGGAAAAGTGTGGCTTCCTGATATTGTTCTCATCAACAAGTGAGTTTTGTGTGTGTATGTGTTGCTTTGCATATTATTTCAGAGAGCCTAGCATCAGGCGCATTGTCTTAGGGAGTCTTTGCTGAGTTTCTGCAAGAACAGCAGAAATAGCAGAAATTATCAAAGCGTTTGTGAAGCCTGTCAAGAGATGCGTGCACGCACATTACTTTCTCTCTCTCTCTGTTCCTTTATCACATACTCTCGCTGTAATGCCCAGGTAGACCCTCATCAGTGCTAGAATAAATATCTTTCCTCCTTCATTCATCTCTGCTTTATAGCCAATTAAACAACACTGCTGTCCGCTTGCATCCTCTCTGGTCTTGCGTTCACTACCACACACACAAACACATACAAACTGGATCCCACACACTGTTCAATGAGGGACATCTTGGAGTCCCACAGCACCATTACCTTAATAGATGGGAAGTTTTAAAGGCCTGTTTTCGTGTCCTATGAGGATTATACACCAGTGCTGTATGGTTTAAGGACTTAAGTGGTCAATCTATCTTAATTGTTGGCATTACTCTTACCGGTAGCACTTTATTTCACAGTCCAGTTCCCCATGTACATACGATGCACTTATTACAGTAATTGCTATAACTGGGTAATAACTAGGAACTAACCCTGAACCTACACCTAAACCCATATAGTTACCTTATATTACCCAGTACTTTCTTAGGTAAATACACTGTAATTAAGTGAAGGCACTGTAAAATAAAGTACAACCCTCTTACCTACAATGAAACAGTCATAGAAGATGTCATAAAATTACATAATTGGACAGTATTATGTCAGTAAATCTAAGCTGTCAATGACCAGGGGCTGTCGACCTCCAAAAAGGACAAAAAAATAAGTATTACATATACTTTGTATCCCTAGCCATATGATAGCTTTGTGTGAAGAACAGACTGAAATGTAAGCCATTATTCATTGTAAATTTTACCTTATTCCACAGAGTTGTGATTTCATACATGCATAAGCATATTCAAAATTGATGAATGATAGACCTTTATTTCAAGTCATGTCATCTTTATGTAGTTCTTAATACAATAATGATTGTTTCAAAGCACCTTTAAAGTGATAAACTGGAAATACTGATCATTGGTGCATCAGTTCTGCAGTATGGCAGCTCTAAAAAGACAATAAACAACACAAGACGAACAAGAGCCAATGCCATTTCCCAGCACCTGGCACAGGGTTTTTTTTTTTTGTTTGTTTGTTTGTTTTGTTTTGTTTTTTTAAAGTTCTCAGGTTGACTCTGAAATGTTTTTAAGATTGTTCATGATTGCAGGCCAGTAAGTATCTCAGAGAAACCTTCAGTGTGTGTCACCTTACAGACTTCCTAAGAACCACATGCATTGAGATGTATAACGTATTTATTTGTATTATAGAAATATATGTCCTGTTGCAAAAAAAAAAGAAAGAAAAAAATGAGCTCAGATCCACGGTGTAAGATGACCTTTTATATAATGCCTTTATCAAGATATTGCACCATTTCATGCTTTTCATCGTCAGAAATATCTTTCTTCCTCCCTTTATTGCTTGAGAACTGTGACTTGGCTTAATAAAGTGGAACAACCTTTTTAAGTAGGTTTTCCATTTACCTAAGACCTGGCAAACTATTTAATGCAGCTGTCTAAGATTGATAATAGTTATCTATAAAGATATGAGAAATAAAACAAACAAACAAACAAACACTTCATTTGAAAAACTAAAATCTGAATTTTTTTTGTGCTGTAATCCTACTGATTATATATTTATATTGTTTGAAATCTGTCACGCCCACCAGAGCCTCATCAATAATTCAGCATGTGCTGAAAACCTGTGAAGTAAACTAACCCTGGGACATAACCTTCTTCGGAGCAGGTTATGTTCAGAAAATGAGCTGCTATGGCTACTTGTATACCCTGAAAGTTACCCCAGGTTTTAGAACCAAAAGTTGAGGTTATCCGCTTGCTCTGAGTAAACTTACCCAGGTAAGCCGGATAACCCCCTGGTGTAACAGACCCAAAGAAACATTCGTTTTGAATGTGATATTGTTTATGTGAATTCAGACTCTTGGACTTTCAGGAAAAAAATTATAGTGTAACTATCTAAATTGCTTAAAGAGTTACTTCTCCCAAAAATGAAAACTCAGCGTAAAGGAATAACACAGAAGAGAGGAATTGTTGAATAAAGTTTGTTTTGTTTTTGCTTATAACAGTACATAAAGTCAATTAAGGTTGAATCACTGCAGTCACGTCGACTATTTTAACAATGTCTTTAGTACCTTTCTTGAGCTTGACAGTGTTAATTAAATTGCTGTCTATGAAGGAGTCAGAAAGCTCTCGGATTTCATCAAAATATCTTAATTTGTGTTCTGAAGATGAACAAAGTTTTTACTGGTGTGGGATGACATGAATGTGAGTTATTAATTAATTTTCATTTTTGCGTGAGCTAACCCTTTAATGTTGAGGTTTAGGTTTTTAGTAGCTATACAAGTTTATCTGCACTTAAACTCCTGTTTGTGTGTGTTTGTGTGCGCAGTAATGATGGCGTGTTTGGTGTAGCTCTACAGGTCCACGTGCAGGCCTACAGTAACGGCCGTGTGACGTGGACTCCACCAGCTCTTTACAGGAGTTCTTGCGGGGTGAAGGTAAATGCTGCAACACAACAGACCTTCTGTACTGCTTTTGTAGAAAGTGTCATAATAGATTAATAAAAATTAAGTGCTCCATAAGGTTTTACTTGTTTAAATCAATGCTGTGAAACATTATCAACATGCCATAAAAATGCTAGACGTGTATTTGCATTATAGGTGCCACTGTCATGATCATTTCTTTAATGTTTTCTTTTTTAACACTCATTTTCTTAGTTATTGCTCTTGTTGATGAATGCATATTTCGGTAAATACTGTAGTAATGAGAGTAAGTTATGGATGAGACCTTTAAATACTGTAATGATGTGTCAAAACATAAGATGTTTAATGATGCATTAAATCACAAGTGTTTCAACTTAGCATAACTGCACTATGAATATATTACAGTTGTACACTGCTGGGGTGAATTTCTTGTTTAAAAAAGTCTTGTTTACCTCTTATAAGAGAGAGTCTCTCTTGCTCTCTCACTCTGATTCTTTTGTACTTGTTTTGTGAATTTCCCCCCTCATTTGTATTGCTGCTTTTGTTTGGCCTCGCTCTAGTTTGGCTGCGTTTGATGTTCCGTCTGGTCTTTGCATGTGTGAAATCAGAAAGATAGATGATTAAAGGAAGTTCTGAGAGAAAAGATGCTCGTCAGCCAGGCGCACAAATCACGTTCACGTTCTCCATCTGCAGGTGACATACTTTCCTTTTGACTGGCAAAATTGCACCATGGTTTTCCAATCTTATACGTATGATTCCTCAGAAGTGGATCTGCAGCATGGCCTTGATAAGAAGGGAAATGAAATCCGAGAGATAGTCTTCGACACTGGCTTCAGCGGTAACGGCTCTCTAACACTGTCACAATGCACAGCAAACTTTTAAACTTTTAGTCAAAGCTTTGTCTAGCCAATGCGAAAGTTTGTTCTGAACCCATCTAGTTTTATATAGCCTTTGGAATGTGATATGTAATTTTAACTTTTTTTTTTTTAAATAAATGTAATATGTTTAAAGAGGACCTATTATGCCCTTTTACAAAGTCTTGTTTTTGTTTTTGGATCTACTTGAAGAGGTTTTCATGCTTGAATGTTAAAAAAAACACTATTTTTCACATATTTGATGTTGTTGCAGCACCTCTCTTCCCAGTCTGTCAGTAACGCTCTGTTTAGTTCCTGTCTCCATGAAGCCCCTCCTTCTGAATAGCGCAATGCTGTGATTGGTGAGCTGGACCGGTGTGTTGTGATTGGTCAACCACTTCGAGCATGTTTGGGAAATGTTTACCCGAGTTTCAACACATTACTAACTAACTCAACCAGGCCTCACCACTTTATTTTGTGTATGCCTTAGGTGGGAATTATTTAAATGAGGAAAATTGTGATGTGTTTGTTCCCGGAAGGAATCTCAGAACTACAGTGGAGACGTTTCAGGGAGTTCAGAAACAGTGCGTACTGATGTAGAGAACAACTTTGTGCTTTGTAACTTTGCAGAGATTTTTATGCTCAAACAGCAACATTATACTCTAAATAAAGTTTAACATGTAAAAAAGCATAATAGGTCATCTTTAAATACACTTAATACTGGGAAAATGTTCCATTTAAAAAAAAAAATCACCTATTGACTTACACTGGTGATTACACTCAAAATGACAGTGATGTATTGTTTGAACACTACATTGTTTCCACCTACACACAAAAACAAACACAGTTTTGTTTTTCTCATCATCATATCTTCTGTCATCCCAGAGAGTGGAGAATGGCACATTCGTCATAAAGTTTCTCGGAAGAATGTGCGAGACGATTTTTATGAGGACATCACCTTCTACCTGATCATCGAGAGGAAGCCCATGTATTACGTGTTTAACATCGTCCTGCCCTGTATCCTCATCACCATCATTGCCATCTTTAACTTCTACTTGCCACCTGATGCAGGTAAAGAGTCTTTGCTCTGTTTTTTTTTTTTTTTTCTATTTTATGCTGATGCCAGGATTGGTTAAAAAAAATGGTTAAATGAATAAAATGCACCTTTAAATCCAGAACATGAACTAGGTAAAAATAGAAGAGGATTTAATATGCACAGAAATGAATGCACATCAGTACATACAATTTACTTTCATGCAGTTAGCAGATGCTAACAAAGGACAAAGGAGCAGACAAAATTCGTAATATATAATGCCAGGTTGATTTGTTAACTAGATTAGTAAGCAAGCTAAAGAAGAGAGGAAATGCACAGAAGATATTATGTGTGTGTGTGTGTGTGTGTGTGTGTGTGTGTGTGTGTGTGGTCATGTTTTTCTGTCCCGGTGGGGGCTTAAACCTGAATGCACACAGACTCGTGGGGACCTAAATTGAGGTCCCCATGGGTAAACAAGCTTTTAAATCATACAGAATGAGTTTTGTTGAAAATGTAAAAATGCAGAACATTTTCTGTGAGGGTTAAGTTTAGGGGTAGGGGTAGTGTAGGGGGACAGAATGTACAGTTTGTACAGTATAAAAACCATTACATCTATGGAGAGTCCCCACAAGACCTGACATGTGTGTGTGTGTGCGTGTGTGTGTGTGTGTGTGTGTGTGTGTGTGTGTGTGTGTAAATGCTTTGGTTTAAGGGTGTGGGGTGATTAAGTGTTTGTGAAAGAGTTGTGTCTTCAGCTGCTTCTTGAAAGATGGGATGGTCGCAGCAGTTCAGATGTAGGTTGGCAGCTCATTCCACCAGAGAGGAACAGAGAGTCTTGAAGAGTGACTTTTTGCCTCGTTGTGAAGGAACAACAAGACGTCTCTCATTCACTGACTTTAGCTGGCGGGAGAGAGTATAAACTTTTAGGAGAGAATTGAGGTAGGGAGGGGGTATTCCAGTGGTAGTTCTGAAAGTCAGCGTTAAAGCTGTAAATTTGACTCTGGTCCCAACTGGGAGTCAGTTGAGTGAGATCAGGAGGGGTGTGACATGGGTTCTCTAAGGCTGGTTGAAGACTAAACTAGATGACCAGCAAGTAAAGCATTGCAGTAAGGGCATGGATAAGCTCCTGCAGCAACAGGATTGATCTTTCTGTTCTTCCAGTTAAAAGTGTAACAAATTATGGAGGGATCATTAGTGCTAGCTTATTCCACAGCCCGGTCTATTAATTCCATTATATAGAACAATTAACCTAATCACAAAAAAGCACATTAAGACTCTGTATAAGTCTGGCTTGTGAATGCACGAGTAGTTCAAGAGGAACTCTCTTTTCTTTTTAGGGGAGAAGATGGGTCTTTCAATCAACGTACTGCTGACTTTAACTGTCTTCCTGCTTCTGCTGGCCAACAAGGTTCCAGAAACATCTCTGGGTGTTCCCATTATTGTCAACTACCTGATGGTCACCATGGTCCTGGTCACCTTTTCTGTCATCCTCAGTGTTGTGGTGCTCAACCTTCATCATCGTTCCCCCAACACACACCAAATGCCTCACTGGGTGCGCAAGGTCAGTACAGGAGACCTCCAGTCAAAGTGTCCGGGAAGGTCACCTTTGGCCCTCTAGCGGTTAAAAAGAACATAGTTTTGTTTGTGCTTCGGCTCTGCTTGTGCAGATGAATATGTTTATTCTTATGCTCATAAAATATTGAGCAGAAACTACTAGGTTTAAGAAATATAGCCAGTTTAGATGGAAAGGATTTTAAGCTGATCAGCTGAAGACGTTACTGTAGCTATACCCATTAATAGACACGGTACTTCCTTGAAAATAAATTCCAGCACAGTGCTACAACAACCAGAATGAAATGATAACAATTGATAATGCTTACAATGAATTCTGTTAGAGAGCTACATATGGCAATTTACCAGTTCAATAAAATACCTCACTCAACTGCTGAGTAATAAAAACGGCACCATCTTTGTGTTGTTACATTTCAAAATTCCTCAGTTCTCCTTATCTCAGAAGAGGCAAGCCAATGTTGATTTTGGTTTTATTACGAGCTCTGTCATGTTCTCTTTTTGCTAGCAGACTCTCCTCTTTTTGGTGTTTGTTTAAAACAGGTGATTCTCTGGAGATTGGAGATTTAGCTGCTCCATGTCAACCTTTCTTGCTCATTGTGACAACAAACCGATGCCACTCCCACACCATACACACGTCAAAGTAGCCGGAGCAACTTTTCTATATTTACTGATATGATGAGACACCAGACAGGTTTAAAATATAAACACTTACAATAGGCTAACCATAGTGAATCAGGGTAAGACAAAAACATGTTTTGGAAGAAGGATTGATGATTATTTAAAGGTGCAGTATGGAATATTGACAGCTAGTGGTTGAAATGGGTACTGCAGTCCAAATTGAAAATATTGGAGGGAATTGTTTCTCTCACCCCCTCCTCCTCACACTCTATCCTCTATGCTTTCTAAATATCTGATATTTACGTTTTTGAGTTTTTATGCTTTAATACAGTAAAAAAAAAAATACATACAGCAACAAAAAAAGGTACATAGTGTACCTTTAAAGTCTTTCTTAGACTAGAAATGTTTTTATTCTTTGGTTTAGAGTAAGTAACCATTAGTAAAACGCAAAATCAGCCTGCTTTTGTAATGAGATGCACATCCTTTTGTGAAAATTTTGTGGAGTCAGCTGCTTTCACCAAATTGACAGCTACATTGTTAAAATAACACATGCAGAAAATGTTTCCATTTAGCATTTTCTTTTATTCCCGGACACTCCAAAACAACACTATCTGCCAATTACAAACTTATGAAAAAAGGATAAAAATGATAAATAGACAAAAATAGATAAAGGTTAAAAATAGACAACAATTCAGTTTAGCAAACAGACTGTGCAGCAAAATAAAAGCATTCTTCTAAAAAGAAGACTATTATGTTATACTATTAACCTTTACTGATGGCTGTAAGCGCAACATTATTTAAACTTATTAGAGCCATAGCTTCCTCCATCACACCACAGTGACCCGTTTACATCTTCTATTCACACCCAATTTAAGCGACCCAATCACAACACTGCATGCATTTCTAAATATTATATTATCACTAAAGAGTATTTATTACAGCATTTCTTTATTCAGATTCGGGTCAGTTTTGCAGGACATTCACTCATAACAGCAAGGCCATGTGAAAATAAATGTGTGATGCAAGGCTGAAAGATTATGTGCTGGGCGAGTGCAATCTGTCTCTTTCTTTTAGAGTCTTTGTGAAGTCATGCAGAGGAAGCGAGGACTCAGCCATCTCTAGGCGACTGTTGTTCCACAACACTCGGTTTTAAGAAGCACTGTAGTACTAGTAATTAATTGCACTAGAAATTATTTTGCTTACATAGGTGTATGTAGAAGATGTCTCTTGATTAGTGGTGCTGGCTCATACTTTAATTGTTAAAGACACCACAAAATCAAAATTGACAGTTTTTTAATCGAATATTGCAGTATTTATTAAAAAAAAAAATGAATTGGTGTGCCCTCGTTATCTTTACTCTAAATAACTTCCCCTCCCTCTTTCAGCAACATCTCTTCTCTGATGACATGTTTACTGACGGGACATCCTGTCACTCACATGAGATGCACCAATAGCAGACCACAACCATTCAATCAATTCTCCATGGACTAAAGTCCCGCCCTACATTTTTTCTTGTTCAAGAAGCCGTTTCACATATACATCACAATAGGAAAGAAAAGACTGTCGCAAACTTCCATTTAATGTTTGTTTAAAGTTTTCATTACTGCCTGACTTATAATAGAACTGCAAAACATCCTGTAGACTTGCATTAAAGGAGGGACATAATTTTTGCAATCTCCCTCCACTCACATTTTCTTTAGAAATGTGTTGCTGCTATTTTGTAAAATCTTTTATGTCCAAATTAGAAGAACTTGAGGTTTAATTGGCAGCTGTGTATCTTGGGCTATGAATTAGAGAATGGACAAACTTATAAGGTTCTAAATGTGCATTTCCTCTAGATCTTCATCCACATGCTGCCTCCATACCTGGGGATGCTGCGACCTAAAGTAGAAACCCCTCTGTTTCTTGAGAAACCTGCCAAAAAGGAAAACATCCAAGCTATCAGCAGAGTTGCAGATGAGTACTTCATCCGCAAGCCCAATAACACCAACTTCCTCTTCCCCAAACCCCACAGGTAAGCCTCTGGAGTTATTAGAAGGTCACAGATCATTAGGATCATGGGCCAAAGAGGTCAGTTAGAAATTAAGGGAAAATAGAGCTGGTTTTAAGCGGTGAATGAAAAGGCTGCTTTCTTGAGCACAGGTAGAAAATATTATGTATGCAGTAATAAACTTGTATATGGATTCACTATGATTATTTTGGAGACACCTTTAAAGACTTCAGACATGTCGAGGAACAAAAGTCTGAGAACACTGAAAATCTGGGATTCAAAATCTAAACCAAACAAAAAAACTATTTTAGTTTCTGCATTATAACTAGGTCACTACCCAGTTAACAGGAAACGTTCTCAGAACTTTGGATAACATTCTGGCAAAGTTATCTCAAAGTTATAAGCAAACATTATCCTAATAACTTTAATAGAAAGGTTTTTAGTTATTAGGTCTTTAATGTTAGCACAAAAACATTATTTATGCATCATTTATGGAACTTTTTTTTTCTGAAACATTTTAGTTGGATGTTTTTAAAAAAAAAAAAAAAGTTATACTTGTTACTTTTAAACGTTCTCCGAACATTCTTAAATATTTGCGAAATTATTAACTGTAATGTTCTCTTAATATTTGCTTAACCAAGAAAACAATGGACGTTCAGAGAACATTCACAAATAATGTTTTTATTACTTATTGGGAATGTTAGTAAAACATTTTTAGAAGATAATTATATTTGTTAGCTGGGGACTCACATGACTACATTTGTAACATCGATCATGTGACTTTTAGATACAGATGGTCAGATGTTCATGTTTCCTTCAGGTTTAACTTGTGGAGCTCATGCAGCTCGAGTCCTGTGGCATTAAACATAAGGGGGACAAACCAAATGCCAAGATATTCTGAAATTCATGTTAAGTTTTTTAATTAAAATTTCAACTGGAATTGTTTTGCTGATAATATATTTTGTATATAATTTCACTAGTGGTCTCAGACTTATGGACCTGTTTGTGTGTGTGTGTGTGTGTGTGTGTGTGGGTGGGTATTCCCTACATAATGTCCCCACGGGTATGGTAATACTAGTAAATTTTGATCTTGTGGGGACATTTTTTTTGGTCCCCGTGAGGAAACAAGCTTATAAATCATACAGAATTATATTTTTTGAAAATCTAAAATAGCAGAACATTTTCTGTGATGGGCAGGTTTAAGGGTAGAGGTGGTGTAGGGGGACAGTGTAGGGGGACAGAATATACAGTTTGTACAGTATAAAAACCATTACGCATATAGAATGTCCCCATAAAACATGAAAACACAACATGAGTGTGTGTGTGATATTGTGAAATACTTTCTCAACCCACTAGTGAGGACATTTGACTAGTCCTCACTAGTTAAAAAGGCTTATAAATCATCCAAAAGATGTGATGGTCACATGTTTCTGTGATAGGTAGGTTTAGGAGTAGAGGTTGGGTTAGGTGATAGAAAAATATCATTGACCTGATATAAAATCAATGGAAGTTCATGCAATGTCCTCATTAAGATATCAAGACAAACCTGTGTGTGTGTGTGTGTGTGTGTTTGTGTTTGTGTGTGTTTGTGTTTGTGTGTGTGTGTGTGTGTGTGTGTGTCTGGGTTTGGTTTTTCTGTGATGAGGGGATAGCATGTAGAGTTTGTCATCATTATGTCTATGGAAAGTCCTCATAAAACATGTAAACCCAACAAGTGAGTGTGTGTGTGTGTGTGTGTGTGTGTGTGTGTGTCTTTGTGCATGGCTGAGCGCCTTAGGGTTTGATTAATCCTTTACTCTTTCTCTTACACACTTTAAATCACCTCAACCGGGGAATTACACTCTGTGTGTGTTTGGCGTATATATGTATGTGTGGGGTGAGAAAAAAAAGGAAGAAATCATCACTAAAATAATAACGATCAGCACAAATCGGCTCTGACACATTAGACCTGGCCTGCATCAGGCTCAAGAGAGGCGGGAGGAGATATAGAGACAGGAGAGAGTGTGAGAGAGAAAAGGAAGATGAGAAAGAGAAATTCGATGAGGCAGCGGTATCTTGCTTTTTAATTGGTTTTATAGCATGTTTTGACACCATTGCCACCATGGTTTAGTCAAATTAGTCTTTCCTGATTAGTCATCTGTGTCTGTTCATGTACAGAGTGAGGAGGGAGGGGGAATGAAAAAGAGGCAGGATGAAAGAAGAACAAATCTCCAAGACTAGCAGAGAATGCTATTGACCTTTTGTTTCATTAATTTAATACATGGCTAGTCTTGTGGAGCCAATTGCTAGGCTTTTGACTATTGCCATCCAACTTATTCTGGCCAAGATATGTAAAACGTGTGCTGCGACATAGAACCACAGTTTGCTTTTTAATGTGAGATGGTCTGTAGGATTTTTAAAATGTTTTTTTAAAGTCTTTTACGCTCACCAAGGCTGCATTTATTTGATGAGAAATACAGTAACTGTTTTTGATCTTTATATATTATTCCTGTGATCAAAGCTGAATTTTCAGCATCACTACTCCAGTCGTCAGTGTAACGTGATCTTTCAGAAATCTTTCTAATTTGCTGCTTTGCTGATCAAGAAACATTTCTCATCAATGTCTGAAAACAGTTGTGCTGCTTTATATTTTTGTGGTAAAATAAAAAAAAAAACATACTGAACCAAATTTTAAATAGCAGTGTAAATCTGAACTCAATCATTCCACAATATTAGACTGGTAAAATATTGCAGTCAAAATAATGCTACTGTAGAGCTATCAGTTATACTGATGACTTCAAAGAAATTAGTGGAAAATTAATGTTCAGACTTCCGTTCTAAATTAATATGCACTATTTCACTGAAAGATTCAGTGCCATGAACCTTGCAAACTTACAAATTCAACGATTTAGTTCTTCCTTGCTCATTTTAGAAGCCTGGTGATGTTTTACCCCAGATAACTGTTGATATATTGCGCTCACTGATTCCAAAAAGTTGTGCATAAACCAGTAAATCAGAATGAAGCTATTCTGGATATGCAACTGATAGTAACTTATGCTTCTGAATTATAGAAACAATTCTAATGAGTGCTTTTTAACAATCTTAACAAATGTGCTGTATATTATTTTGGTTTATGATTTATCATCTGCTGTTCCAGGCCCTTAAATGTAGGTACATGCTTTAAAACTCACTCCTCTGCTGGGCTAAAGCTTTACTCTGCTATTTTCTTCCAATCCGCTGGTCTCTCAGCCTGGCATTAACGTACGTCTCAGTCTAATGGGGTTCCACTCAGGTCACTGAAGCTCACTGGGGAACCACCGACTACCTGCAATGAGCTCCTGTACCAGCACCTGAATACACAAGTAGAGATGACAGCTGTGAGGAATGAAGAGTCACACTGACCCCTCATGGTGGGATGGGGTGGTGTAGTATCTGGAAAATTGATGAGGAGCAGTGGGAGAGAAAGAAAGAGAGGGTATTCATAATGAAACAGATGTTAGGGAACAGATTCTCAAAAGAGGAATGCAACACATCAGTGGTAATAAGCATTTCATCAGCACATTGGAAGGATTTCATGGGTGGGTGGTGACACCATCAGCATAAAGCAGGGATTTGAAGAAAAAAAAGAAAGAGAAAATGACTCTGTGTGACTGACTGAATCTGATCCGATCCAATCACAAGTTGATGACGCTAAATAAAGGCATAAACAGGATTGTCCGTTTTTGACCATTTACAGAGGTTGTTCAAAACGCATGCGACCAGATTGCTTTTGTGGTGTGGTCGAATGCATTGAAACTAAAGATGAGATGTATCTAACTGCACAACTGCAGAACCACACAGGACAGCAGCATCAGAAAAGGAGTTAGGGTGGTGCTGACGATCACATATCCCACCCCCAACCACTAACCCTACTCTATAACAATAGAGAACGGAGGACAAACCACTAAACCTACCCTTAATGACATTATAAGCTCCACAGCAACGAAACGAAAGCGACATATTTCATCTATTGCATTGAAATATATGAAAAAGCCCTTTCATATACATGCGCTAAACTTTGTTTGCTAACAACACACGCAACAGACTTAATATTAAGGCCCCTGCAGGTTTATACTTCAAGTGAAATCGAAGACAGAACTGGTGTGATGTCACTTCAAACAAAATCAGGCCAAAACAAAGTTTGTTTCGGGATTTTGAAACAGCTTGCCAAAGAGAACTTTCTGGAAAAGTTTGCTCTGGCTGGTAAGCACCTTTTGAACTTCGAAGTGAGTGATTAAGTGAGTGAATATGATCTGCGGCCCACATTGGATTGGGTCACCTTGACACGGGAGTTTTGAGAAACTGCCTCTTTTTCTGATTTGGGATTATGTTGGTGCACATGCTCACACAGCAGGAAGGGCGCACAGCCCAATACATTCTAAGGCTTTAAACGCTTACACCCTTTTCTCAAGGACAAAGTAATGTGATCCACCACAGATTTAGACTTGCTGCCTGAGGTTTCGGCCTGTGTTCATAACTTCCTTATACAATCTGAGAAATTTACTGAGGTCAACTCTTCAACTTCAGAAAAAGATATTTAAAGGAACAGTCCTCCCAGAAATAAATCATTTGCTAACCCTTATGTAATTTCAAACCTGTATAACTTTCTTTTTTCCGCGTAACACAAAATGTTGGCAACCAAACCGTTTCAATTCCTATTGAATTCCATTTTATTTTTTATCCATATAATATTGTTCCAATTTTTTGTTTTTCATAGAAAAAAGAAAGTCATACAGGTTTGGAATAACATGAAGGAGACCAAATGGCTGCATTTTCATTTCTGGATGGACTATCCCTCTAAGTTTAAGCATGTTTTACCACAAACAATAAAGGTTATATTACATTTATGTATTTGGCTGATGCTTTCATCCAAAGCAACTTACATTGCATTAAAAGTATATATTTTATCAGTTCATGCATTTACTGGGACTCAATGTTGGACCTTAGTGTTGCTAGAGGCATATGAATATGGTTCATATAGAACAGAACACACAAACATTTGAAGGTATAACTATCACTACTCTGGAGTAGAAGTATGTAGTTAAAGTATGTTCAACAGGACACAGGAGAAGAAAGTTCAACACTCTTCAGCAATAAAAAGAATAAAACACAAATGTGATGTTTATCTAAAGTCATTTTAGCTTATCAGTATGGCTAAATTGGATCATCGAAGGTCAGCGGCAAAGACACTGATTAATAAAGTGATATTAAATACATAAAGTACATATGTTATTTAACATATTTAGTTATTGCAGGCTTGTGTAATATTCTGAGTTTGCATTTCACTGTTTTTATTCATTTTGAGGAATATTGAATCTGTTTTGTGCAAGTGAGATGAATAAATGCATGTTCACATTTAGTCTAGAGCTACAATAACCGTCATGTTTACACAACGCTTCTGCACTTACTCCCGATTTCTCTCAACATGAGGACAGGAGAGCTGTCAGTCAATACACGGAGAAAAGTAACTTGTATATTTTATTCTGATTACGAATTTCATGCTGCTTGTAATGTGTTTTCCCCAACACTGGTTGTAGTCTACAGTGATATTCCTTCCTCCTCCAATCCCTGTGATGCAGGTACCAACCTGATGGTCCATGCACTGACTTGAGGAAGTTCATTGACGGCCCCAGTCATTACCTCGCCCTTCCTCCAGAGCTCAAGGCGGCCGTGGAGGCCATCACTTACATCGCAGAGCAGCTACAGGCAGAGAAAGATTACGAGGCTGTAAGTGATTTATAATGATAACTTTTCCAATTGTGCCAGAATTATAGGTTACTTAGCTCTGTAAATCTTTACGTTCCCTTTGTTCTCATTGTTTTCGGTTTTCATCTTCCCCCTCCCCCTCCTTCTCTACTTTCTTCTTTTTCTCCTCCTATCTGCCTCTCAGTTAAGGGAGGACTGGCAGTATGTTGCCATGGTGGTTGATCGACTCTTTCTCTGGATCTTTGTGATTTTTACCACCGTTGGGACGCTGGGAATTTTTGCTGATGCCAGCTTCAATGCTACGCCTACTGACCCCTTCCCCTAAATCTGACAGTCGTTCTCTCCAGGCTTGAACCTCAAAAACAGTGGCATATATTGTGTTAGACACTGTTCAGTGCACATTTATGGTATTTTACTGTTACAAAAAGAGCACAGCAATTCATTCACACTATTTTCTTTTAAGGCAATGGATGGATGCATCAAAACAGCTTTATTATCTCTGAGTTCAGTGAGATTTAATATAATTAGCCATGTGAATTGAATAAAATAATCTATAGATACTGGAAAGAGAATTTTTTTTTAATTAAATGCAGGGAGGCATTAAATTGATCAAAGTGACTGCATAGACATTTATAAAGACGTGTTACAAAAGATTTCAAGTAAATGCTATTCTGAAAATTCTGTTCATTAAATAATCCTGAAAAATATATCACAGTTTCCGCAAAAATATTAAGTAATACAACTGTTTTCAACTTTGATAATAATAAGAAATGTAACTTTACAGAATGAATAAATTACATTTTTAAAATACATTCAAATAGTAAACATTAATTGTAATAATATTTCTTAATATTTTTTTCATCAAATAAATGCAACCATGGTGAACATAAGAGACTTCTTTCAAAAAACATTAAAAAAATCTTACTGACCCCAAACTTTTGAACAATACACCCTCAGAAAAAAGGTATAAAAGCTGTCACTGGCGCGGCAAAGTTACTAATATTCACAATTTAGGGACTAATATGTCTACTTTAGGAACTATTATAGATAGTAATATGCTCCCTTTAGGAGTAAATAAGGTACAAAGGTGAATCTTTTGAAAGGGCGCCATCCCAGTGACAGCTTTTGTACCTTTTTTTTTTTTTTTGAGAATCTGGTGTACATGCATTTATGCATGATGTGTAAGGATTTGTTTTGATACCCAGTGTGATATGTGCTCGTAAACGTGTGAAGACTTTTCTAGTCGTGATGTTTTTAAAGAAAGTTTTTCATGTGATGAATAAATGGAAAGAAAATCTGTTTGTCCATCTGTCCATCTGTCCCAACATTTTGATTGAAAATAATATGATCAGAATAATAAATTGTGTGAAAAGGTACCTGTTGGTTGGGCTTTCATGTTCTTGAATGAGAGTCAGAGAGGCAGGGGGAAATCAAACACAAATATAGAGGAGGCACTGTTGAGAGATCATTATATCAGGACACTACTGTAATGGCCTTATACCTATAGTATATAGACACTACAGACTGAAGAATTGAGTAGATGCAGGGAAATGTTTTGGTTTACATGAGTCTTTTCATAAATTGGTCAGAAAATGTGATCTGACCTTCTCAGACAGGCATGAAACAGATATTAGCTCACCTGAAGTCCAATCAGTGGTCAGAGCTACCCTGTCCTTTACAAAAACTCATTTTGCTCTTCACAATTGCCGGATGTGAACTGGGCCTTAATAGTGTTTTGAGTGTGAAAGTTTCCAGAGGAGATTATTTGTGGGGTTTGTGTTGTACTTGTCCGAGTTTAATTTACAACCTGATCATGTTTCCTGTCAGCATTTTGGGTTATAATCGTCTAAAGCATGTTGACTGGAGATTAAATCAATAAACAGCAGTTACTGCAATTATTGTTTTTACTCAAATTACATTACTCAGTATGGTTACTTGTGACAAGAACCTTTGCATGCTTTTCATGCAGTTGTCATTGCTGCTAATTTCTGAGTTAGACTGTGAGATGCTGAGAATGAGCTTTTGTGTGTGTTTGTTTGAGAGATTGTTTGTCTCCTGTCGCCTTAAATGCCTTTAACAGAAGACTGACGGAGAGATGGCTTCATGGTGACCACTGTGTATGTGGTTCAGGGTCTGATATGTGTATTGGGACACAATTTCTGATAGTGTGCATTCAAATCAGTGGTTTATTACTGACCCTTCAAAATTGAACCCCATTCACTTCCATTGTAAATGCATTACTGTTACCAAGATTTTCTTATTATAATATAACATAGCATTGAATATTCCTGTAGGTTCTTACATTTTTCCACAAAAATATAAATTGTGTTGCTGTACGGCATCTATTTTCTTGCGTTGTTTTCACTGTATAAATCTTTTGCTAACACTTTACTTGAAGGGGTGTGCATAAGACTGACATGACACCTTCATAATCATGACTTGACATATGTCATGAATATGAAGGAGGGTTTATGACAACTGACATGAAGTGTCATTCGCTCAATTATGTCATTTTTAATGCATAGATGACAATGTTTAAGATGTCTTTTTTATGACAACTTGACAAAACCAATGCATCATAACCTGTCATACATTTGTCATAAACATGACAAAACAGATTAATTATAAAACTTAAGAAACTAATTTTGTGTTTTTTACTTTTATGGGTTAACATTACATTAAACTGTCATGTGGTTGGTTTTGACACCGGCTGTCATGAGATCATTATAACACGTGTCATGAATATTTTTCCGACCACTTTTTTTTTTGCAGTGGTACAAATTGAATTTGTCATTAAAATGTCATTAAGTGTTAATACTCTGTCAAATAATTTTATAACAGTGTCATGAATATTTTTCATTTCATAATTTCTTTTTTAAATACCACTGTAGTTTAGGTCAAGAAAAATATTTATGATGCGGATATATGTCTTGGTAATGACAGGTTATGATGTATTGATTTATGCTAAGTTGTCATAATAAAGTCAAATAATGTCATCTTTGCATTAAAATTGACATAATTGAGCGAGTGACACTTCATGTCAGTTGTCATAAACATTTATAAACCTCCCTCATATTCATGACATATGTCATGTCATGATTATGAAGGTGTCATGTCAGTCTTATGCACACCCCTTCAAGTAGTTACCAATCTTTTTAAAAAATGTCCTGTTTTCCTGTTGTTGTTGGTTTTTTTTTTTTTGGAAAATACAGTATTGTGTTGAACACAGATGCTTGTACAGTGTCCCTTATTACATAGAATACATGTAAATGTTTTAAATTATTTTCTGTTTTTACAATTAATTTAGTTTTTGACACTGTTCAGTGCACATTTATGTTTTTTACTGTTACAAAAAGAGCACAGCAATTCATTTACACTATATTAATCAATGGATGGACGCATTAAAACACCTTTACCATCCAATCCTATCCATCCATCAGTCCATCCAATCTATCCAATCCATCCCATCCATCCATCCATTCTCAACATTTTGTTTGCAAATAATATGATCAGCATAATAATTTGAGTGAAAAGGTATCTGTTGATTGGCAGTTATGTTATTGTCTATTGTTATTGTTATTACTATTTTTGGTACTAGTGATTGCATTCATTTGAAATACTAATAAAGTGCATACCCAGGAACGGTGAAATCAGGCATTATGAGATCTAGCTAATATTTCCCCTATTATATTACTGAACATACATTACGTTCAGCATTTCATACAGTAGTTTAACAGTAATATCATTAAATATCAACTTGCAGGCTTAACATGAAAATATAAACAAGGCATTCACACAGTGTGGAGAAGTCTGCCAGCAGAAGCAGAATAGCCATTTTCTTTCTGGAACAAACATGTCACAATATTCCTCATTTCAATAATTCCATATGCAAAATAAAGTGGCAAAGCCTGGTTTAGTTAGTTAGTAGTGTGTTGAAACTCACATGGTAAGGGGCGTGACATTTCTCAAACACTCTCGAAGCAGTTGACCAATCACAACACACTGGTCCAGCCGACCAATCAGAGCACACTGCACTTTGCAGAAGGAGGGGCTTCATAGAGACCGGAACTAACAGAACGTTACGGAAGCGAATGTCAAATATGTGAAAATGTTTTTCGAACATTTAAGAATGAAAACCTCTTCTAGTAGAGCCAAAAAACAAAATCGAGACTTTTTAAAAAGTAGTAGCATCTGTTACACTTTTATTATTTTTTTAAAAATGGGAAAAGGTTATTTTTAGAGTTAGTATATAATTATATATTTGGCTATATTGAGAGCAAGTGTGAAAGGGAAGTCCCTACAGAAGTATGCGAGCAGTGTGTATGTGAGTATGTTCACTGATGTCCTATCTCACCCTCCGGAAAGGAACAGTCATGCCCACCTCTTCCCTTTGTTCTCCCACAAAAATATCCCCATTGCCACACACACACTCACTCACACACCATCAACAGGTGGTTGCTACAGAGTCCAAACACATTCCTTTCTCCCTCCCATAATTCTTTGGCCTCCCAACCAATCACAAACCTGCATTTCATAAGTCAGGTTGCAGGGAGGAGAAAAATGATGAGGTGACCATGTCAGGGGTTGGTAGGAAAGGTTCGGCCCTGCAACCGGTATTGAAATGAACAGAATCACATCAGGCTGTCTGTTAGTGAGAGTACAGAGACTGTGGACTGGGATATGTGAGTTTGTGCAAGCTTGTTAAGGTGTGTTTGTACATGGTGCCAGTGTGACAGCTGGTGCTAGGTGAAGGGACCAAACTCTGGATATACAGGTTGTACATAAAATGAAGACTCTGCTTTGGGTGCTGTGGTACTGCTGGCTTCTAACTCTCACAGGTAATACAGATCTGGTAGCTGTGTGTCATTTTGATATGGGAAGAGAGCATTTGTGTTAACACATTTACACAACCGTTCAAAGGTTTGGGGTCGGTGAGATTTTTTAATGTTTTAAGTCTCTTTTGCTCACCAAGGTTGGATTTATTTGATGAAAAATACAGTAAAAATGGTAATATTGTAAAATATTTCAAATAACTGTGATTCAAAGCTGAATTTTCAGCATCATTACTCCAGTCTTCAGTGTCACATGATCCTTTAGAAATCATTCTAATATGCTGATTTACTGCTCAAGAATCATTTATTAATATTATGCATTTTTTTCGTGATTTTTTCATGAATAAAACGGTTTAAAAGAACAGCATTTATTTGAAATAGAAATGTAAAGGGCAATGTAAAAAAAACAATGTAACAATTTGCTTTCTCTTTTGATCAATTGAACGTAGTTGATGAATAAAAGCATAGATTTCTTTCAAAAACTTTTACTGACCTTTACCTTTGAATGTTTAATATATATCTATATATATGTGTGTGTGTGTGTGTGTTTGTTTGTGTGTGTGTGTGTTTATAACAGTATGCATTCTTATTATTTTTTATTAAATTAAATATGTACAGTAAAACGTTTTCTATATACATTACATATGTGTATATAATTGATATATTATCATTTATTTTTGCATTGCAGTATGTGGATGTTTATTTGAATTGATGTCATCATGGATGGTGTATAACAGGTGCATATGTCACCATTGTGTGTCAGTTATATGCTTTCATCAACTCTAAGGAAGTGCATCACTCTGCCACAATACAATCTATTCAATGTTTAGAATGCTACAGCATATTTGACCTTGTAATAAGGAGACAGAAAGCAGCACTGAGGCCAGTCACTCCTGCGCATGCTAGAATGGTTCGGCTCATTCTTAAACACTTTATATAACTCCAAGTTGGAAAAGAGTTCTGTGCTGGGGTTATTTTGATTAAGAAACAAGGAGAGCAAAAGAGTTAATTACAAAACAAACATGTGTTTGTGTTTGTCCAGGGGCATCCGAGGCTGAACGAAAGCTACTAGAGGATTTGTTTCAGGATTACAACCTGAAGGTGCGACCAGCTCGTACTTGGAACGAGCGAGTGATGGTCCGAGTGGGAATGACTTTAGTACAGCTCATCAGCTTGGTATGATACACATAACACTCACGCACAACCAAGACCACACACACACTTGCCAATGTGGAATTACTTACTGATCCTCTCTTTATTCATTCTTTTTTTCCAAAGCATTTCTCATTCACTCTGTCATCGCTCACACAGTTTGTGTTCGGTGACATTCACAGCAGGCTGTTGGAGATCAGAGGCCCAGCTGCCTCTATCGTACCCACTGGACCGTGCTGCCAACGCTTCAGCAACATTTCCTTAACATTAGAGAGACATTAACACTCAGTCCCCTATCGATGAGTGCTTTCCACTCATGAGGCATCAAGCCATGCATGGAGCATTAGCTTTCATATGGAAGGACTGACTGTGACAGCATGCCACACTCGACACACGTTAGCGCCACGCTAATGTCACTATCTCTCCTCTCTCGCAGAACGAGAAGAATGAAGAGATGACAACAAACGTGTTCATGAATATGGTGAGAGGCAGACCATTTATCTCATTCTAACCGCTGTTTATATTCTGCCTAAATTGACTTGTCACTTTTTATAACTGCAAGTAATTTCTTTTCTTTTCTTATTTTAAAACTGTCTCATGTGCTTTGATCTGATGTAGGGCAAATAAGTGTGATCGTGATGCTCAGCAGAATTATGTGTTTGTGTGTGTGTGTACTTGTTTAACCTGTATTGTGAGGACCGAATATCCAAATGAGGATTATTATTTGAAAACGTAAATATGCAGAAAGTTTTCTGTGATGGGTAGGTTTAGGGAATAGAATATATAGATTGTACAGTATAAAAATCATTATGTCTATGATAAAACCCATAAAATATGGAAACCAAATGTGTGTGTGTGTGAGAGAGAGAGAGAGAGAGAGAGAGAGAATTTTTACTTAGCTAACAGGATAAGGTTTGGGTATAAATTTGTTCCCAAAATATCTGTCAAAATTTAAAGAAACAAAGATATCTTCATTTGGGCAGACCATTAAACTTAATGGTAATACTTTACAATAAGGGTAATTTTATAACATTAATTAATGTATCAACTAACATGAACTAACCATATTTTTTTACTGTATTTGTTAATCTTTGTTAATGTTAATAAAAGTACAGCTGTTCATTGTTTGTTCAGGATAGTTCACATTGCATTAACTGATGTTAACAAATACAACTCTTGATTTAATGTATATTAAATGTTGAAATGAACATAAACAAAGATTAATAAGTGCAGTTTATTGTTAGTTCATGTAAACTAATGTAGTTAACTAATGAAACTTATTGTAAAGTGTTACCAACTTAATATACAATAGCCCATAAGATTTAAAAGAAGAAGAAGAAATTAATATTCAGTAAGGATGCATGAGATCAAAAGGGACAGTAACTTTTGTACTGTTTAAAAGATATACAGTATATCACCACCCAATATAAAGTTTGTGCCACAGCTGACCTAAACTAACATTATCAACAAAATAATTTTTCATGTTTCTGTAATGGTTAATCCACACCAGAATGTGTAAGCTCTTTAATCACAGTAGTGTTTCTAATGCTAAAATATAATTATTGTTTGGATTTAACGGATTAAAAGATAGATCGCACAAAAGATTCATCAAAAGCAAGTCTTTGGAAACAACTAGAAAATATTTGGAAGTCAGTAACAACAGAGACTGTGGAAAAGTACATAAAACAATGCCAGCAAGAATGCAAGCTGTTATCAAGGCCAAAAGAGGACATACAAAAAAAAAAAAAACTTTTTGTTTGTTTATTATGTGTGAATTAAGACTATTTAGTTGTTTCAGATTGTTATTTGCCTAATAAATGTGTTAAACACTGTATATATTTCAAATAAATGCTGTTCTTTTTAACTTTCTGTGTTCATGGTTGTATCACGGTTTTCACAAAAATATAAAGCAACTATTTTCAACATTCATAATAATCAGAAATTTGAACGATAGTGTGTATATATAAACACTACGCATGTTTGTATCTCTCTCTTTTCAAGGAATGGACTGACTACAGGTTATCTTGGAACCCTGTGGACTATGACAGTATCGACGTTGTGCGAATTCCTCCTTTAAAAGTGTGGCGTCCAGACATCTACCTAATCAACAAGTGAGATCATCCTCATATAAATCCACACTGACAAACAAGAAGAGCATGATCTGCAGCATTTATGACTGGACACCTGCCACAGTTTCTTTCTTTAACTGAATGCTGGTGAAAGGCGTTTTTCATTTGTTAATATGACTGGAAACAAATCTACCAATGGAACAAAACAAAAAATACATCTATATTCAAGAGACACTGTCTGAAATTCTTATGTAGATGTCAAATGTTTTAAGGTTGTTTGTACTTGAGACAAGAATACATTTTTGCAGAACAATCTAATTAATTTGTAGGAACTTGCTAAATATTAAGAAGCCAAAATCAAATAGCTGATCCTATAACATTTAAACCGCAAAGGGCACATGGACTATGCAATGTTCTCTTTGTGTTTAATAGTAATGATGGTCAGTTTGACGTTGCCCTGTATGTGAACGTGCTAGTGAGGAGTGATGGAACCGTCTCCTGGTATCCGCCAGCCATCTACCGCAGCTCCTGTTCCATAGAGGTACATGTAAACTTAGTTAGTATTCACACTTTTAAGGAATATTCTGGGATCAGTTGAAGTAGACTTCCATTGCAAATGCACTGAATGTCCTTTTTTATAAATGTTTGACAGAATCACAGAAAATATTGTTAGTTTAACTTGTATTGAACCTAAATGTTCTCTGAACACAAATCACTGTTGGCATATTACTGGTTTAAATGCTTAAAGCTTGGGTGTGATACTAGAGGCTAGCAATAGCAAACTAGATTTGAAAGCATGAGTTCCCACCCTCCCTTCATAGTGCTCTCCAAATCCATGCCTCCTCCACATGAACGCACACAGCCAGAGCAGAGTCTGCAAAGCGGCACGGCGTTAAATTACCTCATGTCTCAATATATTACAATAATAATGAATGTAAAACACTTGCAGAGAGTTTTACCACCTGACTGCTGCAGATTCAGCATAGAGCATAGCTTGGATAGCCTGCAAGTTGACCTTGGCAAGCTTGGTTGCGAAAAAAGGAGCGTTTCTGTCCATGTGATATTTTGGAAGAAATATTAGACCATTCACAGCATTTGATAGCAATCATAAACGTTAGCATGATGTGTATGGCTCTGTTTGGCAAACAGATATGCTTTGTATAGTTGGCGTCCATGCGGGTTTTGCACAAAAGATTAACATGACGAAACATGCTAGTTGATGAGTTGAATCAACTCCACAGCAACTGCTTAAATTTATCCACTAACAAGAAACATCAGGTTGTTACTTCTTCCTGAGTATCTCCATCAGTGTCCGACGTTTTGAACAAGGTTGAATACTGTCACTGACAATGACACATTTTGGCTGCATGAGAATCTCCAGCTTTGGTGATGTTGAGCTGTTAAAGCTCTGTTCTCTTTTGGAAAGTGGGCTGGGAGCAGCAGCTCATTTGCATTTAAAGGGACACAACAAAAAAAACGGCATGTTTTTGCTCACATCCAAATTTGACAAGCTATAATAAATCATCTGTGGGGTATTTTGATCTGAAACTTCACAGACACATTCTGAGGACATCAGAGACTTATATTCCATCTTGTGAAAAGGGGCACAACTGGTCGCCTTTAATATGTAGTCCACTTATATTATTGATTACTATCAGGATGTGAAAAGAGTTTCAACCAGTATAACAAAAAGTGTTTACAGAAAACTTTATCCTACCTAGCTTTAACTTTGTTATTATTATTGTATTGTACTTGCTAGTTAATTTTACTGTAATTCACAGTTGTGCGCTCTGGCTCTATAGGTTGCATACTTTCCATTTGACTGGCAGAACTGCACAATGGTGTTTCGTTCCTACACATATGATTCCTCAGAAGTGGACCTTCAATACGGTCTAGATGAAGATGGCAATGAGCTCCATGAGATAGTTATTGATGAGAATGCGTTCACTGGTTAGTGTACTTACTCGTAAAACTGACAACTTCCTGTCTAATGTCATAAATGACACAATATATAAATTTTTAATAATAATCATAAAAATGATTCTTCAGTCTGTCTGTAGTTGCCAAGCAATGTAGCAACTTGGCACATGGCACACTCTCTCCTTCCTTCTATCTCTTTTTCTCTCACTAGTCCTCTCTCTTCCCTAAGAGAACGGTGAGTGGCAGATTTGTCACAAGCCCAGCAGAAAGAACGTCCAGGATGACTTGTATGAGGACATCACCTTCTACCTGATCATTGAGAGGAAGCCTCTGTTCTACATCATTAACATCATTGTGCCCTGCATCCTCACCAGCGTGCTGGCCATATTTGTCTTCTATCTGCCTCCTGGTGCAGGTGGTCATCTTTAATTAGAAAATCAATATGATACCGTAATACCGTATAGCATGTAGTTTAATGCTCAACTTGTTTTATGAAAATCTCTTCTGCTCTACAAGACTGCATTTATTTGATCAAAAATACAGGAAACACAGTAATATTGTGAAATATTATTGCAATTCAAAATAAATGTTTTATATTTGAATAGATTTTAAAATGTAATTTATTCCTGTGATGCAAAGCTGAATTTCCAGCATCATTACTCCACTCTTCAGTGTCACATGATCCTTTAGAAATCATTCTAATATGCTGATTTGCTGTTCTAGAAACATTTATTGTTATTATTATTATTATTATTATTATCAATTTTAAAAACAGTTGTGCCATTTAATATTTTTGTGGAAATGTTTATGGAAAAATATATATTTTTTTATTTGTATTTGGAATAGAATTATTTTGTAGCATTAAATGGTATTTATATATATATATATATATATATATATATATATATATATATATATATATATATATAACTGTCAAAGTATTCAAGGTGTATACAAATTGTGGATGAGAATATTTTTTCTTTTAGTTTCATTAATATTTTGAATTAGATTTTATTTTTATATGTTAATTTTAGTTTAATTTCTTAGTCGTTTCATTTCATTTTTTATTTCAGTTTTAGGTTTATTTTTCTTTTTCATTTATTTACAGTTAATAATTTTAGTGTTTCAACTTAGTTTTCTTCCAAGGCAACAGTTCTTATTTTCTTTTAGTTAAAGTTTTTTCAACTAATATTTATATTTGTATTTTATTTCACCTTTATGAGCGTATGAGAGTTTATTTAAGTATTAAAACATAAATGTTTTAATAGTTTTAGTTTTAGTTTTAGTTAATGGAAATAACTCTGGTCTTTTATCACGATTTTGAAATTAGCCCCCATGCATTATATAATTATATTATATGAAAAGAAATGTTTGTACATTTACTATGGCATAAAATGTGTCTGTGTATAAGACGTGTTTCCTGACCTCTCCCTCAGGTGAGAAGATGACTCTGTCCATCTCAGTCCTCATTGCTCTCACTGTGTTCATGCTGTTGTTGGCTGACAAAGTTCCAGAAACATCACTTGGCATTCCTATCATTGTTAAGTACGTGATGTTCACCATGATCCTGGTGACGTTCTCAGTCATCCTTAGCGTGGTGGTTCTGAACCTCCACCACAGGACTCCCAGCACACACCACATGCCCAAATGGGTGCGAAAGGTGACAGATCTTGATTTAAAGAGCTGCTTATTTACATTTCTCCATCAAATTACTTGAAACTGAAAACATTTACGGTCATTTAACATTCTGCAGGTTTTCATCAACTTACTGCCTCGTTACTTGGGTGTGCTGAGGCCCCAACCTGAGGAACCAGTGGAGGAAGAGACAAAAGAAAACATCCCACTGAGTTGTTTGGACCAAGGCCTCAGGCCTGGAGGTGAATATTTCATCCGAAAGATCAACCCAGAGCTGGTAATGCCATGGAGAGGAAGGTAAGTGTTCTATGCAATAAAACATTTTAGTTAAAATGAAGACAAAATAAACCAGCTTCTGTATGTTACAATTTGTGTGTCATCTAAAACCTTTAAGATTATATGTCATATATAAAAAACATGAAATAAAGTACTATGTAGTGTAGAGTTATGTACACTCAAAAAAATATTTCAGTCTAAATATCAGTTTTATGTAATTGAATTACATTGCAATTTTCCATCCATTTGGATAACATATTTTTAACATAAACAAACTAATAAACTTAATATGATTCATATTTGTCAGTCATACGTAAATGAATTAGGTAAGATATATGTAATAGGACACAGAAAAATGCCCAGGTTAATGAACACTGCTTAGTGGTCATGTGTGTGCGCACTACTGAGTTAAAGTACCATCTAAGGCTGTGACTGAGGTCAGTTGTAGTTCTACAAGAAAGATTTGGGAGGTAAATTAACTTGCAATGAAATTTATTAACAATCGGCAAGCAAACATTGAAAGATAAAGTTCTTTGGCGTAGGCCCCGTCCGTAGCTTAGATCCTGAGGGTTGCGGACTCTGCATTTCCTGCCTGAAGATGAAGGCAGGGGCGTAGCCGACCCCCGGGAGGTATGGACAGGGACCATCCTGGTGGTGGTGGGGAGGATGGAGGTTCGCGTCAGCATCTGCAAACTCAGACAAGTGTGATGAGTACCGATCTTATATACTATGTGTGTTGGATAATGATTGGTTAGATCTAAATTAGTAGTGGCGTAACATTTGAGTCTTCCTGACAGAACTTGCGCTAGAGCTTTCATTTCTTGTGCTTCTCTGTCCTTCAGTGATTCTGCTGGTTCATCATTAATGTTCAATCATCACTTAATGATCTCATTAACTCTGACACTGCTTCAATGGTACTTTAACTCAGACATATGACCATTTATTTATTCATTTATTTAATTTGCTAAAATGGAACAGTTCTTCTTAGTTAGGTATTTCTGTATTATTGTATAAAAGACGTAGTTTTTTAAATGCCCTGTCAAATCTGTCTGACTGCAAATGCCCAAAACAACTCCTGTTAGACACAGGTCATGTTGACAGTTAATGAACACTCACTCAAACAAAAACACACTTAGATGCCAAATCAATCTGCATCATTTTATTATGCTTGTACCGTAATCTGCTGGTGTTGGCAATATTGCTTGCTTTTAAGCAACTCTCATAAACGCGGATCAGGGTGGACGGATGATGAAAGTCTCCATGCTGGCTGTTCCTCCTCTCAATCCAAGGGCATTTGATCTCAGCCCAGTTAAGCCCAGTCACCCCTCCAAAGTCGCCAGAACCTAAGCTCCTGTTGAGCTGAGGCATTAGAGCGTAATGCACACAAGAACAGCAGGGGAGGGCCGAGGGTCGAGGATGCACATAAATGGATGAATGGGAGGATGGACAGATGGATGAGGTTTCTCTGAAAACGTGCACATGACTCTGCTTCAGTGTAGAGTGTGTGCAGAAGAAACAGGGTTTCTATCGGTCTGAAATAGACGCAATAAACTGTTTTGCGGACGCACTGGGGTGACTATTCTCCTCATCATCTGTTTCAGAATGGCTCGTGATCTGTGCCCAGTCATTCTCCCTCTTATAATGTGGTGCCGCAGCATATGCCCACTCTTTAGCCAGTCTAACAGGTGGCCTTAAGATGGCTGCACGCTACAAGAGCTTTATTATAGTGCTAAGCTCACAAGTTCTTCAAGAAATGCCGACAGTCTGGAGGGCTACAGGATAATAGAAGTGATCTTAATTATGTTGTATATTTATTTGGGCATAAATGACAATCCGTTGTTATTATCAGGTTATTACATTGTTATTTCAAAATTTGGAATAACCCAAAGGCCTAAATAAACTGTATTTCTTGCTAAATCTAATGATATCTTGTCACTAGCACTATGGTCCCAAGTGTGTCTGCTGTCAGAGTTTGCTTGGTGTGAAGAATGTGTTATGAACTCAGGCCTGCCTGAAAACAGGTGTTTGGATACCGGATTCACAACTGAAATTAATGGTATGAAAGCAATACAGCCTAATATTAGAAAGTAACTGCTTTTGAAAATGTTGATTTGTTTTGTGATATTTTCCAAGCAGAGTGGCAAATGCATTTCTCATTGCTTCTTGTCAAAATATAAATATAAATAAATAGTACTATATAAAATATAAAATGTATATAAAAAATTATATTTATATAAAATTTATTTGAGTAAAAAATAACTTTTTATTAGTTTTTTCTTCCTGTTTAGCTTTACTTTATTTTTAGTTAGGGGCCAAGCACCAGAAGTGTTTCTTCTTCATCATCTTCTTTCTTCTACTTCTACTAATTCTTTTTCTTCTTCTTCTCCTTCTTTAACGCTCTCCAAGTCTATGTCAGCCCATAGAACTCTATGGTAAAAAGTTGCACACTGTTCGAGGAGAGTTTGAACATTTAACCACAGGATTTTTGGAGTCTCTAACTCAATCCCGCTAGCACTCCCAACTGTCCAAAATTGCACTCACATTTATTCTAATAACTTTTGAACCAAGGGCTAGAAACAAAATTCTTTTCCCTCTGATTCCTTGGCTCAAGACAATTATAATTTTCCAGAAAAAAAGCTACTTTTTAAAACTCCCCCTAGACCGAAAATCGAACCAGATCATCTCCAGACAAAAGTAATAAGCATTACAAGAGATTGTATTAATGGGCTTTCGTCATTTTTGCAGTTGGTCTGATACTCATTGCCTTGATTTTTAGCTCCTTGTTCTGCCTCTGTGGTGCTTGGCCCTTTAATTTCTGCTTGCAGCCATATTTCAGTTTTAGTAAGTTTCCTACTTCAGCTTCAACTTATTTTAGTTAACAGCCAAGGCAACATTTCAAGTTTTACACATTTTCCAATTTTCATCTAATGTTTATATTTGATTTTCTGAAAGTGAAAAAAGAAAGTGACATGGAAGGCCAAGTATGGTCACCCATACTTGGAATTTGTCCTCTGCTTTTAACCCATCCAAGTTAGTGCACACATTAGGAGTAGTGATTAGTGAACACACACACTACAAACCATGGACACACACACACACCCAGAGCTGTGGCACCCGGGGAGAGATTGGGGGTTAGGTGCCTTGGTTAAGGGCACCTCAGTCATTTCCTGCCAGAATTGAAAATCTAACCCGCAACCCTTAGGCCATAACTGCCCCAGATTATTATTCTGGCTGAAAAAGCTGATTTTTTTCATTCAAAGCTGATTTGAATTAAGCTTATTTCAGCTTTATTAATTAAAACGGTTTTAATAGTTTTAGTTGTAACATTGGTCCTTAATCAGGTAAAGTGACAAACAGCTTCCGCTGGTAATCAAGGTGGTTCTTGTGTCCATGATGCAAATATACTGCATAAAACAGACCTGTTACTATCGTGGCAAATTCGAGGTCCCTTCAGTTCGAGTCTAAAAGAAAACTCTCAGTTGAACTTCCAGGTCCCAGGAGTTTTAACTTTATTGACAAGCAACAAAGTGAGACGTCAGCTGTTCATCTGACCATCTCACTCGTGACTCACACTTTTATACAGTTTTAACCAATGATCTCATTTTCGGGTGCTCTTCTCTCTTTCTCTTCCTGGAATCTCCCAAGTATTCCCGAACACTTTCACCGCACTTACTTCATTAATTGGCTATCTTGTTCTCTTTGTAAGGGTGACCACCTGCCAACTAATCTATATTTTGCCTTACTCCCTAATTGTGGAATTCTGCCAATTGATAGGCCAAATGAAACACTGTAACAAGGGCAATCAACACTCCCCAGAGGCAAGAAGCCTCCAAGTGACATATTTATTTCACACCTCTTAATAATGGTCTTATTCATTTCACAGCCACCTGTTGTCTACTGGAAAAATCCCAGCAAAATATACTTAGTGGCCAAGCTAGCTTCTCAGATACATTTCACCCTTGTAATTACAGTCATGAGGCCTCAAAACACGTCTGGCTTTTATAGTAAGCAAACTAATTCTACAGTTGTTTTCTATAGGATAAATAAAATATTCATATCATAACATGGGTCAGATTAAAGTGGTCATTGGCTTGTTGCTCTGACAGTGTTCACTGATATGGATAATTAACTGTCTGAAAAAACAGGTGGAAGAGGGAAGAGTACTTGGAATTTTAATCTTTGTTGAATTTATGTGGATTATGCTGCCTGAAGGTCTGTGTACATGAGTGGATCTATGTAGATAATTATGTTAGGATGTGTCTTTATGTATTAGGGGTGTGTGTGCATACAGCATAGGAAGCTGAGCACGTACACCGCGTATACAGTACGGTACATGGAAACAAACGCTTGTATGAGTTGTGTGTTTGAGTTCCTGTCTATACCCGTATGCATCTCATTGACCATGCGTGTCATGTGCCGGACGTGTGGTGTCTCTATATAATCCCTGTTGGAAAAAACTCACCCTTGAAAGAATGGGAATGTGAGAGAGGAGAGGTCAGTCCCAGACACAGCACAGCTCTCATTCATTCTGTACTGTATGACAGACTCATTCCCACTATAGCACAGAGCAACACAATACGACCTCTACAATGCATTCATGCTACTGTACAACACGGCATGCAGAACTACATTACTGCACAATGCTATAAATTATTAGTGAAAGATATTATTTATTATTTCTCATATTTAGTAATTTAGTACCATAAAATTTAAAATTTGGTGTCCTGCGTGGTTTGTTCTATAGATAATAGCTTAAAGTAACAGCAAACTTCTCGGCAACAAGCGCACAATTTAGTAATCAGGTGATTTTCTCCAATAATTATGATGGCAAGTTTTGCATGTCATTCCTGTTCTGAAAATATAACATTTCAACAGCTGCAGTAAATCATTCTAAATTAGAAGTGCTGCTGTCTAAGGCCCTGTTTACAACTGGTATTAAGATCCGTTTTAGTCAATCGGATCACAAGTGGATGACAATAAAATACAGGTGTAAACGGGGTCTAAAAAGTTTTGAGCTTGTCCACTTTCGACCACTTCCACAGGTAGTCGAAAACGCATTCGACCGGATTGCTTTTGTAGTGTAGACGCTCATGTGGTCAAATATGTTCGAACCGTCACAAAAAACCACCTACTTTCCACCAACTGAGTAACATTATAGGAAGCACGCTAGCCAGATGGGATTTAAACTTTGTCGGCTGAAGACCCAAATTTGGTTTGAAGATGAAAAATATTCTTGTGGCTATCAGAGCAGAAATGAATATGCGTTCATATTTAAATTGCGCAAGCTTATTTTGTCCATTAGATTGAAATATCTGAACAAACCTATACAGCTACCCGCCCTCCACTTAAGGAAGTCAGGACAAAAATGGTTGAAAGTGGACAAAAGAGACGGATTAAAACAATAAGTGTAAACGGGTATGTCTCCCTCGTCTACTTGTGATCTGATCGACCAAAACGCATCTTAATACCAGGATAAAAGGGAGAGACAAGGACATACAGCACATTAAAACTATATGCAGTACTAGTGGTTCTCAAACTTTTTAGGCCAATTACATCCTAGTCACCAATATTTCCTTTTTTTGCCATGTATACATACCCCAATTAATCGATATCGAATGGAATCGACTTGAAATCATATTTGAATTGAATCGCACGCTTGAGAATCGAAATCAAATCCTAGTGAAATTTGTCAGTACCCAGCCCTACAAGCAGTGTTTTCATGGTAAAAGTTTAGTGATTGTTTGATTGACGAACACGACTGACTGAGGGAATACTTTACCAGTAGAGTCAAAAAACAAAATCAAGACTTTGTAAAAGGTCCCGTTTAAGAATTGTGAGCAATGTAACTCAATTTATAAGCACCTTTTGCTGATAATTGTAATACATTTTAATAATAATCCACTAACAGTAAGTGGACACTTATGAAACTTTGTTTAGGGTTAATCATTCTTTTATTTCTCTGTGTTTTAGTCCTAATGAGAGCACTGTGAAGTTGCAGAGGTTTTCAAACAGTGACAACTATTGTCTGATTCTGCCCCCAAATCTCAAATCTGCAATCGCCGCTGTCACTTACATGGCTGATCAGTTGAAGAAACAGGATGTGGACGATACTGTGAGTCTATGAACACTCACACTCCATGCAGACACAATCCACACACACTTTCATTCACCTTCCATCTCTCTTTTTCCACACATACTTACAGAAACACAAAAGAAGCCTTTATATAAGGCTCTTCTTCTCAGTCTGTCCCTGATCCTCATGATTATTCAGAAAATGACAATACACATCCTCCTGTGTCAGTGAGATAAACATATCCCATTGTTTCTGTGTTTGATGTGGGTGCGTGTAGATGACAGATGACTGGCAGTACATTGCTGTGGTTTTGGATCGTCTCTTCCTTTGGCTCTTTGTCATCATTACCACTCTGGGCACACTGGCCATGTTTCTGGATGCCAGTTTCAACTACACTCCTGACCAACCTTTTCCATGAGCACATCCCTTAAACAACAACGACACTGCGACTGCACTGCTCCTGAACACTAAACACTGTAAGACTGAAGTTTGTGTGGACTGACTCAAGGGGGCACCAGAGAATCCTTTCTTTCTTTCTTTCTTTCTTTCTTTCTGTCTTCTGTCCTTCCTTTCTTTCTTTCTTTCTTTCTTTCTTTCTTCTGTCCTTCCTTCCTTTCCGTCCTTCCTTAATTTCTTTCTTTCTTCCTTCTGTCTGTCCTTCCTCCCTGTCCTTTCTTTCTTTCTTTATTTTTTATTTCTTCGTTCTATCCTTTCTTTCTTTCTTCTTTCCTTTCTTTCAATTCTTCATTTCTTTCTTTCTTTCTTTCTTTCTTTCTTTCTTTCTTTCTTCCTTTCTTTCTTTCTTTCTTCCTTCCTTCTGTCCTTCCTGCCATCTGTCCTTCCTTTCCTTCCTTTCTTTCTTTCTTTCTTTCTTCCTTCCTTCTGTCCTTCTTGCCATCTGTCCTTTTTTTCTTTCTTTCTTTCTTTCTTTCTTTCTTTCTTTCTTTCTAAATTAATGTTTCCATAATGATATTTTGATGATGATATACATATATATTGATGATGTATTCAATATTCGTTATTTTCAAATTCTTTCAATTCATCCACGTAGCTTATAATCATTAATGTTGTGCTCTTTACTTGTCACTTATTACACACTGTATTGGGTCATAATGTTTTATATACTTTTAAGAATAACTGTTTTTTTTTTTATTCTTGACATATTCTGAACAACCTATTTTCTTATTTTTTCATTGATCCAGTGTTCATAAAACAGTGAAAGTGTGTAAATTGTTGCCTTTTTTATTTTTGTTTGTTGTTTGTTTTGAAAACATATCATTTGAAATTAAATCTTAAAAATTATATCACATGCATTGAGCATAATCTAAAATACAATATTTCTCTCATGGTGTGCAGCTCTTCTCTATCTGCCAGAAGTGGTTTGTTAAATCCTTCCTGTGTCTGACTCATCATTGAGCCATTATGATATGAAGTTTGCTGTAACAGCCAGTCCACCTCTTTTTCATCCAATATTTCAGCACACACACACACACAAAAGTTCAGTATTAACTAACATTGTTCTCCATTTCTGAAAACATGAACCACTTACTAACTGTAATTCTCAGTTAATGTGAGATTTAAAACTTTGTGGCAAATTTTATGCAAGTTTATTAATATTTTGCAAGTCCAAATCAAGTCCTGGATCATTTACTGTAGCATGCAATTTAAGCCATTATATTTCTTTTACTGAGTCATGGAAGACTTTAAACTTAACAAAATGAAGGATCATGGACACTGAAAACTGGAGGAATGATGTTGAAAATTCAGTTTGATTACAAGGATCTCCTTTATTTTTATAATACAGATAGTTTCAAAGATAGGACAATTATGCAACAAAGTTTGCTTGGGTTGTACAGCAGCTCAAGAAAAAATATTGTCATTGTTTATTGTTTCAGTGTTGATTTAGTTCCGTTGTAAAAATCAGATTGGGATCTGAGCCAATCTTGGAGCATTCAAAATATTTAATCCAATTCTATCTGGTTGAAGATCGTTTCGTCACACCGGTATGGAGACGGGCTTTGTTGAGGATCTGTGCCGATGGCTGTCATGTTGATGAGGCCATCACAGGGGATTGTCTACATCAGTGGTTCTCAACCTTTTTTCTCAGTGGGCCGCATATGGTCCAAGTGCAAGTCTCACGGGCCGCATATCATTTACAAATGACGTCACCAATAAAAAGATCAGATTTAATATTATTGCATTAGCAGATAATCTCATTATTATACCTAGATGTTGCACACACAGAAGAGGCGGTGTTTTCTGGTGGCACATACGGTATTTTATTTCTGTCACACTACAAAATCAACAAATACTACTGGCAACAAATATAAGAAATTTGTTTTCGTTTCACAGCATGTTGAAATGGCTGGCAGTGTGACTTCTTCATATCAAAGTGAAACTCTCCTGTTCAATAAACTCACGTTACCATATCAAGCCCTCGCGCATCCGATGTGGTTATTTTTTTATCGATTTAAAATCAAAGTACATCAAACAAACACATCGAATTCACATGTTTTGACATTGTAGGATTTGCATATGCCAAGTACTTCACTACTGAGTAAACTGTATTGGGTCATAATGTTTTATATACTTTTAAGAATAACTTTAAGAATTTTTTTTATTATTCTTAACATATTCTGAACAACCTATTTTCTTTTTTTTTTTTCATTGATCCAGTGTTCATAAAACAGTGAAAGTGTGTAAATTGTTGCCTTTTTTATTTTTATTTGTTGTTTGTTTTGAAAACATATCATTTGAAATTAAATCTTAAAAATTATATCGCATGCATTGAGCATAATCTAAAATACAATATTTCTCTCATGGTGTGCAGCTCTTCTCTATCTGCCAGAAGTGGTTTGTTAAATCCTTCCTGTGTCTGACTCACCATTGAGCCATTATGATATGAAGTTTGCTGTAACAGCCAGTCTAAACAGCCACGGTAAAGGTAATGAACTGATGGCCAGCTGATTCTAATCAATATTAGCTAGTAGTTTGGCTGGCCCACCTCTTTTTCATCCAATATTTCAGCACACACACACACAAAAGTTCAGTATTAACTAACATTGTTCTCCATTTCTGAAAACATGAACCACCTACTAACTGTAATTCTCAGTTAATGTGAGATTTAAAACTTTGTGGCAAATTTTATGCAAGTTTATTAATATTTTGCAAGTCCAAATCAAGTCCTGGATCATTTACCACTTTCAAGGTCCAGAAAGGTACTAAAGACATTGTTAAAACAGTCGACGACGTGACTACAGCGGTTCAACCTTAATTTTATGAAGCGACGAGAATACTTTTTGTGAGCAAAAGCAAACCAAAAATAACGACTTTATTCAATAATATCTTCTCTTCTGTGTCATTCTCGTACGTTGTTTATGTTCAGCGCTTCTGACTCATTATTGGCCGGCTCCTGCGTCAGCATCACACGCATGCGTCTGCTGTTCACATGTGCAGCTTTGGCCAATACTGAGCCAGCGTTCGGACGTAAACACAGAAGCCTTCACTGTGCTTACTGCCTCACCTGAGAAGAGATAGTTGAATAAAGTCGCTTTTTTTGTTTTGTCTTTGTGCACAAACAGTATTCTCATCGCTTCATAAAACCACTGCAGTCACGTGGACTATTTTAATGATATCTTTAGTAGCTTTCTGGACCTTGAAAGTGTTGATTATATTGCTGTCTATGGATGAGTCATATACCTCTCAGATTTCATCAAAAATATCTTCCTGAAATATCCATCTGTTTCTGAAGATGAACAAAGATCTTATGGCTGTGGAATGACATGAGGCTGAGTAATTAATGACAGAATTTTCATTTTTGGGTGAACTATCCCTTTAAGAAACTTTTTCAAAAACATTAAATATGAGCATTATACTTGTTTTGAAGCAAAACGAAACTTGATTTAAGAGTTCACAAATCAAGGATTAATCAGCCTTTGTGTTGTTATTTTCAGTTGCAAACGGCAATTATCAATTGAAAGAATTGAATTCCTAGATTACACCAGTTTGGCCTGTACTTCTGTGAAGGCCCCTAGTTGCATAAGAAGTAAAAGAAAGAGGTAAGAAATAATGAAATAAGAAAAGCTCATTAGAAAAGTCACCGCTTTTGAGGGGAAACCAGAGGCCAGTGTGTTTTATTGCTAACGGTTCAGTGGGCTTCTAAGGAGGCTTACACCAGTTTAATCACTGTTTTTTCACTATGATCTTCAAAAAAAAAAAAAAAAAAGCCCTGGAGCCAGCCAGAAGAAAAGCTATGAAGGGGGTTTCTGTTCTTCTTCGGGCTGATTTAGCACTGTCTGTTCCCTCCTTTACTGAGTGTTGTCTGTTTGCTGGGACTAGGTGGGGACAGAAGCTTCGAAAAAACGTGTGTGTGTCAAGGCTACACGGCGCAGTGCTCAAGAACACGTATAAATCACGTTTCCAGGGGTGACCGGGGTACTGTGTGCTAATTTCAAGATGTTACTGAAGCAAATGCGATCCTCCCATCTTCCAACTGTTCTTCCCTCTCTCTTACACATCATCTACTCTGAGATTTCTGATAACAAAAATTTACCTCCAATCTTATACTTTCTTTTAAAAACCTTCACACAACCATCAAAAACTGCATAGGGTGTCAAACAGACATGGCTTCCACCCTATTTTCTCTCAGGTTATAGATATTTCTTCTAAACCTTGGTGAGATAATTGTTACATTGGCGCCAACTCTGCACCGCAGACAATAGTTGACTGTGTTCCAGGACTTGTTTTTCCCTTTCACTGCAGAAGTCACCTGATGGAGTGGTTATATATGACAAACATGCCTCATGAAAGGGACAAAAGATCTAAGTTGGGGGTTCAGAGACGGATTAGGCAATAGCAACTGTATTAAATATTAAGCCTACATTTGAAGCTTTTTTATAGGCAACATTAAGTTGAAATGGAATTTGTCAATGCTAATTTAAACCAGTAGTAATAATAGCTAAAATATCTTAAAATTGCTTTAATAATAAAATTTGAGTTGTTTTAAGCCTGTTAAGACAAAAAAAATGTTCATGAATCATAATTGTGGACTTTTTATTTCACGATTTTTACATATTTCTCACAATTTCGGCTTTTTATAGCCTAGCACTTTATAGCCTACAATACAGATTATTTCAAGCAGCTTTACAGTGATAACAGGAAAACTGTTCAGCTGGAGTCAGTTCAGTGTTGATTCAGTCCCATTGTAAAGATCATCAATTAATAATATTAGTTCATTTCATATACAGCCTAACAGTTCTGCAGAAAACAGAAAAAATACTATATTAATTTATAGTAAATACTATAGTGTTTTTGAACCATATAGTAAAGTACATGAATTAAGTTGTTGTGGTAATTTTATAGTTGCTGTGGTAATATAAACAAATTACTTTGTTTTCTACAACTATAAGGTATATTATACTACAATTCACTGCAATTTACTGTAGTAAAAACTTCTACAGTATTTATTAGTTTATCAGTTCACAATAGTTAATACTTGTATGCTATAATATTCACAGGGTTGGGGGGTAAAGAAATACAAGTAACTTAGTTACGTATTTAAAATACAAAATTTGAGTAACTGTATTTCATTACAGTTACATTTTAAATGGGTGGTAATTAGATTACAGTTACATCTGAAAATTACCAAAGTGATTACTTTGAATTTTAATGTCATTTAAACAGCGATTGGTGATTCTCTGACTCTGACAGTCTGGAAAAACGGAGTTAAGTTTCATGTTTTCGACTGTTTTCATGTTTTGTGATAATTGTTTGTGAGTCATTTTATAATCGTAAAAAAGGTCACTGAATCTTTTTCTCACAGTTTGTTTTTTCCCCTCACAATTGTGAGTTTGCATTTCACAATTCTGACTTCTTTTTCTCAGAATTGCGAGATTTAAATTCACAATTGCAAGTTATAAAGTCAGAATTGGGAGATATAAACTTGCAAAACTGACTTTTTGTCTTGCAATTGTGAATTTAGTATGTGAGTTAAATGTCATAATTCTGACATTTTCTCAATATTGTGAGTTTATATCTCATATTTTTGACTTTTCTCAATATTGCGATTTTATACCTCATAATTTGGACTTTTCTCAATATTGTGAGTTTATGATAATTTTGACTTTTCTCAATATTGCGAGTTTATATCTCATAATTCTGACTTTATAACTCGCAATTGCAACTTCATATCACACAATTCTGAGGGGAAAAAGTCAAAATTGTGAGATAAAAACTTGCAATTACCTTTTTTGTGTTTGTTCCACACTTATTAGTATTCCAAAGTATTCTAAAGTATTTGGAATAAGTTACTAAACTTGGGTAATGTAACGAAATACGGTACAAATTACTTTTTAAAGCATGTATTTTGTAATCTGTAGTGAAATACATTTTAAAAGTAACCTACCCAGCCCTGAATATTCATAAACAAAGTGTTGCAAATACTATACAGTATACAACCTACTATAGCATGGTTCAAAAACACTATAGTATTTAATATAAATTACTATAGTATTTTTTTCATGTGTCATCAGTCCGTCAGTGCAGTCATATTCAATAATATTCTTGAATATTGAATTGTTGAGCAAGCCATAATTAGCCTTTGACTTTGTTTCTTATGTATTTCATATTAAAGACACTTCTCTTGATTGAAAACAGCATGTTATAGTTTGCTACCCGAAATTTTGTATACAAAGTATCAAAGTTTTAAAACTTAAAGTGAAGATGATGCGAGTGAGTCTATGTGGTGTGACGTCACGACCCCACAGCCATGGCACACCGAGCATCGCGCGCAGGCCAGCAGTTCCCCTCTCATTAGGCTCATCCCTCGAGACTACACTTCGGCATCTGCATTTTACGCAACACTTGTGACATCTGTGTCGAGGTATAAACAAACACCGCTAGCTGAGTGAGTGAGAGACTGCTACTTTTTGTCTTGGAGAGTTGAGTAGCCTACATTTTCTCAAATTCATCAGTTTGAGTTTACTCGGACAGGTTCTTCAGAGAGGAACAGGTGCGGAGCATCGGTCAAATTATTGCCAAGTCAGCTTGCCATTGAGTGGAAAAAAATGGCAAACTCGGGAGTTCAGTTACTTGGATTTGGTCTCTCTCTGCTCGGCATCATTGGGCTGATCGTGGGCACCATCCTCCCGCAGTGGAAGATGTCCGCGTACGTTGGGGACAGTATTATCACGGCAGTGGCTACTTACCAGGGACTGTGGATGTCCTGCGCGTTTCAGAGCACCGGACAGCTTCAGTGCAAAATCTACGACTCCATTCTACAATTAGACAGTGAGTTAAACCGTGCTATCCTGCAGTTTCACATTATCAGTCTGTTTGTGTCTGTCTGTCGCATGTCATACACACTCACAGCCTTTAAAAAAACAAAAGCTATAAACCTTTTTTTTTTTTTTTAGTTTACTCAATTTGTCTGTACAAGTCTCTTGTACTTAAACTATATTAAACTCTCGTATAACTTAAATTATTTTGATGAATTCATAGAAAACATGTTGCCATTTCTTATTGATCATATGATTTTACACACACACACACACACACGCACACAGTTGTGTTTTCATGTTTTATGGGGACATTCCATAGGCGTAATGGTTTTTATACTGTACAAACTGTATATTCTGTCCCCCTACACCACCCCTACCCCTAAACCTGCCCATCACAGAAAATGTTCTGCTATTTTAGATTTTCAAAAAAGATAATTCTGTATGATTTATAAGCTTGTTTCCTCATGGGGACCAAAAAAATGTCCCCACAAGATCAAAATTTACTAGTATTACTAGTTGGTCCCCATAACGTAGGGAATACCCGCACACACGCACATACACACACACACACTCAGGTTTGTTTTGCTATCAAAGGGAGGACATTCTATAGGCGTAATGGTTTTTATACTGTACTGTCCCCCTACACCCCTAAACCTACCCATAACAGATAACATTCTGCATTTTTAATAAAACATAGTATGTTTTTAAAGCTATTTGAAATATGAGGACGCAGTTCATGTTTACGTTGTAATACCAGTGTAATACCCATGTCATTATACAAATTTGTGTCCTCATAAATCACAAACACACACACACACACATTAATTTTCCCTTAATTATTATTGTTCCTTATTTATTATATTTTTCATTTGTTTTGTATGTTACTTAGGACTAGCTGAAGACCCACGTGTAAATCAAGGAGATTGGAAATGAACAAATATCAATTTAAGTGTAGAAATTTCCAGTGGTCAAAACATATAACACACATTGATTTGCGAACAGATCAAGAGCCTGCCCTATAGTGTAAATCTATACTGTAGGTGTTTATTGGAATTCTCTGGCATATCAAGCCATAGTTTCCAACTCTTCACACACACACTCAAATAAACACTGTTGCAATTCCCAGCCCGCGCTTGATTAATGGATGCTGGCCTCGTCAGTGGGAGTTTGAATCTACTGTATGCCTGTAATGTAAGACAGGTAGCCATGGTGAAAGCAGCCTGTGCTTTTCCAGGAAGAACGTAAGCCATTGTTCCTATAGGTGCCAAAGTATTTTTTTAGTAACACACCCAACTCCCTCAAAACCAGTAATGAATTATGAGTTTATTTATTCAATACAGTTTAGGGCTGTTACAGAAACATTCTCCATTCCCTGCATGGATTCCCCCAAGGACTGGGATGGGAAACCACAACCTCACATCCCAGTTTGTTGAAACACTCTACAGATTAACGTTGACTGTCCAAAAATGTGATTTAGCTCTTGCGGTTCACTTCTTGAATTGATGTGTTTACTGAGGGGCTCGGTGCAGAACCTCAGGGGTCATTTCTGAGAAAACTGCGGGACACTTCCAGTTGAAACCAGCTGGAACTGCACCTGACAGCAGGTTGAATTAGGATGGAGGGAGGAGAAAAAGGCAAAAAACTAGAGCGAAAACAGGAGGATTAAGGGTGACCCTCTGAATTCCACAGCTGACTGTTTTCTGTGCCTGGCAAGAGATGCCTTATTGTGTTTTAATGAATAAAGGAGTGGAATAATTCTTCCACTTCACTACAGCTTGCACCCCTGCCCCTTGCTCTTTCTTTTTTCCTCTCTTTGCTTGGTGGGTTTTGTGTGCACATGTTCAGGAATGCACTGGCACAGACTGGTTCTTGTTGGAATGGCTTCTTGCTCACTCTTTCAGCTGCAAGTGATAGATTTTATACAGACATTTTTAATTGCCATTCCTTTTAACCATATATGGAAAGTGGATAATTAGTTGTTGGATGTGCATCACTATTGCTAATCCTCATACTTTCATACAAATGACTGAACACTTTAGCAACGGCATAGCAATAGTTGTAATTGAGTTATAATTTAATACTCTAATTAATATTATTTATAATTATATATAAAATAATAAATAAATAATATTAAAATAAAATTTGATTCTATTTCCTGGTGGTTTGTTATATTTAATATTATAAATAATTATCATTTAATATATTAAATAAGTATGTTTATAATTTATTGTATAATATTAAGTTATCAATGTCATTATTATTATTTATAATATTAAACTGATTTATTTAACAGCTATTTTCTATTGGTTAGGCCATTTTTATATATATGTAATATTATAAATATTAATAATTTAATATCAGGCATTTTATAATTTATTGTATAATATTCAGTTATTATACTCTATTATTATTATTTATGATATTAAACTGATTATTTAACAGCTTTTTCCTGGTGCTTTGGACAATTTTTGCTATATCTGATATTCTAAATAATAATTTTATATTAAGTGTTTTTTATGTAATTTAATGTATAATATTAAGTTGTTATTATTTTCATTAGTATTGTTATTTATCATTTTTGCTATGTATTTCAGTTGTTATTATTATTATTATTATTATTATTATTATTAATAATAATAATAATAATAATAATAATATTTAAAATAATAAACTGATTTATTTAACAGCTATTTCCTTGGGGATTACATGACTGATTGTTGTGAAGATCCCAGCATCCATTTTTGGAGTAGAATCTCACAATTTGTATGCAGTTTATTTTAGTTTTTGTTATATTTGATATTATAAAAAATAATAATACTTGTATAATATTAAGCTATTATTATCATTATTATTTATAATATTAAACTGAAGTACATTTCCTTTGTTTTTGAAGTACATGTTCCTTTGGTTTGGCCATTTGCATGATTGACAGTTGTTAAAATCTCAACATCCAGTTTTAGTGTCTAAGTTGACAATAGTACAGTGTGTTTTATATTCTCTCCATCTCAACCTGTCTCCTGCAGGTGATCTTCAAGCGACCCGCGCTTTGATGATCGTGGGTATCATTGTGTCCATTGCCGGTCTTGGTGTAGCCTGCATGGGCATGAAATGCACCACTTGCGGAGCCGATGACAAAGTTCGCAAGTCTCGCACGGCCGTGACAGGAGGCATCATACTGTTAGTGGGAGGTGAGTGTACGTGTGAGCGAGAATACTGAGACAGACTGTTCACACTGTTTACAGCAAAACATCTTTGAACTCGTCTTATATAACATCAGTCTCGGCTCAGCCTGGGGGTCAGTGAACATCACAGAAAACAGGGTAGCTAATGCTTTGAAGATACTGTCAAAGAAAGAAAGATCTTCTGTCTTTTCTTTGAAACATTTCTGTATTTTGTTCTTACAGCCCTCTGCGCAGTGGTCGCCTGCTCGTGGTTTGCCCACAATGTGATCCGAGCCTTCTACAACCCCTTCACTCCAGTAAACACCAAGTGAGCACAAGGAATTTTACTTTGCACAATTTCTGGAGCAGAGTGTCCCAACTCTGTTCCTGGATGTCACCCAAAAAGACACATTTTGGATGTCTCTCTTATCTGACACACCCATTTCAGTTCTTGGAGCTCTTCTGCAAGTGTTGATTAGATGTATTCGATTATGATTACATCCAAAATGTACAGTGTTGGGGAGAATCCAGGAACAGGGATAAGAAACACAGTAGAATGCAATTACTTAGTAAATATATATGAGGTTCCATTTGTGCCAAAAAAAAAAATGAGTCGACAGCTTTGTGCTTTGAACTTGTTCAGATAATTTAGTACACGTTGATGTGTATGTTCTCTGTTTGTCGTATTGTTCTGTCGTCCTTACTGTCATCTTTCTCTGTTGTCCTTGTAGTCTTGCTTTTTAGTCGTTACTGTCATCCTCTTCTGTCGTCTTGTTCTCTTATAAAAAGAACAGTGGAAGACCCTATGTATCTCTGAAGGGAGCCGACTGTCTTCAGAAAAGTTTTGATGACATATTACCTCAGTATTATGCCTAAAAAAGTTGTTTTTTAAGCTCAACTATACTTGTTCACACTGGTAACCTGGGAAACTACAATATTTCTGCTGTTTCTAAGCACCACCTACTGTCAGAGATTGAACTTGTTTTGTTCAGACAAATGCAAAATGCAGACTCAAGGTTAATGTGTTCTAAAAATCGACACAATTTGGATGAATAGTGTGTGTGTTTGTCTATATATATGTAAAATCATCTTTTGAAAGTAACTTGATCAGTAATCAGTTACATAATTCTACCAGTAGGTGGCAACAAGTAACTGTTAAAACGTTTTTGTAATTGACCCTTGGCAAACAGTTTGATTGACAGCCGATCTGACCAATCATAGCCCCTAATCCGCCATTTTGTCCGACAAAGCAGTCAGGGGAGTTAGTAGATTAAGGTTGGTGAAATTGAACTTCAAAAATTGTGTGTACTCACGTCGTTCTGCGGTTGAAACAACATTCCTTCTGATGTTCATTCATGTTTATTTGATGCTATAAATGAACTAGTATGAAGAGATGTTGGTTCATGAGCCGCTCGAAAGAGCTACAGCGATCTGTCACGACACATTAAAGAGACACTATATTGTATTTATTATTTAAACTTCTTTAAAAAAAAAACATATGATATATTAAATATGAAACTGTTTCATATGTCTTTCGACGCGTTATCAGTGTCCTCTTTGCTCCACAATGTATTTTTCACTGCGTGAGAACATGATGTGTGGCGTGAGAGCGCATGGCTTGTCAGACAAAGCAACAGTAACTAAAGGGGGCGGGTCTTTGCGAAGGGTCAGTTGAATCATTCATTCAAAAATGCTGATTCATCCAGTAATGAAACAAGTGAAGTATTTATGAGTGAGTCATTAAATCATTCATACAAATTGATTTTTTTTTTAAAAAATTCAAAATGAATGAAATGTTTTTATAATTAAACTGCAGCAATTAACAATTTTTCAGAACCTCTATATATTAAATTATTTTGATTTGCCATCTATTCAGAATTGTCATCTCTTCATTTTTTTTTTTTTTTTTTAAAAATCATGATTTTCAGTTCATCCAGAATCTACTTCACATTCATGTGGTAAACTGATCTAGATTATAGTGTATTTCAAATAATTTATCATTGTCATAATGTCTCCCTTTTCTCTTTATTCTTTAACATTAGGTTTGAGTTTGGAGCAGCTATTTTCATTGCTTGGGCTGGGTCATTTCTTGATGTTCTCGGTGGAGCCATGTTGGCTGCCTCCTGTACTCGAAGTAAACAAGTGTCAAAATATCCTAAAAGTAACTCTGCACGGTCTGCCAACAGCAGCAACAAAGAGTATGTGTGACCAAGACTGCCTCTCACTGGACAGACACTGCAGTGCAGCAACTTCATAAAGTGAAGAATTTCTTCAACAGAATAAAGAACTCGAAGGAAATGAGGTTAAACAGCTGAAACTGAGAAAGAAAGCAGTTTACAAACTGTCAAATGCCCCACAATAAAAAGGGCAACCAGTTGTCCAAAAGTTAAAGTAAAAAGAAAATAGATAATACATTTATAAGCTCTCTGGGAGTTTTTGACATGGAGGATTGTAGAAATCTAGTGCCAGTAAAAATACTCACAGCCTGCTTTGAAGACCTCAGTGTTTCAATGAAGTAAACAACTTGGTTGTTTTCTCTATGTGAAAGAAGAGAAACTTGTATAGTGGCTCATAAATGTTGGCGTTTCCAAAGTGTCCACTAGGGAGCACTATAACCAACACAGTGAGCAGGTGTCGCCCAAAATGGAGGAAGATTTTTAAGATTTGCTTTTGTTTTTTTCGAGTATTTATCCTAACAGCAGCTGAAATGCTAACATTATTAATACTCATTTGAGTCACTTTTATGTAATTTCATGTAATTGCAGTATTTTACATAAGGTACAGCAGAATTCTGATCATTGTTTTGAATTTTTTCCCCCCCATTTGCTTAACACATTAACTCATCGCTTGTGTTACGCCACCTCATGCTAAGTTATACCATCCATGAGCCCTTCTGAATGTCTTTTACTTATGTTTCTCAATAATGTCAGTGTTGGTTAGACATTGTTTATGTATTTGTTTTACATGCTTATTTTCAATAAAGTGTGCTTGGTTGAAAAGGGAATGTGAATCTGCATGACACACAAATCTATATTGAAATCTGGGATTTTTAAATATAACATACACCTGGAAATTTTAATCTAATAGAAAAGATCATGCCAGCCTGCAATGTCCTGAAATTTAAATTATTCTTTTTTAATAGAAGACAAACGTAGCCCCTACCCAAACATTGACAATGGCAATAAAGTTACTCATGCATACTTTATTTATTACTCCCATTCCACCGCACTCCCCCAAAACAATTTACAAAAATTCATTAATTTCCATGCAAACATCTAGATGTCAAAGCCATTAAGAGCAATGTACTTCGACCAACATATGAGATCAATTTAGAAGATTTGATTGTTCATCTCAGTCTGTATGCATTTAAGTTTGTACTTGAATTAATTCAAACTAAAATCAACAGGCACATAAAAAAACAGTGACCAAAAAAAAAAAACCTCCTTACAATTAACTGATGTCATTCAGAAAAATGTCAAGGTAGACCCTGATTACCAAGGTAACCACAGGCCTTACAAAATGGCGTGTTACACGATAACAGCGTTTCACAGGAAAATGTCCTCTTTGGGAGATGAGTAATCCAACCTGCCGAGGTTAGCTTTCTTATTCTGCAGTAAAGTGCAAATTTAATAAATATAGCCCTGTTGCATTAGAGATCATCAAGATCTTCACCTCAAAAATGAAACATCCAACACATAGGACACCAGACAGGATCATTCAGTGCCACAGAAGCACAACATCAGTTAAGTGATGAGCAAGCATAAAGTGAACAGGAAGAAAAGTCCACAGTTCTCTTGTTTGACCTTGAAGTGGCGAAAGCTTTAAAAGCTGTACAGTGAAGGGTGACGACAAGTGAGAACATGTGAGAGGGAGATTTTAGTTCGATTAAATTGTGTAGGCCTGCTGTTGGTATGCTGGCCTCCTAACAGCTTTGGCACAGTCAGTCACGCATCAGGCAACAGGTGATACTCTCTGAGATGCCGGGAAGCTTCTGTTATTGTTTATGATATCATCCAAGTCCTCATCATCAATAACCACTGTAAAGGCAAAAGAGGAAATGTATCATTTGACAACAGAGTGGAAACAAGTAAATATCACAAGTTACGGTGCGTTCAAGTCCTCCTGGGAAGTTTGTATTTACAAGTTTGGAAGATGTAATTACAACGTTTGGTGCGCTTTGGTAGCGGCGTATCCATAAAATTCACAAAAGTGATGAATTCTTTTTCAGTTTTATTCTGAATCATGTAACGTAATCATACAATACTAAAGTATTTTGAACGTGCAACTTAGATTTATTGTAAATAAAAATTATACATATTAATTTACAATTTTATAGACACTGCATCCATTGTGTTCGACATGTTTTCTTACTGACACGGACCCAACTCAGAAACTTATTTGGGATTTAAAAAAACTTTTTTTTCCTTTCCATAATTACGACTTTGTGTTGACTATCATGTGCAATCTTTCCGACATGACGAATGCGCCATTAGTCACAATTATTACTTCCCTAAAAAGTTATTTTTAATAACTGGAAAGGGGAACTTGTTACTTGTGGGGGCTCCAAGGATTCTTAATAACAACATGTGTTACTTCAAGAGAGAAACCATTATTTTCTGTTTTTTGTTACTATTATTATTTCATGTACATAATCATTGTATTATTGTTATTCATTCATGTCACTGTATGATTCCGTGGTTTCAAGGGAAGTTTGTCTTCATGACCATTTCGAGGTTTTTAATGTCACAGCACGATGTTGTGAAGCAGTATTTTCCATTGCTTTTGTTTTGGTATCATAACACTTGTTGGATTTGTACTGGTCAGACGAACTAAGATCAATTAAGATCATTCAATAAACTGCTCATTTTTATCATCATTACTTTGTCTCCTGCTTCTGATCATCCCTGACTTTCTCACTCAACTTCTTGGGAACCAGATAAAACTTGCTGTTAACAGGTTTTTTAACATTTCTGAAATAGGGGCATGTCGGCACAATCTAACATTTGTTTGGATTTTTAAAATAGATTTAAAAAGTTAGAATTTTATAGGAGCGCCCTGTGATGTTGCTGTGTTAGTTTAAGGTATGTAGCTGGAAAGCTTTAGGAAATTGTAGAACAGGGACTTTAAAACTTTTCCTGGAGACTCCCAAGCACTGCATATTATGAATGTTTTCCTTCATTTGACACTCCCAGTTGAGGAGTTCATTCAGCTGAATTAAATAAGGGAAACATCCTAAATGGGCGGTGCTGAGGAGGCTCTGTGGACCATTTTAAAAACAAAACGAATTAGAAATGTTGGTCTTGGCTCAAGGATTTTTAAAGAAAGAAAAAAAACTAAACAAGGCTAATTAACTACATGTCAAGCTAACACAAAAACAGCCTGATATCACACCCACCTCTCGTAGACCGCCCGATCTGTCCGAGTTTGGGGGCTCGCTGCATTCTTCTTGGGGCGGACAGGAGATCTGGTCTGTTTCGCCCTGCCTGTCCGTGGTCGTACGGGATTACTGGACTGGGTTGTAAAGCACCTGTCGGTGGTATGAGATCGGGCATCTCTGCCATGCCGTACATGACCTCCTGCTGTTGTACTTCAGTCGGTGTATTCATAAAAAAACGACCGCAAGTCGTTGGCTGGCTGTGCACTTCCGCGACGGCGACAAATGTTTCTCAATCCACCTAAACTGATTCCCAAGCAGTTTTTACCACACCTGGGGAGGGTTAGAAACGAATGACTCGATCAATCTAGTGTTCCCTAAATAATGAATTCTAAGCATCAATATGAGTAATAAATCACAAACAGTCGGATTACATATACACCTATACACACACAAGTGACGAAGAAACTGTTCGCATGCACCGGATGAGCTTTAGTATGTTCACGCCTGTCAACAACAAAGCTTTCTCTTACATTACATTGTGCTGTAGATTAAATATATAGTATATACAAATCAAATTTAAAACAACGAAACGTATCCCTACCTTGTATTTGTCCGGAGCGTGGACACAGTTTACACGTATTTGGTTTCTATGTCGATTTGTACGCCGTGTTCAACGCGAGTCGGAAGTTGCCTACTATCTACGGCGGTGAGAGTCTGTCGTAACTCTCACTTGGGGATTTCCTTGGTCGTTTCTGTATGCGTCACTGCGAGGGAGGGCCCGAGCGCTGCGACTCACGTTGTGAACCGTGGGTAGGTGGTTATTGACGGTTCGCCCACCGAGTGTAGGCTCACCAACTGTAACCTACATATGTGAGAACCCACACTGGGCTTTAGAGAATGTTTCACCCCAACTTTACCATTGACACTGTCTGTCTTGAAAGAATTTAAGTTACTTTATTAGCATGACGTACTTGTTGGCTACTTATTGCCTGCTCATTACAGGAAAGGGAGATTAAGAAACAAAAGACGGGTTATTCCACCATTTCCTTAGCGCTTATTGGCAAGCTGGTAAAAATGTGGTTAGCTAAACTTTGTGAAATATTAAAAGAGTTGAGAATAAAGTCCAAAACAAATAAAACTATATCGTTGCTTTGTGTATCATCACATGACTGCTCACCATATGCTATCGGATGATATATACCATTATTTATACAACTGTAGCCCACAATAGTGCTTGAGTTTGATTCCTAGAATGTCTAATTTAAGTAGAACAGTTTCACAGTTTTTATTATCGCACTCTTTTATGTTTGTCCCAGAGGCCAGGCTAACTAACCCTTTCACACGTAAGTTTAAAATATTCTGGCTGAGCCCCCAGCCTGAGTTTTTCAAGGCGACCGTTATTTAGAACTTGTCACTTTATTGTTTCTATGGTGACACGTCATTGCTTGTCACGTGACACACCCTAGCCACAATAGCGCTGTTTGACTGATGAGCTGCTTTTAATTTAATTTTTCCTATTTTATTCAAAATATTCACAAATTTGTTAACTATTGCATTTATAATGATCGCGTTAGTTGAGCTATACTCGCAATGGGCGCCGCCATGTTAGTATCCTCCACAGTACAGAGAATCGCTCTACTCCATTTAGATGTGAATTCATCCACTTCTCCCAAAATACAAGAAAGTAAGTGAGCTTGTGAACTGAGAGAAGAATAGAGTAAACTTTAAAGATACTTACACAATGTGTATCTGATATGAATAAAACGTGTCGTCTAATTATTATGGAAAGATTGTTATTACCGCTTCCATATCAGTGTGTATTTTACAAACTCTAAATGTATTGTTCTTGATTTATGTGCATTTAAATGTCTGAAACCTAAAATAAACATTATGTTGTTGAAAACACTGCATATTTATGATATATTGAAAGCGATGAGCGCGTCTGTCACTGGCTCGCGCCAAGCAGTTGATCACGTGATGCACTAACGGTCTAATCACACCGGTGTGATCGTACGCGTCAAACTAACTGTCACTATGCTGAGGTGTATTTTCAAGCTAAGCTTTGTCCGAAACTGCTCCCTATCCACTATATAGTGCACTATATCGGGTGTCGGCCATTTTGTAGTGCTGTCCGAATTCTGAGTGAACGACTTCATTCCCTTCATTCGTTCACTACTTTTACCCACAATGCTCTCTGATTTTGAGTGTACATTCGATGTACACTCGTTAAAGCGCCGTTACCCAAAATCCAACGCGATAAGACGATCAAGCGCGAAAGAAAAATAAATATGGCGGACGGCAATACGGGAAGCGGCAACTTCTACAAATGTAAGTGTTATTTTTTATTAATTAGAACATCTTTGTAAAGATATTTTGAAGCGAAATGATACAGGTTGATATCATAATATATATACTTATTATCATATGATAATTTGGTCGATTTTTCTCATATGTTAGTGAACTGTTGTACATTGTATACTGTTGTTTATATTGTATTTATTTACTATTATATTTTTTATAAACAAATGTGACAGTGTAGTGTTTTTGTTCTGTTATTTTTAAATATAAATTTACTAAATAGCATGACACAGGTGTTTTTATTCTCACTTTATTCTCAATAAACATGACAAATAAACAGTAATATACAATTCATTAAGCTAAACAGGACATATTACAGATGGGTATAGGAAATGTTAATGACGAAATTGTCTGCGCTGTCTGGCGCATGCTATTAACGTCAGCGTCCGAATTCGCTCACTCATTTTCGTTCACTCTTTGCTGATATAGTGCGCTCAACTGCCATGCACTATATAGGGGTTAGTGAATGAGTGAACGAGTGGGCGGTTTCGGACACAGCTCTAGTCTTTCCGCTGGTTACATGTTACGCCAGTAGGTGGCGACAAGGGACCGTTCTTAATGACAGTGTTGTTAAGTTAACAGATGCCTTCACAACTTTGATTTTTTTAACAATGAAACAAATAAACGAAACTGACACATGCATCCCAATCCGCATGCCCAGATAGTTTACTTTTTCCGGTGAAAATTCAAAATGCAGATCCATGTACACTCTAACAGCTAATATCGCCACAACCAATTGCGCATCAGACGTGGATTCAACTAGAACTACAAACACAAATAAGAAGTGTTAAGAAACTAAAAACATGGCGGATACGCAAGACTGACAGAGGTTTAGATAAAGGGGTTTGTGTGATTAATAATATCTAACCTGCTGAAAAAATATTTAGTTAATGTAATCTGTGTTATATTTCATCTGCAACAACATAGACCTATGTGTGTAAAGTTATGAGAGACGGCTTTCTATCGTGCGGACGAATGTTTACAGTTCTTTAAATAGATAGTTATAAACCAAAATTATTATAATATATACCTTTAAATTCTACGGTTTCAAACTGTAAAATAAACTGTCCCGTAAAACTTTGCTACCGTAATTTATTCAGTACAGTTGAAACAAATAAACGAAACTGACGCATGAATCCCAATTCGCATGCCCAGATAGTTTACTATTTCCGGTAAAAATTGCAAAATGCAGAAATGTTTTCAACCAAAGCTGCCTTTTTTTACCGTAAATTTTACAGGGATTTTTTATACAGTGTAGATAGTGTTAATGTCACAGTCTATGCCATATTGACCACATAAACTGTATTTCTACTCCATTATAAGGGAACAAATTACTGATTCACCTCTGAAGCAACTCCAGTGCTCATATATTAGATATTCAATCCCACCTGGCAGGATCAACTTTATCAGATTTAACATGTTTTCTCTTGAGTAATGTTGTTTAGATTAAAAGTAAACACGCAATATCTCCTTTCTCATTCAGGTAAAATTGTGGTATGTACGGTGAACATGTTGAGACTCATTTATGCCGTTAATCTTAAACCCTCAAGAATAGTATAAAAGGGGATGAAGTGGGAAGAGGACAAGGGAGATCAGTACACGGGGGATAAAAGGAGAGCAGAAATCACATCCTTTCAATCAGCCGGAGAAGCGCAAGTGTGAAGATGTCCAAACCAATTTGCCTGCTGTTTTCCTTGGTGATCCTGACCACAATTTTGTGCAACAACTCAGGTAATTTCTGGAAAAGTATATTTCTTACACCACTGGTTTTCACATTAATATTAATCCTAAGAGAATTTTCTTAACATTACCCTTTGAGTGAATGACTCATAATGAATCATAAAGCATATGATGTTGTGGTGTTTGATATCAATGTTTATCCTTTTGATGTGAGACTAATGTCACCTCATGTCTCTACTCAGTCTGTTCACAGAGGGGATCCTGGAAACAATCTGCTGTTTGTGGCTGCAAAAGTAAGAAATAAGTCTTTTTGCCAACATATTGTGTATTAAAATTATTAATATGGACCACAAAAATATTTCACTTTTTTAATGCAATATTAAAATCTCTCTTCTTAGTTCATCGTAATAATAGTTTACAGTGTATAAAGAATCACAGACCTAAAAACAGTGATGAGTACAACGGAATTCTCAAGTGTATTTGCAGGAACCCCCAAAAATGTAAGTTAAACAGTTTTGTATGAAAATATATATATATATATCATCCATATCCATATATATATTTGCAGTTATAGAAAATATAACCGTTAATCCATTAAACATGATACAAAATCTGTTTTCTCTTTTACACAGATTTAAATGAAGTCTCCAGGAAACAGTTTCTGAAGATGTGCTCAGATTCTAATGCTAATTCTCCTAATATTCCTTTGTGATCTGAAGGAAATGGGCAGCTTTGTAAAGTGCCTCAGTATGATTTGTCACATATCTATACCCAAGATGTAAATTCTGATGAAATAACTTTATTATAATCACGAACAATGTTATGTGTGATCATTTTTACTGAATCTGAAAACAAACACAATAAAAGTATGTAAACTGTTGAAACATGTTTTTCTGTTATCACAATGTGCTTGTTGTTTGTTATGATAACGAGAGAGATAGTTTTTTCTCTATCTCCACTGGTCATCTTTGTTTACAGCAGCCTTTATACCAATACAGGTTTCTTAGGCCAGATTTAGACTTTATTTAAATAATTATGCATGTTCTAACAAGTCACCTGCCCCCTTCAAGTTCAACTACTATGTTTGGACCCAAAAGTACTTTTTTTAACCGCTGTATCTGTAAAGCAAATCTCTTAAGGTCTAAGATCTTGCTAAAAATCCCCATCTGAGGTTTAAATCTGCTGCTCAGTATTTTCGTCCCTCATCACCACAGAATCTGATAATGTGATATCAGTTTTCATGAAGATTTCTTGGAATTACTTGATTCCATGAAACCTAAAGTGCACACGTTACACAATTTTTAATCCTCTATGAGAGTTGTGCATTTTTATTGTTTATTTAATACTTCAGTTCAAAAATCTAATTTATAATTTCTATTAATAATACAGTACTGTTTTCAAAAGGGTATTTTGCAAGGAAATACTTTTATTATTTATACATTATCTTTTCTTAATCTGCTGCTGGCTTAGAGCAATGAGAGTTAAATTAGACATTTGATTATCAATTTTATGAGTACCTAAAATTTATTGATATATTATATTGATGAGTGATAACATTGTGTAGACTATCGAAATAAAGTGTAACCAGAATGCATGTTGTTTATTCCATTTTCAGTGTCATTAATAAAGCATTTTGTGTGCTCCTTTTGTTATCATATGAACCTTTATGGAATTAAAAATGATTCATTATTGTTAATTTTGTGGAATAATTAAAACAACAAAATTTTTCTACATTTATTTTATGAAAAGATTCTGCTTAATCACATTAATTTAAGAACTGTAAATGCATTGGAGCACATGAATCCACAATTACAAATTTAATATTGTTTTTTCTGGAATTCATGATTCCTGACTAGTAAAAACAGTATTGTTCAAAAGTTAACATACCCTTGATTCTTAATACTGTGTGCCATTACCTATAGATGATCCACAACTGTTTGTTTGTTTTGAGATGGTTGTTCATGAGTCCCTTGTTTGCCCTGAGCAGTGAAACTGAGCTTTGCTCTTCAGAATAATCCTGCAGATTCTTTGATTTTCTTAGCACCTTCTGCATATTTGAACCCTTTCCAACAAAAGACTCTCTAACATATGATAATGACACTATTGTATTGCACCAAATTTCTGTTTGGAAGCCTCCATCAGTCTGCTAGCATTATTTGAATTCAATATGTGATTAACAATGGTTATGCAAGCATAAAAACACTTACAAAAACAGGCACCCACACATGCACATACAAACATCCACACACATGACCCGATGCCCACACATACACTTGCATTCCACCCTTATAACCCTCTTTCAAAACCAAGTGAATCGGTTGCGATAAACATCTTTTCTCAGCACCAATCTAACTGAAAGTTCTTCTGGAAACAAACACCCACTAGACAAACCAGTGCGCCGTGACTGCATATTGTACATTACGGAGTGCGTGACGTGAAAACTTTGATGCAGAAAGAAAGAGCTCAGCCATATCAGACTGGAGTCATGAACTCATGATCTGATATCTTTCTTTTTTATTATTATTATTGTATGACAAACTGCAAGTATTGAATGATTTTTGACATTTAAATTAATTATTGAAATCATCTGGATAGAATGAGGTGCTCGTCTCAGATGATGAGTCAAAAAGTGAGTGTCTATAAGTACAAAAAAGACTTAATTTTTTAATCTTGCTATTGAAGAGTCTTTTTTTTCTTTAGATGTGAAATTTAATGAGGTTTTGTAGAAATCAGAAACCCTTGTTATTGGCGACACCGGTGGCCACTAAGTGAACTGCAGCCAGCAACTTATTGGTCGTGCTCGCATTATTGAACAGAGAGACTGAACGTGAATCAATTCCCTGATATCCTCACTGTGAAGTTCTTTGCTTAGAAGTAAAAATAAGTTTGAAATACCTTTACAGTGATATACTGTAAACAAACATCCCAACGCCTGAAAACACTACTGAAAGAGTGGTTTAGATGAATATGTAAATATGTGCTGTGCACTTTCCTCTCAATAACAAAACACAACGAAAATGAGAGCGGTGAGAAAACAGCAGTTAAGAAAGTATCTGATCATAGCAATGTGGATATGCTTGCTCCAGCTCTGCAATTGATTAGCATCATGTTGACAAATGAGGTAATTAAAATTACACTGTTATGATAGTATGATTATAGTTTATTTGAGACTATAGACTATTTAGATCTGAGACTATAGTGTGAATTAATCCCTTTTCTTTGCATGAAAGCATTGACATTACTTTTGACATTAACCCAAACATTAACTGTTTCTATACAAAGTTGCGAATTTAACTTGCATGCAAAATTCGAAAATCGCATAAAACATTTGCAAATAAACAAGTGTTTCCAACCCACTTTGACTTTGGCTCAGGTATTTCAGAATTATCAAAACAACATTTGCAATGAAATTGGTCTAGTCCAGTTATTTATCGTCCAGTTATTGCTCATTGAGGGATTTATTCAGTAAAAAGGAGATATGTTCAGATATTTTCAATATTTTTCAAAATAAGAGTGGAAGTGGAAGACTTTTGATATGTGCGCACAATTGGTGATGTCCGAAAGGGAAAACACAGTAGTGGTACCAGATCAGTATACATACAGACATCTGTTTTATTTGCATTTGAATTCAAGTGTTCAATTAGGGGAATCTCAAGATACTGTGTAGAAGACTTTGTCAAAGCATTTCCAGAGTAATAAGCTGTATTTAATTACACCACTATGTTGAGATGTTTTACATGTGTGATGTGTAAGATTATGTTACACAAAAATGTTCTAGACAAGAGTTCAGGTTCATTTGGCCTGAAAGAGATGTATGCCAAAACAGTATTCAATTTCAGAAATTTAAGGTGCTCTGGCATCATTTCAGATCTCTCTCTCTCTCTCTCTCTTCTAAGGTGATGTGTGCAGTGACTGTTTTTTATGGCTGCTGTTGCTATTCGATGTCCTGGTGTCAGATCTCGTGTGAGATTAAGGGACCTGCAGCTGTGCATGCCAATGCCAACCCATTACACTAACCCATTGCACACTACTGGTGTATCTATGTTGTGCATCGCATTTAATTCCCTGTGATGTGTGATTACTATGCTTCTGATCTCAACGGATTGATCTCAGTTCAAATCATAATGAAATAGTTACTAAACTACTTAAGTTTTCAGCTAAGCCATCACACCATGAAGATGAGTTTGCATATTTTAGAATTTTTTAGAATTGCCCATTTCTGCAATTTGATTACACGTTAATTTAATCCACATTGTTAATACTTAGTTACAATATCAGTATGAGTATAGGAATAGTATCAGTAGTTAATAGTATCAGTAGGAAAGATTAATCGAAAACCAATGAATATATAACGAAACTAAAATAATTTAAAAATTATATGAACCTAATGCTGCATTCCACTCAATTATTTTATAGCCTCATTTTTTGCTTGGTTATCAAATGGGTGTTTGTTTTTTCTCAAATTAATATATTAAAATCAAAACAATTATTATCAATTTTACCAAAAACTATAATAATCTAAACAAAGAGTAATAATAAACCTGGACCGATGATGAACTGGTATATCAACATCCTGGAAATTATCGCAGCATTTCTGGTCTTCAAGGAGAACTCAACGGGCTCTACATCCTGGTTCATTCGGACAGAATAACAGTGGTAGCCTGTATAAATCACCAAGGGGGACTCGGGTGCCGGTCTCCAAGAATACGGGAGCAGATATGCTATCCTGGAACGGACCATCCCTGGAGGAATGAAAGTCCAGCTCCAGACCGTTTGCATGACCTGGAGGATCATCGGGCAAGCAGAGACACTTTAGCTCACAAGTGGTCCCCTCTGCACCAATGTATAAAGGCAGCTGAGTCAGGGAGGTTTTACTTGTGGCACCACCCTGGCAGAACCAGCCATGGTTCCCCGGGATGATTCCATGGCTAATTCCGTTGAGGAGGGACCTCCTCTCCCAAGTTTGAGGGACAATTTTGCATCCCCAAGTTGTGGAGCCTCCATCTATGGCCACTTGACGGGAGCCTTCACGTCTTTCCTGAGAGGTCATGAACACAATCTCTGAGGCAAGGGCACCTTCTACTAGGCGCCTATATGTCCAAACTGGTCTATTTTCTTTCTGGTTAGTGTTCAGCCCAGAATTTAGACCCTCTATCATGCAAGATTGTCTCGATACTCTCATTCCTGCAGGAGCTGTTGGATGGTGGACACACCCAGTCCATGCTCAAGGTATATGTGGCAGCTATTGCAGCGTACCACACTCCTGTAGCTGCATGGCCAATCAACTGGGAAGAATGACTTGTTTCTCAGATCGGCCAAGAAGCTGATTCCGCCTAATCGGCCTTCCCATCACAAGGTCTCCTCCTGGGAGCTGTCTACAGTTCTGAGGGCACTCTGAGGCCCTCCGTTTTAACTCTCGGCCGAACTTCAGCCTCTTTCGCTAAAGAGTGAACTTCTTCTAGACTTGGCATTGTTAAACAAGTTTGTAATTTGTACACATCATGCCTTCGTTTTTGTGCCTAATGACAGCAAGGTTGTCCTTAGACCAAGAAGATATAACTATATAGATATAGAAGGTATAACTTCCAAGAAGACAATGACCCTAAGCACGCAGCTAAAATAACGAAGGAGTGGCTTCACAACAACTTCGTGACTGTTCTTGAATGGCCCAGCCAGAGCCCTGACTTAAACCCAATTGAACATCTCTGGAGAGACCTAAAAATGGCTGTCCACCAACGTTTACCATCAAACCTGACAGAAATGGAGAGGATCTGCAAGGAGGAATGCCAGAGGATCCCCAAATCCAGATGTGAAAAACTTGTTGCATCTTTCCCAAAAAGACTCATGGCTGTATTAGATCAAAAGATGCTTCTACTAAATACTGAGCAAAGGGTCTGAATACTTAGGACCATGTGACATTTCAGTTTTTCTTGTTTAATTAATCTGCAAAAATGTCAAGAATTCTGTGTTTTTCTGTCGATATGGGGTGCTGTGTGTACATTAATGAGGGAAAAATAATGAACTTAAATGATTTTAGCAAATGGCTGCAATATAACAAAGAGTGAAAAATTTAAGGGGGTCTGAATACTTTCTGTACCCACTCTATATCATTAGAATAGGAATCCATATCATCAACATTTAAATATTCATGATAATTTTGCACAATTAAAAAAAAAAAAAAAAATACATTTTTCATCCTTTTTATTAATAATTTTATTATAATTACATTATTTGATTGGTGTCAAGCTGCCGTGACAACCCTTCCAGGCTCACTATTGGCTCATTCATAGGGTGAAGGTGGTCATTTAGGGTTGACATCATTGTAGTCGCAACACTTAAGTGCAATCTCAGCATCCAAGACTAGACTTTGTTAAAAGTTGCTTGTAGCTTCTTTGAATGGCTCATACTGTTAAACAAGTCCTACTTTTTAATAAGAATTTGACTCATTCAAAGCTTAAGCTTATTCTTAAGAGCATTTTAGGAGCTATATCCCTCTGGAATTCATATTTTGCTTAGTTAAAACTAAATTACGACAAGAGCCAGGTGTATTAAATGCTAAAATGGCTCACCATAAAACTGTCCTGGCTAAAAAACATTATACATAACTTTAAATTAGATGTAACTAATCAAAATATCTTTAAGTTCGGAGAAGTACAATTTAAGTTATCTACAATTGCATTTTAGAAAAGAGTATATTTTCAGTTATCTATATTATTGTAAAATAACTGCATGGGACCTGAAGGTATCATGGACTTTTCACATCATTGGATTTTTTTAAATGCTCAAGACCCTTAAATTTTCTGTACAGATTATATTTGTATAAGCACTGTCTGCTGTTTATTGAAATGGCACAAGGGCAGATTAAAATTAAGTGGACTTCACATTAATACGGCAGGCTAAATTTTCATTGCCCAGTATCCTTTGTAAAAAACAAATGGCAGTGTAAATGTATTTGCATACATGTACTAACACACTTATCTAAACTGTTATCTTGCTATGGAAGCCATTGAATAAAAAAATATAAAAAGGTAACTGACTTTTTCCTCACAATTATGACTTTTTCCCCCTCAGAATTGGATTTTATAACTTACAATTGAGAAAAGTCAGAATTGTGAAATGTCCCTTTTAAATTCCTGCTATTCAGAGTAATGGACGTTCCATCAGCACAAGAAAACACACAAAATAGTGATTTCCAAGACTTTTATTTAAAGGGTACAAATCGACATCTACTTAGACTTCTGGCTCTGTGCCTGTGCCTTTAGTACTTTGACGACGATCTTCTGCTCCTCAATGAGGAAAGCTCGCTTGATCCTGAAAAGTGATGCAGATAGAAGTGAGTAATGTGCTCATAGAATGCATTTAATTCCAGAGTTTAATTAGAGCGTACCTAAATTAAGTTCACCAATTAATGAAAACACTGTGATTCACAATCCATTCAACTTATTTTTGCAGGGTACAGTACAGAGCCAATGAAATCCAAACGGATTCTTCCCCATTTTAATCACATGGAAAAGTGTAATAATTACAATTCTTTAAGGCATCTTTGTGCTTTAGAATAAAAAAAAACTGTATTAAGAGACAATCAATGTTTAAGTTACATTTTTATTAGATGAGCTATCCCTTTATTAATCCCCCATCCCAATTTACTTCTATACAAATAATGCAATGATCTCAGTCAGTTACCTGTCTCGTACACACTTGGCACACATGGAACCACCATAAGCTCGGCTGACATGCTTCTTGGTTTTTGAGAGTCTCATTAGAACCTGGGGTCTCACAGCACGGATCTATTGAGGAAAAAGACATTAGAACATGGTTTCAATCACGTGTTCATATATGTCAAGTTTAACAGCACTTTCAAATGACGATGATGATAATACAATCTGATATATCTATTGGGTATGCACGATATCAGTACAACAGTAGCGTGATAGTTATATTTCAAAACACTTGCATTGTAAATACGGTAGTAAAATAAGTAATGTTGTATTTGCGGCAGCTACACTATTTTTACTAAAATGTTCATTTCAACACTTGTGTCTGCAAAAACATTACAAGTCTTTTTGAATGCTGTTGCCTTTCTGCTGTGCCCTTTAAGAGCAGAAATTCTGTGTAGAATTTGTGCCTTATACAGTCACGAGTGTTTTCCAACACTTCAGTTTAAACATGTCTGATTCCAGTTTATTTTGAAAGCAATGTGACATTGCACATTTTTCTTGCTGCAGTTTCAGGAGAAAAGGACTGAAAATATTTGAAAATTAGCAGCTCAGGCAAAAAGGGTAACTTGACTTAAATTAGCAACTCAAACAACACTTTTCAACATTAGCTTTATACAAGAACCTATACAGTGTTCATCCTTTGCTTATTTGACCACTTCTGAAACAAGTGTAGTAGTTTCTAGTAACAACTGCGATGACGAACGACGTGGCACTCATTAACATTGCGGCATTTGCAATCAATTCTTATGCCTTTCCTTAGAATTCATTTATAATTATTCCGAATATAAGCAGATTGAAAACACGATTGATATACATTTCAATAAACGGCAGATTAATATTAAATGACAGTTTAGAAGCGACAATGATGTTTCATTCTTGAATCAATCAGTGTTTTTGAATGATTTGGGTGAGTCAATGAGCAATAAGGCAGTCATATGTTTTACTCCTGAATGAATCAGCAGTTTTGTACAAATTGATTGAATAAATGATTCAGTGACTCAATAATGAACACTTGCCACCACCTATCGGCAGGCTGTTTCCCAAGTAGGCCTATCATTTCATTTTTTTCCCCATCTCTCTATTTTCTGAATTTTGTATTTAAAATATTTAATGCATTCATATCACCTCTGTTATTTTATCATCACTAATATATATTAGTTTTTAAAAGAATTTACATTTTTTACACTAATTTTGAGTTCAAAATTTAAATACTGAGCGAGTACATCATGAATCCATTTTTCAAACTGTGTTATCATCTTTTGTCACTGGATCACTACGGTACACCTATAATAAGTGTTTATTTTCAGACTATTTTAGACCGATCGGGTCACCACTGCTGTGGAGTAGCCCGGTACCTGCACAACCCGTCAGGCATAAAGAGAGAGAAGTAGCACCAGCTAGAATGTTCTCCCACAAGATGCATACAGTTCTGATTATTAACCACTAGAGCTCCAAAAGTTACAGACAGCAACTTTAAACTAAATGAAAATAAGAACTTTTGCCTTGGTAACAAACAAACCGTTTACACCTGGTATTGATCGGATACCTAAAATAAGGGTAAACGGGGTCTAAAATGCTTTGAGTTTGTCTACTTTCGACCACTTCCAGAGGGAGTCGCAAATACATTGGACCAGATTGCTTTCGTGGTATAAACGTCTGTGGTCGAATGCACTAGAACAACCACAAAAGACCGTGCTAGCCAGAAGGGATTTAAAATTTGTCGACTGAAGATCCAAGTTTGGTTTGAAGACGAAAAACGAACCAAGCACACCAGGACTGGAGTTGAGAACCACTTGCTCTAGTAGCCATTGAGACAAATGCTGCCTTTAAGTGATGTAGGATCATTTTCACTTCTGATTACAAGCTTATCGCATTCAAGTTGACAGCAGAGGGAGATCATTTACAATTTTACCTAGGAAGCGAAACGTTACAATAAATTCAATAGCAAGTGAATTACAGTAGATGCAAAACCAGCATGGCAAATGATCATGTGAACTTTTACAATAAAAATAACACTGGCGGTGATGCCAAATACTTTACAGAACAATCTTAAACTAATGAAAAACGGATACTATTCTAACAAAGCTGTATTCAACACAACAAGAGCTGAAACAATTGCTCTTTACCTTGATTCCACTGGAACGGTTTATCCAAAAGGTCTCTATTCTCAAACACCATTTATATCACTATACACAGGCACATATGGAACAACAGAGCATCACTTACACCACGTAGTCTACCGGGGCAGATTCCACAGGCTGACTTGGGTGCTTTGCCAGTCTTCTTGGTGTACAGGTATACAATGCGGTTACCTGGAGTACGGGACCTGAGTGACATGACGCAGTCATTAAGTACAGCATTTGATGTCTGCACACGACACTATAGCAGAGTATTATCGGTTTGCATCAATGCAGAAGTGACACTCACAGTCTGGTCTTGTTTGAAGCAGTGTTGTAGGAAAGCCTACGGCGGTACGTCAGGCGCTGCACCATCTTGACCTGAAAAGTTATAATATCTTTATAAGAGACGTCAAAGCAAGCGTGGAGCTCCGGCTCAATAGCGGAATAAACAATTTAGCATATGAGCTACAAATGTACAAACACATATCAAATGTGCGTAAACTAAATCAACGAATAGAACCGTTTCACTTTGACTCCTGTTGTAAAGTCAGTATGAACTATAACATCGCAGTCTGATGAGTTCGTATTTGTAAGAAACGTGAATGATAACTACACAGAGAAATCTCAAATTGTAAAAAACATCCCGTAACAGACAATTAATTGACTTAATATGGCAAGGGTATGTTCTGTTAGACTGTGAACTACACGTACAACTCTAAATATTGTGTATTTAACGTTCAGAAACGGGAGATGACGATGGATATTTGAATCATATTTTGAGCGAAAAGACAATCCGCCATACCTCCTATCGCTGCAGACGGAAGAGGAAGAACAAGCGGCGGGGTGAAAGTTCAAAATGTACCTCAACGGAAATAATACGTTTGCATGGAGCAAAATAAAAGCCTTTATTTCTTTCTCTTTTTTTATTTTTTTACAATCTATGCCTCGCACATTGTACTAAATATTATAATAAATATTCTATAAAAATATAAATTTTTTCAATCATTATAATACAAATTTACTAATTTAAAACATAACTTACTGAAATCAGGAAATACACTGGCATCAAGGACTTTTATGTCTTTGTGAGCTTCATTTTGCAGATTGTTCTTCTGTATTTTAATTTCCTCTTGCGCTTTTTCTTTCGCCTTGGATTTTATTCATAAAATATATTTACACATATATTTTGGAGCGTTGCAGAAAAATACACTATTATAGGTGTTTATTTCAAAAATAGTGGTTTGTATATATAGGTGTTTATTTCAAAAATAGTCGTTTGTATAACCCTTGCTGTAATTTCCAAAGTAAATAACTGTAAAGTTGCCAGTATTTACAATAATATCAGAGAACAGCTGTTCATCCTTCCATGGAAAATCAGTCAATTCTAACAGAAATAAATGCTGGCTTCTGCGAAGACAAAATTAATGTACTATGTTTTAGTTCAATAATATTTTTCTGTAATATTTTGTATTTTAAGGGGATTTTTACCGTGCTAAACCACCATCATATGTAATACCACTGTGTAACCACTAGATGGCTTTATATATAGCCTGTATCACAGAAGTGATCAGAGAAACGAAGCTTTTCAAAGCTTTGAATCAACTGAACCAATTGCTTCGCAAAATGATTCACTGTTTCGAAGCGTTGGAAATACAGTTGGAGACCCCTGCTGGTCAAAACAGTGTAATTAACCAGTTATCTAATACCATTAAATATTAAGTGTCTGTACGTTTTATTTGATCAATTGTCATGGCTTGTTTTGTTTGTTCTACGGACGGCTCCGCTAAACACCCCAATGAGAGACTTTTAACTACACAGTTACACAGTAGGTGGCGGTAATACTTCCAAGCAGTGAACGGCCATGACACAAGAAGAAGACGACAACGATGACGTCAGCCAACCGGTATAAGCGATGTTGTACTGGTGTAGATAGAGTGGATATTACTCTAGTAATGTTAGACTGATTTTATATATGTTATTGAGGTCGAAAGCATGTCGAAGCCTTCTGAAATAAACAAGACCGATAACCGCAGCGCAGAGAGCCTGTGGTCCGCTGCTGACGTCTGGATCAAGAAACCACATGTAGTAAACAAGAGACTGAGTGGCGTAACAGTGACCGAGTACAGGGACGTGGACACTGCGGAGTTAAATCAGCTTTTATCTGGTCTCCTGGGGACAAATATTGAGAAGACTGATATTTCTGTGTTTCTTTACGCTGATGTTGTGGATGAGGAGCACGAAACTGCAGGACGCTGGAGTGTTGGAGTAAGAACTATTATTCCCAAAGTGAACAAGACGGGAAACTGTCAGTACAAAGAGGTTATCGTTAAAGGTGAGGTACAGCTCGAGACCTTTTTGGATATTTTGTCGTTCTTGTTGGTTTTTAAAATGTCTCTTTTTCTTTTAAGATATTGCTGGAAATGCAGTGACTTTTATCCCCTTTGAAGTGAATGGTGTGGGAGAGGTTGCTCTCAAGAGCTGTAATATTTATAAAATCCAGCTGCAGTTAAAGCCAGATGAATGGTGAGTATGTATTTGGATGGAAAAGGAAAATAAAAATACTTTTGACTGATTAACCATTCAATGCTGTGTCTTTGAATGGAACACTAAAGACCTCAAAATGTGAAAAAGGTTCATTGAAGTTTTTGGATACTCAGTAGAACAAAACAAAAGACCGAGAGATAACATAAGGAATATGGTGAATGTATGGTTTTTGTTTGTTTGAATGTTTTTAAAGAGATAAGCTCTTGGTTGTCTCACTCAGTATGTCATACAAGAAAGAAAATTTCCTGTCAAGCAATTTCATAGGTTTTTAAATGAAAGCCAGTGGCTTGTAAATGCAGGAAATGTATTTTAGTAGCTAAATTTAGATATTCTTAATATGATATTTTCTTAGCAAATGTTTGACAGTGTGAATAATTCAAAGCTTAGCAAAGGAACTTGTCAATACTGTGGCACATATGCCCCATTTCCTTAGGTGATGCAAGAAGTAGAAAGCCCGATTAACAACTTCATTTGTGCTAATTTCAGTGACCTAATGAAAATTTTAAAAACGATTATCTCCAGTGCAGTCAGTGCACGTGGTGACATATTTATCATGTTGAGAAAACAATTAAAGTATTTCCTGACAGATATAGAGGTGGAATTGTACCGTTTTTGTGAGACTAATATGGGCAAAGAGGTAATCCTGCGCATGAGAAACCGAGTTTATTTGCATGGATCAGGAGTACTTTCTCATCAGTAACTTTAGTCACTTAAAAAAGCATAAGCATACAACATCAAGTAGGCATGATTTTGTTTTTATTCGTCAGAGTATAAGCAGCCAAAATTAAATTTATTTTATTAATTTTAACTATTTATTTTTTGGGTAACACTTGATAAGTATACAGTAATAACGTACTGTAATTAACAAAATTAATGTTGTTTAATTGGCTCATAAAAATACTTAACCTTTTAATGCTTTAAATTATAAATGTACAGTATTTTAAACCAGTAGTAAAGGATTTGTTAATGGTTATTACGAGTAAATAGTTCTCACTTTAGATTAGATCACGGAAAATCTGAAAATGTCATTAAGTGCTTTAAACCAACTTTTATTGGACATTAATGGCATTCATATTAAGCGTTCCTTAACTCTTTTCCAGGAAGTTGTGTCTTCATATTTTGAGGCCTGAGCAGTGGTACAGTGATGGAGTAGCTTACCCTAAACTCTCCTGGCTCCATTCTGAACTCCTACCTAAACTATCACGCTGGGCTCTGGAGAGCAAGTCCAGTGAGTTTAAGAGCACCCTGTCCCTCATTCCTGTGGAGAAATACAGTATTCTCTACCAGCAGCTGAAAGAAAAGTACAAAGCGTTAGTAAAGGTAAGGGCAGGATTTCTTTTATTTTTAATTTTTTAATCTTAAATTAAATCTTGACTGTGTCTTTCCACATGCATCAGTGATGAATTGGCCGCAGGGAGAACCAGGATTTTCCCAGTTAGATGGCCAACTTATAGACACAAAATAAAGGTTTTAAGTGAGAAAATATTCTGATATTGTCAGTATTTTCTGGTCAGGTAATTTAAGCTGTGGTGCATCCTGGTATAGGTGTGTGTTCTCTGTTGCCAAAGACAAAGCTAAAAAATCTTTTAAATCCCTATAATATGCTATCAAGTCTCATGTAGCCAGACCTTCAGACTGACGGCTGAAGGTCTGGACTCCATCGCAGCTTTCATTAGCCAAGGACTGCCCAAGAGGACATATGACCGACATGTAAAACAACCAATCACATTGCGTTTTGTTCCATGTCATGTAAAGCCGATGCCTATATGATAACAAACCTGCGTGCATTTACTAAATTATTAATTCAAGAACGCTGTTAGTAGTTTATTGTAACAATGGCGAAGCGGACTTCACAGACTTCAATCAAGCGTTTAGTAAAAATACAGTTTCTTATTTCATGAGGGGGTTTGGCATCACGGCGGCTTTGTTTCCAGGTAGACTGTTAAAGAAGGCGACACACGTCTCCCGAAAATCTTGTAGAATTCAACCAATTAGATGACGAATTCGATACTCGCAAAGTGTGACATCTGAGGCTGCGACAGCTGCTTGCCGGCCACCCCGTTCCTCTTCTGCCCAAGAGGGTCCTCACCTTCTTGGGTTGGATGTTATGTTAATAGTGCCTCATGGTACAGATCAAGTTAATCAAGCTAGTAAAATCACAAAATAATGCATCCTTCCCCACTACTTGGTTTAGTAAATAAATAGAATCAGACTTCACTGGATGATTCCTCTCTGTAATGTGTATCATTTTATAATGTTAAAATACTTTCTCCTTTCAAAAATTCAACTATAGATAAGACACTTATTTTTTGAAGGGTGAAGTGAACATTGTATGGTGCTATCAAAAAAACGTTTGTGCTTGTTAAAGCAGCATGACTACTTGTCGGGTGAGATGATCTGTTAATGTCCAACCAATAAAAGAGTATTCAGGAAATGTTTTTTTTCAAATCTGTTAGACTTCTCCTTTAACTACTTAAACATTTAGTAACCGTGCCATGTTAAAACATCTCTTTCGTACCTGTACAGAAAAATCGATACCTTTTTAAAATACAGTAGTTTGTATCACATGCCTACGTGGTTCATGTAGTGGAGGACTATCTGCTGTTTATTGTGATGGCCATCATTAGTCCCAGGATTTTAGTCTCAATACCATCCCTAATATATGTGTTGGATGTTTGCTTAGATTTTAGGTATTACATGTCTGCAACTTAGACAAATAAGAGAAAGTGTTTAATTTTTCAGGTCTGGCCTGAAGTTACTGATCCAGAGAAGTTTGTGTTTGAAGATGTTGCCATTGCTACGTATCTGTTGGTAGGTTGGACTCCTGATTGTTTCTTATGCAGATTATCTCTTTTGAGTGATTACATTTCACCTGAATATTTAGTGTTTACATAGGATGTGTAAGATATTAAGATTTAATAACTGACAGTTTATGCATAAGAGACTTTATATAGAAAGCTTTGGAAATGTAAATTGTGCATGTTAAACAAAGAGTCATTAATATCTAATGAAGTCTTTTTGACTCTGAGTATATCAGAGAAACAGTGTTCCTCTTTCACCGGTGCAGGTCTTGTGGGGTGAAGAACGTGCTGAAAATGGAACAACAGCCAAACAGTCCTTTGTGGATCTTGGCTGTGGAAATGGCCTCCTGGTTCACATTTTAAACAACGAAGGGGTAGGTTAACCAATACACCTGCTGCAGTGTTGAATTACTACACCATGTACCATGTGTCAATCTTGTAAATCATCCACGCAACTCTCCCAGTGGAACACTTTTAATTTGTTAATATTAATCCAGTACTAAAATCAGTTATACGCCCATCTATGTTCTTTGGCTTTTAATTATTGAGATTTGACTCATTCCCTCTCAGGGCTTAAAGGGAATTATTTACAGCTACTGTGATGTACTCTGTGCTCTGTTTTGATTAAACTGACTGAGGCCTAAGTTAGTCATGCTCCCCTGGGTTTCAGCATCCTGGAAAGGGCACTGACATTCGCAAAAGGAAGATCTGGGACATGTATGGGCCTGGTACTCATCTAGAGGTAAGATGGGATTGAGACATTGGACAGTGTCAATGATAGTCACATTTTCCTTTTTATAAGATGCTTAAGGCCAGTTTTTGTAACCATTTAGCATTTTTTGCCTGATTTAGAAACCTTTTTTATTGTGTTTTAATCATTGGTCTGAATATCTGTTATTCATTTAAAATGAACCATAGTAAAACATTTTTTTTCCTTATAAGAACAAATAAAAATAAGATTTATAGTATATACAACTGTATGCATGATCTTTTCATACTGTGATTATAAATTGGTCCTGTCCAATCTCTCAAGAAAATCTCTTGTTTTCCTCTCCATGCTATTCAGTCATTGCTTCATTTTATTTTATTTTTTATTACTCTTTTTAGAGTTTATTACTTATAACACTCTGTTTATAGTGTTTTCAAGTATAAAAACATTAGACCCTAACCCATCCTTATCCTAGAACAAGGCTTCAAGCATTCCGTGAGCTATATTATTTATAATGTCCTTCCCTGAAGGAGGTTCAGCGATGGTTCTGTGACAAGTCTAGCGAGAATCTTTGTGCACTGGTGAAAACCTCATCGCCGGTCCATCGTTCGTATTTTTTTAAAATCCTCTGTCCTCTGTTGAATCGAATAGCAAACGACTCTTACTGCACGTGCCACAACAGACTTTTAAAATAGTGGTTGAAAAAAAATGCTGCATTGAGTCAACCAATCAGCAAGTCCCATTACCGAAGGTTCCTGAACTTTGAAAAAGTACTACCTTGCGAGCAGGGACTTTCTGAGGACATATTTACCCAGAATTTCATTTAGACCTTGGTCCCTGCGGTCCCAGTACCACCCCAAACTCCCTAGTTCCTGGGGAAAATTCATGTGGTAGAAACGTGGCTTGTGTAACTATTATCCTGCAGAATCTCTTGCCACCTCATAATTACCTTCTTGAACTGCACATAAGAACAATCTCTTTAAATTATTCTTGTGCATTATAGTTATCAAAATGAATTTAATCCCCTCACTACACAATTTAAAAAAAATAATAATAATTTGATAAAGGGACCTCTGGCTGTTTTTTTTTTCCTTATCATTTTCATATTGTCACCAGTGCCTCCCATTGTTATTGCACTTTCAGGCAATGATGAAATGTTGCGTCTGCTCTCATCTATTTCAGGAAAATGCCATCACGCCCAGCGATGGCTTCCTCTTTCTCACCACAGACTGGGTGATTGGAAACCACTCAGATGAGCTTACCCCATGGATCCCTGTAATAGCAGCCAGGCAAGTCATGAAATTTAGTGTTGAGAAGACACCTGCTCTCCAGTAAATGAATCTAAAGTGATTAGATAATTCATTCTGTGCTTATTTTCCCAGGTTGTTGTATCAATGTCTGTAAATAAATCAGCATTTAAAATTCTTTTGGTTTGCAATGACCCATTATGTATTGTAGATTACATTTACATTTACATTTATTCATTTGGCAGACGCTTTTATCCAAAGCGACTTACAAGGGGAGCAATTGGTTCTGATCAATTTGCAACAAAAAAAGTAAAAGTAATCATTTCAGTTCAGTTCTTTTCAAAGGTTTGGATTCAGTAAAATAAACTCAGCAAAAAAAGAAATTTCTAATTTTTGACTCCTTTTACTTCCAGCAAACATCTTAATGTTTAAATATTTGTAATATCAAAAGTATTTAAAAATTAGTAGTTGTCATGCCTCCCTGCAACAGGCCTATGGCATGTTCACACAGGTGAGCAGGGACAGGTGAGCATCTTTCTGGTGTTTTTTAGTCAATCGAAAGATCTCTTTAATGTCTTAATTAACAGTCAGAATAACTAATCTACCGCCTGCAAACTGTTAGTGTCTTAATGTCTTTTCTGCAGATGCATGTTTATAGTATAATCAACAAGTATAAAACATTGTCTAATTTTTTTCCCAATAAAGAGCTGTTAAAGCTTATTTAAATTTTACAAAATTATCTCCAAAATCCAGTATCCTGAAAAGCGGATTTTTATTTCTTTTTTTAAATAAATTATTTTATTCAGCAGAGACGCATTAAATTAATTAAAAGTGACAGTAAAGACTTAAATTGTTACAAAAGATTTCTATTTCAAATAAATACAGTGTTCCATCACAGGAATAAATTACATTTTAAAATCTATTAAAATAGAAAACGGTTATTTCAAATTGTAATGTTTCACAATATTACTTTCCTTATTTATCAAATAAATGACTTAACTAAGCATAAAAGCATAATAAGCATAAAAAAACATACCAACCCAAAACTATTAAACTATGTAGTGTATTACAACTGTGTTGTAATGATGTAAAATGATAAAAAGCAAACATTTTCCTGTTATAGTCTTTCTAATGGTTTTAGTGTGTCATTAATCATTTACAGATGAATTGCTGCCTCATACTGAAAGCCCAGGTTTTTTTTTGTTTGTTTGTTTGTTTTTAATTATTTACCACATGGGTTCACTCTGTTCAGAGGCCGTCATATTCTAACTATAGTCTATACCAACATTGACTAGTTAATAAAGTGCTCTGATCTTTTTGGGTCCTGGCTCAGACACTAGGTGGAGATGGTTAGCTTAACCAGTAGTCATTTACTGTCCCTGAAATGTTATGAAAACTTGGTGTCTTGGTGAACTGAATTTGTCCCAGATAATGAGGAGACAGGTTTTACTGTAGGTGTTTAGCTTTGACAATGCATCTTATTATTCATACACAGAAAAGTCACTTTGTATATTTTTTTGTACGATTACATTTTCTTTTTTTAAACTCATTTTGCTATGTACTCATGTATTATAGTTTCAAGCTAAAAAAATATCAGAAACACAACCCGGAATGTAGAATAACCTGTAAAGCAATAATGTCACTGAGACAAACTTTTCATTAAACTTTAGTTGTTTATATACAGGACTGAGTTCACCTGAAAACTATTTAGTCTTTGAAACATTATCAAATTCAGATGCTCTAGAATTGCCCAAATCACTGGTCAATTAAAATATCTGGTTTTCCTATTTATATTAATAAGAAACCGAAGATATTTTTGAAGATATATATGTTTCACTCTTTAATGATTGTTTCCATGTCCTCTCTTCTGTTTCTGACCTAGATCATCTTACTCATGCCGCTATTTTGTGCTTCCCTGCTGCTTCTTTGACTTCTGTGGGAAGTACCAGCGCAGACAATGTAAGAAGTCTCAGTATAAGGAGTACATTGACTTCATCACAGATGTCAGCACAGTGTGCGGCTTCCACACAGAGGAGGACTGTCTGAGGATACCCTCCACCAAACGAGTAGGTTGGTCCAGTGTCTGGCTGGCTCTTTGACTGGATTGTTTTAGAGTCCCAATGTGAGCAGTTTCTCACATTGCCATAGCAAAAGCATTATCTCATACAAACACTCATACATTATCTCCCTCTTTGCAGTAAGCAGAACATTCACTTTTATGCTTCAGCCATGCTCTGAAGCCAGGATGTGAATGTATGCTTTTCACTAGCAAACTCAATTACCATCTTATGTAGAAAAACAACAGAAAAGCTCTGAATGTACAGAAAGGGCAATATAAGCTCCACTGGCAGCTCTAAGCTTGTGAATTAGTGTGAAAACTGGAAAATTCAGAAGCTCTGTCATTCTCTTTTTCAGGTATGCATAATAGGCAAAGGTAGGACGTACAGAGAGGCTGAAGAGGCTGTGGTAGAGGAGCGGCGAAACAATTATATCAGGGGGCGTGAGGCCTTATTCACAAGCTCAGGGGTCAGTAAGAACGTCAATCAATGTGGCCATGATGGACCGCACAATGACGATGGACAAGATATCTCAATCCCTGCGAATGACTGGGTGCATGGCTTCCAACCGAGAGAAAAGACAGAGGCTGTTAGGAACTGTTCATCTCTTCCAAGGGATTTTGTGGATGCAGTGGTTCTGAGGGTGGCAAAGGCATTGCTGAGTCTGACTGAGAGAAACCTAGAGAGCAGCAATTGTGATGATCCCTGGAACACAGGAGGTAAGAATAGTTCTGTTTCACTGGGAAGTATCATGAGACATGGGTGGCTTAAAAGCCTGGAGCGAAACTTCAGCAAGCCATACATTAAAAATCATGTATGTGTAGCCATATTCATCTTTAATGTGTTTTTGGCTTGAAAATAAAAATTCAACCTTATCTATTTTCTAAATGCCTTTACATAGGTGTCATTTAAAAAAAAATGTTTTGACTTAATTTAATGTTAATTCAAAATATCATATCTTGGTCTTTTGGTGAAAACAACAGACTTCTCTAATTATTATTTAGTCCATTTAAACCGTTCATCTGCCACCACTTATGAGTTCAGCAGCCACATCTTAACATCCAATCAACAACTGATGTAACCGAGTCCTTGCCCTAAATTTTTCAATAAGCCATTACACTCAGATGTACATCACAATATGGAAGAAAATATCTGCCATTACTTCCGTTTCACCACGACTTTAAGATATGTAATATAAAAAAAGAATAGAGGTCACCATGCACCATCAAAATGGACAATTCTTATTTATGGAATATGGCAGTATTATAAATTATTTATCCGTGTACATCATTATTTTTTTTAAATTCATGTGGCCTTATCTTTAATCAAAATAATAATTCACTCTGTTCAGAGGCAGTCATATTCTAACTATAGTCTATACCAACATTGACTAGTTAATAAAGTGCTCTGATCTTTTTGGGTCCTGCCTCAGACACTAGGTGGAGATGGTTAGCTTAACCAGTAGTCATTTACTGTCTCTGAAATGTTTGGGCAAACTTAGTGTCTTGGTGAACTGAATTTGTCCCAGATGATGAGAAGACTGTAGGTGTTTGGCTTCGACAATGCATCTTATCTTTTGTACACGGAAAGTTCTCCTTATACGCTCTTTGAATTTTCCTTAATTTTTATTAGGAATATTGCAGTATTTTATTATAAATGACTTATCCCACAACTCAACATCATTAAAATGTATTTTCAAAAGTATATAAGTTCATGTGCCCTTATTATCCTTAATCAAAAAAATAACATTTCCTCTTGCAAGCAACGATATCTCATCTCTGATGACATGTTTACTGTCTTAAGAGAGGGACAACCTGTGACTCGCATAAGATCGCATAATCCAATCTCACCACAATGATCCAACAATCTTATCAATTCCTGATGGACGAAGTCAAGTACCGCCCTACGTTTTTTCGTGCTCGAGAAGCCGAATCGCTCAGTCTTTTCTTCTCTATTATGATGTATATCTATCGCAACTTGTGTAGAAATTAGTGCACATAGCATATCAGCTTCTTCGTGATTTTTTTAACTTGCATAAAATCTAAGACCTTTTGTGTAAACGCATAATACGTAGAAGTTGTAAGAATTTAACAAAGATATTAATCAGTTATAAACAGAACGACAGTTCACTCCAGTACAATATGCTCCAAAAGACTCAATATATTTTCTTCTTTTCCTGACAGCTGTACTTTCAAGTTATTTCTGCACTTAGTACATAGCATCTTGTATAACTTTCATAACATGTCTCATCCTGAAAGAAGAGACTGTGGTAAGAATTCAGGTATAGCATGCACTTCATACACATATAAAGATCAATAATTGTGTTAAATGAATGCAGTTAAATGCATTAATTACCTAAACCTCCATAGTCTTATAAAATTCTTTGGAAAGCACAAGATTTGGAAATTAATTCATGATGAGGACAATTTATTTGTTGATGCTCATATAATAGTCCATTTAAACCTACAATATAGTCACACCATATGTTCCACATTTTATAAAGTAGATTGTTCTTTGTTTTACATCATCATATAAGCATGCCAAGTTTGAAGTTTGAATTGCACCTAGTGATTTGTTTATTTGAACATATAATCTGCATTGGGTTTCATTGAAAGAATTATGCAAATCAGGTAATGGTGTAAATACAGCCCGAAATTTTGCGCTGATCTTCCAGATCAGTGAATTGAGGGAATTTGTTATGACCAGTAACCAATAACTACCAGTAACACAAGTGAAATGCAGCAGACTACCACAATCTGGCATACTTTACTGGGGCTGTACAGCCCCACTTTAATCCAGACACTTGAATTGTCTTATTAAAATACCGAACTACGACATGCATCTGGATCTATCCCTGGACATAACACTTTTCTCAATCATTTGATGAATTATTTAAAAATGCACACTGAAATTCTTTTCTGCCAACTTTTTGTGGTTGGCTATTGCACGGTGTTGATTAAACTTGGTTTGTAAATTTGACCCCAAGTCTATAGCTCAGGTAGTCTCGTGCATATTTGCAATTCACCTCTCAATTTGAGTATAGTCTGTTGAAATGGATTACATAAAATAATATTCAATTCACTATTGGGGGAAAAAAAGACAGCATTAAAAAGACAAAGAGAGAGACAATTGCCCTCAGAGCAGATCCTGGATGTAGTTGTCTTTTTGAATTATGCTCTGTTAGATGAGAGGGGAGGGAGGGGGGTATGTCTCACAGCCCTTGTGTCTGCTCCTGGTTGCTATGGCAACAGGTTTACGTCTGAAAATTCAAGCCAGCCTCATTTAAAATGTGTTCCATCTGTACTAGGAGGGATTTCGGATGCTATTTATAAGTGTGCATGAAAGATGCTCATTTGTTATAGAAACATTCTACAGGCCTCTTTTGGGTAACAAGAATTTATTTGAAGTGTAAATTTGCTGTCGGCATTTGCAGCTGAGGCTACTTCGGTGGTGTAAGATAACAAATAAGGTGTTCAATTAAGGAGATCATAGGCTCAAGCCTTCAATACCAGGCTGAGGTCTGGTTTCTCAGGTAGTGCAGTATGCCATGTTTAAGTGTAGATTGTTTTTGCAGGTAAATTCCCAAAGCAATCTATTAGATTGTGTATTTTTGACTTTTAGAACATTGATTGCTAGTAGTGGCTGTTTGGCTTGTTAGACCATAGATTAACAGATTATATTTTTCACATTTCTCTTGCTAACTAAAAAACACAGGCCTGTACTACAATTTCCTCTGCAGGGTATCAGCTGACTAAGCTGAGTCACAACCCTAAAAGGGTAAAACAAAAATTGACTACCACTCTCACAAAGGGCAGTGGAAAAGTTTACAAATGAAGGCAATTCCTTGAACACGGAAACTTCAGAAGTTATTTTAATAAATTGACCCTCCTGACACCAATACGTGACTTTGAATTCTTATGTTGTTTTTGAGAGTAACTGGACTGTGTTTCCATATGGGCAATTGAGATGGAAAATGGATATAACAGAATGCTGAATCCCAGTATAAAAAAATCTGGGAATGTCCCCCTTTTTCCAGCTTAAAAATGGAGCGTACTATCATTCAATGGAATCGCTTTGGATTCAGTGAGAACTTTGCAGAACTGCAATGATTAGTTGTTGTCTTCAAACCATTTGCCTTGTGTCTACAAGAGACACAATTGCCATCTAATACTATCCCCGTTTAATAGCATTGGTCCAAACAAGCCCTACTGGTAGAACAGCTATTTTAATAAGAAATGATGTAATGCACAGCAACAAATACGTTGAATTGCAATTTACAAGTAACAGGAGTACATTAGACCATGCAAAGAACTATCACAATTTGCTTCATGCCTCTTACATCATATTTGAATATAAAATATCAAGACTTGGAAAACCAGTAGAGCAGCTTCCCTCTTCATACTTATTATGGATTTTAACATCCACAATAGTGTATAGTTTAATCAGAGCAATAATAAAGGCAAGAACATAGAGGATTTTATCAACAACAATGACCGGTGCCTTCTAAACGATGGATCACAAAACTATTTACACCTGGGGCATGAAATCTATTCAGCATTTGACCTTACAGCCTGTCAACTTAAACTTCTACTTTCTCTCATGGAACGTGTGGAATGACCTCTGTGGAAGTAACTACTTAATATTAATTCTGACACTCAAACAAAGAGAAGAAATGCACAGAAATGGCAATTTAAATAAGCCAACTGGTACCAATTTCAGTCTCTTATGAAAGAGGATAATCCAGCTCCTATTATACCTGCATTCTGATTTCCTTTGCAAATGATTATATTCAAAAAACTTTACCATACACAAAAACCAAATGATTGCCACGGTTCAACAACAATACAAATCGGAAAGAAGATTCTGTATCTAACAAGGGGAAACTTTATTAAAGTTAAAATAAAGAGAGCACAGGCACGTAGAATAATACATGATACAAAGAATCAAAGTAATGGAGATAATTTGTATCAAACTTGCAATCCAATACTCTAACAAAAAAGATTTGTTACCTCATTTAAAAAATAAAGGGTAAGAACAGTGGACCTCAGATTCATCATGTTAAATATCAAGATTCAGTTCTCACTACAAAAAAGAATTTGCAAATATTCTAGCAGACACTTTTGAAAAGATGTATATTGAGAATTGTATGCCTGACTTATTTATACAAAGAGATCCTATTAAAGTTGTCAAAGAAACAAAGTTTCTTGAAATAAACTGTCAATAATGTTTTTTAAATATAGCTGCAAGCATCAATTAGTGGGCCAAGCACCACAGAGGTAGAATGAGGATATGATTTTAAGCAAAATGGTTGAAAGCCCATAAACACACTCGCTTTTAATGCAACATAATTGCGTATTACTTTTGATAAATAGGTGGCTCTGACACCACATTGATCTGGTGTGGTCGTGATTTTTGGTCAAACTATTCAGAATTTAAAAGCAAAAATACACATTTTTCATATCACATGACTACTAGGTGGCACTGTGCAAGTAACCCTAGGTCATGGTTATCATATCACACCAAGTTTGGTCAGAATACACTAAAGCACTGCGGAGATATAACCTCATCCATTTGGGTGTGCTCTTCGTTAAATTTGTTTGTGTATGAATCGAATAGTTTGGTTTGACGAATCAACTTGAATTCCATGTTTTCTTGTCGACTGAGGATGATCTAATTCAATTTTGTGAAAATCTGAGAAACTGTCTAGGGGGTGTTCAAAAAAGTAAGTTTAAGAAAATGAAAATGACTTGACTATAGTTTTTTCTGGTAGTCGATAATTTCAAACAATTAGTCGACTAATCACATGTTTATTAATAAACCATATAAATCATAATAATGAGCCTTTAATGCCTACCTAGCCTAATCAGACCTCAAGTGCATGCATAAAGCTTGCCACAGCGCACCGGCAGAAGTAATGATTAGCGATGCATCAGGGAAAAACGGCAAGGAGATTGCTTTTTAACATTTTAATAATTAAGTATTTTCTGTATTTTCAGCTGCAGTGCATCTTTTGTTGTTATTGTGAGTGTACACAAATAAAAGTAGACACTTTACAGATTCAAAAGGTGTATTACTCATATCTGTATGACCAAAAATGACAGAATACTTTAAAGTTTGGATGTCCGGCCCGATGTACTGTAATTGCCACATAGACCAGCTTTTACAATCTGCCCATCACAGACTGCGTGACTTCACACTTCCTGTATCAGACCTAAATTCAAAATAACCAACACCCAAAATGGCTGGTATGGGAAAATCAGGTGTTCGACTCGGCATGGTACACCAGTTGTAAAGAGACCAGTTTTGTGACATTTAGTCAAGCTGTTCAGAAGTTATAAGAAAAAATAGGAGTTCAAAAAAGTAGGTTTTTCAGAAAATCTACGATGGCAGAAAAATGTTCATGACGGAAAATGACATTATAGAGTGCAATTGAATCATCTTGAGCCAAGGAATCAGTAATAAAATAAGTGGAATGAAAAGATGAATGATAAATATGATCAGCAGATTGATTGCTTGGTTGAGTTTGGTAAGAAGAAAAGGTTTCTGTATATATCATCACAATTTCTGTATATATCACCATTCTTCCTTCCATGTAGCTTTTGTTGTTCTTCTTTAGCCTCTTTTCTAATCCCCCTCATCCCATCTTTTTACTTTTTTCTCAGGCAGTTTGTTGATTAGTGAAGTGGTCAACCTCCTGGACCAGTCTACTCTCAATGCACTAAAGAAAGAGTGTGGTGGTCTCCAGACTCTACTGAAAAACAATCACCAAGTGTTCAAAGGTATTTAGCCCTGTTCATCTTTATTTATATAGCACTTTTCTAAAATACAGATTGTCTCATTAAAGTGATAACGGTAAAATGATTCAATTATGCAAACAGTTAATTTTGGCTGTACAGCAGTTTTAAAAGAAAATAGTTCATAGTTCAATAGTGTCATTGTTCAGCTGAAGTCAGTTCAGTGTTGATTCAGTTCTATTGTAAAGATCATCAAATATTAAATTAGTCCAGCTCAGTTCAGTTCTCATCCAATAGTGTCAGAAAGTCAAATCAATAATATTGTTAAATATTAAGTGTTCACAGCTAAGCAAGCCAAAGGTGACAGTGGCAAGGAGCCCAAACTCCCATCAGGTGACAAGAGTGGAGAAAAAAAACCTTGGAAGAAACCATGCTTAGTCGAGGGGCCAGTTCTCCTCTGGCCAACAAACGTACACTGTGTGATTTGTTTCAGGCTGCATCACAAATCAGAATCACAAGTCAGAAATCTGATTATGGATCAGTAGCAATCAAATATTTCATCCAGTTCCTTTTGCTTGAAAATTGGATTCATCACACCAGTATGGAGATGAAGTTGGTCATATGTTGCATAAGTTGCACCCTGCACATGCTACACATTGTACAGCATGGTACGGTCCTAGTACTGAGCCTTGAGGTACTGCACACTGAACTTATGACATGACACGATATGACACCTCTTCATTTACTGCTACAAATTGATGCAGTCAGATAAGTATGATTTGAACCATGCCAATGCAATTCCACTAATGCCAACGCAATTTAAGTTTATTCAAAAGAATGTTGTGGTCGATAGTATCATGGAAATGGATGGAAATCCTCGCAGATACCATTTCTTTTCTGAAAAGAGTTGTGAGGACACTGCCTTTTTCTGGTATTTTTGACAGAAAAGGAAGATTTGAGTTTGGTCTTTAATTAACTACTTCTCTAGGATCAAGTTGCATTTTTTAATTAGAAGTTCAATAACCGCCAGCTTAAAGGTTTTTGGTACATATCCTAATGACATTGATGAATTAATAATATCAGGATCTATGACTTCTGGATGCATCTCTTTCAGTAGTCAGTATAGGGTCTAAAATACATGTTGTTGATTTTGACAATTGAACAAGTTTAGCCAATTCTTCCTGACCTATAGCAAAGAATGAGTGGAATTATTCCTCAGGGTGTCTATAGCTCGATGTCTGATGAGATACTGTAGTAGACGGTTACATAGTTATAATTTTCTCTCTAATAGTATCAATCTTGCAAGTAAAGAAACTCATGAAGTCATTCCTGCTGTGCTGTTGGAAACATCTGAAGTTGAAGCTTTATTTCTCGTTAATTTAGTCACAGTATCAAATAAATATCTATGGTTGTGTTTGTTCTCTTCTATGAGAGAAAAGTAAGCAGAGCAGTTTTTAAAGCATTTCTGTACACAGTAAAACTGTCCTACCACGAAACACAAAATGCCTCTAGTTTGGTTTTCTTCCAGCTCAATTTTTCAGGCTGCTCTCGTAAGGGCGCAAGTTTGCTTGTTATACCATGGCGTCAGACTATTTTCCTTAATCTCCTTTAAGTGTAAAGGATGTACGTGTCTAAAGTGCTGGAAAAGAGAGTCAATTGTTTGTTGCAACATCCAGTTCTTCCAAGTTATCTGGAATGCTGAGGAGTTAAAATTGATCAGGAAGATTATAAAGGAACAAATTGAACATGGAGCAACATTGGCATCCCCATATTATGTGATTGAACCATATAGGGCCTTAAAAATGAAGATTCCAAAATAAAAGTTTATTAAGAATTATAATCTAGAAGGATATCTTTAATACTTTGAGTTACTGGCTTGCAAAACAAGCCTTTAGGCTCTCAAAATTCTCCTTTAGAAAAAGAATATATATGAAATATTATATAATATTAATGAAGAAAAACCAACATTTATGGCTTTTCTGTTCTATGCGATTGTGTTGATTATTAAAAAAAAAAAATTTCTAGTTTCAACATTCAACATTGTTGTTCAGATATTCCTCTTTAAAAGACATCTTTAAAAGTGTCAGCTGTAGGCAAAGATATCCACATTTGATTTTCAACCACAAAAAATGTGTACAATGAACTAATTTACTCATGGAGATCTGCATTAAGATCTCCATATCTTGGGAATTGAACCATATAGGGCCTTTAAAATGAAGATACCAGAAGAATAGCTTGATTAAAAACGAGAGTTTAAAAGTATTTTAAAATATCTTTAATACTTGAGTTACAGGCATGTAAACTTGGGGCCAAAAAAAACAAGTGCTTTTTCCCATTTTTGTACCGTCACCGTTGGCATATAATGCAATAAAATATGCTAGAGTAAACATATTTAAATAATAGACCTACCAATGTCTGTGTAAAAAATAAAATAATGATGCTGCCATCTTTCTAATGTCATTTTTACCCTGTGTAATTTGGCTCCAAATCTCAGGTAAAAAAAAAATAATAATAATTTTGTCCCCCATCTAGAAAACGGTGAATTACTCCATAAATATTCATTCATGACATTTAATATTTTGGCTTTCTTCTTCATTTATGTATTTATTTCACCCAAAAAGTCTCTTTTTCCTGTCTCTTTTTATATAGTGAAGGGTGGAAGTGTCTTTATTCGGGACTGGAGGACCCATACAGCAGCTCAGAGCTCTAGAGTAACCTCCAAGCACAAACCCCCTCCCTCAGATGCCTTGAAAACCCGACTCTGCTGGTTCCACACCCACCATCCCCATGGATGCCCACTGCCCAGCAAGAACTGTGCTTTTGCTCATGGTACGACTGAATTGAGGCCCTCCAAAAAACCCCAAAGATGATTTGGACATGAATGGAAGCTTGTTTTGGCTTTATTAATAACATTTGACTTGACATTTGGAAAAAGAAAAAATACTAATTTTTACCTATCTGAGGTGCACCCCTTTTCTTAAACATTTTAAACATTTTTTTTATTTTTTTTTGAAAGTAACAATTTATTTCTGTTGTATAAGAAACATGTCGAATGAACATTCCCAATTCTGTTCAGACTTTGCCCAATAAATCCAAAACATTTGTAATGAGATCCATCGACTTCCATCGCAGGAAATCCTCCCACTGGAGCATAAAAAGGCTTTTGTTGAGAGAGGCCATGTGCTGTGTAAATGTTAGGAGCATGAATAATTTGGAGGGCTATGTGGGGGGTTGGAACCTCTGTGGGTCACTGCCCCTCTTCTCAAATGTCAGCGGACAGGATGTTCCTCTCAGACCAGTGTGGGTAAATCAAGGTCAGGATCTCTAGTACTTGGTGTACATCATAGATGAACATTGATGTTTGATTTGATTAAAACAGAACAAGCAGATTAATCAGACATCCATTTATTATACTCAAAAGTCATCGTGCCGAACGTCACGTTCAAATGGGAAAACGGGTCTCATTGCATCTGCTTGTCGGAGAAAGTGTTAAATGGCAGTACAAACTGACGGTGAGATCTATGGACTTTTAAAGGCTTAGTTCAGCCAAAAATTCGGTCATTAACTTCTCAAAAGAACTCAATGTACCAATTTACAAAATAATAATCTCCAAACCACATTTGCAATCATAAGAACTTACATCACTCTACTAAACAAATTGCCCTATCCACCTTATTTTTCAACGTGGAAATAAGCCGTTACTGTGAATGTGCGAGACTTCCGATTATTAGGACTATAGTGAAATAACCAGAAGAATATCAAAGTGCAGTAAACTGTAAAACTGTTTGCGCTACAAACCAGTGTTTATAATTATAACAATACATTGAAATAATATGGTAAGAAATACCAGTTTGCAATATCAAGCAGCATAACAAGATGTTTTATACAGCTAAAAATAAATGGAAGCGAATGACACCAGAAGATGGATATCAGCTCAAGAAATACTACAGCAGGGGTGCAAAACTCCCTGCAGAGTTTAGTTCCTACTGTGCTCCAACAAACATACCTGTAGTTTTCACATGAGCCTGAAGGACTTGATGAGCTGGATCAGGTGTGTTTAATTAGGGTTGAAGCTAAATTTTGCAGGGCTATGGCCCTCCAGGAACTGAGTTTGCCTCTCAATCAGAGCCCTAGGTCCGTAGTCAGTGCATTGATCAGGGAGTCGCACACATTCATTACACGATATACTGATTCACGACCTATGAAGCTTGGGAGCTGATTGAGACGCAGGGATAGTGTCATGCTCTCTTATTTGTCAGTGTTTGATTTGGCAAAGGAACACATTTCTGTTTAGCCAAAGTGAGCGAAAATACCTCGCACTTGTGTGATAACTTCAGTGCAGATAACTTCAAATGGGTCCCAACAGTGATTGCAGATTTGCTCCATTTATTGAATACAAGAGACAAACCAAGCACTGAATAGGCTGTGCATATAGGACTAAACTATGTACATAATACATTTTATTTATATAACCCTTTTGCTGATTTTTAAAGTGACTGGTACTATCTACACATACATAGACGTAAAACGTAAAAACTTAAATATCTTGGAAATAGTAGCCAATCAGTTGTTTTACTAGTCATATTTGATTTCTGAATACATAATAAATAGCTTATTTTATCTCTGAAGCAGATGATTTCTTAAAAATTATAGATCTGTGTATTCAGAAAGACAGGAATGTTTATGGAGAAAATTTAAATAAAATTCATGTCCGTATATTGAGTGGCTTTGAAATATTGCTGGATGGAGGAGCCATTTTCTTTATTTCCGTGAAACTGCATGGCGATGTGAGCAGTGGAATAATTTTGACGGAAAGGTTTGATGGTAAATCAATGATGGCTTTTATGTCTTGTCTTCCCTTTGATTTTGTGAGTGCAAATTTTCCAATGTATAAACAGCAGTGTGATTTAAATATTCCCCTAATAAACGGTGAGAAAATTTACATATTTCCTTATCAGATGGTAATATCATTAAATATTGAGGATTTTGCATTTAAGTAAGATGTATCTTTCAGAGAATGTGTTTACAAATTAGACACGTTGTTAAAGGTGTTATGCATAGAATTCAGAAACTCTTGTCATTAATGACACCGGTGACCATTAAGTGAACTGCAGCCAGCTTACTTACGCTCACGCTTGTGCACACACTCCATAGTGATGCGAGCTAGCATCGCCTAAAACAGCGTACAAGAGAGTGATCATGATCTAAGGCCCCGATTGTTGGATTCCTTATTAGACTTATAATCCAGTGTTTTAGTTAAGGTAATTTGTTCATTACATTGAGTAAATAAAATGAATGACTGTTCCTTTAAGGGATTTGAATTTGGGGTGACTTTGATGCCAGAATGTTTTTTTTCCACTCTGTTCCATGAAAGAGGTTGACTCAAATCCTGAGAGCCATTTTTTTGCCCATACAGGTCGAGGAGCAATGGAAAATGTTCTTTGAAACATACCTGTTAACAATGGTCTTTGATGCTGTCTCAACAAGAGGGAAAATGGCCATAGTCCTTCACTGTCTCGCCGCTGAAGGACAGCATGTTTTTTTGCACACTCAGAGATGCAAACAAGCTGCGATGACGTTCTTAGATGGACACTTTGAAAAGAAAAGAAAAGAAAAAAACATGTGTCCCCGACCATGCGAGTACATTTCTCAGTATGTGACTTTAGAGGGCTGGTTGAACAGATGAAATGATACAAGACCAATTAATTGAGAAAATGAGCAATACACTTGTTCTGGACCAGCTGCTTTTAGAAGATGATGATCTCACTTAGATAAAGCTGTTTTTCCAGCCTCCGCACACAAGTTCACTGTGCAGAGGCAGACATATCTTTAAGTGTGGAAAAACAATATGCACACCCTCAAGTTATTTATTTATTTTTGAAATATATTTATTGAACATTTTCCAACTTTAGCAGAAAGCACAAAAAAAAAAAAAGAACAGTCGGCAGAAGTCATAATGAGCATGTTTATCCTAGGCCACTTAAAAATATAAAAAAAAAAATGGAATCAAGGTAAATAAATGTAAACATAGGGTAATCAGGTCAAAATAATTAAATAAAAACACTAAAAATATAACCAGTACATCATTTCAAAATCTTGAATCTTGAGGCACATGAATGGCAAAACCCTTCCACTTCCAATACATTTTTCCTATCTGAAAAAGAAGATTATTATACAGTATTTTTTCTTTTGATAAAATCTAAGCTTTATCAGGCAGACCAAGAGTCAAAATTAAAGGATGCAATACCAAATCCTTATTATTACTCATTACAGAAACTATATAGGCCTGTATTGTAACTGATTTCATGACCAAAGACAGTGAGCGAGTGAACCAATTTGTGTTCTGCACTAAAGGCATAGAGGTGAGAGGGTATTGTTAAATGTCTACGGTTTGGTGAAATATGCATCCCATGCACAATTTTGAACTGTATAGCCTTGGCACGATTACATACCGAAATAGATTTTGCATATTTTGAAAAACCTTCAAAATACAGGATTTAAATCTGCATAAATGGCTATTTTGTGATGTTTCTCATCAGTTTGCAAATCTCTGTTCTGATCGCCTCGGCTAGGGGTTCAATAGCGAGAGAAAAGAGCAAGGGTGAGGATGGACACCCCTGCCTAGTCCTTCCATATAAAGAGAAGCTTGCTGATCTTGAACTATTTGTAAGAACAAACGCTTTGGGTTCTTTATATAACACCCTATCCATCTGATAAGGTTAGGTCACCAAAATTACAATTCTACAAAACAAAAAATAAATATGACCACTCAATGCGGTCAAATGCTTGGTTGTGGAGTTTTCATGCATCTTCTAACATTAGGGCTATGGGTAAACTTGCTGGTTTATGGTAATTGTGGAAATTAAAATGTGGTTTAATTTGTTTGAGGTTAAACATACTTAGGCAACCTTTGCTTTCAAAGTGCTTATTTAATATCAAGCAGCTTGGCTCTGGTTTGATAATGCTCCAGTGGGATGCTAAGAAAGCTAATGAAGATGGATGGCTGTATTGATTTGTATGAAACAGGCAACCATGTGGTTATTTTTTGTTGAGCCAACAGATATGTGCTGGATTGCATTGCAATAGTTGATTTTTGACACATCCTACACATTAGTTAATGAAGACCTGTAATAATTAGAGAGAGAAATCTACTTAACCAAATAATGCAATGGAAAATCAAAATGTTAAGATCTCTCAACACAGGAAGAAGACTAAGCTCACCAATAATCTAAACACCATCATGCTTTTGCAAAAAGAAAAAAATAATAATAAAAATAAAAAATTGGGCTATAGATGAAATATAGTGGGCTTATTTTGTTTATCTGTTATCTAGAGAACTGAAGACACAGAGAACAGCAATCCAGACAAATGGCATCCCAAATTTCAATCTGGGTCAGTAGAGGGGCGAATGCACCTGGTCCTATCTTTACTGCTGTTTGGCTATTATTTATACTTTATTTATCTGTTTATTGAACTTTAAATGAGGTGAAGGCCAAGTATAGTAACTCATCCTCAGAATTTGTCCTCTGCGTTTAACCTATCCAGGTTAGTGGACACACATTAGGAGTAGAGAATATTGAACACACACACACACACACACACCAGTGGGCAGCCATGTTTTGCTGTGGTGCCCGAGAGGCGTTTGGGGGTTACGTGCCGTGCTCAAGGGAACCTCACTTATTTTCTGCCAGTATTGAGAATCGAACCCGCAACCTTTGGGTTACCAGTCTGACTCTCCAACCACGACTGCCCCTTTAATTATTATTAATTATTAATATTAACAATTAATTTCTTTTTGCTCTATTTGTCTGAGGATTGTTCCAGATCCTGTGTAATAATTTCACAAAATGGTCAGTGAAAGTCATGTCAAGTCGAATGTGATGAAAAGGGAGGTTTGAGTGGGTAAGTTGAGCTCTTCCATCCAATTTCACCATTTCATCCCATAATAGATGGACATTTTCACACTGACAAGTAAATAGCCAATCATGAAAATCACATAACCTTCCACCGTCACATTCAGACAATGGAGCTTAAAGAGAACATAAGAAAAGAAAAAAGAAAAAAATGTTTCTCTCTCTTGTTTTTTCTCCATTTGTATTCTTTCCCACCATATTGCATTACTCTCTTTTGTTTCTTTGTTTTTTGAACAAGGGAATGTTTTGTTCCCAAGCTGAGCATTGAATTAATTTGACAAAATGACAAAAGCCAAAGCATTACCAAAGTATTAGAAGTACTGAACAATTGATATCGCTATAAATCTCACAGCAACTGTCAATGGCGGAAGTGCAAACCAACTATAATTTTATAAATACTACTGTCATTGTGTCACGGAATGAAGTTATAAGGGTGTTTCATGTGAGAATGTACTCACCCTCAAGAAATCCTAAGTGTATGACTTTCAACTAGTATATCACTTTAGTCATTCAGCCGAACACAATTAGAGTTATATTAAATAATATCCCAGCTCTGTTTTGGCCTTCAATACTGCCCGAGTTTTTGAAGCTCGCTCCATTGGGTTAGTAAATGCCTTCTGAAGCGAAGTGATAGGCTTTTCTAAGAAAAATATCCATATTTAAAAATGTATAAACTCTAATCATTAGCAATGGCCGTACGTGAGTTTGCAAGTGACATTTTCACTCCAATATTAAATAAAATTAGTAATGATTTAAAACGTTGAAATTCTTTGCCTCTTTCTCTAGGGAGGATAACAAATTTCAAAATGAAAATTCTGCCTCAAATGAATTACTTATTTTCAGTGATTCCATTTGAACCTACGTCTAAGTGGTTTCAATCATTAAATTCAATTATATCTGATTTTACTTCAACCTGTCCACTTTCCAAAAAAAATAAAAATAATAATAATTATATGTTACAGGGGGGCTTAGATGCTCAAATTTTTAAAATATATTACTTCAGTTACAACTTATTATTAGATGGATACATTCCAGTTCAGATGCATGGACTGATCGCAGCCGATACAGAGCCGTCTCACACTCCTACTCATGTGATATGGCTCATATATAATAAATGATTATTATAATAAGGAAATAATGTAACAAGTTTACTTTAACATTTTATTGACTCCTCTGAGTAAAACCAACAAACTTCAAACTTTCAGACAACATAAGCCAAACATCAAAATTTGTCATCAAACTTTACTCATCTAAATTGCAAAATACTCTTTCCTATTTGAAGATGCCGTCAAATGGGAAATATTTGGTATGATAAGCTAATATGGACACAAAAAATGACCAGAGGCATCTTTACCCCACGGTAAACAAAGTCAGTTCTGCTTTGAGTCTTATTCTTCTATTTTTTTAAAAAGCAGGTTGCATGGAAAAAACTCCACTCCAGCATAATACAATTTTCTAAGGTTAGCAAGTTAAAATGATGAATCGTAATTTTATGGGATATGTTGAGTCTCGGGTTTTGCTGAAATAAGACATTGCAGACATTCCCATTAATCTTGTGGCAAATATGGATGACACTGGACAATCAGAAACAGTGAAAATATTCAGATGGCAACTCAGTGGCCTTGCTCTGATAATGATTCTTTGTTTGGGACCCGGTGTGAGGTCTGCGCCTGAACTATAAGAAATATGGCTGTTTTCTGATGTCCATAAAACACTGAGAATGACTTATTAACTCTTTCCATTAGAGTACTTTAAGAAAACTCACATATTCCCTCTGTGGTGTTTTTAAATAGAGTAGAGGTAATGGAAAGCAAGGGGAGAGCTGAAAGCGGGTTAGACAGTTGTACAAAAATGTCTACCACAGTATTGCAATCGCTTCCTCATCCATTTTGTCAACTTTCCAAGTCATCTGCGAAAAACAAAGCTAGCATAACACTTCACATATCTGGAATTTTTATACATCAATGTCAGTACAGCACTAGGTTACACTTTATTTCAGTAGTCCACTTTAGACATTCTACTAACTATAAGTAACTTTGCAACTACCTGTCAACTAACTCACATTAATTTGACACTACATGTCAACTAACTATTATTAGAGTAAAAGTAGACTGTTAGGGTTAGTAGAATAAGTTGATATAAGTCAGTAGAATGTCTGTTGGAAGACAATCATAAAGTCTTAGCAGATCAGACAAAATTCTGTCATCATTTACTTACCCTCATTTTGTTCCGAACCCTTAAGCTTTGTTCATCTTTGGAACACAAATGAAGTTATTTTAATGAAATCGCCCTCCATTGACAGTCTACCTCTTTGACACTTCAAAAAGTTCATGAAGAGATCATAAAACTAATCCATATGGATTGAGCAGTTTAGTCCAAATTCTCTGAATACACCACTTTATAAGCTTTTTTTCAGGTATAAATATTCATCAACGCACAAATTAGTTATGGTAAATGGAAGCTCAAGCATGTTTGCTTGATGTGCAAGAACCAGTATGGTTGAGCTACTCTTTATGTTTGCGGATCAATATTTAAATGAGTATAAAAGCCTAAATTCAATCTGTTCATCATATAAAGCGATCAAGACTCTTCAGAAAATTTCGACTAAACAGCCCGATTCGTATGGATTAGTTTTACATTATTTTTATGAACTTTTTGAAGTGTCAAAGTTGTGTAGCTGTCAATGGAGGGACATAAATCTCTCAATTTTGTTTTCTTTTCATTTGAACGGAAAGTTTTACGGCTTTGGAACGACATGAGGGTGACTTAATAATGACATCATTTTCATTTTTGGGGACTTTAACCAGACAGAATACTAATACTCTAATGCCTGGTAGTTGACAGTAGTTGCGCAGTTATAGTTAGTAGAATGTCTACAGCCGACTATTGAAATAAAGTGTTACCCAGCACTTTTTAAAAATGTCATGTTGAGGCAACCTAAAACAAAAGATTTTACATCAAGTTTCAGTTAAAAACATGGTACCATGCCATAGCTCACAGCCATGAAATTTAAACATATAACCTTGGTAAGGAGAGAAATCTAGAAAATGCTCCTCCAAATAATTAGCTGCTCTTTAATGTCTTTCAGGAATCCCTCTAAAAACTCCTCGTCTCTTACAGTCTATCCCCATTTGAAACTCTTTTTGCTACACTATATTTAAAGTTTCCAAACCCAATAGCAAAATCTGTTATTTTTTTTACCCCACTCTCTGAGTGGGCAGCTTGCTCTCAAAATAGCTTTTGGCAGGAACAGATGAACCGACTCTGCACCTTGTGCTTAAAGATTAATAAGTGATTTGTGTGCAAAGGTTTCTGGAAACTTCACTGGCAGCACTGATAAAACATATGTAAAGGGAGATTTGAAACATGTATCTTGCGTTATTTGCTATTGAATGAACTGATTGTTAAAAGAACTAAATTGAAAGAACAACATACTGTTGGGTTTCAGTGATTAAACCAAATGTTCCCATTACATATTAAAATAATCTTGTGTTTTGAAACAATGATTATGTGGACTGAAAATGTGTATGACTGTGATGAAAGCATAAGATCAGGTTTTGAAAGAATGATTAGCAGTGTTAAAAATGTGATCAGTTTGATTTTTTTTGTAATAAGAGTTTTGAAAATGTTCACCTTTTGCTTTTGAAAATAGTACCAAAGAGAATAATTGATTACAAAAAAGACAACAAATGGCTCATTGGGACTATAGCACACCTCTTCCGGATCTTGTGAAGTCACGGTGTTACTCATTTAGATATGAACAGATTTAATTTAGGGTTTTACTCACATGTAAACATTAATCAGCAAACACAAGCAAAAGCTCATCCTAACCTGAGTGACCCACAGGAACAAACATCTTCTGGAAACTCAAAAGTCAACACAAGCGTGTTAGGAATAAACCTCTTGATTCATATGGATGCGTTTTCCGATCTCTTTATGAACTTTTTGAAGCCTCAAAATGGTTGTTGCGAAGGCAGTCAATGGAGGAAAAGACATCTCTCAGATTTCATCAAAAAAAACTTCATTTGTTCCGAAGATGAACAAAAGTCTTACAAGTTTTGGAATGACATTTAGATTTAGATGTTATGTAATCAGTATATATAAAAATTAAATGAAAAAAAGTGTTGGATCATTAATAAAACAATAAATCATATCTTTGAATACAATTTCTTTGTTATCTAGTGTCAAACTGGGTTTCATTGTATATTTTTTGCCCAGCAATGAGTTGTAAAGCCTTTATTGATGCAAACCAGTTCTGTTCTCACTCCGGTTCCTTTGGTCTCTGGATGAAAGGAGCTCCCCAAGGATTTAAGCAAAGGTTGACTGTGCCATGGCCAGAGGCTCCCTGCAGTGGGCAAAAGCATTCAGCCTGTAGGGGAGTTGATTTAAACGCAAAATGTTTGCTTATAAACAACCTGACTACACCAAAGGTGCATAATATCAGATATAAGCTCTTATATAATTTAGTGTAGACATAACTGCTCAAGTTGTTTGTATTTTACGCTTTGACAGCTAATAAAGAGTTTAGCAAAATCTTTCTGAAGCACCTTTGCCACATAAAATGCCATTCAACAAGTTGATTTTTTTAACTTCCTGTTATGTCTTAACCCTCCTGTTATGTGAAAATTTTGGCAATGATTTTTATGTGTAGAAATATGAATATATTTTTTGTTTTATGTTAAATTACTTAAATTGAAAACGTTCTTTCTTTTATTTTCTATTTTCCCACTGTAACACAGTTCGTAAGTACGGGAAGAAGGAGGCGGGAAGAAACAACAAAACGAAAATAAAATGGCGACAGTCCCTCACGGACGACTACCGCTAACATAAACATAATGACACAAAACATTAAATCCAGGCCTGGTCCTCTCTCATCCTTCACTGTCGTCGCTCCCCTTTTATGCTTCCGGAGCTCCTCCACGAGAGACACGAGACCGGTGCAGCACGCAGCTGACACTCATTATCACTCATGCCTCGCGCCATTCCCTCACAGCTCTCGCTCTGCCCTGCTTGTCACACCCACGCTGTCTCTTCTGATCAATATTTTAAAATAAGAAGTAGGATTACATATAAGAACAGCGGTTCTCAAACCTGTCCTAAGAGAACCCCCAGGACAGCACATTTTGTATGTCTCCCTTATCTGACACACCGAATTCAGCTCTTTCAGTCTCTACTTATGAGCTCATGAGTTAAATAAGGTGTGTTAGATGAGGGAGACAGCCTACAAAATGTGCAGTGCTAGGGCTCCTCTAAGACAGGACTGAAACATCAGAAGATGCTTAAATCATCTTCCTGCGCATGCATAAATTATAAAAAAAAGTTTACTGAGATGATACTGAGACACCAAAAACATTCAAGTTTGGTCCTCACAAGTATAGTCAAAACAAGTTCACACACACAGAGAGAGAGAGGAGAGAGGGGAGAGGAGAGAGAGCGAGAGAGAGAGAGAGAGAGAGAGAGAGAGGAGAGAGGAGAGAGAGAGGAGAGAGGAGAGAGAGAGAGAGAGAGAGAGAGAGTGAGAGAGAGAGAGAGAAAGAGAGAGAGAGAGAGAGAGAGAGAGAGAGAGAGAGACAGAACTGTATGTTTTTGGACTGAAGGGGAAGTGCAACTAAGGGAAATGGCCCTGCAACCATTTTGAGTCCCTGATTTGGACTTGAGGACATGGACCACAACGCATTCCCAATTGTTGGCACAAAAGTGTCATGCCTCGTCTCCACATGTAGCTTGTGGTCATTTTAGACAAGGGTGGGCAACTCTGGCCCTCAAGATCCATATTCATTAAGAGTTTAGCTTCAATCAAACACACCTGAACAAGCTAATCAAGGGCTTCAGGACAAGCAGATGAGTTCGATCTAGGTTTGGAGCTAAACTCTGCAGGAAATTGATCTTGAGGGTCAGAATTGCCCAGCCCTGTTTTAGACCAATATTCAAAAAGTGTGTGTGTGAGAGAGAGAATGATTTTTTTCAATTTTTTGTATTATTTTCCCCAACAACATATCGCTTTAATGACTACAGAAATTTTCCATACACTTTTGAACTCTATTGCATAACTGTCTCATCCTTAGTGGTTGTGTGGGACTGTCTGGATAGGAAAGTGCTGTTTACCTTAAGTAATGTGGGATGTGTGACTGAGTTAGTTGAAGATAAGGCATCTTCACTCCCCACCTTCCCCTTCAGTGTCCACTTTGCAATACTAAGTTATTTTAATCCCCTGACATATCAACAACAAATACCTCACAAGACTCAACGTTTCCATGACAACATGACTCACAGTAACTCTGAGCATACCTGTGTCAGCTGGGAATGCCTCAAAACATTTATTTCACACGGTTTCTGTTGCCAAACAGCTCTCCGTTTAGTACGGTTACTGTTTCAGTTTTCAATAACATCACCTGCATCCTAAAGCACGAATGGAAACAAAAGTGACTTTGTAGGGTTTTAAACACTTCTTGTATTTCTACCTAAAGATGAGTCTGAAATGCTTAAAGGTAGGGTAGGCAATGTTTTTCATAAACACTTTTTGTTAACCTGGTTAAAACTTTCTTCACATCCTGATAGCAATCCATAATAGACGAGGTCTCAATATTAAAAAAAATTACATATATCTTCTGTGGAAGTCTCAGGACCATGAAATGTTTGTCCGAATGCAATACAATAGGATGTCTTGCCTGCCTGTCAACATATATATTTGCATACCTCCGCGCACAATGCTCGTGCAGACATCTCACGTCATCAGAGCGTTTCATGAGGCTACACAGAGTTGTAGACAGACAGTCACCGAGCACTACAAACAAACAGCAGCCACCTTTTACAGTTCCTCGTGAACCAAAGTAACAAGCTTACGCTGCATTCACGCCATAACTACCCTAATTACGAGATGTCTACGCATGAAATGGGTAGACATCGATACCTTCGATACCATGACTAAGGTGCCCTTGAGCAAGGCACCTAACCCTAAGTGCTCCCCGGGCGCTGTAGCAATAGCTGCCCACTGCTCCGGGTGTGTGTTCACTGTGTGTGTGTGTGTGTGCACTTGTTCACTACTCACTGCTGTGTGTGTGCACTTGGATGGGATAAATGCAGAGCACAAATTTCAAGTATGGGTCACCATACCTGATAATACGTCACGACTTTCACTTAAAAATTGTACTCAGAGAGGTTCATGTCCTCAGACTGAGATTTATGTTTCTGTGTCAAAACTATCAACACCGAAATTAATCTGCAGCAGTCAGGTAGTACAAGTTAATGCTATTTCAGTTGTTTACATTCATTATTATTGTAATGTTATGTGCTTTGAGACATGAGGTAATTTCACAAGTTCACACTTACATATTATTAAGTAAAATTTATTCGTATTTGGCAAGCTGTCCGAGGGGGGGGCACCAAGCTCGGAATTTGGCCCAAACCCAGAGTATTGCTGCCGTCTCTCATGACATTTTGCAGACTCTGCTCTGGCTGTGCGCATTCATGTGTTTTGGAGGAGGAGGAGTGGTTTTTCAAAGCTAGCTTCCTATTGCTAGCCTCTCCAAAATAGCCTACCCTACCTTTAATTACGCACTATCATCATGTGCGTGGCAGGCATTTGGTAAATGTTGAGATATAAGATGAATCTAATACATCATGTCATACACACATTCTCTGCAGGATCTGTAGGGCGTGTCATCCATGGCTTTTTCTCATTGCAGAGAGAGAAATGTCAGTGTTGAATTATCTCACAGCTGGAATGTTTTACTCATGCTTACATCACACTGCAACCTTACATAGTTGCTGGAGAATCTTTCTCAACTGAATACTTAACTCATAAACTCCTACTACATAATTCATCAGAAATAAAGTGTGTGTGTTATGGCAATGTTTGGCCACTGTGTAAAATGGCCATTTCTAAGGTCTGGAGTCTGCTATTTCAAATTATTTTCTTAATATTTAATTTTTACTTTAATATGTCCGTTTGAGGTGTCGCGATATACAGGTATTGACTGTTCATTAGGTGTGTAACAATATGCCATATACCATAATATTTCAAATGAATAGTACACGTATGATAATATGGCATGTAAATTATCCAGCCCCAGAATCTGGTTGACATCTCAATGTACAGTAGATGACATTATTGGACTTTAACGCTGGTTGCCATCTGTCATAAAACACAAGCAGACTGGCGTGTAAAAGCATGTCATCAGAAATGACAGATAAGACGTTGTACATGCACTCCGAGAAATTTACCTCACCAGTGTAGAAGTTTTTTTGGATTCTGCAAAAATAACTTGTTTATCAGCCTAGTCAGCAGGACTTTCCAATCAACAGTAACTTTCAGATTTTGCCACTGTAAAGAAAGTAAATTGCCATTATATTACTAGTCCTGAAATTTCTGATGCCTTTCTGTATTTAATTATATTTACATCAGGATAAAAACTTGTGGATTATTGTATGTTTACTTCAAATATATTTAGAGAGCAGTATTTTTTTCTATTTTTACCTAAAATAGGATGATGTGAGCATTATGGAGCGCTAAACTCTCACATGTAGTTTGTTTTACTCATACTCGCACAGATAGCCCACAAGTGAGACTATTAATTAATAAATTTTGATACTATTACTGCTACTACTAATAATAATGTAATCATTGCCTGTAATGTTTGTAATAGACTTTTTTGAAAGTTATATTAAACTGAAAACAGATATTACAACCAGTCTAATTATGTTCGCCTTAGGGCGTTTATGATCATAATAAAGAGTAACCATCTATACCATTATAAAGTTTTTTTTTTTATTATTCATTTGTATTGTTAGATATTCAAGTAAGTTGAAAACCAATACTAAAACCATTTAAAAGTGTAATCCGCCATTTACTCTTAAAAAATTCAGACATCACCGGCACAATGAATCCTGGGATAGGCTATAGGCAGTGAAGGATTCACCCGTTCTATCCTTCATGGACCAGGAAAATAAGGACACATTTCTAGGGTGCTTTTGAAGGAGCCTTAGAAGGATGCAGCCTCTGAACTGGGACGCAGCTATGGAGTGTAACAGTCGGGTTCTGGAAGTATAAACCCCATTATTTTTCTCTGATGGATTCTTAACGATAACTTATAAATGTTTATAGATTGCCTTACTGTAAGCTACGAGGTTTTAACCATCTCATATTAATTAAAACACAAAATTAGTTATGTGAATTAAGTAAGGGGCGATCAGGGACTACACATTGTATAAACCAATTAAGAAGGAAGGATGCTTGCCAAGTAAATAAGCACTATGATTTTTACATGCACACAAACACATTAATTATCAATACACAAAAAAATATGAGAAAAAGAAGTAAATAAATCACATTTAACAAAGCAATGCAGCAAATAGCCCTGTATATAAAGTCTGCATCAGTGGTGCATAGTTTAGTAATGTGAGAGTTAAAGTGTGTGGGAGTCCTGTCTGATGATATATAGTCTAATAATATCCAAACAATGTTTGAAGCTGAAGCTGTCCGTATTCAAACAAATAATCTGCTCACTTGTGATGAATCCACTCCAAATGCTAATAGTTCCTCTGAATCAGGAGCGGCCCTAAAAAATCCAATAGCTATGAGTTTACATCAAACAGTGCATTAAATCCAATCTTTATTCGAACAATGCTGCTGCCAACATACAAATAAAGTGTCCTTCTAAAACACTAAAAATAAAACGTATTAAACGTTTAGTATCAAACCAAACCTAGGCCATTTAGACAGATTCAATAGCTCAGAAATTGTCTTGCCCTCAAACGGATCTTTCTGTAGGGGATGTACGGTCAGTGAAAGATCCCAAGAGGGGATGAGGCAGGGTCTTGGAGGATTTAACCACCGTACACCTCTCAGAAACCTAACTATCAGGTCGTGCTTTCCCAAGGACCTGGTGTCTTGGTTAACATCTATTCTGGCCATGTACACTTTCAGGGGGAGGCTGGCAGGTGTCTCCTCAGGGCCTATACTGAAGAAAGGAAAGCACAGACACAATGGCACATTGCCGTGGGGACCAAACATGAAGGTTCCAGAGATCTGGGCTCAGGTGCCAGATTGTGCCCTGCCCCTGAGAAAGAAGGTCTTGCCAGGGAGGAGCCAACTCCATCTGTGTGAGCTCTGAGAACCAAGTCTGTTTGTGCTAGTATGGCACAACTATTAGGACTTGTTCTGCTTCCTCTCAAAATCATGTTTTGTGCCGTATTTGTTCTTTCCAAAATTGTCTTTATTGCTAGGTGATCATAAAAGCGAGTAGTAGTCTTCTGTCACGCAAGAATTGCCTAAACAAAGGTAGCTAATCTCGTCATAGTATATTTTGGAGAACAAAATTACCATCCAATTACAAATCGTTATTGTTAACTTGCAGTTGTCGAAGGCGGGATAGAGACCACAGAGATCAAGTCAGACGCGAAGATGTCAAAGAACCCTGTGTGTACATTTAACAAGGATCTTTAAAAAGAGTTTATCAAGGTATTATACAGTTGTGAAAAAAGAACTCAATGTCGCGCTGAATGACTAGAAGCGCTCTCTCAGACAGCACGCCATCCCGAATTCAGTTCTCTTTGCGCCTGAATGTTCAAATACAGACACAGTTGTCAAAATGCCCATCATGTGAAGCACCACATTCAGTCGGTTAAGTGAACGTAACCAGCTTGGTAAAAAAATCGGATGTGTGCAAAGACTATAGATATAGATCCTTGAAAGTGACTTTGATATGTGTCCATCCCGTCCAGTATTCCACTATGAAAAATCTGATCCCCCCCACTTATGGGTTTGGAATGGCATGAGGGGTAGTATTTAATGACATTAACTTTTGGGTGAACTAACCCTTTAACAAAGCAGTAAATGTGTATAGATCGTTCCACTCAAAATATTAAGAAAATCATATTTATGTACAAAATTAGGTTTCCTTTTTTAAGATATCAAATAAAAAAAATAAGAAAAATAACTTTAAACCTTTCCCATAAAATAAATTGCAAGTATTTATACCATTACGCAAAAAAAAAAAAATATTAAATTATATATTATATATTTAATTATAAATATAAATATATTTTTTGTAACATTAGTTGGCGTAGTCACATTAGGGTCAACTCGCGCGCGCTGTCCAGAGTGCTGATCCAAAATATATATATAATATACAATATATATATAAAATATATATAGGACTTCATATATAGGCAGATTGATTGACATTTCAGCACTTCATGACTGGACAGCGACTCTTGAGTATCATTTAAAGCTCGTACTCTTCATGTTAAGTGCATTTTTGGGAAACGCACGTGAAAATGTTCGCGTGTAGAGAAGCTCTTAACACCTAAGATCCATTTTCTAGGAAAACGCGACCCTGCATGGCGACCTCAAGCGAATGAGCATCTGTGACGAGCATCGCGAGCGTCTGTGCGCTCTAACAAACAAACAAACAAAGATCAATCAGTTTGTACCTAGCGCGGAAATACTTTTGATTGGAGCATGACATGGGTTTCCAAAAAACGTTGCGACTTGTCTTTAGTTAAACGCAACCACAAGATTTAAAGTGTTTTCCCCTCGCAGGATTTGTACAAAACGGCCTCCCACCGTCGCTGCCCTTGTGCGCATAAGCCAATATGTAAAGTTTTTTTTATTTCAGTATTTGTTCAAACGGCCTCCCACCGTCTCGGCCAGTGTGCGCATGAGCCAAGCGCGAGAGTCCCTGAGCTTCACCGACACAAGCGTTATAACGCACAGGACTGAACGCCTCTATCACGATGGACAGCGAATGGCTTTTGTTCCGCCATAAAAGTGCAATATATGGACATTCGAAATGTTTTGTTCTTCTTCCTTTTTTTGTTTTGTGTAAAGCGGGAAATGTGCAGGTGGATCAGCACTCTGGACAGCGCGCGCGAGTTCAGCCTAATGTGACTTATTAGGCTACTGTAATTATTTAGTCTCAGAGGAAGAATCATGCAGCAGATAACATTCATCACAAACTGGGGCAAATACATGGCGAGGGGACTCCTGAAGTGAGAAATGGACTTTGCGGAAATTCTATTCGCTTTGTTCATCGTTGTGGTCGCGATTGTTTCTTTGTTGTCGAACTTACTGGTGTTGTTATGTTTCATCCACAGCAGCGAAATACGCCGACAGGTGCCCGGGGTGTTCACCATGAACTTGTCATTTTGCAACATACTGATTTCTGTCCTGAACATGCCGTCCACTTTCATGGGGATCGTAAAGCACCAGCAGCCTTTTGGGGACTGCCTCTGTGGCACGCTCAGTTTTCTGGAAACCTTTCTGACAGCCAATAGCATGCTGAGCATGGCAGCGCTCAGTATAGACCGCTGGATCGCTGTGGTTTTCCCGCTGAGTTACTCCAGCAAAATGCGCTACCAGGACGCGCTGGTGATGGTGTGTTATTCGTGGCTTCACTCCTTCACTTTCTCTCTCATCCCGGTGTTTTTCTCATGGTTTGACTACAGTCCCATTTACGCGTCCTGCACGTTGCATTTGAGCGAGGAGAGCGCACGGATTAAGTTTACTGTGTTCACCATTGTCTTTCATGCCACCAGCTTCATGCTCTCGCTCCTGATTTTGTGCGTTACATACTTAAAGGTGTTAAAAGTTGCACGCTTTCACTGCAAGAGGATTGACATTATAACCATGCAGACCCTCTTCTTACTGGTAGATATTCATCCGAGGTATTTATGATCATTTATTCTTAGTAAGCATCAAAGGGATGTTTGGCAAGGCTTCCCACTGAACTGTGTGTCATTAACATTATGCGTAACTCTTTTGTAGTGTTAAGCAGCGCTGTCTTTCTGAACAAAAGAGGAGAAAACAGCGCGCTACTAAGAAGATCAGCATTTTCATTGGCTCTTTCATCATCTGTTTCGCCCCTTATGTTATTACAAGGTATGCCGCTTAAAAACACTACAAACACCATCACTGCGTAATAATCTGTGAGGAACTGCTTATCGTACAGAGATCTGAAGATGATGATGATGATGAGGGACGTAACGAAGCGTTTAATTTTGCATTATGGCTTTGATTGCTCGGTTGTAGAAATGTTTTGCTATTGAAAAGTAAAAAAGTGCCTCGAGATGGCGTCATTTAATTGAGTCGTGAGATGACGCTAACAAGACAAGAAAAAATGTTTCTAAGAATAGCTCTTGTGCGCCAGAGGTGACAGAACACATCTCGCGGGTGATTCGCTTACAATCTTGTAAGACGGCTCACCTGATCTGAAAACTATTTTTATTATTCATATTTTACTTCCCAGAGCTCCTATACCGTTGTGTATGTAATACATGTCATTACTTCTAGAAATAATATGGTCACATATCATTAAGTCATATCGTTGTTAACCACAGGTCAGACATAGTAATATGAATATTATACCACAGCAATAAAAGTATCTTTATAATTTATTATTTGATAAAGTTTAATATTTGTATATAAAGGGCCTATTTATATTTCATATTTAAGTTACAATTAATGAAACCATTATGCATTACATTTAAGTAAGTGTTTTGCGATAAGAAACGGTAAGCTACTCATTTCTCACTTGAGAAGGAATAGTTGTTATTTAAATATACGAGTACGAGACTGAATAAAAGCTGTTTATCAGTAAATTCTTTGAAAGATACACAGGTAGTCTACACGGGTAGTCCTGGCCTAATGGTGAGGGAGTCGGGCTTTTAACCTGAAGGTTGTTGGTTCGATTCCCATGCCGGCAGGAATTGAAGGTGGGGATTGAACAGCCCTCTCTCCACCTTCGATACCATCACTAAAGTGCCCTTGAGCAAGGCACCTAACCCTTAATTGCCTTACTTGTAAGTCGCTTTGGAAAAAAAGTGTCTGCTAAATGTAAATGTAAATGAAAGATCCCTCAAGTTATATAGTGGCTTAATACCGATTTAAGTGTATCATTACATAAAAGACCATAATAATTTTTGCATGTGTTTAGCACAGAAAATCAGTCAATACTGTTTTTGTGTGGTTCTTGTCTGGATGCTGTCAACTATGTTAATGGATTTGTGTCCGTTTCCAAGGTTGACTGAGCTGCTTCCCTTTGTGGATGTCAACCGACACTGGGGTATTGTCAGCAAGTGTTTAACATACAGCAAGGCAGCTTCAGATCCTTTCGCCTATTCCCTCCTGCGGCAGCAGTACAAGAAGGTCTTGATTACAGTGGCCAATCGCCTGTTGAAGCGTGATTTAAACCCTTCCTCTGGACACAGCAGCTCTATGGACACAGAGAATGACTACAGCCTTCAGAGAATCAGCTAATGGCACTTGCACAAACAGGAAAAGCCAAATGCCTTGATAAAGGTGTGTGTGTTTGTGAAAGAACAGGACTGCGTGGTCGGCGGCCGGTTTCAAAGAAACAGTTGGAGCCCCAAAAAAGACATACAGAAATATTGTATGCAATGCGACTGCAATAACTCTATTATCGGCTATTTAACAATGTTAACTCATATTTCACTATTAATAGTCTATTTATAAATGCAGGTCACCATCTCAGCCCCTCAGTGAGCACCTTTGACAGAGTAATTAAAAGGTCTTGAGAGCAAAGAAATTAAATTTAGAGAACATGGATTAGATAAGTGATTTAATAGTAGTAATACAATATGAATACGAATAATCTACATCAAGGGAAAATATTTTACACTTAGGCCTATTCCGATTTTTGCATTTAGATCATGGCTGCAAAAGATCTGACAAGTTTATACTTATTATTCAGCGACCTCATAACATTGTGTTGAATCTTGGCATCATTGAATCATTCAAATTGTTCAGATTGGCTGATTGATTCAGTGACAAAACATGTGACTTTATGTGTGAGTCATTGAATTATTCTTTAGACCAGTTAGTTCAAAAACGCGGATTGATTCAGTAACGAAACCTCACTGTATAGCACAGAGACGATCAATGGCAATGTGGATTTGTTTGGAGCTATTTTTTGTTAGAGAAAAAAAGTTCTAAGTCTAAAATGAAAGCCATCTAATATTAATTGATGTATTGAAACGTTGTATAAAATCACATTCGCAATCATGCAGATATTCCAGAGAACAGCACTCTATCCTGTTATGAATATTAGAAACAAGAACAAGATAGAGGGGTATTTTTATTCATTGTGGTGGTATTTTTGCCCTGTAAAGCCACATTAATATCACACCACATCTTGTTAACTTTCTTGTTAAAAGACTTCACTCAAAAGCTGGTCATTGGACAGTGATGCATTTTGTTATATATTAGTAATTGACAGAACAGCCAAAGCTAAAAATCTCTATTATTGACTTTGGAGCTTTTATAGCTTTTAACATAACTGAATGTACTAGATTCCTGTAACAGCTGTTAGTGCTAGTACATTGTTTGGTGGGATGTTGCGAGTTGTGTAAAAGGTGACTTTGTTAAACTCTTGATGTAGCTACTTTGCACAGTACAAGAAATTATAGTCTACTTATTTATTTACAATGAATTCAGTTAAGCAGTTTACAGAGAATTCAAACTAATGAAGTGCTTTATACAACTGTATTAGTGCAAAATTTGTTAACATTTGTTCAAATAATTGTTTTGTGAAAACGGTACAATAAAGATATCTATATAATGAAATGAGTAAACCTCTAAATGGAAACATGTACACTATTTTACCAAATTAATTTGAAAATTGATAGATTAGATTCATTTAATAAATGCTATGTATTTATATTATTATATTTATATTAATATTATATTATTTACAATGATTTTTTTTCTACAAGTGCAATTTTAAAGATCGAACTAGTTATTAGTCTCAGCCTCAGACGTCATGCTCAGACTACTGGCTGAACATCTGATGCTGTGGCACACTGGAAACACTTCAGGATTTTCAAAGCCATCATCTGATTGGCTGAATTCTACAGGATGTCCAGGAGACGCGTGTGTCGCGTTCTTTAACGGTCCGTCTGGAGACAAATAATGTGACGCCAAACCCCTTCCTGGAAGAAGAACGCCGTCATGTTTACAACTGTGACTGAATGCTTACAAGGATCAACTAAACACTGGATTTTCAGAAGTATGTTGCATCCATTGTTGCAGTAAACTTGCAAAACATTCTTAAATTAATAATTTATTAGACGCACACCAGCCTGTTTTTGAAGCGACTTATTTTCATGCTCCTAAACATGATGAAGAACAAAACGAACAGTGATCGGTTGCGTTACAAGTCAAACATTCTCGGCCAATGAAAGCTGTCCGTCTAAAGGTCTGGCTACACGAGACTAACTAGTTACTGACTTTTTTAGGACCAATGAAACTCCAAAAAATGAATTTGATCATGAAGAAATAATGGTAACACTTTACAATAAGGTTCATTTCTTAACAGTTATTTATTAACTAACATTAACAATGAGCATTACATTAGTTACACTATATATTAATCTTTGTTAACATTATTTTATAAAAATACAACTGTCCATTGTAAGTTCACAGCACATTAACAAATGTTTATAAATACAACTTATGATTTTAATGTACTAGTAAAGGCTGAAATTAACATTAAAAAAGATTAATAAATGCTGTAGAAGTATTGTTCATTCTTAGTTTATGTTAACTAATGTAGTTAACTAATGTTAACAAAGGAAACCTTATTGTAAAGTGTTACCGAAATAATAAATTGTCTTTTAAAACAAAAAATGAAAATTGTTATCATTTACTCACCCTCACGTTGTTCCAAACCTGTATGAATTTCTTTCTTCCGTTGAACGCAAATGAAGATATTCTGAATAATATGGGTAACCAAACAGTTGATGGACCCCATTGACTTCCTTTTTATTATTATTATTTATTATGGAATCAATGGGGACCAACAACGGTTTGGTTATCGGCATTCTTCAAAATATCTTCTTTTGTGTTCAACAGAAGAAATTCATACAGGTTTGGAACAACTTGAGGGTGAGTAAAATGACAATTTTCATATTTGGGTGAACTATTCCTTTAATATTTCTATTTAAAGATGAGCTCTTGCTGAGAAAAGACATTTAAATCTTCCTGCAGGCTAAGGTATCCAGATAGCAGGCTATATGATGGATTGCACAATGAAAAATTAATATATTAATCAGAAAGGGGAAAAAATAAAACTGCAATAGAACATTAAGGGAAGTTACTAGGCTATGATAAACTTGAATGATAGACTAAATTCACGAGAAAGCATTAAGACATGTTTATTCATTGTTTACTTATTTGGCAATATGATTAAGTCATATATCGCAGTTTAAGTCATGATTGAGTCATATCTCACAGGCTCAACACACCTACAATGACATGACAAATAGTCAGGCACACTTCAGCATGTAATTAGAATTTTAAAACATATAGTGTACATCAACTGTGCAGAGAGGATCTTTGAAAAACAAAACAAAACATGTCGTATACGGGTGTAATGGCCGATTTCAATTCAGAGACACGGATACTGTAGAGAGGCGGCAGCACAGCAGGTAAGTGAACAGTCACACAGACTCTTGTATTCGGATTAAAATAAGATTTATAGGTCACTTTAGATAAGGGTCCAATTCTCAATATAACTAACTATTAACTGCGACTTCTGCCTCAAATTACTGCTTATTACATTTTTTTTCAATTGCTAACAAGCATCGGTCAATACTGTAGCCACATTTTCAAAACTCTTCATACATTCAGCGAAACAGCAGTCAATGCGGACCAAACTACATAATTTGTCATTGCTTTCACACGACATGCATTCAATGACCACAACACTTTTGTCATTCATACTTCACCATCTGCAAAACGCTTATTTGCATCACATTTTTCTAATGCTAACACACTGCTTTCAAAACTGATAAAAGCACATTCAAATCAGAATGATGGCAAACTCTGTGCATTTCTGCAGTAATTATGTTGAAATATAAAATATTTGCCAAATACTTGAATGAAATTAAATGATTATTCCAAGCACAACCAACTGCAATTTCAGCTGAAAGCTGAGCCAGGCATCCTATTTTTACTCTATTTCCTTAAATGCATCATGTTTCCTTCTGGATCATCAGCGAATGTTTGAACCTTTTTAATAGTTGTGTTTGAGTCCCTCAGCTATCCTCAGTGTGCAAAGATGGATCTCAAAATCATACAGTCACTGCTTTAAAGGGTTCAAATATGCAAAAGATGTTGAAAAATCAAAGAATTTGCAGGACCTGGAGGATTTTTATGAACAACGTTGGGCAGTTTAACTGTTCAGGACAAACAAGGGACTCACAACAACCATCTCTCTCTCTCACACACACACACACACACACAAAAAAAACTCAAAAGTTTACATACCCTAATATTATGTCGTTACCTGGATGATCCCCAATCAAGGGATATACATTTTTATAAATTCAGCTATTTGTTTTTTTGGGTTTTTTTTTTTGGCTTGAGGACAATATGTAAACATCTTTTATGTAAAATATCTTATTTAGAACAGTACTAAATAAAAAGTAACATGCATTTTGTATGATACCTCTTGTTTTATTAAAATAACTAATACTTTGCAGATCCTGCAAGGGGTTCACAAACTTCCATACAGCTCTATACAGTATATGAAGCGTTCCACTGAAAAAAACATCAGAAATTTTCTTCTAAAATTATCATTTTCATCAGTAATGTAAAAAAATAATAAAAAAAATAATTAAAAAAAAAAAAAAAAACATTAATGTATTAACTAACACGAACTAACCATGAGCAATACATTTGTTACTGTATTTACTAATCTTCGTTAACATTAGTTAATGAAAATACAGTTGTTCATTGTTTGTTCATGTTAGTTCACATTGCATTAACTAATGTTAACAAGATTTTAGTAATGTATTAGTAAAAGTTGAAATTAACATTAACAAAGATTAATAAATGCTGTAGACGTGCAGTTCAGTATTAGTTCATGTTAACTAATGAACATTATTTTAAAGTGTTACCAAAATATCTTATTCAGGACAGTACTAAATATTTTTTCCCTCTTATTTTGTTAAAATTACTCACATTTTCATAGATTCTACAAAGGCTATGTAAATGTTTGACTGTATATATAATATATATACAATATGCATATATAAGCTCAATATATATAACAAGCTCAATTATCAAGGAATGAATTTCTGAAAACACAAAAGAAGATGTTTTGAAGAATGTCTGTAACCAAACAGTTGACGGCCCCACTGACTTCCATACTTTTTTTTTTTCCACACTATGGAAGTCAATGGGGCCGTCAACTGTTTGGTTACCCTTATTCTTCAATATCTTGTGTTCAGTAGAAGAAAGAAATTCATACAGGTTTGGAACAACTTGAGAGTGAGTAAATGATGACAATAGTTTTCTGTATTATTTTTCTATATTACATTATTGGGTGAACTAACCAAGTAATTTATCTGCCATTCAATCTATAGAGTCTCTACATTGCGAATAAATCATTCACATGTGCAACCAAATTTCAGTGACTAAAAGTGTCTTTAATTAGCCAATCAATGGCAAGTAAACTGTATGATTTCAGTTGCTTGTGATTGATTTGGAGGCAAAAAATAAATTTAGTTCAGATGTCATTGCTTACTGAGCTTTAGGCCTAAGCTTCGACGCTTGGCTAAGTGCACCCTCTGCCGCTTTCTCTCACACATGCACAGTCAACGTGAAAGAGGGCTCGACAGGACTGCCCGATGGCCAAGCGTTAACAGAACTGTCACTGTCCCGATCGGCGGACGAGTCCCAGTGCTGCATTGTCATGAGAGTTTATCATTTGTAAGGTTTTTTTGCCTTGCCAATTTAAACATTCAAGTGCAAGTGGACGCAAAAGACATGAGCTCTTTCATGTTTTCTTGTGCTTGAACGGACAATTTCACTCAAAATTAGCCTATGTCAAAATGCCCGTCTTGGCAAGTTTCCTAGTAAGCATAGTCAGTTGTTTTAAGTGAACGTAAAAAGTCGAGATAGAAAATGCATGTATAAAAGTATCAATGTGATCCGTACATTGTCTTAATAAAGCTTTTTAATGTTCTTTGGAACACTAAAACCTTTTCAATACTTTTCAAATAGTAAAAATGCATTTGAATGTATGTGAAGTTTGACAATTTTCCACAAAATTCTTTATCCTAAATCGGACAAAGTCAGCCATAATTGAAATTCTTATAAAAAAAAATAATAAAAAAAAAGGTCAGATGTAGAAAACTAATTTTGGAAAATGATTTTTGCTTTAAATATATGTAAAACATAAATTATTTTTTTTCAAGCTGTGATTTGATAAGTAGCTCCATCAAAGGCTAATAATAAACCTGCTGCTGTCTGTGTTTAATGTTAATCAAAAGACTCGCAGCAAAAAAAAAAAAAAAAAAAATCACTCAATGCTCTTGACTGATTAACTTTTGTAACTTTAATTGGGATTAATCTATATTTAATTTAAAGACTATGCACTGTTATTTTACATTTGATTACTTTATTCAATTTGTGTACCTAATCTGTAACTACTGCTAGATCTACCTGAAAAAGTTTATTTAATTTTTATCTTTGATCTTCTATTGTGTTTATTTGTGCCATTTCTCATATTGGATTATTTGTTCTCATTTTATTATTGTCTGTTTACTTATCTTTAATATTGTTTGATGTGCATATTTTATATTATATTTCTGTAGAATTTCTCATTTGCATTGTTCTTGCACTCCATGTAAAAAGTCTGGCAAGTGAAATTATTTTCCAAGCCAATGGTGACTCAAGGTTCTGTGTGTCCATAGAGGATTGAGAGTTTATGCAATTTAGAAAAAATGGACAATTTTATATATATAAAAAAAAATCATATTTTTTATAATTGAATATCATGTGCATAACAATGACAAACAAATCATTAAATGTACTTATTAATTGCCAAAGAGGCAGCAAATATAGTGCAAAAAACATGGGTCCCCCAAAACAGAACCCTGGGGAACACCACAGGACAGAGACGCTGTTGATGAGGCATAATTTTGAACTCTGGCTGAAAAACACCTGTCTGATAAGTGTGAAATGAACCACTTTAAGGCTGTTCCAGATATGCCAGCAAACTTTATCCAGGTCCTTAGTCATGAGAGGTAACATAGAAATAGGTCTAAAATTTTGGGGCAAAGACAGATCATGTCTTGTTTTGAGAAATGGAACAACAGCTTGTTTGAAATACATTGGAACAGATGTCAGAGTTAATAATTACAGAACGCACATAACTTTCTTAAACAAAGCAGTGGGTACAACATCCAGATGACTAGAAGAGATTTATAGAGTTACGCAGTTTAGTGAGATCTCCTAATGCAGGGGTGTTTTTTTAAAGTGCATCAATAACTTCAATATCCTGCATTTATTGCATTCTTTTTTTCATTTTCCCTTAATACCATACATTTCAAAGGTCACATTGTAAACTAGTTATTAAAGGTGCATTATGTAGTTTTTTCAAAACATTTCAAACTATTCAAAACAAAAGCGTAGTTTGATGACGGCAATTTTGAGCAAGGATTCTTGGGTCATGTGGTCTTCACCTCACAGCAGGTGGAAAAGAATCGGGACAAAGAATCTGGCATAAATCATGTTCATGGATGCGATTATTAACATTAGTTAGTGTTGTGGGAGCTGACCTTTTATTACGCCACAGTCCCCCGCGCAGCTTCTCCGGTCACGAGTATGAGGTAACGCAACTCTGTTTATCATATCGGGTACATTTGAGTGTGTTGAAAATGATGGTATAACGTTACTCTTACACTTGTTGCACACTGCAGTAAGAGATCGACATTAGAAGATCATATTAAATGCTGGGTGGCTTGTGTTGACAAATGGCAATTAATTTTTAAATGTATTGTATGAAGGCGAAAATTCTGTATTACTGTTAATATAAAAGCTGATTATGCTGTTAGCTACTTGACAAAAGTTTTTCTCTGAGGCGTGGTAAACCATGGCACTCAAAAAAAGAAAAAAAAAAAGAAAAGAAAATCACATTTAAACAATAAGACTAATCGTGTTTTGATACATTTAGTGCATATTAAAGCGTCTTTGGCGTTTCCATGGTTTCTAAATTTCACCGGAAACTGAGGTCAACACTGATATGACGCCATTGACAGGCGATTCTCTCCCACATCCCAGATCCTTGGTTAAAATTGCAAATTTCTCACGATTTACAAATAGTTGGAAACATTTAGGATATAGCAAGTACTCCGCTTAACAAAATATATATATAACACTGGCCTAGTGATATTTTACTGCAAAAATTTTACATATTGCAGCATGTTACCAGTTTTTCTAAAGTTTTTTTTTATTACTAACTGGTGAAGGCAACTTGAAGAAAAAGATTAATATTCCTTGTGTTTGTTTAACCATAAAGAAACTGATTTTATATTTTGGTATGTTATAAAATATCTATTTAGTGTTTCTCATGAGCCATTTTTCAAAGCTATACTGTTGACTTGTGTTGAACTTTTGTTCTTTCTGCAGACGTGAGCCTGAGTTTCTAAAAGTTTCCACGGACATATATAAATAATGAAGTGTTAAAGTACATGATATTTTTGAGAGCCAAAAAACTACTTTGTACCTCAGGGACGCCGAGATGCCTAATCTAATATCTAAATTTTGCATCCGTGGCTTTTGTGGTCTTTGGGCCCCAGGGAGATCGAAAGGCGATGCCCGTGGTTTTTCTAGTATATAAAAGGATGACAATTTCTCAGTTTAGTCAGTCTCTATCTTGACTGAACTTTCGATATTTTGGCTTTCTGGCTTAAAGAGAGCTCAACAAATTTATTTTCCCTTAGGCAAGAATCTTTTACTCTGACTTTACTCATATTTTACATATATTTCAGATTTTATACTTATATTTCAGAGATATTAGAAGTTGATTTCTAACTTTAATATTAATCTAATCAATGTCTATCGTTTATTATTTGGTCATTTATTATTAAGCAATAAAAATAGATTTAATCATCTGAGCTGTATTTCCTCATTGTATAATTACCTTTGCGATTTGAATTAATAACGGTTTATTGAAACCTGTCAACTGACAAATATTACTAGACATACTAGAAACCTCCGGGGATGTGTGTCGAGGCAAGTTGGAGCTAAAGTCTGCAGGACAGCATTGAGTTTGGACACTTCTGTTCTAACGTTATCTGAGAAATGTTCTCAAACTGGCAGCAATGCAGGAACTGCAAATCATAGAATTTTTACAAAGTGCTTCTGATACCCCCAAACAGAACCATTAAATAAACTATAATTTCAATGAACTATTATAAAAGTTCTTTAGAAATTCCTTCTCCATTTGCGCAGTAAGATGCATCAAGGTTAGCAGTTTTGTTGTTTGCTTCAGATCTAACATTCAATCACAAAAACTGAACTTTAATCTTTTATTTTTACAAACATATCCTTGCTTATTTTCAAAAGCAAAATTTCAAAATCATTATTTTCAAAATCTTACAAAAGATTACTGCAGTAAACATAAGTAGTACAGCTTTGCATGTGTGAGTAAACAAAAACTGGAGACACTGGATTAAGGCAGTAAAAGTGTGTATCGACATGAAGAGAAAATCAATCATTTTACTTCAATCACAATAAGAAATTACAAAATATTGGGCATGTAAAAAAATGTATGAAATACAAAAATGTTCAATATTCTCAAATCTAACAAAAAAACAAAACAAACACCCACCTTTAGAACTAGAAGCAAAACACTGATTTGTGCTTAAAAAAAATGTAACAAAATCTTAAAAAGCCATTTAATCTGAATCTTTTAAGATTTTTTTGCCACTCTTCGGCTGCAGATTGGATTGATCATGTTTTGAGGCGTATCTAGAGGAGAGATTAAAAGTAGTAAAACATGAAACTATATATTTGACAAGTTAAAAAAGGAGGAAATATTAACTAATGTTACAAGCAGGAACAAAAACAGACCCACAAAATGGAAAATCAGGAGTCATACCGTTTTTGCCTGTACTTTTCTTGGTCAGCAACTGGTATCATGCGCATCAGCTCCAAACTAGCGTTGATAGTCTTTAAAATATCAAAATGTTTCTTGCCTCGTACCTGCAACACAAGGAGAAAAAGAACCCGTCGAGAAATTGTTTTCATGAAATATCTTTTATAAAAAGACAATTTATAAATATTCCCATGTTACACACGTGCAGAGTGTAGATCTCATCATCGTCATTCTTGATCCTCTTGCCAAAATCAAGATCAGCTGCAGGGAGTGGCTCTTTTAACTGATCAGAAATCTCACGCTCTGGTGTAATTGGGTTAAGGTGAAAAAAGGTTTAAGAAACAAGTTACAAATAATGTCCAAAAAAAGTTTAATGCACATATTACTGGGATGTGTTAGAGATGACCATTTTTCTCAATTTCTAAAACACAAATTCCTTAGGCCAGACCCAGCACAAAGACGTGATGCTGAGGCAGAATTAATCGTTCATTTACCTTGATTTTGCAGCTTTGCAATTTTTTTTTAGAGTGACTTTAACATGCTTTGCTTTTAGTCTTTAAAATTTTGCAGTTGAACTACTGCATTTTTAGTATGGAAGTGCTGACTGAATATATTGAAATGCACACCCGAGGTAGGGCCATTAAACTTCGGGTGTGCATTATTTTCAAGTTATTCAACAGCCTGGAGTCAATTATTCTGCTTATACTACGGTTACCAAACCTCAAGACACTGTTCAGATGTCGTCTTTCAAGACATTTGTCGGGTTGGTCCTTAAAACACTCTGGGACAAGTTTCTTACGCCTCTCATCCCAAACCTCCGTTGCCAATTCCAAAACGTCATTTCAGAGCTAATAATGGAGGCTTGAGCCATTGAGATCAGACTAATACAATTATTAAAACTTTGCACAGTGCAGAGTGCTCGTGCATGCGGCTGTGTGCAACTCCGTGTTTAAATGTACTTGCATCTCAAATAGCGTTTATGACGCAAAATGAATGAAAACAGTCAGTTATGACTTGAGAATAACAGCTAGGACAAACCACATCTTATAGATTTCAAAAGAGATCTGTGATAAACAAGCTGAGAAAATGTTCAGACAGTCTACTGCTACTGTTTACTGCTTGTAATGTTTTTGACCCTCTTTATCATTTACTAGCTTTGATGTTTTGAATCTACATTTGTTTACATATATTTAATTTTAATTTTTATTGATTCATTTTTTTTTTTAAGTACTTAATTACAAGAATAAAAAAAGATTAAGTTTTATTAATAAAATCAATTATGAAAAAAAGTAAATCACGAATTGTTTTGGAATTGGACTGTGACTCCCAGAATCGGATCGGATTGTGAAGAGCCTAAAGATTCCCACCCCTAATATATGATTTATTTCTTGTCTTTGTTGAATATAGAAGATAAAGAGCTTTAATAAAATAAATAAATAAATATATATAATTAAAAAAAAAGCAAATCAGATTATTATTATCATTCTGCCCCGTCTCCCGCATAGTGATAGTGGTTCCCTGACACCCGCAAACTATATCAAATATCAGAAATCGAGCAAGCAAGAGAGAAAGCCTGTTATTTAGATGCTTTTTTTGGTGAAGTAATCACAGGTGGTCAGCCAAGACACTTTACTGTTACACCCAGTGTTGGGTATAACCAGTTACTAAGTAATTAGTTACTGTATTTAAATTACTTTTCCCGTGAAAAAGTAAGGGATTACTCTAATCAAGTAATTGAACTAAATACTGTGCATAGACTGCAGAACAATTATACATTTCATACAATAGTGGATTTAGCATCAAAATTTAAATCTAATGTTAAAATGCATGTTTTTATGCATCTTTTAATTCTTTGGCGAGTTAACTCACAAGCGTCTACACTACATGAGCAATCAGTTCAAGTTTGTTTTCGATTACCTCGGGAAGTGGTCGAAAGTGGACAAGCCCAAAACACTTTACACCCTGTTTACACCTGTGTTTAGCACAGTCCATTTGTGATCCGATCGACTGAAACGCATCTTAATACCAGGTGTTAACAGGGCCTCTGCTGTCACATTTGATGGTTTAGCATCATTTTGGGTAGCAAACTGCCACCTAGCGGTGAACTCCAAAACAGCAGTGTATCTACCAAAATGAGCAAAATCATGATATCGTACCATTTTAAATAAAATATATAATATATAATATTTTCCCTGTAACCTATATACGACGCAACCCTAATTTACTGATGTGTATGATCCGAAAGCCTCGTTTGATTTTGTTTTGAGGCAATCGTCTTATTTTGCCAGAGTCAGTGGTTTTGTGGATGTATTCGAAGATTTGGTTTTGTGTTTAAAGTTGTTAGAAAATGGTTTCAAGAAATGTCTTAGCAATTGTGAAAAACTGTAATTTGAGGCAGTTATCAATCTTATTTTCAGCCCTGTTATATTTAATTTCTCTTACTTCTCTTCGTCCCAGAAACCATCTCCCCATTAGTCTTTTTCAGGTTGTCTTCCTCGGTTTTGCGGTCACGGCCCGGACAGGCACACACTCGAACTTCAAAACATCGCCGACCAAGAACCTGTTCGCTGTCAACATACAACACCAAACATTGAAGCCTGATCTCCAGGGCTGCCAAGGACAGCCAAAAGAAGAAAACAGGAGAGAGGGACTCACTCGAATGTCTCCAGGGTTAGTATGGTGAGAATTGGCCTCCTATTCATCCCACCCATACAGCTGCTATTGCACATGAAGTTCAGTAGTATGGTGGTTGCCACTGAACCCAGCTAGAGGAACAAAGCCAAAAAATAAACAATGAAGTTACAGAGGAGTTATGCTTTCTATGGGGTACTTGGCTAATTCAGCAATGATGTCTCCTTTTATTTTAAGTTCCCTCTCATCCAGCTAGGTTTATTGTTCTTCTGAGAGAGGTTTCAGTGTTCTTGCTTTAATTGGGGACTCCCGAGCTTCTAGGCATCTACTAAAGGTTTCATCACAATATGTATATTAACAGTAATACAGTTCTTTTTTTAATTTTTTTTTATTTTATAACTTAATATTTTACAGCTACAAGTGTGAGGATTTACACTAGAGTAAAGTAAAAGTGCGTGCCTAGACACAATCTTTTTCTTCACTGTCCGATATAATGAAGTAGAGTTGCACAATTCTGGATAAATTGAGGGATTTTGTTTCAAATAGAGATCCCAATTCTCCCATAATTCCGACTAGACATCTTAAAAAACATGTAATTTACTAGAGGTTCTGACAAAATGTCAATTGCTGCAGTCTATTAAAAGCTGCAATATGTAAAATGATTACAGTAAAATATCCAAAATCCACTAGGTCAATGTTATTTATGTTGTTCAGTTCAGTACTTACAATATTCCAAATGTTTCCAACTATTTGTAAATTGTGAGAAAATTGCTATTTTAACCAAAGATCCGGGACGTCTGAGGGAGTCGCCGGTCAATGGCATCATATCCATGTAACCCTCGGTTTCCGGTTTAATTTTGTAGAAACCATGGAAACACAAAAGACGCTTCAATATACATTACATGTGGGAACACAGACAAGGGAACATCAGTTTTGATACATTTATAGACAAAAAAAAAACTAATTATCGTAATATAGCTCAACATGTTTAGTCTCGTTTAAATCTAATTTTCTGTGAGTACAATGCTTTACCACGCCTCAGAGAAAAACAATATTTTGTCAAGCAGCTAACAGTATAATCATATGCAGCTTTATTTTTAGTAGCCGTAATACAGCATTTTCTCCATCATACAATACATTTTAAAATTGCATGCCATTGTCAAACAAGCCACCCAACCTTTAATGATATTCTAATATCGATCTCTTACTGCAGTCTGCCACAAGTATCTCACAGCAGCCGCCGAGCGAATGCAGAGAGTAACAATACAACATTTAACACACTCAAATGTATCCAATATGATAAACAGACTGCTAAAGTGGAAGCGGTGGCGACAAATATTCCACTGCTTGCAAGGTGTGTGTTGCGTTCGTCTTTCATTATCAATCTCTCCAGCTCCCACAACACTCGGTCCTGCTCTGCTTCATACTATAGTAACGTTAGTAATTGCACCCATGAACATGATTTCTGCCCGAGCCCCTATCCCGATTCTTTTCCACCGGCTGTCAGGTGAAGATCACATGTCCCAAGAATCCTTGCTCAAACTTGGCGTCATCAAGCTACAGCTTTGTTTTGAATAGGCGACCTCTAGCGGACGAAAAACTACATAGTAAACCTTTAAATAGAGTGCAATGATGTAATTGATACAATCTTTACTTGAAGCGCCAAGTAACACAACAGGTGATTTGTTCCCTTTTGAGCATTTCTGCAGACACTTTAACTAAAAACTCTAATCCTAGTACTTTTGTTATCATTTGAATCTTTATAACAACACTAAAAATATCTGTAATGTTGAAAAGACCGTAATACCATAAAAAGCCGTTTCATACCTATACATGGTAACTGCCCTCTCTGGCTTGGCGAACACAGATTTAAATGTTTCGGTGTGGTTTTGTCAAAGGTTTAATAGACAGGCATATAGTTGTCATTTAAGAATTAAGTTGTGAGGGTGTTTGAATTGAAATCTTAACAATTAATCGCGCAGCTCTATAATAAAATCAATAGAAATGGCCTCGCAGCCATATTTCCCTGTAGCCCAAGACTGGTTGCCCACTGAAGCTAAGCAGGGTTGAGTCTGGTCAGTACCTGGATGGGAGACCTCCAGGGAAATCTAGGTTGCTTCTGGAAGAGCTGTTATTGCTCACCCTGCAGTCTGTGTGGGTCCTAATGTCCCAGTATAGTGATGGGAACACTACTCTGTAACAGACCAATTAACACCGCACAAACAAACGCCAAACAAAAACATTTGTTTTCAACCGACTGTTCAATCAGCATTTGTCTGTCTGTTGTTGCAGTGTAAACATGGCAGTTATTTTTCATAAAATTCTAAATCCAGCCAACTTGTTTGTGCAGCGTGAACTGCCGTTAAAAAGCACTGTCCTTTGGATGAGATGTTAAACTGAGGTTCTGTCTCACTGTGGATATTTAGCCCTTATTAATCATGACCTCCTAATTAAGCTCCTAAATTGTCTCTGTCACGGTCTCTTCTCTCCATCTATAGCTGGTGTATGGAGAGCGCACGGACGCCATTGTTGCTGCACACTGGTGGTGGATGAGACCCCTCTTGGGGCTAAAAAAAATAATCGTAATTTTATCACGACTAATGATTTCTGTTTCTCTCAATAAATTAAAAATCACTGCAATATCTGCCACACTGATTATTTGTCCAGAAAACATTTTTTATTTATACTTCATTATTTTGCATTGGTAACAAGCCTCAACTATCTATCCATGGGATTGCCAGATGTCAAGAGAACAAACCTCTCAAACTTTATTTACTCTCTTTGAACTATATAAAAAGCGCTGATGATCTGAAAATACAGACAAACGTGATGGAGTTTAGTGATGTTCTTTGTGAAATTCTGCTCGAATGAAAGTGTCATACAGCAAGTCTGCAATCCTTCATGAGGCCGTGTGTGTGATTTGCTGCAACTAAATCTGCAAGCAAACATTTGCTGTGATGAAATAAGAAATCCAAATATAATAATCATGATTAAAATGTGGAAAATATTTGTGATTACTTAGGTCTACAGCCAAAACGCTTCTGACTTTACTAATTTTAGGTCAATGTCTGAGAACAAAGATAATGTTTAAAATGAGTGATCGGCTTTAATTTTCAAGATATGCTATTGGGTCAGTAAAGAGGATCCTTGACTTGGCAATGGCGGAGGACAAGTGAGTAACAAAAAAGGCAAGTGATCTCAATTTAAAGGTAAGGTAATTTTTTTTATAAACACTATTAATGGGTTGAAACTCTTTTCACATCCTGATAGCAATCTAGCGGTCTAAACATTAAAAGATGAACATGTTTTTTGTCGAAGACCCAGGACCAAAAAAAAAATGTCCGTCCAATCATTGCATCACTGCTGGTCAAAACATGTATTTCCATATCTCCGCACACCCTGACCGTGCAAACATCACACGTCATCGGTGCGTTCTGTAAGGCTTCGCAGAATTGTAGACTGACACTGAGGACCACAAACAAACAGTCACCACCTTTTACAGTTCCTCCTGAACCAAAACAACGTCCTTACACTGTGTCCACGCCATGTCATAACCGTAATTACCAGTAGGGATGCAAAATTAAATTCCTGGAGGGCCACAGTCCTGCATATTTCAGTTCCAACTGCGCTCCAACACACATATCTGTAGTTTTCAAATAAGCCTGAAGGTCTTGATGAGCTGGATCAGGTGTTTAATTAGGGTTGAAGCTAAATTCTGCAGGGCTATGGCCCTCCAGGAACAGTTTTGCACCCCTGTCATACAGTGCTATGCTCTTATTTGTCAGTGTTTGATTTTGCCTGGGGACACATTTCTGTTTAGTCAAAGTGAGTGAAGTACTTGTATGAACAATGCAGATAACTTCAAATAGAAATGTTTAAAAGAGATGCTCTATTTAGTGAATACAAGAAACAAGCCAAGAAGCGCCGACTAGACAGCAAATAGGACTAAACTATGTACATTAGATTTTTAAAGTGACAGATACTGTCGACACATTACACATGGAATGCAATATCCATATAAACCGTAATAAAATATAATATAAACCGAAAAACCGTAGCCAATCAATTGTTCTAATGGTCATTTGAGTTCAGCACATCAAAATATACAATAAACGGCACATAAAAATTGTAGACCAGTTTTATCAGTTTAAGTGTATTGGTGTATAGTAGTACATAACAAAAAGTGCTATATAAATGCTTCATTCAAGAATTTAAGCGGTGTGCTGAATTCTGGTGTACCTGTGGAGACACGTAAGGCAGCGTCACACTATGCCTCTTGGTGTTTGGATCCTCGTGGTACTGGATTTGTTGACTGCCCTCCACACGGATGAGATGACTACGGTGAGAAACACCTGAGAAAAGCAGAGGGCAATAATTAGAAAAATATAATACTAACTGGCATTGCTGACTTTCTAATATCAACTTGTATTCTACAGTGTAATTATAATTATAAGTATAATATGTATTATAATTAAATTCATAACAAGCCTTTCTCATTTAAATTTCAAAATTCATTTTTGGGCAAAGTAACAAGCACTAATGGGGTGACAAGTGTGCAGGGTAGATTCTTAAACTTTTACATTTGGTCCTCTCTTATCTTCAGCATTCAGTTAAATCCCGGTCCAATGAAGCAAACATCAGCTCTTTTATCATCTTTCGCAGCATTTTAGTATACCTCATTTGCAACACAGAACATACATGCCCATGCAACATTCTTTAAGACAAGACCTGGTCTAGCATCATTTTGTAATTCAAAATATTCCTTCCTTAAACAGGCTTTTTTAGCCATCTGAGAAGCTTGATAAAACTACAAACATAATGTTTAAGCGTCATGGTTTTCCTTTCCAAATAGTCTGACACATACTTTTAAACATTAATAATGCTGCTCTCTTACCAACCAAGCTTCCATTGTAACTTGGCAAGTGTAAAAAGCACTTTAAAAGTCTCACAAATTCAGTCGTACTTAAAAACAAACAAACCTTCGTTGTTCTCAGTGACACTCTGGTGGTGTGGACAGCGGATTACCACTTCAGAAACATGCTCCGATTTCTTATAAATTGCTGTGGCTCGCAGCATGGCACCCTGAGGTGGTTCTCTTCCCACCAGCACATCCACAGGACACGTTTTCGCAAGCTGACAGTACAGCTTGTTCAGTAGCTGAGAATACTGTGGGGACAGACAGACAAGAGTTATCTGCTGGGAATGACATGGTAAATTTGAAATTTGAGCAGAAGAAAAAAACCTCTCTTTGCTTTTCCTCCACTGAATACAGAAGGGGAAGAGTTTTCCTTAGCTCCTTATTTTACCTTAAAGTTGTGGTTCATTATGATTTCACTTTAACTTGATTTAGTGTGTAACGTTGCTGTTAAGAGCACCAACAACATCTTCAAAGTTACGACGATCAAAGCAAAGGGATATATACATTTTTTTTTTTAAAGGACTGTTTAAGTACTAAAACTAACAGCTGGTAGGGACTACGAACTTCTTCCCGGGTTGGTGACATCACTAACCCTAAAATTTACATAAACCCTGCCCCCAAGAACATGCAACAAAGGGGTGAGGCCATGTTATTGCAATAAATAACACAAATGTGATACCATGTCAAAAGCAAGATGCCAACATAAGTTATAACCGTAATTAAAAAAAAACCTGTTCTGTCTTGCAGCATATATTCTCAGACTCTGTAGGCATCTTGCAACAGTTCCCACAGGAGCGATTTAGATTATCATGACAGAATATGCTAATCATTCACTTTAAAATATCCCATATCAGCTCCATAAATTAAGCAACTAACCATTCAGAAAGGTCCTGGTGCATTCTATATGTCCATTCTTGAGTCTCTGCATCATTGTCCGACTCCAGTTTAAACAAGTTTGACATTTTTCAGTGAGTCTTTGTGAGGTAATGGCACTGCTAACACGAGCTCTAGAAACCCTGACCTCTGCTTAGGAGCAGCAGCTCATTCGCATTTAAAGGAACACACACAAAAAGGGAGCTTTTTTTCCTCACCTTCAAAAAGTGACCAATTTAACATGCTATAAAAAGTTATGGGGTATTTTGAGCTAAAACTTCACATACACACTCTGAGGACATCAGAGACTTATTTTTATAACTTTTACAACTTGTACCGAATGTACACAAAGGTGTAACTTTTTCCGTTTATAACATCTGCACTGTGATTGCAACAATTAGGACGAACTAATCCAACCAATCGCAGACACACTTCAAGATCACATGGCGATATCAAACAGCTTTGAAAATATTGCATCAAATGAGACTGCTTAAGATAGGCTCAGATCACTTAACGCGCACTGTTGACAGCAATGATAAAAACTGACGTTGCGATATTGTTTTTCAACTATATATTTAATACTATAAATTATTACTACTATACTTTTATTCAACTATAAATTTCTAGAATGAGAGGCTTTTGTAGGGGAATGAATCTGCATAGAAAAACAAATTACAAGCATAGATGAATACAACAGAAAAAAGAACAAAATAAAGATTTATTTTTGTTTTACTTAAAGCAACAAAAGTGATTCTCTTTGATTTTGTTGTCCAATTAACATGAGTGACACAGACAGCAGCAGGTCTATTAGGTTGCCATCATTTTAAGACCAAATGCACATATCCAATATAATGATGCATATCCGTTTTCCTTGAATCGTGTACATAAGCGACTGTTTAAGGATATTCACAAAAACGGGCATTGTGACAATTTATGTGTACGTGTTTGTTCAAGAACAAATAGATGCAGAAGAAAACAGAATTCAGTGCTCGTGTGCTGTCTGCGTGGTCCTGTGTGCACACAAAACAGTGCGCAAGTTCAGAAGTGACTTCTCTTTTGCGTTTTCTTGCACTCTAATAATTTAAAAATCGCCTGAATGTTTAAACTGACAGGACCTAAAACACGTGCAAATGATAAACTTTCACTCTATGATGGTTAAACTTTGAAATTAATCAGGGTCACGGGTTTCAAACCGTGGCACCTGGTGTGTTCGAATCAGTTACAATCCCTATACTTGACATCGTGGACGCACACATCACGATATCAGTGCTAAAACAATATATATCGTGCAGCCCTATTGGTTAATATCCAGGGGTTTTATCACAAACCTTGGAAATCTGTCAGCAACAATAAAACCCAGCAAAAGTAGTGTAGTGTATGAGCTTGCCTCAGTTAGCAGCAGAGAAGTATCAGGACAAATTATGTGCAGATTCAGTATCTTCAAACTACATTTAAGGACACATTTTTCTCTCGTGCAACTACAAGAAAAGGGGCGCAAGAAGTTTATACAACATTTAAGGAGGTTTTTAATCCCAATAATGAGAATAAAGGATCCAGTGGAATACCTACAGCTCTGGTGTATCAAATCTGATCATTCTTGTGCATTTTATTTCCTAGTCCTAAAATTCCTAAAAACTGCAGGAAAAACATTAAACATTGTACAAGCAATAGAACTGACATAAAAACACACCTCAATACTGTAGAAGTTCTAGAAAATAAATGAAATTTCCAATGACACTTAACGGTCAACAAAATACTTCCACATCATGTAAATTTGGGAGGAAAGAGAAAGTAAATTCATGTTTTAAAAAAATATTCAAAATCTTTTGCTCATCACTCACTGTGGATGTGGCCGACTTTGTAGTGCTGGACTGATTAAAGCGTAACTGGAAATCATATTCCCCAGGATAGTCAGAGATGGAGGGCACTACAGTTGCAGGAGGTGGAAGGTTGTCCAAAACTGGCGGCACATCAGGTGCAGGAACAGCAGTGTTAGTGGTCCCCGGGAGGTCCAGGTCAAAGCCATCTGGGAAAGGTCCATCAGGCAGTGCCTGTGGTAGTGAAGAGAGTTTGAATTTAGGTGTGGATGCTTTTTGAGGTTTCATTTGGTTCTTGAATATAGAATTAGAAGCAATCAAATAAATACAGCAGTTAAATTTCAGTCAAAACAGCTGTTAGACCTTTGATAGCAGAAATCTGATAAGTCATATTTAAAAAAGAAAGCACCATCTTACAGCAGTAAGCCAAGCATCACTGTTTGTACGAGGCAGCTCCTTGATCAGCTCACCGACTCCTCTATGGAAGTAAAGAAATAATGTAAAACAACTGCAATAAGGATGCATTTGTAAGTTAATAATCTATGAAAAAAAAAAAAGTTGAAAGGACATGCATTAAATGGATTAAACGGAAACGTAACATGGATGACTGAACGCACATGCATGATGCATTTGTCACTAATGCAATATGGTGTAGATTTTGTGCTGCTGTACATCTCATTTTATTGTTAAACTTCAACAAAGATTCATTTTTCTAGTGAAACAGACTTACAACTCCATCCAAATCTCCTCAAACTTGCCCTGGCTCATGGGCAGCTCAAGGATGTCCCCATCACTGGCCATGGCTCCACCTGTTTATCCCAATCACATATTAGGAAAAAGTGTTCATGAATACTGTAAACAACACATTGGACTGTGAAACTGGAACCATATATACTGGAAACTGTCTCTCTGAATCAGAAAGTGATCGCAAATCTCAAAATAAAAACTTTTTTTTTTAAACAACCTAAAACATGTCATCAAAACAATGACAAAACATTGTGATGGTGTCAGTACTGATGGGTTTAAAAAAAAAAAGAAAAACTAGTACCAAAACAAAGAAAGTTGGCACTTGACTTCACCGTGTGATGGAAGAAGAAAAAAAACTGATTAAGTGTGTGAAGCGTGTTGACGTCCACGAAAGTGAAAGAAAAATAAATCACCTCCGTGCTTAAACACAAAAGTATCATGCCTTCACGTCGGGCCCACATCTAAACACTGAAATATCGAATAATAACGTCACAAACACTGTTCGGATAACCCGTAAAAGAAAGTCGTGTGTTAATATCAGAAATATTCCGTCACTAGTTATGCTAGAGAAAAACTCGCTGTTTGTTGGCACACGAAGAAAATGCTCAAACATGCGTGTTAATCGATCTGGACCAATACCTCAAAGTGAAGTTCCTTTTCCAAATCTCTACACACTTACTCCAACGTCAGTGATATGAAAGCACACGTGCGGTTTCAGATAATTGCTATCTTACAGTTTGCAGTCTCTTCCTTTATTCATCACAGTGTAAGAGTAGCGCGGTCACGTGGGAGCGGTCATGTGACCAACCAGAGGCGCGCATCTTCAGATGGCATTATTTGAATTCACAACCAAGAAAATATGAAAGCTTTAAAATATTACAAAAGAAAAATAGCGAATTTTGTTTCTCAGAATTTCCAGATATAAACTCAGAATCAGTTAGAAGTCAGAATTGCTAAATATAAATGTGGATTAGGGGGTTATAAAGTCAGACTTACAGCATATAAACGTGCAGTTGTGTTATAGTCAGAATTGCCTTTTTAATTTTTTTCATTCTGTGGCAGAAACAAGCTTCCACATTCCAAAACAGCCACCGTGGACCATCAGGTGTTTTAATATGAAGATCCATATATATCAAGAGCAGTGATGCAAATGGCACTGTAACCATTAAAGAGTTTTAGTATGTTAGTTTAATGATAAACCAGGTGACGGCTTGCCACTATTAGAAATGGAGCCAAGAAAAGAGATGATTAATTGGGGAGAAGGCCCGATTCCAGAATCAAATCACTGAGGGTCACAGGCAGGCACTTCTGCTCGAGCCTGACTTATTTACGGGCCAAGGGCCTGCTTTACCTTCTTGTTCAGCTAGTCAAAAAGTGCTTTTTACAGTGGTAGTGCCGATAAACGTTTAAATTAACATTGTGATACGCTTATATTAGCGTTTTATATCTATGGCTTTTATTATATGTAAGCCAAGTGTTGATTTGAGAGTCTAAATCGATCAAACGTGGTCAATTCAGGTCAAGGTCAGCCGCTTCACTTTAAGAAACAGAAAATTTAATTTTGCAAAGAAGTGCTTCAAATATTTTTATAAATTAACTTAAATAAGAACCGAAAAGGATTACAACTACTTTGCAATTAAAAACAAAACTGAAATGGCTGTAACAAGGGCTGCGTATATGGGGAGGATAAAAAAAAAAAAAAAAAAGAAAAAAACGGGCTCCAGTCGGGCTCAGGCCGAAAATTCTAACAAGCTGTCGGGCCAGGGCCGGGCTAGGGCCTAAATTTGAGGCCCGTGCAGGGCTTTACTGAGGGTGCTGAACTTAGTGCTCTAGTCAAGTGCAGATGTAATGTGTTAGCAATGGCTCCACCATAACAAGAATAGCACTGTACAGTCAGTGAGACATTTAAGATTATTTACAAGTCATTTAGTGCTGGGCAGTTTGACCACAAATATATATTACGTTTTTTTTTTTGTTTTTTTTTCACTGGACTTCTATTTCCCAAGTAGTGCTCGCTGTAGACCATAATAACCTCCAGCTCCACCTCTCTGGAGCTGAAGGGTGGAGCTTAACCAGTTTAATGGGTGGAGAGATAGGGTTATGGTAGGGTTAGGGTGTAGTTGGGGGGATGCAGCTCCACCCATCATGCCCATTAAAGGTCAAGAGAGGAGGTGGAGTGAGTATCCTCTCCTTTATTTTGGCATATTTTACTGCCAGGAGTACAGTGAATATATATTATACAAACATTGTTAGGGCAAATAAAATTTTATTTAAAAAAAATCTTTTAATCAAATCAGTTCATAAAGTTTACAATTTAGTTTAAAATGTAATGAAATTTATTTAATTATTACTGCGCAATTTTTGTAATTTCATTAACCTGTGGTAGTGAAGAGAGTTTGAATTTAGGTGTGGATCATTTTTGAGGCTTCATTCTGTTCTTGAATTTAGAATTAGAAGCAATAAAATAAATGCAGCAGTTAAGTTTCAGTCAAAACAGCTGCTGGACCTTTGATAGCAGAAATCTGATAGTACTGTTTATTAAAACATTAACATAAACATTATTATTATTATTATAATTATTATTATTGTTATCTCTATTAATCGAAGTACACTCTATAGTACAAGAGTGTGGGTTACCATACATGACCTTCACATGTCACTTTCATTTTCACATTTGAAGAACTGAACCAGACGTGTTTGGTAATGCGTGTTTTCTGCAGGCACCTCAACGTCGTCTTGAAGCGAGGGCCTTCATTATGCAGCAGGGCCCGTCTCCTCTCATGCCAGTGTCTGCTGTCCAGACAAGATGGGAATCCTGAATGAAAGCAGTGCAAAATCTGTCAGAAAACATTGATCTCTTGCTGTGCTTCATCCCAACACTTGAGGGGATGATACATGGGGAAACTTTTTTAGCAATGTTGGGCAGTTTCCTGTTGAGAATGGGCAACAAATTTACATCTGGATACTTTACATCAAAATTTGTTGCCCATTCTCAGAGGGAAACTGCCCAAGCAACATCGATCAAAAAGTTTCCCCGTGTATTTTCACCTTCAGTGTTCTGTTAGAGGAGAACAGAGAGCTCCTGACAGCACAAGCCAACTTCATCTGAGCGCAGTAATTCCACACTCACCAAACGGCACCTTTCAAATTTCTGTAAGTATCTTGCCAACAGCATGAGTCAGCACATAAATAAATTTCATAACTAAAAAGGAGCTTATGATATCACATTGGAAGGCAATTTTCTTTGTAAATCTACTTAAAATATATACTGTAAAACAAATACATACAATGTGCAAACTTTTAGGTGAGATAATTATAATAAAAAATATCTAAAAAATGATTTTTTATTTTGAATGTTTTATCACATTTCATACATTTTGTGAGTTAGGTGAGCCATGAAAATGATCATTTACACTCTCAAAGGGTAAACTTTGGAGCTCTTCCATAATCTAACTTTAGTGCATGTCACATTCCCACACTTGATCCAAGATTACCTGCTGACCCAAATTACTTTCGTCCTCCAGACATTCATTTAAAACAATGCTGCTGATGGCACTGACCACCACATCATGAAATATTAGCTTAATCCTTTCAGTGTTCCTGCTGGGCATTAAAAACTTTTAAAAGTCTGAAATTAGAGATCTGAGATTAAAACGTCTTAATATTTGTATTTTTTCTACTAAGCATTAACTTTTATGGCGAGGACTTAAATCTGATCGAAAAACATTTACACATAAAACGATACATTAAGTCTAGCACCAATGCTGCGTTCCAGACGTGGTCGGACGTGGGAATATCCCAAAATAAATGTCCCACTTCAGACCTCAGTGAGTTCCAGACAATCAGACGTCACTATCAGATGTTGACCACATGATGTCTCCACAGCACAACTATAGCATATCGTGTTTTTAAATTAGGTAGATATATGGGAATGAAGGTGAATTACGAACTATTTAGATTTTTAGAATATTTTTCTATAAAATTTGCTGAATTGCGTGTGGGCTGCTTTATAGAGGCATTCATCCGCACTCTGATGTGTAAAACCCCAGCACAGATGAGAAGCAGGAACGAGTGAAGGAGAGGAGACGAGCTGAATGAAAATGCACGTTCACGGCGGTTCCACACTGCAAACGAGAGCGGCGCGTGTTCACACTGGAAGCGTTTGTACTGCGTCACAGCAGCGGCTCTAAGCTATAAAGTGAGCATTTCTTTACAAAGACAGCTATACATTTGTTTTGTAAGTTGTCATTTATAGACGTGATAGCCTTGAAAGTTTGTCAACATAGGAAAGTGTACAACATTCTCATGTAAAACGTAAACGTGTCAGTTTGCTGCTCATGAATGAGGTTTGTGTTTACATCATAGACTCGGCGAAAAAAAGACCACAAACTCGGGTTTGATTTGGCTAGTGCTTGATACAGGCTACCTGTCTGTGTAATTACTAAAATAATGTTTATATATCATATTTTCTGGCTAGTTTACTTTTGTTTTTTGTAATACACCATACTTTAACCCAAACTGAATAATTAAAAACAAGTATTTTTGATTCTTAATTTTCTTTTCTGACATACTCCAATTCTTGTTAAAACATACATGCTTATTCTGTGCATTTTGAGCACCTTTTGTGTGAACGCTTATTTATTTTGTCCGTAAAAAGTGTACTTTCATTTTAATTGCGCGTTAGCAGCGCAGCAAAAATAGACCCAGCGCCGAAACGATCGCGACACTGATCCTACTACGCGTGCGGTGTGAACGCTGTAATCTGTTAACATGGGTGCCGAAAAAAATATGCACTGCTTACTCTCTGCTGATCGGTGCAGTGTGAAACCGGTTTCGCTCTCTGACAGAAGAGAGGGTAAGGAACAGCAGAAAAGCAGCCGTTACCTCTGTAACCCCATATAGGCTGCACTACTTTCTGTTTCTGAACGGTAGGCTATTCAAATGTTTCAAACAGCCATTTGAATTGTCATTTGATCAGTCACATTACATGAATGGACTTTTACTAAGCACTGACATATTGTCATATGATTACTATTTTTACATTTTTATTATGGAATACTGAATTGACTACTGTTTCCATATGATACAAATAGCCTATTACAATGTATTTTGAGAATGGGTAAATTTGTAATTTATGTGTGTAATTTGAATTTTTTCAAGTCTTAAAAAGTTTTAAATAAAAGAAATGCAGCAACCCTGCCTTTGATATACTGCACAAATCCAGAGAAACTAATACTCATTTAATTAGATGCATTGAATAATGAGTACCATTGTGCATGGAGAACATATGGAAACATCAAATCAAAAACATTATGTGGTCTACTTTTTGCACTGTATCTGCATTGGCTATGGAAGCCCGTTTCCGCCACTGAAAAAAAAAAACATTATTACGACTTTTTATCTTAGAATTCTGACTTTATAACTCAGAATTCTGAGATAAAAAGTCGCAATAATCTTCGTATTTTTTTTTTTTTTTTAGTGGCGGAAACTGGTTTCCATAATTAGCAGACCCTGTGTCTGTCTTTAAGGGATCTGGTTTCTGTGGGTTTAGTGAGAAAGGCACACATGACTCTGGCTGGGGCCCTTCAGCTGACAGGTATCAGATTCAACCGCTCTTTCTTCGGCAGGAATATCAGAGGATCAAGGAGAGAGGGTGTTTGATGGGAACAAGATGAATGAGAGAGAGAAAGCGCAGGCGTGACTCATGTTATGGTGTGTGGTGGGTGGTTATAAGAGATCTTAAATTGAGTGGACGACATCAGACATTTTTCCATTGCGTCGCTCACTGATTCGGTGTCAGACTCCAACCCCCAGCCTCGCAAATCTCTGCTTAAATAAAAAAGTCTGCACACCTCAAGATATAAGTGGTATAGTCCACAACTGAGGAGCACCTGTTGCCTGGGGAGGATTCTTTTCGTGTGACATGGGAAGTTTGTGGGGAGGGGCTTATAGGCAGAGTTTGTGACCCCTTAGGCATGTGTTCCAAAATAGTAAGCGGTTTATGAACTAAGAAAAGCTGAACAATAGAGACTAGGTTAGCCGAGTTAACCATTCTTGGCCAGTACTGTTGGTTTTTAAACCGTCAAGGTGGGCGTCTCGAGATAATGATGTGGTGGAAGCTGAACTGAAGAATCTTTGAAATCCTCAAAGCATATGCTCAGATAATATTTTAATTTCACATAAGCGAGGACACGAATGATTAAACTATAGCATTTAGTCTCAGTTCTGTACAAAATGGTCCTCTCCCTCTCTCTAAACTTCATATGGAACATGCTACTGTACCCCTTGCTCTTTTATGCAATGACACATAAGGTCAAGATAATTTGTATGGTGACAAACCTTGTTGGACTGAAGCTAATGGAAACAGTCTAGTCAGTGTAGCTACTCTTCACATAGATCTAAACCCCTCCCCTCCTGTCCAAACCTCTAAAAACATGCGGGTGGAGAGTGTGTGAGCATGTGTCCCCGTGTCCTCTTCAAACTTCAGAGGAAATTATAGACACTCGAGCCTTGATCCATATTCTGGACTCTTTTGTTTGTTTAGTTCTTGTCTGTGTGTGTGTGCGTGTTTAAAAGGACAAGTTAAATTCACATATCAGTGCTTTGGAATAATACTCCTTGGAGAGGACTGTGAGACAGGACCAAAACTTTGAGTCTCGCACACTCAGAGTCATGCCGGCTGGGTTTCAGCAATTAGGAGGGGAGGTAATGACAATATCGATTATGCATCTAAGATAATGTGAACTGCCATACAGTGTGATGTTGATAACTGCTTGATTTGGATCTTTATAATATTTTTTATATTGCTTGTATGTTACACAATTGTATGTTTATATTTAAAGTAAAGGTTATGCTGTTTTTATTTGCTTTAAATAGCTAAAATAACAAATTATGAGAATTTTATATTACATATTACACTAATATTACCCTCAAACTCAGACGTGCAGCCTATGATGGTTTCGGTAAGATTGTATTGCGGTCCAGTGAGAGTGTGAGATTGCAATAAAGTCAACATTGCAGTTTGATGAAGTGTGGTCACATGTTTCAAGGTCAAATGTTTGCTTTAAAATGACTCCGACTTACTCGGTAAAAGCATTTCAGTCACACAGTAACTAACTGAATACTGTATGTTATTGCTTGTTGGTGTCACGCTTTGTGGTGTGCTGACAGTAAACTCAGATGCCACTATTGCCAACCTCGACAATACTGTTTTTATGCCAGCATATCTAAGGAGATCATTTTAATGTTTTGTTAAAGAAGTATTCTTCTGAAACTGAAAAAAATGCTGCTGTCCAAGTGTTCAGACATACCGCCATACTTTGTTTTCGTGTGTCATTACAAAACACAACCTAGCCAAATCTAAACACAGCTTGGTCATGCCAGGAAAAAACCACAAGTTAGTGCAAAAATGTTAATATTATATCATAGTTTCACTTAAACATTTTCGTCATATTCCATAAATATGCAACAAATGGTTTTAATTGAATTTATATTGTATATATTGTTAATTTCTATAAGTATATTGGTTAGTTTTTTTTTTAAACGTATATAAATATAGCTGCAAGCAGCAATTCAGGGGCTGAGCACAAAAGATGAGTTATCAGAATGCAACAATGAGTGATTAAAGATTTTTTTTTTTTTTTTTAGATGATTTTAGTCAAAACGTTGTGTGGTGCGGTCACTGAGAGGTGACAGTGACATGAAGTTTGATGTCAATATGCTTAAAACTTGCAGAGTTACAGCCTCAGAACCAGCTTAGCATCATGCCATTAAATTCATTGATGCATTATTCGAAAACGGTTTGGTGAATCAAAAAGCATTTAATAACTTTTTACCAGAGTGGTCTCATGATGACCTGAGCCGATTTTTGAAAACAGTCTAGGAGTTTAAAAAAGTAGGTTTTAAAAGAAATTCAAAATAACGCACAGCAGTTTTGACTGATATGGCATAAAGTGCTTGGTATGACGCAAGGAATCTATTCAGACCAGTTTCATTAAAATAGGAAATTATAAATTTGAACTTAATTGTATTTTTAAATAATTAATTATATTTCATTATAAATTTTAACTGTCTCAACTTTTTGTGCACCTTCAGGGCATGGTTCCGATGACACATACTGAGGTTCGTAACAATAATGTCAAAATACAGTATTTTATGTAAAAATTCAAAAAGGGGAATGCCCAACATGGCCGATATGTAAAAAATTGGGTACCATTTGACTCAGTATGTCATACCGATATCTAATGAGACCTAATGCGAATTTAAAGCTTTGTGGTTTTGGGGTAAACTGTTCAGAATTTATGAGCAAAATTAGTAAATGATGAAAAATATCATTTCTCCAGACCAGTAGGTGGCTGTGTACTGAAACGCTGCAAGTTGTCTCAGGTCACGCTTGTGATGTACCAAAATTTGTCTCAGCATGCCAAAGCATTGCATTTTGATGTGCTCTTTGTTAAATTTGTTTGCGTGTTATTCTAGAATGATTAGGTCTTTCAAAAAGCTTTTGATAATCTTTTGCCAGCACGTTCTGCAGATGATCTGAGCCAACTTTGCAGAAAATCAGACAAATTGTCTGGGACAAAAAAGCAAGGCAGAAAAAAAACCTTTGATGCTTGGCCCCTGATTATGCATATTCATGCCAGTACGTGTTACGCAAAGAATCCAGCATTGTTTAGAGAGATGTGTTGTACACTTCTATGGGTAGTGTCAGCAGATAAACAGAGAGGAGTCGGCTCTGTTCCCGTGCTGCTGTCAGTCAGTGAAAAGACAGGTGTGTGGCCCTTGCTGCTAATGCCAGATGAACCACAAAGACATGGGAACAGACTGAACCATTTTACCTCAAACATGTGACAGGCAGAACATCAAATCAGTGTAGGGCTTAATTTTAAAGCACCAATCCTTAATTAAATATGAAGGTACTAGTGTAATCAGATATCTTGCTTTCAACCTCTCTAATGTTGAAGATATTTCTGTGACGACATTCTGTGACATAACGGTTTTTATTATGTACAGGTTGAGGCAATCATACCATGTCCTTAGCCATCCAATCAATAAGAGTCGCCATTGATGTATCTCTCACATAGATATCTGTTTTAAATCTATCTTATTTTTAAATATTTATATTTCAACCTAATATATAAATGTAGAATCAGAATATTTAACAATAGACCATATTTAAATTTACAAAGTGAAGATGACAGTATTGTTGTAATAACTTCCTTTGACATTTGTAACTTATATTTTATAATATTTGATTATACTTTAAACACCAATGTGCTGAAATTGCATGAAAATATTATTGCTTCAACAGACTTATGATACTGTGATTATAAACATTGTATGTTTGGTGTCTTGCAGAGAATAACTGGAACCCTTGCACTGTCGGTGTTCACCGCTGTACTGGGTTCCTTACAGTTTGGCTATAACATTGGAGTCATCAACGCTCCACAGCGGGTAATATTGCATTCATATGATTCATATTTTTTGATATAATATCACTATATTGTTATAACTTCAATTTGAAACAGCTGCATGTATTGTTGCCCAAAGAATATAAAGTTTCATTACATTTAACTCTAAAATGCATCAAGTGTGAAAACATTTGTTCTCCTCTTATGATGTACAGTAAAATCCAGAGCATCTAATTCTAGAGTGTGTTTTGACAGAACATGTGAGAGGAAAAATTTAGATGTGACATTTACACAAATGGACCAGAATAACATGCAGCTAATGCTTGTGTTATTGTTTGGAAATCTCTTTGTTCTAGTGCCAGGACTTTATCACTTGAGTTAGAAATTGAATTTTAATCTCTACCATGGATCTTTATATCACTTTTTAAATTTATTCAGGGCATTTTTTCCCAAAGCTGTTTCAAAGGGCCATAATAATTTTCATTCGCACATTACATTAGATCTACACTATCGTTCAAAAGTTTGGGGTAAGATTAACTTGGTCAAAAGTGAGAGTAAAGACATTTATGACATTAACTATTTTCAACTTTAATCAAGAAATGTTTTTTGAGCACCAAATCTGCATATTAGAATGATTTCTGAAGGATCATGTGACACAGAGTAATGATGCTGAAAATTCGTCTTTACTACCACAGGGAGGAAAAAGTACATGTTTTAATATAATAAATTAGTTATTTTATTTTATTAAAATAGTAACCAGAGGTGCTGCAACCCAATTGCGTTTGCAATGATTCTTCTTCTTCTTCTTCTTCTTCTTTGTCCTCCATATTTTTCTTGCCTAAAAGCGTATTGGTGTCAGAGAGCATAAACTGTAGAGACACCAAACTCGACAGGATGGTCCCAATCGTGTGCCGCTACTCAGACACACACCAATCTTACACAACTGACAACTAACTTTAACTTTGGATCATAAGATATCTGATATTCACAAAAACCTACTTTTTCTTACTCCTCCTAGGCCGTTTGTTCTCCAAAATAGGCACACAGCAGCTAGGGACGGTCCTGGCAAAACTTTATTAAAATAATTTTGATTCGCCTAAACATTGCAAAGAGATAAGTTCATTAATTGGTCAGGCAACGCCTATTTTTAAGCGTTGACCTATAGCTGGAATAGCTTCTGAGTGCAATGTCCAAACTTAACAATACTTGGCACATATACAACAGGACATTCTTAGGATGCACACCAAGTTCTGTAAAATTCCACCAAGGGGGGCGCTACAACTAAAAAACCTTACAACTCAACCATATGATCCAGTTGAAAATGGGTATTCTTAGGTGGTTCTTTGGCTAACCCATCCTTACATTAGAGAGTGCAAGACTAGTCAGATAAGGACCATGACTGCCAGCAGCTAATCAAAATTCAGCAGCTAATAACATTAAATTTGAATGGTCTACCATTACAAAAATAGATATATGTAAATCTTCTGAAAATGAAGATGTGTACAGATTTTTATGAAATCAGCCACAAAGTGTCATACATAACATCACTATGATGGTAACTGAATAAACTCAGGGTTACAGGATCAGTTTTGAGTTGACAAATTCAAAACAATCAAAACATGGTCTTTTATTGTACCATGATGTTGATCATCAGCTTTCTGACAGCTCAGGCTTTGATCCTGAATTCATCAATACTGATAACCATCAGTAGCGAACAGCCAATCACATGCCTTGAAACATGCAAAACTATGATTAACTTTTTGCGAGAGTCAACACGATTTTTATGCCAAAGATTGAAGAGACTGAAGAATATGAAGTACATAAATGGATTTACACAGCAAGAAGAAAATATCTTGCTAAAGTTGTGAAGTTAGTTTATGTAGTTGATTATTTATTTATATATATATAATCCAGTCTTGGTGAGCATAAGACACTTTTTCAAAATCTTACTGACCCCAAACTTTTGAAGGACAGTGTTTGTAGAACCCAAATTTCCTTGTTTCTATTCTTTTTGCCCATAAATGACAAGAAGTCATCTATAAGTAATTGTACATCTCCTTGAACAACACGCAAATTGCAGGGGCCATGCCTCTAAATCGGCCCAGTGTCTTTCTCCAGAATACAAAACTAGGCATGTGCGTATCAATAATCACATTCAAATGTAATAGGAAAGATGTTTGTGTCATCAGGGTGAAAAGTGATGCACACACAAAACATACAATCAACTAATGGTTTAACATCGAAATTTAAATGTGATATGGGACTATTTTCACTATTGAAGAAGAGCAAAGCTTTTTTCCTGAGAGTACTAATGTCTCACCATGTCATCCTCCTCTTGTCTTCTCTCTTTTTTGCATCCCTCTGACCTCAGATCATTGAGCAGGACTATAACTCAACATGGACGGAAAGGTACTCAGAACCAATCCCTCTGCAAACACTGACATCTCTGTGGTCACTCTCTGTGGCCATCTTCTCCATTGGGGGCATGGTGTCCTCATTCTCTGTGGGAATCATCTCAGAGTTTTTTGGCAGGTATGACAATATCCACTTTTTTTATTTTTACATTCGAAACTGAATATAACAAATAATGTTTGCACTACAGATTAAAATCTACAAAAACACACTCATTACTTATGAGTCATACTTTGTCAAACATTCAAATGACATAACCTCAGAAATGACTTTCCTTGTTTTTCTGGCTGAAAAATCCTTGATAATATAAAATTTTGGAGAATGACACTCTCAATAGACATTATCTTTATTATTATTATTATTATTAGTAGTAGTATTAGTATTTTTACCAAGGCGAGTTTTGAGAATGATTTGAGAGTCAAAATATCTTGTTCACACAGCAACTTACAGCAGCATCTCATATACTGTCTGTATGAATGTGCAAAGGGATCTATCAACTGCAACAGTGACTAAAATAATATCAAATATGACAATGTAAATAAAACTGTAAATTTTTATCAAATTTGAAACGACAAAAGTTGAGGTGCAAGTTCATGAGTCGCGCAAGTTACCAAACCCACGTTCAGTAAAGAGTAACTCTCACACTGTATAAAAACTAGTTGTCCGGTCTGTTCCGTTCACACAGCAGGGCTTTCCCGAACATCTAGTTGTGTCCTGAAAAAATGTACGGGTGTGAGATTCGCTATAGAATGCTGTTGTCACCGCTGTAAACACCAAGATATATTAATATATATATTTTTTTTTTTTTAATTGTGCAGCTAGTCGGCCCCTCCCCCAGTGCATGCCCCTGGGCTTCAGCCTGTGCGTTAATGCACCCCTGTGTGTGGGCCAGTTAATCATCAGTGATTTATCAACTGATTAGAAAACCAACAAGCTGTCATGCATGCAGAAAAAAACCGGACTAAAAGAGAGGGAGTGTGAAAGAAAAGAATGACGGAGTAAAGAAACCAGAAAATGCAAATGCGAAACATATCATCAGGTGGAATAATTTAAGAAAGGACTGGGCCAAGTTTATTATTTAATTTTTTTTTTTTTAAATCCAAAGTGATTTAAAGTACTCTTACTAAAGGGCAACCTTGTTGAAGGGCACAGTCATGATATGGGTATTCAGATCTCAAGTTACAGGTTACAACAGCTGTGTAATGATGACCTGCCCTTTTTCACGGTCAGAGAAGGCCATGGTATTTTCCTGTGTCATTGATTTTAGTTGGGGTGCATAACATTAAGGTGACACAACTGTTCCAGCCTACACAATGTAATAGAGAATATAATGTCAGCAGAAGTGGTGTGAAAAAAAAAAGTGAATTAATATGTGGAGGAAAAATTGTGGGATTTCTGTTCTGTTTTAGAAAAAAACTTAGAAATGTCAAAAACCTAATTGTGTTACATAGGCCTACAGGTAATAATATTATTTGTTCTCTGTTTATTATGGTAGGAGGAAAGCAATGCTTATCAATAATGTCCTTGCATTTATTGGAGGAGGCCTGATGGGGATGTCCAAAATCAGCCGGTCATTTGAAATGATGATTTTAGGACGCTTTACCATTGGGACTTATTGTGGTAAGCTTTCACTGCTTTTCTTACACTTTGCTGACAAGGTATTTGTAATGTCTAGTTTTGGTTTTGTTCATGTTCATGTTTGTTTTGTTATGTGCTCCTATGTCATGTGACTCCCCTATTTCATGTCTTGTTTTGATTGGTTCTCAAGGTTAATCATTTTCCAAGGAGTTCATTGTTTGTAATTAGTCAGTCTATTTAAACCTTCATGTTTGCCATGTTCTTTGTCGATGATTGTGCAATGTGGATTGTTTCCTGTAACACTGTGGTGAGTTTCGTGGTGTTCCTGTTTTGTTGAAGTCATGCCATGTTCACGCCAAGCCATGAGAAGACTTTGTTTCATGTTCTATGTTTTGATGGACTGTTAATAAAAACTGCACTTGGGTTCTAACTAAAACTCGCCTCCAGTGGATTAATTTACAGTATTCTAAGGTAAATGATTACAGTAAATTCCCATTACAGTAAATGTTTAATCTTAAATTCTTGTAGCTGAAATTTTTCATTTAATTGAATTTAATTCAGTAAACATTAAATTATAATGAACTCACTCCATAATCTAAGATGGTGAGCACAGTGTATTATTAAACTCATTAGGGAGACTAGTGACACTGGATGGGTTAAGTCAAGGTCTTTATTTAAAACCATAACATGGAGACTGAACTGCAATCTTTGTCCATTGTGCAGTTAAACTTTTTTTTTTTAATACTGGAGCTACCTACACGCACAAGAGGCAACTGTTTACGTGTTTGTACGTGCATGTCTAGTGTGCATGAATGGTCATGTGACACCGTTTTAAAATGAAAACACACAAGTCAACGGGGCCTTAATGAAATCTGAGAGCAACTACCACGTTTGTAGTGGACTGATGCTGGGGTGCCAACTTATAAATTAAATAAAAGAAAATGTAAAGTCAGTTCTGCATAGAATTCTCATAGATCAGAGTTTTTTGAAAAGACACTTCAAAACATTTATAAAGAGATTGGAAAACTAATCCATATGAATTGAGTGGTTTATTTCCAAATTTTCTGAAGAGGCTTGATTGCTTTACAGGTGTTGGTCATAATTAGAATATCAAAGTTAGTTTTTCACTAATTCCATTCAAAAAGTGAAACTTGTATATTATATTCATTACACACTGACTGATATATTTCAAATGTTTTTCTTTTAATTTTGATGATTATAACTGACAAATACAGAAAATTCCAAATTCAGTACCTCAGAAAATTAGTATATTACTTAAGACCAATACTTCTGACACTGTCTGTTGTTCAAGAGTGGCTTGACACAAGGAATGCGACAGCTGAAACCCATGTCTTGTATACGTCTGTGTGTAGTGGTTCTTGAAGCACTGACTCCAGCTGCAGTCCACTTTGTGAATCTCCCCCACATTTTTGAATGGGTTTTGTTTCACAATCCTCTCCAGTGTGTGGTTATCCCTATTGCTTTTACACTTATTTTCCTTCCCATTGCCTCTCTATTAATGTGCTTGGACACAGAGCTCTGTGCACAGCCAGCCTCTTTTGCAATGACCTTTTGTGTCTTGCCCTCCTTGTGCAAGGTGTCAATAGTCATCTTTTGGACAACTGTCAAGTCATCAGTCTTCCTCATGATTGTGTAGCATACAGAACTAGACTGAGAGACCATTTAAAGACCTTTGCAGGTGTTTTGAGTTAATTAGCTGATTAGAGTGTGGCACCAGGTGTCTTCAATATTGAACCTTTTCACAATATTATAATTTTCTGATACTGAATTTGGGATTTTCCTTAGTTGTCAGTCATTATCATCAAAATTAAAAGTTTTAAGTTAAGTTTAAGTTTTAGTAAAATAAACATTTGAAATATATCAGTCTGTGTGTAATGACTTAATATAATATACAAGTTTCACTTTTTGAATAGAATTAGTGAAATAAATCAACTTTTTGATGATATTCTCATTATATGACCAGCACCTGTACATCAGAAGAATTTTGCTTCGGGTAACATGAGTTCCTGGCTTGTGTTCCTTTCAACTTCGCTTCCTGTCCTCTCGACAACTGAATAAAGGCAAAATGCCAAAAATAAATATTTGGAAAAAATAATTATTTTATTATTAATGAGGGCAAAATCTCCAGTGAAACCTATTTTATTTATAATCTTAGCATTTATAAATAAATAATATCAAATGGAAAAAAATCAAGAAGGGCTGCAATAGCAGGGGATTTAGGCAGATACTGTAGATTGTTACAGGGAAAGGTCTGTGCTGGCCTGGTTTTGTTGCTGTGTTGTGGATACATTGTGCAGCACTTCAAAAGAATGAGTTCATCTTACATTGCACTAGGATGGAAATGTAAGGCAGCAGTATCAGGGTGCAGCTGACACTAGACGAGCCCCATCACATGGTGTCAGTCAGGCACACGTACACACTGCTAAAATACATTTTCCAATAGTACATGCTATATTTATGATTTCTGAAGGAACATGTGATACTGAAGACTAGTAGTAAAGGCTGCTGAAAATTTAAGTGTTGACACAGGAATTAATTACAAAATCACTGTTTAAATTCAGAGGACTCTTGTTTTTCTTTTTCTACATAAGGGTTGGCATCGGGATTGGTGCCAATGTATGTGGGTGAGATTGCCCCTACCAGTCTAAGAGGAGCTCTGGGCACCCTGCACCAGCTGGCCATCGTCACAGGCATTCTTATTGCCCAGGTAGAGTAAACTTAAGTTTTTAAGTCCATTCGTACTGTTTTTTTTCCTCCTTTATATTATTTTTCAAATTTTTTTTTGAGCTCATAATTACTGATCTCCAGTCCTTTATTATTTCATTTTCAATATTATTTTTATTTTTCACACATTTCTCATTATCTGTCTCATGATCTTCTCTTCAGATCTTAGGACTAGAGTCTCTGTTGGGCAGTGAGCAGCTGTGGCCGGTGCTGATGGGTGTTACAGTACTCCCTACAGTCCTGCAGATGACGCTGTTGCCTTTCTGTCCGGAGAGCCCGCGCTTCCTCTATATCATCCGCTGCCAAGAGCACCATGCAAAGAGCGGTGAGGAGTCATTTCTAGTTTGGCGCATTTATGTCCCCATGAAACAATACTGCATTTTTTTTTTTTTAATTTTAATCAAAAACCATGCCACATGGTTTTTCATACATACATGTACCCAATTGACCCTTCGCAAAGACCCGCCCCCTTTAGTTACTATTGCTATGTCCGACAAGCCCTGCGCTCTCACGCCACACTTCATGTACACTAACAACGCGTCGACAGACAAGACTGAGCAGGTTACTTTGATATGAACTGGTTTCATATTTGAAAAATATTGTAATTTTTTAAAGAAATTTAAACAATAAAAAACGTATAGTGGCTTGTTAATGTTTCGTGATAGACAGTGTCGTGAATGCTGTCAAGTTCAAGTTCACCAACGTTAATCTACTAACTCCCCTGACTGCTTTGTCGGACAAAATGACGGATTTGGGGATATGATTGGTTACATCGCCTGTCAATCAAACATCCAGCGAAGGATCGATTAATAAATATAAATATGAATATCAAACACTTGCTGAGAAGGTGCACAGGAGCAGTGCAAAGCATTTGAGATGTCTGAACATTTGTTCAACCTTTATGTCTTATCATTACATATCATAAAATAAAAGGTTATATCTGCTTAGTGAGCCTAACAACAGTCGCTCAACATAAGCGCTATCATAAATCAATACTGTTGAATCATTAAAAGATTATTATAATTTATAATGTAACAATTCATAAATGTCTACAAAATTATAAATTTAATTAAATGTTTTAAAAAAAATAAAGTACATATGTAAACAGTTCAAAATCTATAAAGTGAATGTCAAATTATGTTCCACAGCAAATCAAAAATATTGTAATTGTTCTTTTAATTTAATTTAAGAATTCTTAAATGGTACACTACACACTAACCATTGAGCTTATTTCCTCTCTTCTTCAGCTTTGCGGCGCCTGACTGGCCGTATGGAGGTCAGTGAAGACTTGGCTGAGATGAAGGAGGAAAAGAGGAGGATGGAGATGGAGAGGAAAGTGTCCATTGCTGAGCTCTTTCGCTCTCCCATGTACCGGCAGCCCATTATCATCGCTATCATGCTGCAGCTCTCTCAGCAGCTGTCAGGAGTGAATGCTGTGAGTGCTGCAGTTGTGCTCAGATAAAGAAAGATGAACTGAGATTAATAACTTAAAGTTTAAAAAGTTGAATGCACAGGTTTTGCTTCATTAACTGAAATGATTTAATAAAGTTGGATTTAGTAAACGTAACTGACACTTCATAATATGGTGGCACAAAAAAATAAAGTGTTGAACTAAACGATTAATATAAATATAATCATTTATCACCATTATAGGGCTAGTTCACCCAAAATTGAAAATTCTGTCCTTCATTACTCACCCTCTGGCGTTCCAAACCCTTAAGACTTTCAATCATCTTCGGAACATAAATGAAGATCTTTTTAATGAAATCTGAGAGCTTTCACAACTACCACTTTCAAGACCCAGAAAGGTAGTAAAGACATCATTAAAGTAATCCATGTGATTCTGTGGTTCAACCTCAATTTTATTTACAAAATATTAATCTCCAATGCTCTCGTGAGTGCTTAGATTAATATTAGATTAATATTTTGTTAATAAAGTGGTAAATTGTTTTTGTTTTGTTTTTTTTCGCAAAAAAGCACTAGCAGCGCTTCATACAATTGAGGTTAAACCACTGGAGTCACATGGATTATTTTAATGATTTCTTTACTGTATTTCTAGGGCTTGAAAGTGGTAGTTATAGGCCGTCAATGGAGGGACAGAAAGCGCTCAGATTTCATCAAATAGTTATTCATTTGTCTTCCGAAGATGAACGAAGGACTTATGGGTTTGGAACGAAATGAGGGTGAGCAATTTATGACAGAATTTACATTTTTGGGAGAACAAACCCTTTAAGGTAAAAGAAGATTTTAATACATTTTTCGTTTATGGCAGTAAAGATGTTTTTTAGAAGAGTAAAGTGAAATAAACTGAACTTGTGTGTGACATGTTTTTTAACCCATTTTTTCATATTTTTCTCACAAATGCTCTTGCTTTCCACTGCTCAGATCTTCTATTATTCTACTGACATCTTTAAGAGAGCTGGGGTGGAGAGTCCGGTGTACGCCACCATAGGTGCTGGAGTTGTCAACTGTGCTTTCACTATAGTCTCGGTATGTAAAAAAAAATCTCTTGAGTCTTTAAAGAGGAAATAACAAGATGATAAGATATCCTTAGTTGGCCCCAATAGCTGTGGACCAAAAATAGGACAGATTTTGTAGGCCAGATATCGGTGTTTTTTTTAAGTGTGGGCAGAGCAGTCATGAGATCATAATAAAATTCAATAATAACATTTAAAAACGCAAACTCCTTTTTGGCTAAAATATAACATTCCAATAATTTGTTTTTTTAATCTTTTTAATAAATATATAATTATTTTTGTATAATTAAATGAACAACAACAACATCAAAACTAACAATATAAACTACATTATTAGTATTAACAAAGTCAAACTACAACTGCATGTTTATTATGTGATGCATATTTTACTTACATCGCTCACTGTCTTCTGCTCTCTTGTCCAATCTACAGCTCTTCCTGGTTGAGCGGATGGGTCGCCGGACACTCCACATGCTTGGACTTGCTGGAATGTGTGTCTGTGCCATCATCATGACAATTGCGCTCACATTACTGGTCAGCCCAAAATACTTTTCAAGAAAAGGATGGCAAAATATCTCTATTTGACTAATGTCTATTAAAAAAATAATTACTGAAAAAGTATTTGATAAAGTACTTGGCAAAGTCAGAGGGCATAAACTTATTGTAAAATGCTCAAACATACCTTTGCGGTTTCATTTTATTTTGATGGCCCTTTCTGGGGCTAACGTTCTGTTTACTGTAAGAAATGTTGCACCTACTAACTCTCATTAGAGTATATTAGTATACTGCTTAGAATAAATTAACATGTACTTGCAAATTTACTTATAGTCAGGAGAATATCTTTTGGAGGACCATCACAATAAAGAGTTAGCAGATATTAAGTAGACAGTCTACTAAATAAAGTCTGTTGAGTTAGTTGACTTATAGTTGCAAAGTTACTTATAGTCAACAGAATCTTCGTAAGGGATCATCAACAATAAAGTGTTACCACTCAGTGAATGCTGTCAAAATTTGATTACTTTGTGACATCCAGTTCAACCTGAAATGTGGAAAATGACAAATAGACTATTAATTGATGGAACTGTTAATTAACTATTTTTCTTTGTTCACTCACAGGAGACTGTGCCATCAATGAGCTACATTAGTATGATGGCCATTTTTGGTTTTGTGGCCTTCTTTGAGGTAGGGCCAGGACCTATCCCTTGGTTCTTTGTGGCTGAACTCTTCTCGCAAGGTCCCAGACCAGCAGCCATGGCAGTCGCTGGCTGCTCCAACTGGACTGCCAACTTTATCATTGGCATGGGCTTCCAGTATGTTGCTGTGAGTGCAGAGGCAACATTGTTTTATTCTGGTTGCAATATTTTAATCACCCATCTATGCCAAATGTGTCTTAAATCCATCTAACTCAATCTCTCCTTACAACAGAACCTATGTGGTCCATACGTTTTCCTCATCTTCGCTGCGCTCCTCCTTTTCTTCCTTATCTTCACATTCTTCCGAGTTCCTGAGACAAGAGGCAAGACTTTTGACCAGATCTCAGCCACCTTCCATGGTCATCCACAAAACATGATGGACATGGACCTGGGCCTGGATCAAGGGAAACACAGTACAGAGCTGGACTATCTAGGATCTGATGGGACAGAGAACTGAAGCCTGAGAGCGAGAGAGATTGTGGATGGGGGCCAGAATCACCACAACTTACTGTTCTTTGTGGCTTGGAAAGGAAAATGGGATGCAAACCAAAAAGACAACATTACTACTCAGAAGAGACTATGTGGTCTTTGGAAATAAGTATTATAAAGAAGGATGTTGGACTTTGGGGAAAAGTGCAATGTTATCTGAAAAGGAGCGAGACTTGAGATTTGGAATTCTGCACTTTAGCTGCACAAAGGTTTCCATACGCCACAAAGCCAGCTATGCTTTTGCATACAAATATAATAGATCATAGACTGTTCTTTTCATTTTAGCATTCTATAAGGATAATGGACCCTTTTCACACATTTTCAGGGTTTTCAAAAGCGCAAGTCTATGTAGTTGGGTAAACTTTTACAGCAGCGAATAGAAGGCGACAGCAAATAAGTTTTGTATTTCTATCTGTTCCAACAATAGCAAAAAAAATTGTGAAAGTGTTTCCACAACTTTCCAAGAGGGAAAAATATAGATTGATTACAGCAGTCAGAAGAGAATAAGATGAAAAATTAGTCATGACTCCCTCAGCCGTTGTATTGGGAAGACCCTCACAGCAGCGTTAATTCTTTTTTGTAGGTAATTATAACATGTAATGTAGTATAGCATTATAAGTGCATTCAATTTTTTTTTTTTAAAAATAATGTAAAACTTAACTAGATTTGCGATGTTGATAATTGAGGAAACGCATCATCAAAAGGGTGAAAAGGGTCCATAAAACATTCTAATGCCGCTTGGTAATAAACTGTCAAATGCTTTCAAATGATAAAATGCTTCCAAAGTTTTTGCACAAAGCTAAAATTACCAGAAGATTTTTAAAGCTTATATCATGCGCTATATTCAACACATTAGAGCAATTATTTCAAGCAAAACTTTGAATATTTTACAATTCAATTTCCAGGACAGAAGCAAACATTAAAACATGCACATTTTATAATTTCAGACATGTATAACGTCATACAAATTATATAGGAAAGAGTTTGTGCTTAATTTATATATAGAGAGAGAGGGAGAAAGAGAACATTTCTTATTCACTATTAGAATGAAATGTATGAATTAGAAAAGTCCCACTGAGAAATTAAAGATGTGTGCCGTTTGATGAGTGAAAAAAAAAAAGAAATTGACCTATATTCCTTGTGGACTTCTATTGTCACTATATGCCTGAGGTGTAACTAATTTATATGGAATAAAAATTGTTCTCCGACAAACTAATTGTACATTTACAAGCACAGGAAGTGTGACCAGCGTCTCAAGATTTGGTGCAACAGAACATGGATAAAATCGACACATTAAGCTTGTGTCTGTCAACTATGACCTGCTCAAAACAAACCATGATTCAGTCCAAAATATTGAAGAGAGTCAGAAGGCGGCGCAAATAATATATTTACTCTTTATTTACTTGACTGGCATTGCACAAATCCCCACCAAAGTAAAGTACATACCAAAAGAAAAGGACAATGTTTACACAAATTTGCATTTTGATTTGGATGCATATTTTCCCCTTTTATCTAGTTACAAGTAAGAGAAGAGCCTGTGCTGCGCTCATCACACTGGATGGCATTTCCCCTCTTTGATGAACTTAAAGTAGCCGAACTGGTCAAGGTTTTCTCTACTGCTCGTCGCCCATAGTACAGAACAAAACTATTAAGGGGAAATATTGTAAATATAATGGGCTTTTTAGAGCAGGTTTTTTTTTCTTTTCTATTTACTTTTAAATGGCCAAGTATGCCTCAACCCAACCCTCCCTTCCCCACCAGCCCCTTCCTTTCCATCCAATCCGTCTCTTTCTCGCTCCCTGACAGATGAAGGGTCCAGACCACAAGCGGTGGATCAGGTTAGGGGAGGGACGATGTAGAAGCGAGGGGCAAGTTGTTTGAATCTTTGACGAGACAGGGAAGGTCCTACCCCCCAAACTGTCCCACATGGGAACCTACACAGTGACACGGAAGAACAATATGAGGTATGAAAGAGAAAAACAAGAACTGTAACTTAAGGAGAGTGGAAGATGACAACAGTTAGTCAACATTCAGACACATGCTGAATGTAAAATTAAAAGAATGTGAAGTTATTAAGCTGTGTATATGGATTCTTAAGCATTTATTGCAGCATTTCACTACTTTCCTCAAACTACTGAGTAACGAATGGCTCAACACACCATACTGGGCTTTCTAATGTGTAGCATGTGTTCATGGCTGTTACAGGTGTTCATTTCAGAAATATGAATGTACCTTGCATCAGCTTTCGTATATCACCCATTAGTCTACTACTTTGGGAGAAGTAGTTTTATTTAACTCATCAACTGTGTAGCAAAGTTCCACAACGCTCCTGCGACTTTGCTTTGGAAATTTAGTTGGCAGAGAGTTTTGGGTGACATCAATTAATAAAAATCTCAGCTAAAACAAAGTTATGATTTTAATATTAGCATTTAAAAAGATTTAGTTTACAACTAATGTAGTATCTTGATTCATTTTATTTATAACAATTTCTCTCAACTTACTGGGCAACCAAGGTATGGCAGCAGTCATACCCAATTGTTGAAACGTGTAGGTGAATTTATGTTTATGCTTTGTCTAGGCTCTGCCCTGGTACGGTTTGTGTCGAGCCATTCATTAGTCTGGTTGTTTGATGAGAAAGATGAAATGTAGTTGGAATAAACGCTTCAAGAATTCATACAACTGTAGCAGTGGATGACTTGTACTGTTGCGGGTAACTGAGGAACAACTAATGATGACACGGTTTGATCTTTTGCTGTCCAATCAGCTGAAAGGGGAGTTTACTAATTTTCTACCCCTGAACATAAAAGCAAAGAAAAAAAAACCCCAAGCTGAAATATTAAATCAAAAAAGCAACGAACGATGCACAGAATGTCTCTGCCAAATAAAACCCAATTCAATTTCTTCAACTTTTTAAAATCACATGACTTAAGCAAAATTAAGAATTAAGCTTTTCAGAAAACGGAGTAGCTGCTGCTTAATTTCGCAAGCTGACAACATATGCAATAAAGCATTAACAGCAGTTGTAGTTTGATGGCCAAAACACTTTACCACCAGTTTAGTTCAGGAAGTCCCACCTCTTGCCAGGGTCACATGATTTCTTCCAGGTCACAGAAATCATTCTGAGGGCTTGGAAGCTGTAGGGGCAGGTGCCTACACAGGAGGAAACAGTTGTTAGGGCACATTTACTTCATTAAAAAAAAAGAAAGAAATTTTTTGGACAAACAAAAAAACACCTCATTTTTAGGGGATTGTTTTGGGGAAGTTTCAGGAGAGGATTTGACGTTAGCAGGCTTGGAGGCCTGGGCTGGGGACTCGGGGGCTTTTTCAGGTTCGTCTCCATCCTACACAATGACAAGCCAGATATTTATACAACCCAGTTGAACACAGTTGTGTATCGATTATCTGATAATTTGCACGTCCAGTAGTGTCCCGATAAAATGGCCCCATTCCAGAATTGTGGCAGTTAATATCACTTTAAAGTCAGGCAGCAAGAACAAAGCAAATATTGTCAAGTTCAAATACTTACGTTTTTTCTGGAAATCACTTACTTTAGAGGTACCGGATTCAGATTTCCTCTGTCTGCGCCGACTGAACGGTCTGCGGGGTTTCTGGGGCTGCCCTTCCGTTTGCTCGCCATTGGTCTGACCCTCTTTAGGGGGCGACTCTTGCTCTTCTGCAGGGGCTACTATCTGTTGAGCCTCTCCAGGGGGTGGCCGGGGACGGAACGGCCTGGGCAGCACAAGAGACACTTTTGCATTTGCATAAAATACAATAAGGCACAGGCTCTCTTGCATATTTAAGGAAATGCAATGGAAGATCTCTGAAGGCATCATGGAAATTAATAGTAATATATATATATATACACACACACACGTGTAATATATAAGCACTCTACACAATACATAGTTTCAAAGTAGCTTCACAGTAATATACAGTGAAATAATGATCAATGACAAATGAGAAATTCTGATGAGAGATTCTTCATGTCTCTTTAGTGGCTACGCATTTACTAGAACATTCAAACTTTAGAAACAGCCACTATAAGTTAAATAAAACTATATTTAAGAATACATATTACAAGACTTTTGTCCAGACTTAAATACACTTTCCAACAACTTAGGGCATCTTAAATACTGATTTCCATTGTTCCTTTCAACTGAACACCAATATGTGAATTTAACTCAAGACAATGCTGTCCGTTTCTAGTCTCAAATCAGGTCTGTATATACAAGTGGTGAGATGAACCTTCGAAACCGAGGTCTGAACCTGCGAGGTGGCGGCCTCTGCTGGGCACCATCTACTTCCTCATTTTTCTCTCCTGCTTCTCCCTAGAGCAGAGACAAGAAAACAGCAAAACTCACTGACCAGCGGTGTACAGTAATAAAACACAATGAGCTAAAGTTTAAAGGCTTAATATCAAGTTCACATTGAACAAACAAGCAAACTCATGTAATCTATGAAAATGTCACAAGGGCCTCCAAAATTCACTTGCAAGGTTTCAAAAATACCATTAGTCTAAGGGATGGCAGATTTTCCGATTAAACAGCATTCAAACGACCTCACCTCGCCTTGTGGCGGAACCGGTCTCCTGCGTGGACGCTGGCGCCGAGGACGTGGCTGAGGGGCTCCCTTCTCCTCGCTGCCCTCTCCCTCAGTTGTGGGACCAGCTGGAGCACCCCCAGCTTTCTCCTCTCCTTCAGTAGGACGTGCATTACGGGGGTAAAAGCGTCTACGAAACCTGCGTTTATTAGGAGCGTATCGGCTGCCTTTGACAGGTACACCCCCTGGACCGGTCACATTCGCTGCCTCCGAGCCCTAAAGCAAATGCCCAGTTTTAGAGGGAAAATTAAGCTATAAAACTTACAATATTCCTCAACACTATTTAGATTCATCCAGAAATACTTACTTTAGCTGCTTCGACAACATCAAACTCCACAACCTCACCATCCCCCACACTTCTGAGGAACTTTCTTGGATTATTCTTCTTTATAGCGGTCTGTTCAAACAGAAAAGGCATATCCTTAGCATAACATTTACTTTCCATCAGTGATGGGTGTGTTAAGTTGGAAGTCAAAAGTCGAGATGCTGACATTCAAAAGTTTGAATATCAGCATCTCGGACCATACATCTCCGTTGTTTTTCTTTTTTGTACATGTCATTTAAACTTACTAGGCAAGAACGTCATGTTTATATGCTGCGTTTAACATCAGTTCAGAAGAAAATTATTTTAAATGGTTTAAAGGCTGCGATGCATTTATAAAGTAAACACGTTACCTGATGAACAAATACATCTTCTTTAGTATCATTTCTGTAAAACAAAAAGGGAATTCAATTAAATTTTAAACTCTTAAAACATTTGATATCGTGAAGGCAAAAAAACATCCAATCACTCAAATGCTTGCTTAGTGACATGATTCAACACAGACAGGGTCCAGAAGTCTGAGATCACCTTGAAAATCTGGGCTTTTATCATTTAAACCTGGAAATGACGTTAACAAATTTCAAATCAAACTTATTACACTGTAATGAAAATGGCCCTTTTGAACAAACACACTCACTTGGTGCTCTCAGACGTTTTGACCCCACCAGATTTGACTTTATGAACCTACCTATTGATAAAGCCGTATCCATTGCGCACATTGAACCATTTCACAGTTCCTTGCACACCTGTTGCTGCAACAGATCATAAAAAAAATTTATCATCCATTGAGTGATTCGTATGATCTGACTAGATTCAAGCAAAGTCTGGTGTTCTTCACTCATCTGAACACTGTGAGCCACGTGTGTGAATTATTAACTATAAACTTTGAAACCACTTAGGTCGTTCAAACGCTGGTCACAGCTATCCAAGATATAAAGTGATACGAAAATGCACGTTTTGGCCCGATAGGTTCTCATTGAATATATGAGCGAAACATAGTAAAGTGTAGCTAATAATGTAAAGCTTTTACCTAACGACATGCAGCGCACCTGCAGTTAAAGCCCTCCCACATGAAGCACATGGTGACAGCGCGCAGAAATGTGGGTCATTTACGCGCTTTCACCGTGTAAACAGCCAAACGCTGCTCCAAATATGAACAACCTCATATCAAACCAGACATGCTACTTTATTATCTCTTCATGCGGTAGTTACAGAAACAGATTAGAGACGAGCAGTGAAGAGCAGCTCGAGAATAAAAGGAAAAATAAAACAAGTCCCAAAGAAGAAGGTAACCATGTGGTGGAAAGCATTAATCGACTACTTTAAAGTCGCAAAAGTGAATTAAACTATTTCAGGCGCCACTTTCTGAAAAACGATACTGTCGAATGTTGAAGCAAAACACAAGGTACGAAAAGCTACTTTTTCAGAACTCTGAAGCCAGTCAGTCGCGGATCACTCCACAAACCTGACGCCTTCATTACTATGGTTTGTAATGTGCCTTAAATAAATGTATGATTGTCCCTAAACCCCTACCGATAACTTTTCTCTCGGGCTGAGGTTGCTCAGACGCCTCAGTGTCGCTCATCTTCTCTCTCTCTCTCTGGATTTAACCCCCTCCCTCCGACTCGCCAAACTTCCACTTAAGCGGCCACCTCAAACTTTTTATCCCGATTCCCTGTCGGGAAGGATTGACTCAGCCTGGATTTAATTGGTGTTCGAGCGACCAATCCGCGAGTTTTATCTTCATTCTCGCGTGATTAATTGGGAGTCAGCGCGTTTGTCTCGCGCGAAAACCAACTTGTACTTCACACTTCATTACGACTTTTGAAAGAATTATTGACAACAAGACGCTAATGTTTTCTAAATGATTATGTTATTAGTCGTAATCCATGTTCAGTCAGTCTTTATAATGCCTCGGCTTCTGTCACTTCTTAGCTTATGTTCATGCACAGTACTATGTTTATTCAGTAAAATATTCAAGTTAATAAACATATATTATCGAAATAATCTATCTATCTGATATTTTTATTGTGCCTCTTTCAAAGTATTAACATGTATTTTGTAATGGTGACATGAAAAACATCAGACGACTGAACCTGTTTCTCCCTAAAAGATATCAAGTAGTGTAACTGCTGATAGAAAATCAGACAAATCACAGATAAGTCAGCCTGGTGATTTGAAGGGATATTATAGTTTAATATGGTTGTGCCTGGTTATGGCTCTGCTTTTCTTTTCTTTTTTTTTTACCCAATATGCCTTGCACAAGCCCTTCTACACATAGGTCACCAGATTCAAGTTTCACTTGACTATTTTTATCCAAACGACTTGCCAAGACTGTGGGTGCCATGCATTTGGTCATATTCTTCCAACACTTTCATTTTATTGGACAATCATTATTTTTTTCACTAGTTCAATTTTATTCACCAGTTTTCACTAAATCTGTGAAACACTGGTTGCAACCAAAGTATGAAAATGCAATGTTTTTAAGCATGTCTCCATATTGGATTTTACTAAACTTTCAGTACAGAACTTAATGTATTTCTCTCTGATGTGTAACAGCCCTATGAGGTGCATGTTGATGACCTGAATGTGCAAAATGCTATGAAGAATTCCACTGTGTCTATCTTTATGCCTTTGAGCCAATGATGTTTACATCATGAACAAGAGAAATCCAGACTAAACACTGTAAAAAATATTTTCATGATTTGTAATCATAACCTTTTTTTCTTTTGTCAAATCAACTTCAATAATTAATGTGGTTCAGATAACGTATTATTTTGTTCTGTTGATTAAACCCCTTGCCTTCATTGTATTAACTCAAATTTTTCAAATTTCAATGAACTCAAAATTTTATGGCAACCAGGTAAGTACTTTAAGTTAAACCAACAATTCTTTTTTACAGTAGTGACATTTGAACAATGCAGTAAATTAAAGATTTGTGAATATAAAATATTTTTTAAATATAGTTCAGAAATTTGCACTACTGACTGACTCTTCCGGTCAGAGACGAGGCATAGTCTGCACGCTCGCCCTTATCACAAAACAGATATCAGACATTCTGATCTCACCTTTGACAGTATAAAAATAAGTATAAATAAATTATGGCAAGTAATAATAACATTATGTAGAAAGTGGTTCAAAAGTGGGCAGGAATATTTGACTGCTCAGGGAGTTTGGCCATAAATGTAAAACAATCAAGGGGTTAAGGTTTTGCTGGTTTTGTATGACCCCATTAAGCGCTACTGTAACTACACAATCTGACTGCAAATCTGATATCTTTCAAATAGCGTTTAACTGCTGAGCTGCAGCACCATACGTCACAGCAGTTTCAAGACAGCTGCATTAGGCCAGCTGTCTCAGACCGGAAGTTACGGTGGAGGGATAGTTCACCCCAAAATGAAAATTCTGTCATTTACTCACGACCATGTCGTTGCAAACCCATAAGACTTTTGTTCATCTTCGGAACACAAATGAAGATATCGGAGCAATTTATGTCCCTCCTGACAGCTACAAAACTACCACTTTGAGATAGTAAAAACCGAATCCATAAGAATCAAGCAGTTAAGTGCAAATTTTCTGAATAGACACGATCAATTTATATGATGAATAAATTGAATTTAGGCATTTATTCACATATAAACATTAATCAGAAAACATAAACAGAAGCTCAACCAAACCTGCTTTGCGCACGAGATCAAACCTCTTCCGGAAGCTCAAGCGTGCTGCGTAACACACGAGAATGAACCTCATCGGTTCTCGCATGTCAAGTGAACATGCTTGAGCTTCCAGCTCTGGGTATACTTCGTTTTTTTACACATATCCTAGAGTACGTACACAGTCAAACATACAGCCTAGGAAAGTATACTTCCCTTGACTTGTCTGCATACACAGGCATTCGACCCATGCACTGTCTTGAGCAATCTCTTGCCAAGAGTTACAACCCATGTAAACACCTTTGTATTCTTTCAGAGTTATAGAAATGAGGATACTTTCTAACCTCTTCTCACAATCTCTTGGCTATGTAGGCCTCCATTTTTGCTGTAGCTTGCATGTGTTCTGGTCTGTTCTATTTATGCAGTTTTTCTTTGACTACCTTGTGAATTGATGCCCCCAGGGCACAATTGTCACCTTGTGGATAAAGTAATTACTGCAACAACAAAAAAATTCAATGTGCATGTGCGACCTACGCGTAAACGTGGGGTTACAAAAACCTGGCAGTATGTGAATACTCTTCTGATGACGAAATTCGCTTCTTACGCTTCATGGCTACCCTTGCATAGCCAGATCTTCAGACTGACAACAGAAGGTCTGGACTCCATAGCAGCTTTCATTGGCCAAGGACCACCAGGAGGCCATCTGACTGACATGGAAGAAACCAAATCACAGTTCATTTTTGTTCAGCAACATGTTTAGGGAATTGAAAATGTAATGTCAATGTCCCTACAATAACAGACTGAACTCTTGGACGTATTTTAAAGAATCTACGCAAACTTCACATACTTTTGAAAATCCAGCATTTAGTTGATCCTGATAAGTGTTCATTGCCACAATTGTAAACATGAATGATTTCTTTTTCTATGAGGGGGTTTGGCGTCACAGTAGGTTTGATTAGAAAATCGTGTAGAATTCAATCAATCAGATGACTACTTCTAAACTCCTGAACTCTTTCCTTTTTTGTGTGCCCTATGCATCAGACTTTCTTTTACCATTGGCTGTTGAAAGTGTCTGTGTATTCTGACTTCATTTTTTTTTTTTTTTTTGCAAGAAATAATATATCAGTTTTTTCATTATATAGCAGTAATTGTTTTGCCAGTGACCGATTTTTTTAGAGTCAAGTGGACTTATATTTTTTCTGTCTGCTGCCTTTGATGTCAGCTCAGGATAGTCACTAGTGAAGATTCTGACACCTTTTTTTAAACAACGACAAAGATTTGGATACCAAAAAAATAAATAAAAATAACAGATAATGAGTGTTTTTGGTAGCTATCATTAGATTAAAAATAGTTTTTAGGACCCTATTTTTCTCTGTATGCTGAGGGCGCAAAGGGCTCTTGTGGTAAGCCAGGGCAAAGGTCCTGGAGGGTATTCCAGAAAGCAAAGTTATCTTTCCGTGAAACATAAAAGTCGCATCTGGTGTAGACACGGTGTTATGGCCATTTAGTGCATATCGCCAACTGGTTGTGCAATCATTTTTCAATCTTTTTGTTTAATAATCTTTAATCACTGTGAAAAAGAACATTGTTTGTTTGATGCTAATTAGGCTATATAATAATAAAAAAGGTTGATTAAACTAAATAACAGTCCGTGCTTGCAAAGATAACAAGGCTGTATAAGTTTATTTTTTACGTTTAGTCATTTTGCTTCCACATTGCTTGAAAGGTAAGCTATATAATAGGCTATATGTTTTATCTATATCTATGTTATTATAGAAATACATTAGAGCATAAAAAATGTCATGTTGCAAAAACAAAAAAACGTTGTGAATGCAGACATTTATTTTATAATAAAACAATAAACGTTAGCCTGTTTAATAGTTCTTTTATTATATAATCGATATAGCTCTATATATATAATATTGTGCACATCTGTCACTCCTATATACTGGAGCCTTATCAATAGGGCACGAATGTGCTGAATACCTGGAACAGAACCTGCTCTTGAGAGTAAGTTGCTATGGCTACTAACATATCCTGAAAATTACCTTGGTTTTTGGAACCGAAAGTTGAAGTTATCCACTTAAGGGTAACTTAAACATACCCAGGGTATGTCACATTCCAGAAAGCAAAGTTAACTTACAGTCACATATACCCTGCTTACTTGAGGTATGCTGGTTCCAAAAACACATCGGGGAGTAAGTTCAGCCAACCCAGAGTATGTTCCCGGTTAACACACAAGACATTCTCAACGAATGTCGAGCGACGAATTGATGATTCACCATGGAAACAGACGCTAAGAAAAAGCTCGCTGTTCTACTTCCTTATTCTTTTGTTTAATGGCGATTTACACATCCAATCCATCTTTATTCACTGAGAATAATGTTTGTTCGATGCAAAATATTTCATAAGATATCAAATGTGTATTTTATTACAGAAATCATAGTATAGAAAACATCCTGTTATAAAAAAGGAAAAAGCACATCCATGTGTGAGATAACAATAAAATACACATTAGAATTGCATAAACATTTAAACATTATAATAGTGCTTATATATACGTGTGTGTGTATTGTATAATATAATATTGTACATATAACTGTAACTTTATAAAAAATTTAGTTACATTACTATAACTATATTAATTAAATAACATGTATCCGAATATACCTCTTAATAAAACTAACCCTGGAACATAACCTGATCCAGAGCAGGTTATGTTCAGAGTAAGTTGCTATGGCAACCTGAAAGTTAACTCAGTTTTTGGAACCGAAAGTTTAGGTTATCTGCTTAATTACTCTTAAACATACCTGGATATGTCACATAACCTGCTTTCTGGAATACCCCTGTTGATCTGTTCCATACTACAAGCCCTGACAGTGTCCTGCACCACTATGAATGTGAATGTGTGGATTTCTATAGGTAGCCTACTACACACCTCCTTTGGGATTGAAGAGGAAAAAATATGGCGATGATTAATTACTTGAAAACTTGAAAATCAGTCATACTTGGGCACCAAGCACCCATAAGCCCCCAAAAATAAAACAACCCGCGACTTTAAATGAACAAACCACGCAGACATGGCAACACGTTCGCTCCCACCCGCCCTAGAATTTAAAGAGCGAGGGTGAACGCGCATGCGCAGTTAAGAGGAAACGGTTGTTCATTTCATGGTATATGAGGTTGAATTCTTACGGATCGGGGAGAGAGAGAGAGAGCGAGCGAGGGAGGGAGAGACACAGAGAGAGAGAGAGGGGGTAAGAAAAAGAGGGTTTAGGATTCACGCTTTGGGTCAACCAACTAAACGTGTTGCTCAAACTGAGAGCGGGATACGAAACGCGTGTAATGACAGCAACGTCAGGATAGCTGAACTGCGCGAGTAAACACAAGAGGCAACGCGCAGCTGAGAGCAACAAATCAGGCAGACAGATCCGAGAGAGAGAGAAGACAAGAAAAGGGATATCCAGTTGGGTTGCCCTGAAAGCGTGGACGAGGCTGTAAACCAGGTAAGTAGATGCTTAACCAATTCAAACAACGGGCGTGATCGCGCGTAGCAACAACCTCCTCCCTCGAGATAACCCTTCATCTGTTTCACGCGTTTGACAGTCACCTAAACAAAGCAAACAATTAGCATCTCTTGTCAATTGCGAAGTGTCTGCAGGACATGTGCACTTACGCCAGAGATTCAGAATGACGACAACATATCTTCCTTGGGCGTCGCGTGCGCGAGCTGAACTGAATTTGACGAGGAAAATCCGCGTCAAAGTTTCACCCGCGCACGAAGACAAAGATGACAAAAAAAAAAAAACTTGATCAGAACTCAAGACGCCTCGCATCGTAGATTAGCTCAAGCTTACATCACAGGAAACCTCGTGTTAGCCGCACAGGGTGTCATTCTGCGTTAAAGTTAGTCTGCGGATCCGCGTCACGAGCTGTCATGTGCGGTTTAACGGTGACATACGTGCACCTGCTTGGCCGTGATTAGCGCGGCGGCTCGGCGGGCCTCTGGTTCTGATCAGTGCGCAGCGGCGGATCCAGCAGGCCTCAGATAGCAGCCAGCTCACTGCGGCTGGAGGACACGCGTGTCCTTATGAAAGCGGCCCAACTTTCATTGTTCAAACACATACGGCTCTTATTCCCTGTAAAATGTGCCACAATGCGGTAGTTGCGTGGATTACGTACGCTACATGTGCAACTGACTAGACTCAAGAAGCGCGGTGATTACTCGTATTATGTTCGCCGTTTTAAACTCGAAATCGAGTGTTGTAGAATGTTGTGTGTGGAGTGGAAGGGGTTTGTGTGTCGATTTTGTGCGAGCGTGTCTCGCAGCATGACTAGACGTTCGGGCCCTTCCCACGTGAATATTTGCAGACCACCATTGCACAGTGGCTTCACACTGGTGAAGAAGTTAGGCAAATGTTACGTTTTCTAGCTGTTTCATGGCTATTTGCAGTGTTGACAAGTATTATTTTAGGGAAAATATAGTTGGGCATGTCATTACTTCAGTTAACAGGTGCCATGTTCTCGTTGCCTTATATAGATTGCTTCTGCAAACCCAGTGATCCATGAGACTACAATTAATGAAAGATTTTAATTTGTTGAAAGGGGATTAATAATTAAAAAATAAAGATATTATGGCACATGTGATGTGTGTGTGTGCATTTATGAAGATTGGTTGTATTTGTTGCACTGATTTTACTCGCACCCTAAAGATTTTTCTAGTCTACTAGTACTCGTTCATTTGAGCCATGAGTCGACTAATCGCACGTTTGTGTTAATTACTTAAGATGTATATTAGGGAGAATACTAAATTAATATAGTCAAGTCATCTTCATTTATATAGCGCTTTTAGAATGTTTCAATAATATAGAATGTTTCAAAGCAGCTTCACAGTAATAATAAAAAAATGAATGAACAGAGATTGTTTTGGCTTTACAGCAGCTCTAAGGAAATATTATTATCGAGCTAAAGTAGGTTTTTGATTGATTCACTTCTGTTGTAGAAATTAATTGTTTACTTAGGGGCTGCTTAAATGACACCTTTCCAACCGAAAACCAAAGACCTTTAATGCATTCTTGCCGTTCATTTACGTGTTTAATGTATTAATATAATGATTATGAATGTGTCAGAAAAAATAGCAAAAGAGACATTTTAATTATTTATTAATTAACTTCAGGCTGCAAAGATGAAGTTGATGCTGCCTCGCCATCTCCGCAGTATAGTGAACGCGCATGTAGAGAGAAACGCAGCTTTCATATGGATTACATGATCAGAGAGTATTTGTTTGTTTAAAAGAAAACATTTCAAACTTTCTATAGGCATATTTTTCATGTCTGTGAGGCAAGTAGCCTATATGCTGAGTTTCAGTTCATTTTTTTATGTGCACTCCAGTTTACAGAGTCCGAGAGCAGAAAGCGCATCCTGTTGGTTTTCTTTATTTTACAGCGCAATACACAAATAAAATTACTTGTTACAGTTTCGAATTACGTATTACTCTTATCTGTATGACCAAAAATTATGGAGCATTTTAAGTTGTTTCCTCTGTTGTCAGGAAAAAAATGCAAGCAGTAGCACCTATACCTCAGTGTCACTTTAGCTTCCACACTCCGCACAAACACTAGCGCGCACTTATCTAGGTTAACTTTTGAGCAAGCTGCCAAGTAAAGTTGCTATTACTTAAATGTTTCAAATGATAAGCAATATTTGAGGTCGATGTATGATGGGCGAATGTTTGGAATTCTTGCCCGACATACTGTAATTACCACAAGAACCTGTCATTTTACTTCAATAATTTGGCATATTTTAGAGTAAAACAGAATGAAGCCAGAAAAAAAACTCACCTAAATAGCTATTTGCCTATTATGGCCCAAAGTGATGTCAACGGAAAAAGGAATAGTTGTTTTGTTGTAAATAGCGTCTGTCTCAGATGTAAGAAATCATCATTCTTTAAGCTGGCTTTTGCTGTCTAATATTAATGATGTAATTCTGACTCATTAATCTTCAGAAAAGACATGGCGGATGCTGACCTGGACTTCACAACAGGCGATGCCGGTGCTTCTGTTACCTATCCCATGCAGTGCTCTGCCCTGCGCAAAAATGGTTTTGTGGTTCTAAAGGGTCGACCATGCAAGATTGTGGAGATGTCCACATCTAAGACTGGTAAACATGGACATGCCAAGGTGAGTGATGGTCTTGTGACAGAGCAGAAAAAATGTAGTTCACTTTTGAGCTAGACTAATTTAAATCATTTTCATTTACTTACTTTAAATCCAATAACATTGATTTTTATTTGAAAAGTACATCACACACACACACACAAAAAAATGCATTTGGCAATCATAATGTTGATGCTAACTGCCCAGCACCATGGATTGTGTGCGGATGAGTTATGTTTGTTTTGCAAAATAATGGAGTTCCAGAAGTCCCTTTATATAAATCTTTATGAATAATGAACAAGGTGCATCTTAAAGGGAGGCTATTCATTCACAAAATGTGTGGCTATGAAGCAGATGAAATGTAGTTTGATGATTTTGAATGGACAATGGTGAGGTAGACCCCACACTAAACTTTATTTTGTTCAAAGGTTCACATGGTGGGCATTGACATCTTCTCTGGAAAAAAGTATGAGGATATCTGTCCCTCAACCCACAATATGGACGTCCCTAACATCAAAAGAATGGACTACCAGGTATGTGACTATGTGACATTGGACAAAGCTGAACTGTAGAAGTAAATAATGCGGTGTTTCACACATTTCTGTTTTTCCACTATTCAGCTTATTGGCATACAGGATGGCTACCTGTCTCTGCTCCAGGACAGCGGGGAGGTCAGAGAAGACCTGAAAATGCCAGAGGGAGACCTAGGCAAAGAGATAGAAAGCAAGTTTGATGCTGGTGAGGAAATCCTGGTAAGTGTTGTTAAAGCAGCCACCCGTCAAATGTCACTGAGCACATCTTCCTATTTGAATGTAAATAGTTTACCGTGGAACCTCTTCATGTTTCTTTCCAGATCACTGTCCTGTCTGCTATGAATGAGGAGGCTGCAGTAGCCATCAAAGCCATGGCTAAATAAAACACAGCAGGTACATGGAGCTCTGGCTGCTGTGTGCGCATGCTTACCAGCTAACTAGACCTGGAGCGGCTGTACCTCTGCGGTGTGCTTGCAGCAAAGCACTTATTTAAATGTTTACGTTAACTTGAAACAGTAAAACAAACTTTATAATTGTCAACCATCAAACCTTTACATGCACGAATAAGCAAACATGCCACACTGGGGGAAAAAAAAAAAAAAACTAATTTAAGTGAAAGACTGAATATCTGCAAATGATTATCTGATGACTTCCATGATGTACATTAAGCTCTAGTTTCATATCTCTTCCGGACACTGAATGCGGGATAATTATTATGTAGTGGTTAGGCTTAGAATGGACTGATTTTATCATTTTTTTTTTTTTTGTTGTCCTTATCCAAATTAGATGTGATCAGTGTCCAGAAATTGACCCATGTTGTTTAATAACGTATTTAAAAAGGTTTGACAACATAAGCTTTCTTTACATATTTTTTTGCTGTTTGCATACTGGCAAATGCACTTTTAAATAACACTGAGATGTAGAACTACTTTGATCTGTCTTGATCCGTGTCTGCTATGTAAAAGAAATGACTGTGATGTAAATAGAATTTCATGTTTTTATAATTTCATTTTGTGTTTTACACTACCAGCTACTAATATTTTGTCTGATGTATAACCAAACATGCTGTATTGTGATAAAGTGATTATTGGCGTTCAAAATGAACTGACAGATCAGTAAAGGAGAGCACATTTACTTTTGTGGACACTCCATCTACATTCAAATTGAACGTTTGTTTTGGACAGTTATAAACCTTTTATGATTTGACTTGTATATATGTGTGTGGATATGGACTTGCCTTTACCTTTCATGTTTTTCTACTTCGTTGCTTATTTTACTTTTATCACTCTCTTTCCTCACTCACTCTGGCTTGTACTTCTCTCTTCCTTTCTCTCAGGGGTTGGCAAGATTCACTGGACCTGGATAGGAGAGAATTAGACCTCAGCAATGCTATCCTCCCTCCTTTTTTCATTCTTTCTTTATTTCTCCCCCTCTCTTTCTGTACTTTATAGCCCATCTGTAGGTTAAAAGCTAGGAAATAAATTTAAAATGTTCCAAACAAAATTTAAATTTTTGTGAATCAAAAGGTACATAAACAAAATGGAATTCATGAACGGTGGACTAAAGCACCGTAATGATGTATGGCTGGGAAGGGCACCTCCTCTTCAGTAGTATGAGTGTGTCCTTGATTTTGACACTTTTTATTTTTTTTTTAAAAAGATAACTGCCCTTAATATAGCAAATAGCTATGAGGTCTGTTATGTGGTTCATTTCATTTGAGCAATTACAGTGCAGAGGGGAAGTGAAAAACATTCAAGCGCAGAATCTCCTGTGTCGGATATATACAAAGGCAATGATGTGTAATAGGATGCAGTTTTGTAACACAGGACCAAGTGTTCTGCTTAACTTCCCTTTTATCTTCCAGTAGCTTTAAGCAAAAGACCCTTATGCAGGCAGTGACAGTATTGCACAAGCTCGTGAATGGATGGATACAGGAAGACTTTGGATCACTTTTAGCAACACCCCTTTCCAAAAATAAAAAAAAAATGTGCTAAGAATGAGACCGATAACATACAGGAAGCCACCAACACCATTTTATCAAGATTTCCCTAGTATTTGCTGTTTGAGTATGCTGGAGGTGCTGCCATAAGCCTTAGATCTCTTGTTGAAATAAATACAAACTTCTGCCTATAATGTACTCAGTCTTGGCCTGGAATGGTTTGCTTAATGCTTTCTGTTCATACTTGACAAAGAAATGAGTACCCCAATTCATTTAAGTTTGAGGGTTGGATGAAATTTGAAAAAAAAAGAAAAAAAAAAAAAAGAAAAGCTAAATCACCCTCTTTAAAATCAATTGTGTCCTATGTAGGCCAGATCCGACTGTCACTTGATTACTGTATGAGTCGTGTTAAGTTTTTGCGAGACTGTGATACAAAAATAAAATGGAAATAAATTTGTATTCTAGCAAGACAACCCAGCCAATATTAAAAAAGAGCACATATAAATCATGTTTTTATTTCAATTTGTGATGTGTTTTGTCTTGTACGTGATGTAATTTATTGAACACCGTGGCATAGCTGCTGCTGGCAAACTCCAAAGGTATTAAAAGACAAAAACACAGTTATTTGAGAAAGTACTCTTCATGTAATGTAGGATATTTTACAGAGCCAACAGCTATTAAACTGCATTACTAACACTTCAAACTTAAAGCTAAAATACACAGGCAAATCTTGTTAAATTTCAGTAAAAAAAAAAAAACAATAATAATATATTGACAAGGATATTGCAGGGCAAGCATAGCTTATTCAACTGTTTGCTGTTTATTTTCAGTCTTTTTCATACGTAAAGTACCACCTTGTTCTTTTAACATCATAATAACTGAGCCAACAACAAATCATTTCATAGATTGATCAAATGTAAAATCATTCCTCATTGTTTAATATCAATGATTTAATCCAACTATATTTACCGCATGGGACATTTATTACAATGTTAAAAAAAAAGCACATTCAAATTGACTGGGTTTCAACGGAATTTTTTGTAACCTGGCACCTGTCATACATTTAGTAGTTAATGTGGTTTTCCATGGTGGAAGAATCTCTGTCCAGCCTGAGCATGAGGGACGAAGGCGTGACGTGATGCTTGCTGAGATGAACTCTGGAATGGAGCCTGAAACATCAACAAAGTTGATCTATTTTGTATAAAACAGCTGCTAAGAGACTGTCAATAAAATGAAAAAGAAACGTGTTTATCCTTACTAGATCTACCAATTTTTTCTTTTTTTAATTAACCAAGAACATCTTTTAATATTGAGGATATTAAAAGAGGAGGTGTGGATAGAAGGTTCAATTTATAGGGTAGTGATAAAAAACAAAAAAACAATTGTTTAAAAAGTAGCAACTAACAATGTACAGGTGCTCACATCTTTGACTTAGTTGTAGCAATTTAAAATTACAACTGCCGTTTTCCTCTGTGTTTTTACAAACATGGCTTTTATTTCGTCTTCTCATTCTTATATCTAAGTACACTGTTGCTCAAAGGCATGTGGTGATTGGCTGAAAAACTATTGATAGATCAAAACTGGCAGTTATTTAAAAGAATATTAAACAACTGAGAACAAGATAAAGAACCCATGTTGATGACCTTTTTATCTATTGATGGGCATTCAGAGGGGTTCAATGAAGGTTAGTGAGCTCACCTTGGCAGTAGGGATCTGGACAGCCATGGATTGAGTGGACATCAGACCAGCTGCACTCACATGTAAAGCCTGTGGATGCATGGATCTAAGAGCAGCCTAATAATGACAACACACACAAAATAACTTATTATAAACATGCATATAAACCATACATTTTCTCATGGTAAATTAAGCTCACAACTACCCAACAATATTTATCAAGTGAGTCTCAGTAAGTACTTACAGTGTCAGTAAAGCCAGACTGCTGATTAGCATGTTCAAGTTGTTTCTGAAGGGGGATACTAGCACTAGGGATGAATCCTGTGAAGATCAATGGAGGAATGAAGGAATGTTGGACCAAAACAACAACAAAAAAAAGTTTATCCACGGTGTAATGTTTCCGTTGACACATTAATGAAGGAACTTTATCTTGTTGAGATAGAACAGCACAATACTAATATGCACAACATATCTATACCCGAAAGAGGGATGAATAGCCGATGTGAAAAAAGCTCAAAAACGATTAGTTCACCCAAAAATGAACTTTTTCTATTCATTATTTACCCTACTAGTAAGACTTTAGTTCATCTTCGAAATGCAAATGAATATCTTTTTCATGAAATTTGAGAGCTTTCTTTCCCTCCATAGTTAGCTACACAACTGAAACTTTGACGCTTCATAAAGAAGCTCATAAGTTCATAGAGATTCTAAAACTAAGCCATATGAGTTGAGTGGTTTAGTCCAAAATTTTCTGAAGAGAAACGATCACTGTATATGATGAACAGATTGAATTTAGGTTATTCACAAACATTCATCAACTCAAACATCCGTTGTGGTAAACCAACTGAAGCTCAAGCATGTTTGCATGACGTGTGAGAACCAATGAGGTTCATTCCCGTGAGTTACGCAGCATGATTGAGCTTCCGCAAGAGGTTTGTTCTCATGCATCAAGCAGGTTCGTTTGAGCTTCTGTTTATGTTCGTTGATTAAGGTTTGTGTGTGAATGAAAGCCTAAATTCAATCTGTTCACCATATTAAGCCCTCGAGTTCCTTCAGAAAATTTGGACTAAGCCACTCAATATTAGTTTTACAAATTCTTTATGAACTTTTTGAAGTGTTAAAGTTCCAGTTGTGTAGCAGTCTATGGAGGGACAGCTCTAAAATTCATCAAAAAGATCTTCATTTGTGTTCCCAAGATGAATGAAAGTCTTACAGGTTTGGAACCACATGAGTGCGAGTAATTAATGACGCTTTAAGATCAGTGCAATGAATGTTATGAATAATAATAATAATTATTATTATTATTTAAAAAAAAACAAAAACATTAGGTGGCTTCTTACCTGGCTGGGCAGTGAAATGGCTGTGGACAGCATAACCCTGAGGCTGGTGGGACAGGAATGGCATGCTCTGGAAAGGTGATGCGCCTACATAGACAGAAGATTCTCTATAAGCGCACAAATAATATCTAAATAAGCTATAGCAAAGATCAGGTTTTATTGTTACTTCTGATCTGGGTGGTGCCTGCAAAGCTGATGGGCACAGAAGCAGCATGTCCGTAAGAGGTGTGGTGCTGAGCCTGGGTGACTGCAAACGGCTCATGGACCGCAGCGCTACTTGAGAACTGCCCATGCTCCGAAGAACCAGAGAGGAAACCTGGCTGACCGGGGAATTGATGGCCCTAGGCAAGACAAAACTTTATGGATAAGTGTGTGCCAGATATGACCCAGCAAAAAAAAAAAAAAAAATAGTATTTTAAAAAAAGATACTATTATTACTGACAAATTCAATGATTGCTGGAACACTTCACTGAATGACAACAAATCTTATCAAGACACAATTCTCAATTTCTTTTCCATAATCTGCGACAGAAAGTGAAGTCTCTCAGCATAACATAACGTCACATTTTTTGGCATTACCGTTTTTAAAAACAGTGTTACATGTTCTTCAGATTTATTTACTTACAGGCATCAGAGGCGTCTGAAACAACTGTTTACTGCGCTCCCCTAACAAAGCACTGGCTCTGTTGTGACTCACTGGATTTCCTTAAACACAAAAACAGCATTTAAGCACGGGAGAGCGGTATGGTCCGATTAAGGGGACAAAATTGTGTTTCGTTGTACTAATGTCTACTATTATTTCCTTCAAAATAATCCAAATTCAATATGGTTTTGGAGCCTTTCAATAAATCACCTTGTATGCTGAGTAGATGCTGTCCTGAGTGCAGCGGTAAGCTGGACTGATAACTGGCTGAAGGCAGTGTTGTAATATCACTGAAATAAATAAACAAATTTATATACACTTGACTTGATAATTACACCATTTAATTTAACCAAGAAAATATAAACTCAGCAAAAACAAAACATTTTCTCACTTTCAACTGCTTTAATTCCTAGCAAATGAACAAAAAGATGCAGCAATTGAGACAAACTGTACAAGTTTCACAGACAAATGGAGCGCCTGAACAAAGGGGAGGGTCAAATTAAAAAGTACAAGTGCATGATTGAGATGACAAGGAACATGATAAACATTTTTTTATTTAAAGAAATAAATGTCACTTACCTTTGCTCCTTTCTGCGACGCTTTTCCTCTTCATGAAGGACTTTTTTAAGCTGTAAGAAAAGCTGATGTTTCTCCTCTTGCAGCACCTGCAATTTCTCACCCATTTTTTGAACCTAAAAAACAAATAAATAACTAGATAAACACACTGGAATGAGCAGATGCATGGGGAACAAACACATCACTACAGTGCTTCTGCTGGCTGTTCGTTTAGAAGCCTTGAGATGAATTTCTTCAGTATAATGGAGCCAGTGCCTCACGAGGAGATGGTGTTTCTGTACACACCTGTTCTTTCGTCTCTTCCAGAGACATTCGTTCCTCAATTTCTTTAGTTCGTTTCCTTTCCTCCTCCTCTTTCATTTTCTGTTCCATCATCTTATCCACTTCTTCCTCCTCTAGAGTATGACAAAGAGAAACACCAACCATCTTTTTAAAAACAATTAACTCAATTTGTTTCCATTAATGTAATCATGAACAATATTCAAAACAGGGTGTTTTATTTACTCGTTGGCTGTTGAATGGAAACACACGTGTACCTTGTCTTTTTCTCTCTCTCTCTTTCATGATATGCTTATGCAGGGCTCTGGCCATCGCATTGGACAGCTTTGGTCTCTCCAGTAGAGCAGGCATGGTGACAGACAGTGGAGGAGCCAGCTGAAGACACACGTCTGATTATATATTACGTTACGTTTGATGTAACATACTGGGCGCTTCGACGAAAACTATGACAAACAACAAACTCTAGGATTAACTTACCTTCGTGTTGCTTCACGTTTTCTGCACTGTTTTCCTTTATGTTCTTTAGAAATCCAACAAAAATACACTAAAAATATTCATGAGCGCCGTGATTCGTTTTAAACCCAGAGTTGAATACTGCTATATTGTTTTTATTATTCAGTTCCGGTTTAAAATGTCACATGACCCGCTTCTTTTCCGGTTCAGTGTTGGAACGCTGTGGAACGAGTGGAAAAGCCTCTAAATTGAATGATGGTGTACATCTCAATTTGTCCATATCTAATATCATAAACAATGAAAAATCACCAAACATTACGCATTTCTTTTTTACTTATTTTATATTTCTGTAAGCATGCGGAGTAATGATAAAGAACGGAAAAGCGAGTTAACTGATTTTGTCCTGAGTTTTTTTTTTTTAATACGAAAATGAGGGAACTATAATTGGTATATTAGCATTTGTGGATTGAAGAATTGACAATTCACAATCGTAAAATATATTTCGCATGGTAACCGAAAATATGTCTTTAGCCTAGAACAAAAAAAGATATATATTTCGAGGACTTGAACATCTTTCCAAAGATTGAGAAAAACAAAAATACTTCAGAAGTTATTGTAGTGAATGAGGCAAAACCTCAGGATAAATTACAGTAAATTAAATGTGCTACTAATCAAATTGTGTTTTATCATCTACCTCAACCCTAAACCTAACAGTACTGCAAATTAAATATGAAATGACGTAATATTGATGTGCGCATGTCACGTGGTCGTAGCTGAATTTCTTCCAAGTCTATATGTATGCGTTTTAGTAACAACCCCATTTTATACTTCTAAATTTGTAATTCAATAACTAGGAATGAAGTTCGCAGCTTCCGCAAAATAGATCTCGTTCAGGAGGTAACCAATAAACTGACGAGGTCGTTATGATCGAGTCAGGATCAAAATAAAGTAACGCATGTGACGCTGCCCTCTACTGTTCGCAACTTGAACATCTGGATAAAGATCCTAATTGCATTGATTTCTGGGATTCATTCAAGGATTAAAATTCTTTATTTATACAAATGTCCATTAAGAATTTAAGAATTAGTACAGAAGAATTTTACATCTTTTAAAAATCAGAGTTGCACCTTCATATTGACTGGCACTTTGAGCTTTATTGAAATAAAATCCTGAAACTTCACAAGTTCAAAAGCCAAGTTGCAAATTAAAAGTGTACACAAGACTAGCCAAACATCATAAAAAAGGGGAAAAAAATAAAAAAAAAATAAAAGAAAAGCTTCTCTGAAGCCATGTTTGAAAAAAATACCCCAGAAATGAGTAAATGCAAAAGACAGACAATATAAAGTTTTAAAATTCTAGTCTACAGGGCAAACAAAACATTTGTGAACACTTTCATGTCCCGGGACAACAACTTTGTTTACACGGTCTTCTGCTGTCCCTTCTTCCCAATGAGAGACTTATGAATGTGGGGTATAACACCTACAAGGTGAGGATTAAAAAGGGAGAGAAAGGGAGAGAGGTTAGATCACAAAATGACAAAAATATAAAAACCTCAAACCGAATTTCAACTTACCACCACCGGCAATAGTCGCTTTAATGAGGGAGTCCAACTCCTCATCGCCTCTGATGGCCAGCTGCAAGTGGCGTGGGGTGATTCTCTTCACCTTCAGATCTTTGGATGCATTTCCTGCCAGCTCGAGTACCTAAAAATGAAAACATGCATGTTAAGTAACAGGTTTGATAAGCGTCGGCCCAATGCAGTCACTCTTAGAATGGCACACACCTCAGCAGTCAAATACTCTAGGATAGCAGCGCTGTACACGGCAGCAGTGGCTCCGACGCGCCCGTGACTGGTGGTCCTGGACTTCAGGTGCCTGTGAATACGACCCACTGGAAACTGAAGACGGCGAAGAGTGACGAAACGGTCAACGAAAAGACAAAACATGCTCAGCGTATGACAAGTTACGCAAGAGAATATTTTACCGCCCAAACTATAGTTCTAAGCAAAGCCTTGTTTTATGAATTCGCCTTTGTTCATTACGGCGGGTCTGACCTGCAGTCCAGCCCTTTGTGAGCGCGAAACAGCCTTCGCTTTCGCCTTCCCGGAGTCCTTTCCTGCTTTTCCTCCAGCCTGAAACCAAACAGCACCATTCTTATTCACGTGTTATAAGCGCTAACTGAAGTGTTTAGACCCTTTGCATTACGAACGTGACCATATTCAGAAGTCGGTATTTTTCGGATTCACTTGGTTCGCGCTCGTGTTTACACGGCGCCAGTTAGCACATGAGCTAAGCTAACTAGCCACATAATATTATTCAACAAAGACCGGGAAAATAATTCCAAACGTACTTTTAACCCGTTATGCAGCTTTCCAACAAAACGTGTGGTATAAACTAAAAGCGGCATAAAAGAAAAATACTCACCATTTTATAATTTGTAAATGACGGTTACAACAGCCGTGCCGCGCGAACAAACAGTTCCTCACCCAATTCAAACTGAGTTACGCGCCTTCTCTGTGTTAAATATAGCTCGTGTATACATCCGGGACATTTGTGAACTAGCCAATCAGTTCCCGTATTCTGCTGTTTGGCACATGAATTGACCAGTTACATTGCGGATTTTGCAACTCTCACACAACGTTAAGGCTTTGTTTTGCCGGGTACTGTAGTTCTTATAACAACGCGGGCAGTTTCGTACATTTTATTTTATTTTTCTGTTAAGTGATGCCATTTGGTAAAATATAATTAGTTTACGTTTTTCTATGTTTGACTGTCTCATTTCATTAAGATGAAATGCTTTTTGCTTATTTTATTGCTCATATCAAACAAATAAAAATCTGAATACTGCAACAGAAGGTATGCATTGTAAGTTACTCCCAACAATAAGCTAAAGAGAAACATTGAAAATGAAAATCAGAAAAATGGGAGTGGAAGAATTAAATCAGTATATTAAAGACAGTTTATGGCATTGATACATTTAAGTTCATGGAAACTTTTTCCTCCACTGCGAATGAGAGTACTGGAGTAGGACTTCATCTACAGATTTACACAGCAACTGGAATATTACTGATGAATTAGGCTCAGTAAAACGATAGCCATTTAATACTTTGTGTTGCGCACGCATAATCTTTTCTTTTTTGTCTGTTATGAACTTTTCATTGTGGAGTGAGGCTCACCTGTGACTCCATGTTGCCTCAAGAGCATTTTCAAGAATGGTAATTTCTATTAATTTTCCAATTAAATTACGCCTCTGTCACTGTCTTCCGGTATATACAGGGTACGGAAAGTATTCAGACCCCCTAAAATTTTTCACTCTTTGTTATATTGCAGCCATTTGCTAAAATCATTTAAGTTCATTTTTTTTTCCTCATTAATGTACACACAGCACCCCGTATTGACAGAAAAACAGAATTCTTGACATTTTTGCAGATTTATTAAAAAAAGAAAAACTGAAATATCACATGGTCCTAAGTATTCAGACCCTTTGCTGTGACACTCATATATTTAACTCAGGTGCCGTCCATTTCTTCTGATCATCCTTGAGATGGTTCTACACCTTCATTTGAGTCCAGCTGTGTTTGATTATACTGATTGAATTTGATTAGTAAAGCCACAAACCTGTCTATATAAGACCTTACAGCTCACAGTGCAGGTCAGAGCAAATGAGAATCATGAAGTCAAAGGAACTGCCTGAAGAGCTCAGAGACAGAATTGTGGCAAGGCACAGATCTGGCCAAGGTTACAAAAAAATTTCTGCTGCCCTTAAGGTTCCCAAGAGCACAGTGGCCTCCATAATCTTTAAATGGAAGACGTTTGGGACGACCAGAACCCTTCCTAGAGCTGGCCGTCCGGCCAAACTGAGCTATCGGGGGAGAAGAGCCTTGGTGAGAGAGGTAAAGAAGAACCCAAAGATCACTGTGGCTGAGCTCCAGAGATGCAGTCGGGAGATGGGAGAAAGTTGTAGAAAGTCAACCATCACTGCAGCCCTCCACCAGTCGGGGCTTTATGGCAGAGTGGCCCGATGGAAGCCTCTCCTCAGTGCAAGACACATGAAAGCTTGCATAGAGTTTGCTAAAAAAACACCTGAAGGACTCCAAGATGGTGAGAAATAAGATTCTCTGGTCGGATGAGACCAAGATAGAACTTTTTGGCCTTAATTCTAAGCGGCATGTGTGGAGAAAACCAGGCACTGCTCATCACCTGTCCAATACAGTCCCAACAGTGAAGCATGGTGGTGGCAGCATCATGCCGTGGGGATGTTTTTCAGCTGCAGGGACAGGACGACTGGTTGCAATCGAGGGAAAGATGAATGCGGCCAAGTACAGGGATATCCTGGACGAAATAATTCTCCAGGGTGCTCAAGACCTCAGACTGGGCCGAAGGTTTACCTTCCAACAAGACAATGACCCTAACCACACAGCTAAAATAATGAAGGAGTGGCTTCACAACAACTCTGTGACTGTTTTTGAATGGCCCAGCCAGAGCGCTGACTTAAACCCAATTGAGCATCTCTGGAGAGACCTAAAAATGGCTGTCCACCAACGTTTACCATCCAACCTGACAGAAATGGAGAGGATCTGCAAGGAGGAATGGCAGAGGATCCCCAAATCCAGGTGTGAAAAACTTGTTGCATCTTTCCCCAGAAAGACTCATGGCTGTATTGGATCAAAAGTGTGCTTCTACTAAATACTGAGCAAAGGGTCTGAATACTTAGGACCATGTGATATTTCAGTTTTTCTTTTTTAATAAATCTGCAAAAAATGCCAAGAATTCTGTGTTTTTCTGTCAATATTGGGTGCTGTGTGTACATTAATGAGGAAAAAAAAGAACTTAAATGAATGGCTGCAATATAACAGAGTGAAAAATTTAAGGGGATCTGAATACTTTCCATACCCACTGTATATATATATGAGTTACATGGCCCCCTAGCTCAAATGTCAAGTTCACCTATGTGGTTCAAGTTATAACATCATTCGGCCTACATCTGCCATGCGTGGTGTGATGATCTGGGCCACATGGCGTAGAATGATGGCACTTGAGTGGACCACTCCAGATCTGAGCCACAATCAGGCCATGACAATGCTACTTATTTCCTTCAGTGATTCTGCTTGTTAACAGGCTTGTTAATGCTAATATGATTCCATAAATAATATATAAAGATTTTGTAGCTCAGATAAGGTCCAGTTCTGGTTTATTTCTTTGCTCTTGGCTGACAAGAGAACAGAAAAAAAGACAAACAGAAACACAAGAGCCACTGCTGACTTCAGCCACAGCCTTAAATAAAATCAACTGAAGATAAAAAAAGACATTAAATCTCTCCAGATCTCAGCAGAGGATTAAACAACTCCACAAACAGCAGCGTCACATATTTCTAACCAGATTGACTTTATTTCTTTCATTCATCTACAGAAGTTCTTATTGAGAATTAACAGAAGTTTAACGCTCATGTATGTTTCATTTAAATTTACCACAATGGTGATTGGTGTTTCCATTAGTTGGGCCATTAACTCTAATATGTTTATAATATTTATTTTTCTGGCTGCTGTGACAGTGTGTTGGTCAAACACAATCACAGTAGAAAGCTAAAATCAGCTCAGATGACGATTGTGTAATAATCTGAATAGCTGATGTCATTTGAATGTTGTAATTGTTTAGTGCTATTAAAGGGTTAGTTCGCCCAAAAATGAAAATTCTGTCATTGATTACTCACCCTCATGTTGTTCCACACCCGTAAGACCTTTGTTCATCTTCAGAACACAAATTAAGATATTTTTGTAAAATCCGATGGCTCAGTGAGGCCTCCATTGACAGCAAGATAATTAAGACTTTCCATTGCCCAGAAAGGTCCTAAAGACATTTAAAACAGTTCATGTGACTACAGTGGTTCACCCTTAATGTTATGAAGGGACGAGAATATTTTTAGTGTGCCAAAAATAAATAAATAATGACTTTATTCAACAATATCTAATGATAGGCGATTTCAAAACACTGCTTCAGGAAGCTAGAAGCTTTATGAATCTTGTTTCGAATCAGTGGTTCGGACCGTGCATCAAACTGCCAGTCACGTGAACCATTGAAATTTCAAAACACTTATGACGTAATGAAGGCACGATAACTTTAGCAGTTTGAAATATAAAATGTATAAATATTCATAAAGATTGAACACACAGGATGAATTGAACCAGCCCGCTGACTGACTTTGAGGCTAGATTTAATGCCAGCCAGGACTCATTCCTGACAAAATATCATGGGGTATAGTATGTAGGATAGTATTATGCTTAGAAAGCTGTATAGCTGATAAAGGTGCCAGCAAAATTTGAGCTAATGCATACCTAAAAATTCAAGAAAGAAGCTTTCCATAATTTCATAGTTTCTGTGAAAAACAGTGGAAATTCCTTAAACAGCAGAAAAACACGATGTGGATTAATACTTTTGTTCCGCATCACTAATTTCCAAGCTGTTGGCCTGCAACTCATGTCTATGAATAAACTGCAGCTGAAACTGGAGAAAGCTTTGTTATCTTCCAACATTATTTCATCACTGTGTGACTTGTGTACACAACTGTGGTTTGATATTTTTGGACAATCAGCTGTTTATCAGGGTTGTGATGTATGCAGGAGTGACTCTTACAAACACATCTGATAGGTCAAACAGAAAGCCAATGCCCACTCCAACACTGCCAGACCATGTAGCCATGTATTTTCATTCCAAATATGACAGTGTATGAGAACCAGGTAACCTGAAGATGAATTGAGGTAACTGCCAGACTCAAAGAATGTGTTCATCATGTTCTTGGCAATACTGCACATGTATTTATTTTTTGTTTGTTAATGTTAAAATGTGTGTAGTCTAACATTAATCACTTGAACTTAATAAATACATGTTATGCTGGGTAACAATATTTTTTATGTTTTAGCATATTTTGTTAATTAATAGAACACATTCTTTTATGTAGCAAGGCTCTGTTTTCCTTTTTTGTAACTAATTTCAATTATACATTTTTAGTTGTTCTCTAGGGCAAAATGTCTCGGGTCTTACATGATCATTAAAATCTGGTGTCCAGTGGTTATAAAATGGTTACATATCCCTGACAAAAATGGCAGCTTTGTCTGAGAGAGAGAGAGAGAGAGAGCATAAGTGTGCACACCCTTTTATAATAGGACACGTGGTACTCTGTTTGTAATGAACTAATCACCAGTCTCTTCAGCTGGGACTGGGGCAGTATATCAAAAACCAAACCATTTTGTCCCAAAACCTGGTTTTTATATAAACTTCTTTCATTTATTTGTCCTAAAAAGCAGGGACGTGCAGAGAGTTCCTCAATTCTTCACATGCGATCGCTCCGCAATTGCAAATTTTTCTGTCCTCAAACAAGAGGCCCCAGACTCTTAAGAGTCAGTCGTTCCAATTTGTAAGAGCAGGAGAGTTAGTGCAGAAATGCCCTCCTGAGCACAAGGTATCAATCCTGGCCAGTGGTAGGGACTGGTCTTTACAAGCAGACCTGGACAGGCAGCTAAAGTTCCCCGCTTCTATTGTGCAAACCACATTGAGACCGTACCTTGTGTTGTGGTCCAAGACAAGCAAGCGGATGGTGCTAGTGGAACTGACAGTGCCCTGGGAGGAAGCAGTGCAGGAGGCATACGAGCAGAAAAAAGGCATGGTACGCCAACCTGGAAGTGGAATGCCAGGAAAAGGGATGGAGTGCAACAACTCACCCAGTAGAGATAGGCTGCCGTGGCTTTGTTGCCCAGTTGACCAACTGTTTCCGGGAGGGACAGCGGCTTCAGCTGTGGCACGGTCAGGAAGGCCTTAAAAGTTCTTGCCAAAGAGGCGGAGATAGGAAGATTTTGGCTATGGCTGAGAAGCCTCGAGGACCTGAGATCTAAGTCCAGCTGCAGGGAGCGTCAGGGAGACGTCCCTGACCCCTGCCCCACCTCCCTGAGATGTTCTGAGACTAAATGGGAGAAACAACAGTGAAGAGTGGCTGCCAGTTGATGACCTTGTGGCTGGTAATTTGGTACCAGTGGAGGTGTGTCAGTTAGTAATGGCCAGCAGGTTTTACCATCAACCTTTTTCTAATCATACTGACAGTCCTGCATGAGGTCATTGGCTGAATATTTTACAAGCTTGCATTTTAGCAAATAAGCTCTTACATCTATATTTTTGCATTGTTTGACTGGGCATTCGTAGAGTATTTATAATGACAGTAATTTATGATAATTAACTTGTAAGATAATACACGGTCTTTGACACATCCTGGGAAGTTTCTGCTTATTAGCGTGGACCTCATATTTTGAGATGACTTCAAAGAATGTTGATTTGATAAAGATAGATGTATTAAGCATTGTTTTATTTCATTACTACTATAGCATATTGTGTAACTGAGGCTTTATGTATTTAAACAGCATAGGTCTTCACAAAATACAAACAAAATTGTACATTTAAATTTAAAACTTTAAAACTTATCAAGTACAAATTTTTCAAGCATTAATATTTCAAATAATTTATTTATTTGGTAAATATAACTTTAGGTGTTTTAAATGACCTAACAACCACTCAGAGGCGTTTAGCAGTTAATGTTACTGACATTTGATTTGAGGTTTCCGTAAATATCATAGTATGCCTGCTACTGTAATTTTAGGATCAAAATTTTACACTGGAGCTATTGTTGTAATTGATGCAAAATAGCATCTAAATAAGAGTATCGAAGTATCAGAATCTGTTGTTCTGTGAACAGATAATGAGAATAGCACATGGGTACTGACAGCATGGCCATATTGCAGGAACATAAATTTCAGGGGCCAATGTTTGTGGGATATTTAGTTTCATGGGTTTTATTCACAAGTCACAAGTGGTAACATAAGCTGAGAGTTACACGGCAGTATGTTCTTCTTCGAGCCAATATCTGGATTCCAACCAGTGGAACATTTAGCGATTTTGTAGCTAGATTTAGGGATTTCCAACGCCCGCTTTGAGACTTTTTTTCAAAAGCTTAGCGACAAATCTAGCAACTTCTTCGACGAACCTTATAGGTATGTATAGGTATAGGTATATGATATCATATATAGGTATATGATAATATAGGTCAGTGGACTTGACAGTTTTTGCTGCTTTCAGCTGTGATACAGTGAGGTATGTAACTTTCAATTCAAAGAACCAAACAATGTTTTTTTTTTCCCAAGATCTTTTTATTCATTGTTTTGTCTCACACGTTTCAAATGGAAGGTGCACATTCCATTGTGACTCATATTTGTCAGTCTTAGTTTTTTGTGCCTGTAAGTAAGAAAAGGTGAATGAAAATGAGACAAGTAATGATTTGTTTGTTAATAGTGATTTTGTCTTTGTCTTTGGCATTTCTCAGTGCTCTTTCTAGTTTCCTGTGTCATGGTTTTTGATCTTCTGCCAGGTTTCTTGGATTTCCTGATGTTTCTCTTTTCTTTTTTGCCTTGTTGTTGTTTGTATTGTTTGATAATAATAATTCCTTACATTTATATAGCGCTTTTCTGGGTACTCAAAGCGCTTTACATATGGAAGGGGGAATCTCCTCAACCACCACCGATATGTAGCATCCACCTGGATGATGCGACGGCAGCCATATTGCGCCAGAACGCCCACCACACACCAGCTTATTGGTGGAGAGGAGACAGAGTGAAGAAGCCAATCAGTGTATGGGGATGATTAGGAGGCCATGATGGACAGAGGCCAATGGGCAAATTTGGCCAGGATGCCAGGGTTATACCCCTACTTTGCCTTGGTTTTGACCCTCTGCCTGTTACTTGGATAATGATTCTGGATTATCCAATAAAAGCTGCGTTTGGATCCTCAACATGTCAAAGCAGTTGTGACAAATACCAACATCATGCAGTTCGAAAGTGTAGTTGTAATGGATATATTGCACAGACTTCAGTAATTGATGAATCTGGGGCTGATCGGGGCTTATCATGCGTACCAGCTAAACCGTAAAACTTTTGATTTTGTTAATATTTTTGGCAGTATCATTTTATTTTTACATAGAGATTGGTAGAAACATTAGTAAATTAGTTGAAAAATCACTTTTCACATATTTTCCCTCCGAAGTTTGTTGAATTTTATCAATTTTTAATTGTCAAACCGTACAGCTAACATCACTTTGCTAATACTTATTCCCCGGTTTAAGATAGTCCCAGACTAAAATGTGTGCTTGAGCTGTTTTAACTGAAAGCAACTTGCCCTGACGCATCTTAAAATATGTCAGTGCGATTGTTTTGTCTCAGGATGCACACCAGTAATGTCTTTTTTTTTTTTTTTTTTTTTTTAAGTGTACATTTATAAAAGCTACTTAATATCTTCATTGAACCAAGCCTTGATTCTGGCTTAGGCTAAGCCCTGTCTGTGAAACAGGGCCATTGTGCTTAAAGAGTTTAAACTAGAAATTTCACTCTATCAAAACAATTGCATAGAACATACAGTAACTGAGTTCCAAAAATGATAACATTAGGAGAAAACAAACAGCACACAGACACCCAATCTAAAAGGTTAGAAGGCCACACATATTATAGGTTTTGAGCTGCAAATGATTACTTTGCATTCATTTGAAATTGTCCTATGACATTCGACTCATCTTAAACATCTTTAAATATTTAATGAGTCCTCACAGATACAACATATGGTGATCACATATTTTATGACAGTAAACATTTTTACAGAGAGATTTTTTTTAACAGTAAGAGGAAGCTTTTTTTCTTTTTGAAAGTCAGTTGCTCCTTCCAGTGAAAACTCACAGATAAACTTTGCTATAAAAACCACATGATAGATTTAGGATTTAGAGAGGGGTGAGTGTTAAAGGTAGTTTTGTGTGTGTGTGTGTGTGTGTGTGCGTGAGAGAGAGAGAGAGCGGCTTCCTTACTCCCATTTGTGCTGTGTGGTTCTATGAAACATTCTGCTGAATTGGCACATATCATTACTTGCAGCTTCCGACACACATACAGCCTTGTGTACAGGTTTGGCTATACTAATATAGTGAAATATCATGACAACCTTGTGAGAACATTTCTGTAAGGATTATATTTACAGGTAGGGGTTGGGATAGGACATCTCATTAACCTAAAAACAATGGAAGTCTATGAGATGTCTCCGCTAACAATGTGAAAAAACCCTTTCCCAGACAGGGCTTAGATTAAGCCAGGATTAGGCCTTTAGTTCAATTAGGACATTTAAAGAGCTTTTATAAATGTCCCTTAGAAAAATACATTACTGGTGGTGTTTCTTTAAACAAAGGCACAGACATATTTAAGATGTGTCAATGCAAATTGCTTTTAGTTAAAACAGCTCAAACATGCATTTTAGTCTGGAACTATAGCCTTATCTATCAAGGTCTCCTCATTCACATCTAAAATGTCAACAGGTGACCCCCAGAAGCCAATGACCTTTAACTAGAGAAGCATTAAGGCAAAATGATATGGTGCTTAAAGCCTCAACCAAATTGTGTGTAGTAAGTTGGACAGCAAACAACAGAAAAGCATTAATGTGTTTGAGGGCCTCTGGATCTCAGCTGGTTTTACATTCATAGACTCCTGCACTGAATATACATGTAGTCTGTCTAATAGCTAATAAAAAGCAGAAATGAGGGGAAGTCTTTGTTGCTTTTCCTTATAGAACATCTTCCGAGCCAGATCCCACATAATATATCGCTCCACAGGACAACTGAAAGTTTCTAATAGAAGCCCTTTTATGGTTTACGATTCTTTCTGGCCAAGACCGTTTAAACAGCCTATCATATGACTAACCAGAGAATCGCTGAGCCTGGGAATTCACAGCTGAATTGAGCTCTGCTCAAATGCATTCTGAGACTCAAGTAATTTGTTGTAGGACTACGAGAAGGTTACTGCCAACTCGCAGGCACACTGTTATTTGCTTTCAATTAGAGCTTGCTTAAACATTTCACTCTAAACAGATTAACAGATTAACAATTAGGATCTCTGTAGTATACCAAATCTGCAGCTATAGGGTTTGAGTGTAATATACAAACAAAAAAAAAACTGTCCTTTTCAATGTTTTTCCCACAAAACTACAGCCACTCTTCAGGGAAAAGCACCCTGTCAGCTTGATCTTTGTTCAAAACATGGCTCGCAAACCAAGCTGTCCATTTTTAACTGCTCCTGCTCATATGACACTACTGCAAAAGGTGTCCCTGTAAGAGTAGTTAAAATTAAACAAAGTCATTTTCAAATATCCCAGGTTGTCGAGAATTCAAAGTTGCTGTGTAAGAAATTAAGTTACTTCCCCTTTACACCAACGTGCAGGAAATTCATTTAACAGTAGAGGTGAAATTTAACAAGTGCTGTAGATATTTCCTGTACGCTCATATGCTCGCTAGTTTTGTGACTTCAAATATTAATGTCTTTTAGGGTACCAAAAAGCCATAAAAGGGTGACTTGTAGCACCTTAAATAAAAGTGTGCTTTGAGGCAGATGAAGTTTCTGTCTGTGGGTGAGAAGAGTTGTGTTCAGTGACATCTTAAGTAGGTGATTTAATAAAAAAAAAGAAAAAGTTTTACACCCAAGACATTAGTCAGCCATTTTAGATAGTCAAAGATGCAAAAACAAACATTTTCTACAAAAAGAAAAAGCAAAAAAAAAAGTACCTGCAAAGTTTAGAAAATATAGTTTATTGTCAAAATAGACAAGGCTCAACTTCTTATAAAAGAAACTTTATAAAGAAAAAAAAGTGTTCAGTTGCTATACCAGCAGTTCAGACAAAATGTAGAAGTGTATTCAGTTGGGAAGAGAAGTAAAACAAAGCTCAAGTGTTGAAGGATAAAGACAAGAACATTTGCGCAGTGAGCGTTACCAGGTGAACTCACACGGGTTAAAAAAAATAAATAGATTAAAAAAAAAAAAAACAATTCGTACAAAACCCTATCCATATTGTCTTTTTTTTAAAACTGTAACCAGTTGGAAATCTTGACATTTACATTTGAAAGACTTCGAACAGCATGTTCATGAGCACAAACGCAATACATTCAGAAATATGGCCCCCTTTAGACTGATGCTTTCAACATAACTCAACTTTCAAAACATCTAATGAATTAATTTGTGACAAAAAAAAGAAAAAAAAGATAAACACTTCCTGTATTGTTCATTTGAGAATTATCATGACCATTTCAAATAAGGCCTGGCACAAGGTCAAGGCCACTGTTAAACACTATCCTCAATGCTACGAAGACTACAGCAAATATCATCAGCAAACAACCCTCCATTTTCTTCCAATGTCATTTTGTGCCAAAAAAATAATACTATTATTGATAAAGAAAGCTTACAAAAACATGTTTGCTTCTCCAGCAGACTCGTACATTCATGAGAAAGTGAGTGCATTCAAATGTACCCTTAAACTCTAGCCCTTTCCACCACCTTCATCTCAGCACTCCTCAACTACAGTTCCAGCTGCGGAGTACAGTTTTTTCTTAATGAGCCTAAACCCAGGGCGGAGCTTAAGTGCGCTGCGGGTGCCAGGTGGGAAACACGTACCAATGCGCAAAAAATCCCGCAGGCTCGGCCAGCCACCGCCATCCTGTTTGAAAACCAATGTCAATTCAAAAGTTGGCACCACGCTCGCGTCGCAAGCAAGTCTCTCGAGTCTCTCACAGCGGTGCTGCTGCTCTTCCAGCTCGAGATGCACATCCAGCACACAGCCCCGCAACCCACACGGCTCCCCTGCTGCCAACCTGAGCATATCCCGTGCCACCCGCCGGGTGAGAGTCTCTGGCACCAGCAAATGGGCACATTGCAGCTTGCTGGCTTTGGCCCTCGACAGACAGCCCTCAAGCAGCCGGGCGAGCTGCTGACATGTCTGTTCCTCACACACTTCTGCACCCAGGTAAGGCTCTGCCAAACACCGTTCCCAAAAGTCCATTTCTGGAGAGAGAGCAGAAGAGATGTGAGGTTAGACTGAGGGGTGCATGATATATCAGGAACGTATAGACGTTGGATATTTCTCATCTGATATTGGGTACTTAATCGTGGATTCAATTTTCAGATTACATTAACCAACAAAGAGAAAGTGATTACAGCCAAAATTAAACTCCTTAAAGAAACACTATCAAAAGCATTTTAACAATAGAAGATGAACCTCATCCCACATTTAAAAGGCTTTGTTTAGCACACTTTAAACTGAATACATATTCATATTTTATACTGTAAAATATAATATTGGCTTCTAAATTCAGGCATCACAACCTTAATGTAAAAGTGCCAAGTCTTTTGTTTGTTAGTTTTTGACAATATTATATTATATGCATTGCTATATTATAACTTATGTGCCAGTTATCAGTTTTGTGGTAATAAATTGTTAGATTTGAGTGCATTCGAGCTCAATTCTCTGAAAACATCAACGAAATGCTTTTAATAATAAATGCATTTAGAAATTAAAACGTCTATTTGGGATTATTGAAAATGGTAGAAGTAACTATACTGTCACATTCTCCAGAAATATTCCTATTCCTGTGGTCACAAAGGAAAGGATCTGGGTTACAGGATGACATCATCGGTGTTGACATCACTGCTGCAGCTCTGCACCAACAGCGCAGTAAACAAGTCCAGCACTCAAACCCAGCGTTATTATTAGTTGAAAACCACATTAGCGTTCCACAAATCACAGATACTGAACATTATACATGAAAAGAATCTTATATCTTACCATAATCAATGCAAGTCTGGTCATATCCTCTATCAGCAAATTCAGAGAGGCATTCAGAGTTTCGGTTTAGTGTGCTTGTTGCAACCATTGTGAAAATCCTTTGAGTTTGTATAAAGTGCTGAAAGAGAAACACTCTGGATTAAATGCTGAATGTATATATGTATATATATACACACACACACCAGTAAGAACTATGCAAAACGTCTATTCAGTATGCATAAATTATATTCAAGCAAATGAACTCACTTTTCATCATCTCGTTAATTAAAGCTTACACAGCTCGAGATTGACAACACAAACACTAATACATATAATATCGCATGGCTGCAATCTCTAACAAATGCACACATTTTTTTTTTTTTTTTTAGTTGTAGTCAGTTAAAGAGATGCTTAACCAGAGGTACATCACTAAGCAGTGGCATAAAAAAACGTAAATATCAGATACTTACCCTTGTAAAACGAATATAAATTAAAAATATTAAATTATTCACACAAAAATTTTATTTCAATAACACAAAGACACATTCACACACCACCTTCAACATTCACGCATACACACAAATGAGACTTCACGAGCTCAAGCAGTATTTATAGCTTCTCCATACCCACGTGCTTATCAAACACCACTGACCAATCAGCGCTCGTTTTACATTCCAGGACTTTCTGGTTTCTACCAGGCAACCAGTTCGCGCTGTAGGCTCTTGAGATCCACGACTGTTTGTGTCGAGAATTCTGATTTGCTGCATGTACCAGCGCTTCACCCAATTGCTAAATTGCTTTAGTTGTTGAGACACTTTCTTTCTTTCTTTCTTTCTTTCTTTCTTTCTTTCTTTCTTTCTTTCTTTCTTTCTTTCTTTCTTTCTTTCTTTCTTTCTTTCTTTCTTTCTTTTTATTTATGTTTACATTTACTAAATAGTAGTTGCTACCTGTTATTAGCCTTCTAGCAACACACCTTTTGACCAATGACTAATGCCATACATATGATGCTTACAGGATTTTGAAATGTAAGATTAACCAAAAAAAAAAAAAAAAGATCAACAAAATTCCATTGTTTGGCCATAGACCAATCCTTACAACAAAAATATGTGTCAATGAACTCAAGTCAGCACTGCTATAATTTTAAAATTTTGTGCATTGTGTAAATACCTTTACATATCGAGGAAGAGTTATTGAAATTAAAAAAAGGTATTGAAATTAATATTTTTAAAAAAGCAACAACGGACACAATTACAATAAAAAGCTCTGTAGCACAAAGTCTACACGTTACAATACAGTTTATACACTACAATCCAGAACAAAATCTAATACAACATGCACATAACAAAGTGCAATCTATGTGAACAATTGTAGAAGGAAAGAAAAGAAGGAAAATAAGCAGCTACTCTTTGTGAATGCAATCTCTTGTTAAATGCTTTACATTATCCAGGAAACATGCAAAACATGGTGAAGTAAATAAAACTCCTAGGTCAAAAAGAGTGGTATCCCTTCATGTGGAAAAGAGCGGTGGATTGTACACGTGCACGTGTGAGCTGGAAACAATTCATTTGTCTCCATGCATGGATGCTTTTTACCCAATGAATGCCAGTTATTTTGACATTGGTTTAAAAATTGTATTCATTTGCAATTTGATATGTTTAGTGTGTACTTTAAGTTAGAGCTCAAAAGCGGTATGATTACTTGAGATTATGTCCCTCTTGGCAAGCTGTTGTTGTGCATGCCAGCCAACACATCCATATTATTGTGTCAAAAGATTCAAAACATGGGACATATTTAGAAACCACACAGCACTGGAACGTTGTTTTCAGCCATGAAATCTGACTCATACAAACACGTACACAGAACTGGCAGAGTAGCCTGTGAAATCCAGCCGACCTCAGGCAGATCTGTGTCTGGTCACATGGCATGAACAAGATCCTGGTAAGAAAACAGAGTCACATGCATTAGCTAGCATCTCATAGAGACTGACACAAGCAGGGAGAGCTGACATTTCTGAATAGGGAGAGAGGGAGAGAGAGAGGGAGAGGGAGAGAGAGAGAGAGAGAGAGAGAGAGGGAGAGAGAGAGAGAGAGAGGAGAGAGAGAGAGAGAGAGAGAGAGAGAGAGAGAGAGAGAGAGAGAGAGAGAGAGAGAGAGGAAGAGAGAGAGAGGGAGAGAGAGAGAGAGAGAGAGAGAGAGGGAGAGAGAGAGAGAGAGAGAGAGAGAGAGAGAGGGAGAGAGAGAGAGAGAGAGAGAGAGAACAGAGGGGATTAGTAAAATAATAGGGAAATTTATTAAACTATGGACATCTTTTTAAAGTCCACAAAAGATTAACATGGCAGTAACTAAATGGTAGGGTTGCTGTGTATATTCCAAGAAATGAGGAACGGGACACAGAATCAATGAATAGATACTTTTTAATTAACACAAAGAGCAAGAGCATACACCAAACAACCAGCATAACATTATCACAGAGCAGGAACAAGGAAAACCAGGGCATAAATACACAAGAGAAGATCATCAACAGAACAGGGAACAGGTGTGTAACTCAATTAGAAACATTGGAAACATACAAGGAATTACAACTCACAGGAACAGGAACAGGGAAAACCAAACTAAAACACAACCAGTGTTGGTTGTAATGCATTATTAAGTGCAATATATTTTAGAGACAGTAATTAGTACAGTAATTAATTACTGCAATTTCATTATTTTTCCCTTGAAAAAGTAAAGTAAGGGATCACGCTTAATTTTTCTGTAATTTAATTAATTACTTTTGATCCACAGACTATAAAACAATTCTGTATAAACAATAACGGATTTAACATCAAAATTTAAAATGTATGTTTTTGTAAATGTCACCTTTTTGCTTTAAATTACATTGATCTGGTCAAAAATAATTTATGCAATTTTATATTATTTATTTGAAAATATTAAAAGAGTAGTTTTATGTCTATCCTTGTATTGTTCAGCTGGTCGAAGTTGATATGGGATTTAGAAAGTGATTAGTAATAAGTAATAAACTACTTTTCAGAGAGAGTAATGTGTAAAGTCTAATAACTTTGTTGAAGATGTAAGTATAATTAATTACGTTTTGGAGTAACTTATCCAAAAATGAACAATTCAATTTCATTCCTTTTTTATTAATATATATATTAATATTAATATTAATTAATATTAATAAATAAGCCCTTATCATTTACACTATAAAAATAATTGTTTGTTTAATTTAAAGTAAGTTAGCTGGTTGCCTTCAAATTTTGAGTTCCTTTAAATAAAACAATTGAGTTAATACAATGAAGGCAATCGGTTTAATCAACAGAAACTCAAAATATCATGTTATCTGAACCACATTAATTATCTAAGTTGATTTGACAAAAGAAAAAAAAATCTGATAACAAATCATGTATGTACGCATTTTACAGCGTAGTGATCAAAACCTCGGCTTAAAATGATTCAACTATGTTCATAAAACCATTATAATCCATAGCATGTTATATTAACAAGAATCTGGCCTTCAATATGTTTGGCACTAACACTTGGTGTATATTATCCATAATAGCTCACATAGGTTAAAATATTTGCTAAAACAGCCCAGACAGTCAGTTTTATTGCCTTTAACTGAAAATAAAATAATAATGAATAAGTGCAGCCAGTCACAGTGCATTAGCAACTCAATGGCAGTAAGTGAAAAGTCCGGTTGTCAAGTTCTAAACTTCCTATAATCTTTCAAAATCTTATAGCAGTGCATACAAAATGTACAAAAACAGCATTATTCGCTTGAAAATTCTTAAAACAAATACAAAAAAAACTATAGTAATTGTTAATATGGCAGGTATTGAACATCATCACTCACAGAACAGTCAGTTTATAGTAAAGGCTCAACATTTGGAGTCAAGAAACTAATTACATGGACGAGAAAAAAAAAAATGTAACGCGCAATTTAACCAAAAATATACAGTACAATAATAATAAAAAACTGAAACAACTACCAATCAGTTAGTTGAAGATATAAATGCTAAAACAGGTATTTTTTAAAAAAAAATATATCACAGAGTTAAAATTACAAACTGAAAATTGATGTGTAAAAAAAAAAAAAAAAAAAATACTGCAACACACTCTGAAACCAACTTTCTTTTACACTACAGCAAAGTTGCGAAGAATTAGAGTTTACAATCCTATTCAAATAATGGGTCCTGACACAGTATATTTCCTGTATGCTTTTGCTTTTTTTTTTTTGCTATTTCCTGAAACACAAACACTTGCCTTAAAGAAAGAAATCTTTGGTGTTTGTGGCAAGCGTTCATCACTCCTTTCCTCAGTTCCTCTCTCGTTATTCCTCATTAGAGCCTCTTCTCCAGCAGGACTCCACTTATCTTGCAGCAGCTGAATTAAATGGTAATAGAGACAATAAAAATACAGAAACAAAAACGTAGATAGCCCAAATCACTGAAGTTAAAGCAACAGTGATAAGTGTACCTTCTGATAACAAGACTTCAAAGTAGTTGTAATAAATAATTCATCCACTAGAGGGTAGAATTGCACCTTTAAGTTAACAAATTCATTTGCTTTAAAAAACAAAAATAAAAATCAACCTATATACAAACATTCACAAGCTTTAATTTTGCTCACTATAGTTCAAAAAATGCCATTCTGATTAAATAATATGCTAATAAAATGAATTCCAGTTCATTCATCACACTTAATCTCACAGTTATATAAAAGTATTATGCTTGATATTAATAGTGGGTAAACAAGAACAAAAAGCATTGTCACACTGACATACTGGACACAATAGCTATCTAAAGTCACAGCACTCATTCAAGCCTTCTTTTCAACAAAACAATCAACAGCATTTCCTTCATCGCAATCGTGGTTTGAAGCATGGATGGACTAAGTCAAATGAAATTGCACATTTTAACCACACGCTTGCAGAGATAAAGCCATATTAAAGTCTGTTTATCCACAATAACATTGCGGGTCTCTAGGGTTACACAGTGTACACAGTGTTAGTGATTGTGTTTTTTAGCAGTGGAAGTGCCTATCTTTGTTTTCCCTATTATCTTTACTGGGTGGCAGTTAGGGAAAGGGGTCAGAGCCAGGGGAATGCTCCTGTGGAGGTGCGATAAATGGGAGGAAACACCTTCCATTGCACTGCAGTGCTGCTGCACCAGGTTTCCCAGTCATCAACAATGAGATATTGAAAGCCCTCGGCTTCCTCTGAACGTTTAGAGATGGGGAACGCGATGGAATGCCGAGAAGGGAAGGGTGTGGACAGATGAGAGCGAGAAGGGAACAATTAGGGTATGAAAAATAGGATTAGATCTGTGTCTTATTGCTTGGGAGAGGCTTCTGAACCAAACTTGATCTCACAGCATCTAATCTGAAGCTGGGATTGTTTGCACTACACACTAACAATAATAGAGTGAAGAGTGAAGTTATGTAATAAATATTCAGGCTTAAGATACTTTTACATCTTAAAGGTACCATTCACCCAAAAAAGAACATTCTGGTCATCATTTACTCAAGACCATGTTGTTCCAAACCTGTATGTCTCTTTCTTATGAAGAACACAAACATTTTTCATCAGTTTTTCTCAAAAAAATTAAATAAAATAAAAATTCACATCTTCTTTTGTGTTTCACAGAAGATAAATATGTGATTGGTTTGGAACAACAGAAATAACATCTTGTTGAAAAAACCTCACTTTGCAAGATTTTTAAGAAAGATGACTGTTGTGTTTTTATCGAAGATCTGATTCTTTATGTAGGGTTTGATTTGATATATTTGGCACTATGAATTTGTTAGTAGAAAATACATCCCCATTATAATCAAAACTATCTAAAGTCGTATTCCTGTGTTCTCAAACATTTATGCAGCGATTACCACAGATAAAGCAGTAAGTGACGTACCGTTGTTGTCCTCTCCAACTGATGTCTTACTGACTCCTAACAGCATAACACCATCTTTGTTACTGTCTGTCCTCTGGAAAGAAGCACTGAGAGCCCCGCAGCAACATGAAAGAGAGACACCATTGAAAACGATGAACTACCACATGAGCCATCAAAATATAACACAAACATTGTACACTTACTGTTAAGAATTTTCATATTTTATTAGCAATTCAGTAAAAAAAGATTTTAGACTAGGGTAATGTATAGAATTGAACAGCATACACTACTGCATACGGTAGTATGCCGACCCACCCAAAAAAGTTTGACAATAGTTAACAATAATTTAACTACACTTGTGTCACATGACCTCATTAACAGTTCATCTTTAATACAGGGTGTGGCATTTTATATTTAAAAAAAAAAAAAAAAGAGGCATTCTAATTAAATATTATGCGAATAACATGAATTCCAGTTCATTCCACACACTGAATCACTGCGCTGATATTCAGAACAGCAGCACTCTTGTTTGTGCAATATTTAATGATATCAAGTTACTAACTGTCTTTATATGATTAATAAACCTTACAACCTTAGGGTTAGTTCACCCGAAAATGAAATTTCTGTCATTTCTTACTAGTTGGCGTTCTGACGTTCAACCTGGACGTAAACAGCGTATGAGAATGACACAGAAGAGAAGATATTGCTGAATAAAGTTTTTTTTGTTTTGTTTTTGCAAAAAACGTCGCTTCATAATATTAAGGCTGAACCACGGCAGTCACATGGATTGTTTTAACAATGTCTTTAGTACCGTTCTGGACATTGAAAGCGGTTATTATATTACTCTCTATGGGCGAGTCATATATCTCTCATATTTCATCAAAAATATCTTAATTTGTGTTCTGAAGATGAACAAAGGTCTTACCGGTTTGGAACGACATGAGGGTGAGTAATTAATGACACAATTTTCATTTTTGGATTAACTAACCCTTTAAGATTGAGATTCGGTAAACAAAGAGATAAAACAGATACACTCACTTCTCTGTCCCATTGTCAGCCATTTCTGAAAAGAGGGAAAATACATGATTATCATATATGGAGTTACTGACAGAAATTAAGGTAATACTGCATGTAGGACTCATTCAGATTTAGTCACCTGGCCGATTCTGGACTTTTTTACACTTGGATTTCAAGTAAATCATTGATGCCAGAGCAATAAACAGAACAGGCACCAGAATCCACAGGAATTTATTTCCTGTGAAGGGAAAGATGATCATGACTGCATTTCATTGAATAATATCCTGACAGTGCAGTGGTTTGTGTAGTGACATCGGGAGCCATATGAATGAAAGATATATTCTCACCAATCAAATGTTCCAAAGATTTTCAATTGAGCTTAAATATAATGGAATTTAATATACCTGAACTTGCAAGTTGTGCTTGATCACCGAGTCCTTTAATAGGAAAATAAACACATTTTTACACACAGGTCTATTGGACAAATACTTTAAATTGTTGTATTTTAATTACTGCTGTAATATTGTTTCCTGTTGGATAAGAAAGGAAGTCATGCTTTGAAGACCTGATCTACGTGCATTAAATGAAATAAAATGTTTTTGTAGATCAAAAAAGTAGAGCATGCTGATAGCAACGCCAAGAGCATGACTTCAGTGCCCAGAGAATGCAAGACTTGTAAAGTATATCCTGGATCGCAATGTAAATCACTAGATGTGAATCATATCAAACTATTCAACCATTTCAAAATGTGGATTAAGTGTCCAAATCCCTTTTTGGGGTGAATGTGAAACCCACAACGTGTGTTTAGTAGATTTCATTCAGGAAGATTCCCTTTATGAAAGTCACGATTGCAAAACCTATATTTGAATGTCCTTGAAAATTTGCAAACTGTGAAGAAATGCTCACCAGAAGTTTCTTTTGTAGGATGGCTGGTAGAAGTTCTGTGATGACTTTGTTTTTCAGTGGGAGAAGTTGTGATTGTTTTGACCGTTGTTGGCGAGGCTACAATATAACATATATTAAATATTACTTCACAATGGACTAAATAGAAAAACTAAAAATATTATTCAGACTTTATATGAAAAAATGAGCTTACTGTCATTCAGATTGTTTACAGTAACTGGGTTTGGTTCTGATGATGAATTGCCTGTTACTGTATTAGAGGAGGAAACAACAAAGCATTTTGTATTGACAGAAAGCAGAAATTTTTGTCTACACAATTTTGTCTAATTGTTGTCTACATATTTGCATCAAATATACAACAGAAGCATATTTTAAAAACAGTAACCTCCGTTGTAATGTAAAGCAAAACAACAGTGTATATCTACAGATTTGCATTTACAGCTTTAGCAGACAAAAGCATTTACATATGTTCCTCGATTTTAAAACTCTGAGTGATAATCTCTGCTTCCAATTACAAAAACATACAAGCACATCTTACAATATTTCTCAATAAAGAACAGGTGTGGATAAGCCATCATTTTACAAAATCAGACTCAATCAGCAGAGGGTTTTTTTTATTCATCTGTGACAAATCAAACTCAAACTCAAACTCACTGGATGGCGATGCAGAGGTGGCAGGACTTGTTGATGTGTTTGAAGCTGCAAAGAAACAGATATAAATCACAGTATAATGGTCACTGGCACCATTTACTGAACATGTTCAAGCTGAGCATCCATTTTAAGGATTAAAATGCTTTCTGAACTATTTAAGAATTTTATTTAATTTTAAGAGTAAACGCCCACAGAAGTTTCCTAAAATTTTATAACTAGGAGCTACTCTTTGCTGTAAGGTTTTTAATGAATATGGGTCCTGGTGAACATTGTCAAAAATGACAATTACTGATGAATGATAAGAAACATTTTTTTATGAAAAAAACAAAAAACAAAAAACAAAACAAAAAATGGAAAAAAAAAATCTGAGTCGTTCAACTTTCGCAGATTGTATGGCAAACTCACCTGAAGAATCAGGACTCGATGATCCACTTGGAGCTGCAAAAGACAGATATAAAGTCTTGTGATTACTGACTTCAGTTACTGAATATTTTCAAGCAGAGCATAGTAGAATACAAATCAAACTCAAACTCACTGGATGGCGACGCAGAGGTGGTGAAACTTGTTGATGCGCTTGAATCTGCAAAGAAACAGATATAAATCACAGTATAATGGTCACTGGCACCTTTTACTGAACACGTTCAAGCTGAGCATGGTAGAAACATACTCAAACGTTCTTGTCATTTCCATGACTTTGAATTATTTATAACATGAAGTAATCATTCATTAAGCCTCGAAAGTGGTCCATGTGTGGCTCTCTATTAGCGGTTACATTAGCAACTTGCTACCAGTTCAATATGGCAGCTGGGTGTATTCTGATGTTGTGCCAAATCCTTTCCCCTGTCAGAATCCCACTTTATAATACAATAAGGAGAGGCTATCACATCATATCCTGTTCTAATTGAACCCGTTGTGTTTGATTAGACAGAAAAAAAAATGTTTTCTGTTGGTGTGCCTCCAGAAAAAGGGTTGAGATACACTGGGTTAGAAAACAAGAGAAAATAAATACATTCCTCGTTTTTAAAACTCAGATGCGATAATCTCAATTACAAAAACAAACACGTACATCTTAAATTATTTCTCAATAAAGAACCAGCGTGGATAAGCCATCATTTTACAAAATGAGGGAAAACAATTTTATTCATCTGTGACAAATCAAACTCAAACTCACTGGATGGCGACGCAGAGGTGGTGGAACTTGTTGATGTGTTTGAAGCTGCAAAGAAACAGATATAAATCACAGTCTGATGGTCACTGGCACCATTTACTGAACATGTTCAAGCTGAGCATGGTAGAAACATACTCAAACAGAAGATGTTGTGATGTTCATGTCTTTACACTATAAAATGTGTTTAAAACAACTGTATATAACAACAAGTGTGTATAAATCAATGCATCATGTCTGCAAAGTGCATAATTTTCATATATTTTGCATGCTGCATATTTTCAAGCAGAGCATAGTAACACATGAAGATTTTTTTCTTGTCATTTCCATGACTTTGAAATATTTATAACATGAAGTAATCATTCATTAAGCCTAGAAAGTGGTCCATGTGTGGCTCTCTATTAGCGGTTACATTAGCAACTTGCTACCAGTTCAATATGGCAGCTGGGTGTATTCTGATGTTGTGCCAAATCCTTTCCCCTGTCAGAACCCCACCTCACAAGACTACGACATTGTTTTTCAGGGGGAGAAGAGGTGATTTTTTGACCGTTGTTGGCGAGGCTACAATATAACATATATTAAATATTTCTTCACAATAGACTAAATAGAAAAATTAAAAATATAATTCAGACTTCATATGAAAAAATGAGCTTACTGTCAGTCAGACTGTTTACAGTAACTGGGTTTGGTTCTGATGATGAATTGCCTGTTACTGTATTAAAGGAAGAAACAACAAAGCATTATGCGTTGACAGACAGCAGAAAACATAAAAACCTAAAGCATATTTGAGAAATGTAATTGCTGCCTACATATTTGCATCAAATATATAACAGAAGCATATTTTAAAAACAGTAACCTCCATTGTAACGTTTCTGAGAGAAATCAAAATTGATTCAATCTTGCGTGAGAATTTAAACAAAGATGATGTAACAGTGGTGAACTACTCCTTCTTCTGAGCAAAACAACAGTGTATATCTACAGATTTGCATTTACAGCTTTAGCAGACAAAAGCATTTACATATGTTCCTCGATTTTTAAACTCTGAGTGATAATCTCTGCTTCCAATTACAAAAACATACATGCACATCTTATGATATTTCTCAATAAAGAACAGGTGTGGATAAGCCATCATTTTACAAAATCAGACTCAATCAGCAGAGGGTTTTTTTTTTTTATTCATCTGTGACAAATCAAACTCAAACTCACTGGATGGCGACGCAGAGGTGGTGGAACTTGTTGATGCGTTTGAAGCTGCAAAAAAAACAGATATAAATCACAGTATGATGGTCACTGGCACCATTTACTGAACAAGCTGAGCATGGTAGAAACATACTCAAACAGAAGATGTTGTGATGTTCATGTCTTTACACTATAAAATGTGTTTAAAACAACTGTATATAACAACAAGTGTGTATAAATCAAAGCATCATGTCTGCAAAGTGTTGTACTGTCTGTGTGTTGATATAGCAGTTTAAAGTATGATCTGACTTGTGAAAAGCAATTCTGGTATAGAGATACGATTACTAGTGCCATTTTTATGAATAAAAATAAACTTTGCAGATTATATGGCAAACTCACCATTATTTGAAGAATCAGCACTTGTAATTGGAGCTGCATAAGACAGATATAAAGTCTTGTGATTACTGACTTCAATTACTGAATATTTTCAAGCAGAGCATAGTAACACGTGAAGATTTTTTTCTTGTCATTTCCATGACTTTGACTATTTATGAGATGAAGCAATTATTCATTAAGCCTAGATAGCAGTCCATGTGTGGCTCTCTATTAGCGGTTACATTAGCAACTTGCTACTTGTTCAATATGGCAGCTGGGTGTATTCTGATGTTGTGCCAAATCCTTTCCCCTGTGTGGAAGTGTTGAGAAACACTGGGTTAGCTTGCTAACCATAATCAAGGGAAAACAAGGGAAAATAAATGTATAAACTGGCAACTTGTAGCTTTGGTTATATGATAAGTGATAAATAAATCATATACAGAGATTAATAAGCAACATTTATGGACATAATGCTTATTATATAATGCTCTTCCCAAAAGAGTTTCAGCTAAATTAATTGCTTTACGGTTGTTGGGTGGGGGTCAGACTTGAAAAGTCATTGGTTAGATACTCGGATATTACTTTTATCTCTATACTAATAGACTTGTGAATAGTTGCATCCTGTGTCTGGCTCTCTAGGGCATTGTGGGACTTTCCTGCTGATATTTCCTGTTGAGCCCAAACATAGATTCTGCTCTTTGCTTGTCTGTGTTTGAGACCTTTCACACGACTCAAGGCTTTTAACACAACTGGTGATAGAAAGATGAGTAAAAAGTCTAACAAACTGATAAAATCATCCCTTTGTGAAAAAGAAATACACTTTTACATACTTAAAGAGTACTTTATTGTGGACATAATATATCCCATCCTATATTCTTCAAACTATCTTCTTTAGTCTTCTACAGAATAAATAATGATAGAATTTTCATATTTGGGTGAACTATGCCTGAATTCCTTAATTGTATATTAAATACAATGTAATGAAAATGCATTATAGTATGAACTAAAAAGTAAAGTTTGTAGACAAATGTTGATGTTGACTTGAGAAAGCCTAGCCATGCAGAAGGCTTAAAGCAATTTAGATTCAAACATGTAGCTAGCAAAAGTGTTTTAACATTTTGTTAGGTGTTGCTAACATTTTTAGCATGAAGCTAGCATGTTTTAACACATTGCTAACATGATTTAGCATGTTGCTAGAATGTTTCTAGCATTTAACATGTCATTAGCATGTTTAGCATGTGAAGTGTAGAAGTGTTTTATCACACTGCCGGCATTTAACGTGTCGCTAGAATTTTACTGATATGGTTTAACTTGTAACTTTTTTTTAACTTGTTTTTAGAAGTTGTTAAAATATTGCTAGCATGTTTTGCACATTTTAGCATTTTGCTAGCATGTTTTAGGTGTAATTTGTGGCTGGGACATATCCCCACCACTTTTTGAATCATCAGTTTACTAGCGGAAAAATTTATTTTGTTTGTTTGTTAAATAAGAGGCCATATGTTGTTTTTGAAATCATACAGAATTCTTTGCCGCTGTTATCAAATTCGTGCACACAGACAAGCGCTTTAATCTGTGGTTTAACGCCATTGCAGAGACTCTCTGTTCGTTACGATGAAATCACAAAACAAAATGCGCCAAACATGTCACTGCTCTTGATATACAATCACCGATAAAAATATTTGTTTTAATGAGAAGAAAAACTATACAAGGGCATATTCAAACTGTAAGATTTGATTTTCCTGCTAAGACAAAAGCTGAGATCAAGAATCCTGCAATAAAACAATAAAACTCATCTGGAGAGAAGATTTCAAAGGAATAGGACAACGCCTTGCCCAAACTGTCCTCACTCTTCTATGCGACCAACCCCCCTCCCTCCACTCCCTTCCTTCCCCCTTACATCAGAAACATTAATTAGAGATCGTTTACATTTGGAGTCAGATTAAGCGAACAGCTAAAGGAAAACTAAATCCTAAAATTTATGTGAACTTCACGTGGGTGCTGAAAAAACATACACGCATTATACCTTCGCCCAGGCCATCAGATTCCGCCATTGGGCTGACGGGTGGTCCTTACAAAACCTAAAACCTCTTGAACATTAATTATTGTACATATCTGACACAGCATTGTATGAACACCCCTTCCTCCACACACACTCCTGTCCCACCCATGTTTTAAAACAAAGTCACGCCACTGATATTTTATCATATTTTTAATGTAATGAACATGTATGTTTCTTACATGTTTTAGCATGATTCTAGCATATTTTAGGGTGCTGTTATTAGGGGTGTGCAGCAGAGCCAATATTTGTATCTGTGTCTGTTAAAATCTCAAAATTATTTGTATCTGTATTCGGATAAAACCAAAAGAGAACTGCATGAACTTCTGGCTTGTAGACCATGTAGTTCCATGTAGTTCAGTTGTGTTTCGGGTGACCCGATCCTGTTAAATAAATGTTTAAATATCTTCTAATTAAAACAATAATACTAAATGTTAAATAAAAAGAAAGATTTTTTGTTGTTGTTTTCAGAGGTACAGAGTTCCATTTTGATTTCGGTTGGGTTCATTGGGGAAACACCTTTCACCGAGAAATACTGAAGCCTAATTGAAAATGTCTATAGTTCTCAATAGTGGACGATGCTTCTGCGGCGATCCCCTTTAGGGTTGTGGCGAGAACTTCGTAGATGATATAAAGCAAGTCTTGCAGTGTCTGTGCAAGTTCCATCGAGCTGTATAAACTATTGTATAAACTGTATGAATTACTCTATAATCATCGGCTATGTGGACAACACCAGTTTTCATTCATATAGTGCTATCTACAAACCACAATAAACTCTGGCCCCCCCGCTGCTCACCGGCTATGCCACTGTTTTCATTAGGAAGTGTAGTGTTGCTTACACTAACCCCTATATACATCAAGGTTGCTGCCGTTCCTTGCTTTGCCATGAAAAACAGTTATCTGTTATATATTCATAGCCTTTTCTGCTGTGTTGTTGCTTCCATAAAGGTGTACTGCTATCTCAATTCCATTTCTATGCGAGTCCACCTCTTACCGGAGTGCTCGCAAGGTTGTAATGAATTCACTCACAATGTTCTAATTAGTGAAAACCCTCCCTTTTGTAATGAAGGGCGAGTCAGCGGATAAGATCCAAGTGCAGCTTTATTAACAGACGTAGTCAGACAGGCAATGGTCAACTCAACAGCAAACAGAAGTGGTAAGGAACAGGCAAGCTCGTAGTATATCTCCAGGCAATTGGTCAAAGGCGGGCAGATAAACATCAACAACAAGAAACAGGCAGGATCAGGAAACAGGAAAACAAGACAAGGAAAATACGCTCGGAATTGTAATACCAGGATTAACAATACTTCGCCAATAACAAGCGTAAGAGGGTTAACTTAAATAGGGAACTAGATTGGTTGCAGCTGGACCGTAATCAACATAAGGGACTTATGGGAAATGTAGTGTGGTGTATGGAGTCCATGATATGAGCGGGCGACCTCTGGTGGCAGGTGGATGGAGGACAACAGAACGGATTCATAACACCTCTGGAATGCTTTCAAAGAACACTCGGGCTGATGGCAGCAGCTATGACAGTATGTCGGCTGGGGCTGCTTCATGCGCTGCCGTTTCAGCTCTGGTGTCCCATTTCATGTCTGGCACAGGGGTCTGCTGTGCATCCTGGTAACCTACAAATGCCTAGATGCAATGGCCCCTTGAAAAAGTACAACTATGTATACCCGGGGTGTAACAATGGGACAGGTGTGCAAACGCAAAAACTGTCACAACGGATGCATTGAGCACTGGCTGGGGAGCCTTTTGCGAATACAGAGCGACTTTTCAGTGTCTGGAAGCGCACAGAGAGGACGTGGCACATAAACTGTCTAGAAATGAGAGCAGTTCAACTATCTTTTCGTCAGATTGTGGCATGCATAAAAGATGAATCAACTCGCATCCCTTGCTGAAGCCTGCAAAGAGCCTTCTGTTGTGGGCAGATAAACATCTTCGAGCAGTCTACGTCCCTGGCCATTTGAACTGCGGGGTGGACATGCAGTTGAGAGGAGGAGTAGTCCTAGGAGAATAGAGACTATACCCTCTGACAGTGAAAATGGTTTGAAACAAGGTCGTATGCAAGTATTCGTTGATGCCAGTGATCAGGTACTATGCAAAGTCAGAGAAGAGAGGGAGACAGTGCTGTAGAATCAGAATCAGAATATTTGGAAAGTGAGGAATTAACAGGAGACATTTAATGAAGGGTTGTAAAATGGACTTCCTTAAATGCAAAATTAGTCTGGTAGAAGTCATGCCCTTCTCCAATCTATATTCATCACAAATGAACCCAAAGTAGAATTTAACCTTTTTTTCCCATTTGAAAAATTTTGCAAATATGCTCCTTAGATTTGGCTGCTATGTATAACAGACAAGATGTCCACGTCCCCACTACTGCAACAGTTTTTGTTTTTTGGGGTCCCAGCTTCTGTGGGGTATTTGAGAGGGTTGTGACACCATTTCCATTGTCGAAGTTAGGGCATGAGTCGAACAACTGTGATTCTGTATCACACTGAGCATTCATTAGAGCAGAGCTAGAGACTGATGCTGTGTCTTCAGATTGCTCAATTTTATCTGCATGAATGACATGGCGTCAAACAGGACTTGCTTATCTTTCTCCCTTTCCTTTGTGCTCCAAAAATGGCTTGTTTGGATATTGTGGGATTCGTAACGTAACATGGGAAATATATACTTCAGAACAAAAAGACATCAACAAAGTCATACATCATTGCACCATAAGCCCCGCCCACTGGGATTCACTCGCTTAATGGCTGACTGTTGATCCTGTGATTGAGGGAGAGACTCTGACTCTACACTGTTTACATCGATTCAACTCCTCGATCCTCAGTGCTGATTTCTACAAAGATGGATCACTGGTCCAGAACCAGTTGCGAGTTCTCCAACCCTATACAACATCTGGAGTCATGGCGAATGCAGTATATCCGGACTACATTCATACTATATAGAACATATTTTTTTAGCAGTCGTTAAGTAATTACTTATTCAAAATAAGTACCTTCTCAAGAGAGTACGCGATTTCAGATGCAGCCTTACGTGCAATAGTAAGGTGCCGTTGATACTTTTTCCTATGCATTGACGTTATCCAATCATAACAGTTGTAAAAGAGCCAGCCCTTAAAACAGATCATTTCTGACAGAGGGTCAGAATAAGGGTTGAAGATATTTGTTTTGTTGTGTTTTTGGTGTGCAAAATTTCTTACTGACATTATAAGTGAACTTTAAGGAACATATTAAAACAATAAAAAATCTGTGTCTTGAACCCTTTAATGTTATATCCTAACTTTTAGGGTGCTGCTTGATTCTCAGATTGATGCTTCCTTGTTTCCTCACTGCTCCATCTTCCAGAATGTGACCCGGGAACCAATCAAAGAAAGCCATCTTGAAGGACATCTCAATTTTCTAATTGCACCACGAGGACGTGAGAAACGAGGATTGAGGAAGCTTCCAGAGGAGCTACGGATGAACGAGGATGCACAGGTGTATCTTATGTGGCAGTCCTCCTCGTCTAAAAACCTGATGCACATATTAATTCTCCTCCCTCTACATATCTGTCGCAATATTTTAAATTTATGTGTAACCTTTGCAGCTTAAATAAACAGTACATGTAACATATTTCAACAGGGCATCTTGCTTTATTATTATTCATTATGAATTTCTTAAATAATCAAACTTCAACAGCTTCAGGGAAGATCTCTTAAGTGCAACTGATGGCTTGGCAATATATAGAAGAATATTCCAATAAACAAATAAGATTTCCTTCGATTACTCCATTCTCATCTTCTTTCCTTGCGTTCTTCCCTCGCATGCTTGTATGCTCTCTGCTCTCATTTTACAACAACCTCATTTGCCCAAATAAGCTCTAATTAGCTTCAGGTAAGTGTTGTTTTGGGGTTTTAAAAGTTTTTATTAATATTAAGTATTATAGGTCTAAAAATTAAAAAAAAAACTAGAGTATTCTTCACTTTAAATGACACGGAAACCAATTTAGTTAATGTTTTCTCCATGCTCCTGTACGTCTTTTTTGTTAGAAACAAATGTTTGGCTAACACTTGTATGGGGAACAAGTCTCACTTTTAGCTAGTTGCTTATTTAGCTTGCATATTGGCTATATTAGTAGTCCTAATTCTGCTTCAACTTATGGGATATACATAAATTTACATGAATTACATACAGGACAAAAATTTGGAAACTTTAGGCCTAGTATTTTTAACGTTTTTTAAAGAAGTCCATGCTCATCAAGCCTGCATTTATTTGATCAAAAATATAGAAAACTGCTGAGCGCGTCCGTCTCTGACTCAGTGTCAGCCACAGTGCGAAAGCACAGTTTGAATCTGGCAGTTAAGCAACGTCTCTAAATGTTCTCCCATATGTGGTCCGTACTTTCAGGGGGACAGAAATAAAAATCCCATATGTGGGACCGTACCGCTCAAATAGAGATAGAGATATTATATATTATATTATATATTATCAAAAATAACTAAATTTCCACCCGTTAGGCACGGCCCACACTTTGGGAAACGCTGCTTTAGATTATTATGGATTTGTAAATGAAAGTGTCCCATGCACTCATGTTTCTCTCTCCCTCTCTCTCTCTGAAGAGAAGTTGTGTGGGTTTCTGATATTAAAGGCGAGGTGAAAAGGTGAGAGTTGCACCATTTAAAGATAATATAATTGCTGGAATTGATGTTTTGCTTCTCAAAAAATGTTACAGATCACTTCTCTTGTGTATATGAATAACAGGAAGGTTACTTTGTTCTCTGTGGACCAAATCATTGTTAATAGCCACAGCACCACTTTCAGTGCTACTGTTTGTAATTTATGGAAAGGAAACTATACTTTGGAGCGGCCACAGGTGTTTCTAGGTGTTTCTCCCTCCTATCTACTTCGAGGTCTTGATAAATTCAATTCGTGGCATTTCTTTGTTGTTTAGAATCCAGTAGTCCCGTAATACTTTTGTCTTTTATGAGTTTAATGAAGAAGTCTCGTCTTCTGTACAAACATACCGCGGCCTCTTAAACAATGATCGACTTTTACATATACGGCAGGTGAATTGTAAATGCAAAAAAACTGTTTCCATTGCAGTTTTGCGAAACATTCCTTTTTTGAATTGCCTGAAAAAACACCTCATGGGAGCGCAAAAACCTTTTAGCGGTATATGGGAGTGTGACGAGCAGGGCGGGCGAGACGGTGACGCGAGTGATAATGAGCGACTGCCGCCCACACAAACAAAATAAAACACAACATAAAGTCCAGGCCTGGTCCTCTCTTGTCCTTCACTGTCGTCGCTCCTCCGTGAGAGATACGAGACCGGTGCGCCGAGCAGCTGAAGCTCATTATCACTCGCTTCACCGGCCTCTCGCCGTTCCCTCACGGCTCTCGCGCGCCCTGCTAGTCACAGGGAGTTTTTGCAATTTCCATTGAGCGTATTTTCAATTTGCAATTTCAATTTGTGCAATTTAAAGGGTAATGGGAACCATTCTACTGTCTCTGTAGCAAATTCCCTCCACAAACATGTTCTGTGCCATTTTCCACTGATATTTTTACTGTTAATTTATTAAAAGAGTTTTATAGTAGAGTCTGTTTCATTACTGGTGTTGTTTGTTTGACAGATGCCTTTTCAAGATAAACCCCGAGGGATCGAAAGCCGATAAGAGCACTTCAAGAAAGCAGATGACGGGGACCACTGGAGGGGGTGGGGAGGGGGGGTGACCTGGGTTCAAGTGTGTTTAATTAGTTCCTGGAGGGCCACTGTCCTGCAGAGTTTAGCTCCAACCCTGAGTTTGACACCCGTATTCGAAAGGTTCTTTCACTCTGAACCAAAATGGCAGACTATGAATAGAAGGCATACATGGAGAACATTCTTCAGAAGAGAGTTCAGTCTCCCCACAGAAATTTTCATCAGTCACACATACTTTGAGAACACTTACTCTTTCCTACTTTGTTTAATTGTTTGTTTTTAATGACTCCTTGCAATTCATCTGTCGACCAGGTCAGGTTTTGAAGGCAGGCTGTTTAATTATTATTCGATAGTGTAAGTTTTTCATTTGTAACAAATTGTTGTATTGTTATATTAAGTATACTGCTACAATTGTTTTAAAACCACTACTAGTTTTAAAACTGTTTTTGGCTTTTTATAAAATAAAAGCTAATTATAAACTGTTATAGAGAGATTGGTATATAGCAGCATTGAATTGGTCATTTGATTGTTTTTACACAAGGAAATATCCTTCATTAAACATTAAAAAGCTAAAGAAATACAAAATATTACGGTTATAAACTGTAATTTATTACTGGAAAATTACTGTATTTTTACGAGACATTTATTTTCTGATATTTTACAGGATACGGGCCAGCTACCAGAAAATACATTTTTTACGGGATTTTTTTCCCCAGTGGATTCTGAATCTGAGACGTGAGGAAAGGAAATGAGGATGCACAAATTAGAAATGACAAGCACCTTTAGTAATCAGATCCACAAATCCATACAAATTCAGATTCAGTAATATTATCTAATGCTTATGTCACAGTTGTGTGCATGCAACTTTTTAAGTTTTTTAAAAAAAAAATTACATTTGATTCAGGCCTGACAAATAAGATGCAGATGATTAAATAGGGTAATTAATTGAGCAAGTTTAATCAGATTATCTAAATTTAAAAATGTGAAACATGATCATTTTAAATATAATCCTACTCAGCAAATGGCACAACAGGCTTTGTATCATGTACAAAATGTTAGAATATATAAAAATTTGTTTTATATACGTAGATGACATTTTGTATATGTCGAATCATTTGCAACATTTATAATGGAAGATCTTAATTTGGGGACATCATATGTACATCATCATATAAAAAGCTGTGGTCAAACTCAAAACCTCCCTGGCACAAACTAATCTTTATAGCATGCTAAAAAGGAAAAGCTTAATTCACCTGTCCAGAGGAGGAGGATACAGGAGCAGACGATGAATGAAATCCATCTATCCATGGTGTAGACCTTCTTTAATAGCCAAAGAGAACCAGAAAAGACTGTGGCTTTAGAGCAGAGCACTAAAGTGATGAGAAAGAGTTGTGTATCCAGCTACTCTGTGTATTTTAGAACTTCCCTTACACAAAGAGGTACAGGAAACGGCAGCTTCTACTCTGGGTGGAGGACTATGAACCGGGAGATGTGGCATAGCTGTGGAAGTGAGTAGTGTTTGAGTATTGGTGGTCTGCTAAGGGCTGAAACTCTTTTTTTTTTTTTTTTTTTTTTTTTTTGATCAGGAACTTCTCTACAAGTTTATGTTAGTGTTTTCGGCTCTAGCCACTAACCTGTTTGTTCTCGAGGGACAACCTTAAATCCAAAAGAAATGTTCTTTTTTCTGAATGGCTGTGTTAGAATGAAATAATTTAGGCAGCATTAGGTAAACTCTCTGATACATGATGTCCACTGCTGTGGACAGAACGTAAAAGTAATTTTTAACTGTTCACTCATTTTTTTCTTTTAATTATTCTCCTCACTGTAAAAATAAAACGGGGGTTGATACACATGCAAAGTAGGTTGATACATAACTGAAATAAAACATCTGGAATCAGTTCGACAATTTCTTAATTCAAAGTCCCATGGGAAATCAAACCAACTATCAGTTTCTTATAGTGAATTTTTTTTGTTCCTACTTTTCTACTTTCTTATATTGTTTTTTTTTCAATCAATCATCAATAGAACACATTTTACTCATGACTCTTGATTCTAACTTGTATTTGCCCTTATGAAAATGTACCGAAGTTCTTGTAATTGTTTAACTATAACATTTGTTACAATAAGGTAATAATTACAGGTCCATTGATGGTTCCTCTGTACATGCCTGATTTAGATTTAGATCTCCATTGAGTTTTAAATTGGTAAATTGTCAATGGAATTCTCACGGCTTCACCACAGGAACGGGTCGCACAAATCTTTTCACACTTTTGGTGCATATGATGATGCCCTAGCAGTGATTACCTGCTGATTATTTGCAACAGTGTCAGATTGCTTAAAACATTACAATTTTTCATTAAGTTAGGGCAAATATTTGTGACTTTTTGCAATTCTATTGGTAGATGAAGAGTTGCCATTGGCAAATAGATTTGACTCTCTATGTGTACTGTAAAATAAAACCAATCAGAGCCAAAAAAAACTGTAGGAAGAAAGTAAATTCATTTTACTTTATAAAGATTGCAATTCTATAGCATTTCCTTTTGTAACATTTGTCATCCATTTCATGAATTAATTTTTAAATAGCCACATCACCAAGTCAAGGTCGACTCCTTACCAGAACTTTGTTTCATTCCATCTTATCCCAAAACAGGATGTGAGAATCCATTTCCTTCCTACTCTATTGTGTTTTACAAATATACAGGGAAGGGAAAAACTAAAAAACACACTCATTTGTTTTCCTCCAGAGTAAACAGTTAACGTTCTGCAAAGCCTGAAGGTCCATATTTATATGGCAAAACTAAAAGAACTATGTTAAAAAAATACAATAAAACATGATTAAAAAATATATATCATCAACTCTGTTCATCTCAAACCAGTCAATGTGCATTTGGACCTCCTCCTTTGGTTTTCTGAAAGAACTGGTGAAAAATTTTAGTCTATGAAACCAAATATTTAAAGGCACAATTTGTAAGACTTTTATATTAAAATATCAAAAAACCACTTGCACAGTGTTATGTATTTCGTTCAGCTAAGTACCTACATTATCCTAATGTTAAATGTCTTCAAGAGTTTGTAAATTCAGAAAAATTCACAATTTTAAATAGTGCCCGTCCCTTTCGTCACTTGTCGGCTGTCAGTGATGTAATGTCTGCGTTATCCCTGGTTTCTGCTTGTGCTGCACAGTAACCATGGCAACAGACACAGACAGCTGTGTAACGTCTAGTGGTGCTGTTGTTGTTTCGTTCAAACATTATGGACCATGGCAAGCAAACTTGTGTTTCCGAGATGGCAAGAGCTTTGCGACAAACTTTGACTTGACAGTGACGGCGCTCTTGTACGTTATAGATGTTAGCAAATATAGGCTACATAAGACTAATCAATGTTATATAGCTCAACATGATGAAGTGTAAGAATATCATCAGTATGATAATCTAATGTTGATCTATCTTACTGTTAAGTGTCATACAGTCAACAAACTAATATACAGAATAACATTACAACTTTAAACACACTCAAATACAGTTTAGTATGATCGTGTAACGTTAGATCAAGTGAAACAGTGCTGCGTTACCTCACAGTTTTAATTCATCAAATAAACTGACCTGTATGAGTAGTATTTCAGCATTTGCGTGTAGTTCGGTAGAATGAAATGTCCTTGTTTTTTTTATATCCCCTCGGACTCGCGTGTGACACCGATATCTGTCTCTCATTATCAATCGTGTCCGCGATTCTCGGCCATTCCCTGCTTCATACCACAGTCATGTTAAAAACATGCATTCACTCATCCATAAACATTATTTCCCCATAAATATTATTAGATGACGACATGATGTCAAGTTCCGTGATTCACTCATACTCATTTACTGCATCATCAAACTACGGCTTTGTTATTGTTTTGAAGAGTGTAGCGATCCCTAGCGGCAAAAAATACATATTGTGCCTTTAATGCAGCACATTTTAATTTTTTTAATGAAATGCTTTTTTTTTTGCCTCATTGCCTTTTTAAGACATTAAGGACTCAATGTCAATAAAGACTGATATCATTGAAAACAATAAGGAGTCCAATGCATGTATTCAATATTCACATGGAACACCTTTCAGATGAGAGAAAATCCAAGGTCAGGCTCCCATGAACTTACATTAGAGGCCTTACTTTATGCCATTTATTATTAATTTTTTTTTAGTGACACATTCAGTGATGTTCCCTTCAGCAATTGTTTTTAAAGGAAACAGACTGCTCTACCTCACATAAACTTCCTTTCCACCTATTTAGCAATTTAGCAAAGGTGTTTTCATAATGGTTTGAAATGCATCCTCTTGTGTTGCCAGATTTTTATCAAAGAACTTAATCATGTCCTTCCAAGGAAACACCTTATGGTAATGGGGCTGCTAATTTCCTATTTTCTTGTTATTATTGGTCCGCTTTTGGAGTGTTTTTGTGGACCCTGAGCCAAATGTGCTTCTGTTTAGCAGATACAAAATCCATCATTATTAATATTTCCTTTTTTGGTCTGGAAACTCAAACCAATATCACTTTCATCATTAAAATTCAGCAGGAAAATTGAATTTTTTTCCTCAGAGCAAAAATCTGCTGAATATTAGTTTGTGTGCATTACAGAAATGCTTTCATGGCAAAGGTTCCAAGGAAGTCCACAATCATATGCTGTTCAAAAAGTCAAAAAACTCACACAAGCTGTTGACAAGAATGAATTTCATGCACAATTTTATTGAACAGTAATATAAAATACCTTTTCATAGTTGCGAGTGCATGCGTCATCTGCCAACAGTTTGAAAGTTAAATTATAAAAGCAAGGCTTCATTTTGTGTAGTGAATTACTTGGGCACTTAAGCATTTGTTTAAAAAAAAAAAAAAAACATTGATGGAGTTTGTTTTTTTGTAAAGTATTTCGCAATAATAAACTGATATACAAAGCAGAATTAATTATAATAATATGCAAATTACACTTTTGTCTGTGGCAACTTTACACAAAAGAAAAAAAAAAGAAAGAAAAAAGAAAAAAAGAAAGAAAAGAAAAATAAATCTAAACCTAACAGCTATCATGCATTGAGTTTGACATAGCACAAACTTAGTTCACGTGAACACCTAAACATGCTAATTCAGACTACTGGTCTACATGCAAGCGTTTGTTTAAAATCATGATTCCTCATCCATATTAATAGTAGATGCTTTGATTACAAAACAAGTTAAAGGCCTGAAGCTTTTCCAAGTGTTATAGCTAAGAATGGCGATACATTTCCAGGACTTGTCCACTAAGGTCACTACAGGTAAAAACAGGCCTTGGCAGCCAAGGTAATTCAATATTTTTAGTTAAGTCTTATAAAACATGCATAGGCAGATGCTTTCTATTAAATCACCTTTTTCTTTCTTACTTTTCCTTCTCATTCTTTCTTTTTTTCTTATTTTTTTATTTTATTTTTTTTACAGAACATAGGTGCTTTATATATATTTTTTGTTTGATCTCAATGTCTGAAAAGCAGGGGAGAGAAAAAAAAAGAAAAAAAAAGAAAAGAAAAAAAATCACAGAACTTCCAGCAAGCCACAATAAGTCTACCCCCAGCCCACCCAAATGAAAACAAAGACATATATGCAAATAATAAATGTAAATTCCAGTTTTTAACTCCAAGAAAATCCATATACAGCAAGCTAGCTTGCAATTACACAGAAAGTAGGATCCAAGCACACACCAAAGAAACCTGAGGTAAGCATAATCTGTACAAAACCATAAAACGTTCCATTTTTGGCATTATAACAATGTTGCAACATTCTTTTAAGACTGCCTAATTTACTATAGAGCTAGTTTATAAGAGTAGCAAAAAAGGTATCAATAAATAATCCTTACTTAGTTTGTACACCCTTTTTATGTTTAAAAACTTTTTACGTTCTGTCCATTTTTAGTGCTGTATTTTTGTAAACGTACAATATTTAGTAAGAAGTTACACACACAAAAAGAGAAACAAACAAAAATCGTATATCCAGTAAGTAAAGGCCTTTTCACATAAGATCTCTGACGCCTGCTGTAATTCTTTATGCCGAAACCCAGATATTGCCCCCTCCCATTACAACTTTTCATAGTTTTTATGCCGCCCCACCCCCCACCCCCCAAAAAAAAGAAAAGAAAAAAAATTAAAGGCATATCCAAAGAGCGTCACTCTGAATTATGTTTGAAATGCTGCTCTTCCCCTCACCTCCTCTCCTTTATCTCTCTTGTCCTTTTTCCTTTCCTCTAACTTCAACTTCCCTCTATACTCCAAATCCTTCCTTTCCCTCCATCAAATATGGCATGGAAAAAGATAGGGAGGGGCTTAATCGCTGTGGCGACCGTGTGGGAACGATGCAGGATCACTGGATATTGCCACTGCCACTGCTGGCCTTGCCCTCGGTGCCATTGGTCTCAGACGACAAAGCCTTATTGAGAGAGTTGAGGCTGGCGTCACAGGGCATGGCATCTCGGCGGGGTGGCATTCGTTCATTGATGCGGTCCAGCCCTTTAGCCTCCTCGAAGCTGCTGATCTTGTGCTGAGGTGAGAAACCTTTGATTGCTGTAGAAGACAAGAAGAAATATGGTTCAACAAGTACACATTCCTTAGTTTGTTTGGTAATTTATCTGCTTGAAATTCACACAGTACTTATAATAATATATTTGTAATACGTAAGTCAATGGAAAAGTTTCACTCAAGCTAAGTTGCAATTTTCTTACAAATTCTTTACAAAAAAAAAAGATTTAGAAATGTGATATTTTATAACTTTAATCAATATACATTGTGCATATGAATACTTATGTATCATACACACAGTCTGTAATATATTAAGAATATAAGAAAAAGCAACACTTCTTGCTAAGTACTTTACAAGGTGTTAATACATATATTTTAATATATATATATTATATATAAGAAAACAAAATATCCACACTGGTCACCAATCGTAGGACTACTGGGGCAATGCTGGGTGGTCTCGGTTCTGGAGGGCCTTCGAATGAAGTAGCATTCTTTGTATCACTCAATGAGGCACTGGGAAATATTTTCAAGGTATCCTGCACAAACCTGAGCATTCTCTGGCTATCTAGAACAGAGCTTCCCACCACGCTCAAAAACAAAATTTCAAGGATGTATAAAGGAAAAGCTGGAGGATGAAATCATCTGAATAACCAAATAAAAATAAGACAACAAATAAAAATGGCATGATATGTAAATAAACGACTGTCTAAGCAAATATACACTAACAAGGAACTTTGTGCTTAAGATAACATCTCAGGTTATGTCTATAACCCGGGTCCTTGAGTAGCTGCATCAGAATGTTGATGCTATAGAAATGCTTCTGTGTGACTGGTCTCCGAAGCACACGTGAAATCAAGCTAATTCTATTGACTGCCAGTAGTCACATGACTGTAAACTCTAACTGATGTGAACGTCATCCGCATCTGACTGGTTTCTGAGAGGACACACAGGCATGCAGGCAGGATGGTAATGAGACGCAGCGTGTCGTTCACTACTCAGTGAACCGTGGTTATAGTTATAACCAGAGAAGTTCCCTTTAGAGGGAATGCAACACTGCGTCAGAATATTGATGCTATGGAAACATCAATACCCATTACACCATACTGAAAGGATGCCTGCTCTAAAGAAGCTAAACGGTCAGCACACAAATGTAAGGAGCAAGAACCTGAGAGCCTGTAGAACTCATATTGAGGAAGTATTTCAGAGTCAGAAATAAAGCCCTCATCTCCTGACAATTTATGTGCCATCAAAAAAGGTGACCTCTCCAGAGACCCTGAGCCGAGCGGCTGTCTGGCCAACCCAAGCCTGTGAGTGAAACATCACGGGACCTTGGGCCAAGAACCAAGGTTTCATCCACATTACAAGGGTATGTAATTATCTGCATGTAACTGATAACGCAGATGGGTTGCCCCTCTGGGAAAACCATTTCGAGTGCTCTTGAGCCACATGAATGGTCATGTATATAAAAGGTCCGAAGGAGTCATGTTGGAGCAGCTTCCATGAGTCCTAACAGACTCTGTAACTGTTTGACAGTGACAGCTTGGCTCAGCCTGATTTTTCCCACAGGTATGAGGATCAACTCTATACGTGCAGGGAACAAACTTTCCTGCATCGTGGTTGAATCCTTTACTATCTCTAGAAAAGTGGTTCCCATTCAGTCGGTCACGTGTCACATACGTCGGACAGGCAGTTTGACAAGGCAGGAGAATAAACATGAGCCGAGTACAGTTTAACCCATGATCTCAACACCTCAGTGTAGATATAAGGGTAAAATGGATGGCTCTGGCGAGGAGGCTGTGCTCTACCAAAGAGGAAGCGTTCATCTAATTTAATATTTTGATGATGCTCCTGCTCCTCGGCTGGTCAGTCAAGACTCAATCTAGCCACAGCTCAAGTCACAACCTCTAATAACTTTCCAAAGTGGGGGAGAGGGATGGCGATTCCTCTAAATCCCCTGCCTTGATGCTGACCGGGCCCTCGTTCAGATCAGAAGAAACTGTGCTAATCACTCATAGCGCTTCCTGAAGACAAAGAAGCCGATGACGTTCAATGCAGGCACCATTTTGCAGTCATGCGACGTGCCATTTCATGCCATTTGACTACCGGCAGCCAATAGAATCAGCGCGATTTCACATGTGCTTCAGAAACCGGTCAAGCAGAAGCGTTTCCATAACGTCCCAACATTCTGATGCAGTGTTGAGTTCCACTGAAATGGAACAACGTTACACCTGTTACAAATATGCAGCAAACTACAGGGAAATACAAATATCAAATTGTTTTTTGTAAATTGTATACCTCTCTATTTATTTAGCAGAGGCTCTCCTATGTACAATGAACAAGACTTGTGTTGCTGCATAGCACAGGGCAGACAGGTTATTAACAGTGAAGAGACACAAGGACATGACACAGTCACAGAGTAACCACAAGGAGAAAAAAATTATGGATGAGAGTATCAACACAGTTGGCACCTCTTCCTCTAGAAGAAATGTTCAAGAACAACCACAGAACACTTAGACTGTAAATAGCAGTTACAAACCTGCTATTTAGCAAGCAGCTGACATTGTTCTTGCTGAGGTTTTTATTCTTTTTAACTGAGGGAGACCCACAAATGTGTGAGTGTTTTCAGTCTAGAGCTAATGTTTAGCAATTTAAAATTTGTGCAAGAACAAAGGACAACTACATCAGCTCATTGTTTTAAAGGGGTCCAGACAGTTTTATAATTACAAAAATACAATTTTGCATAAATGAGACTTGTGAATAGGCCAACATGGTGTTTGTGCCACATATAAGCACTCTGTGTTCGCAGAATATATATTCTTATTGTAAATACTCCAATACTGTCTATTGGAACATATTTTGAAATATAACAAAACAATTAATAATATAATTCAACAAAACTTTATCGACAAAACCTATGTCGTCCACAACAGTTTGACCCCCTTTAAAACAATCATAGATTTTTTTTTTGTTTCATCTTTTCTTTTCCTACTTCTGCTCAGCACACTAACAGTACAGTGTAATCTGGCCAAACACCCAACACACTACACAAGCTACATTGACATAGATGAACCCGGTGGAACCCTTTATCTATTGCACAGATGCAACAGAAAGAGGGGAAGGGGCTGTAGACCTATTTACCTTTATCTGCCTCTATAGCCTCAATAGTAGCTGAAGAGAAGAAGAGGGGGATTTCAAAACGAGTGAGAGAGGTGAGCAGAACAGGTTACATTTGTCCAGTCAGATGAACAGCAAAAGATCCCAAATGGACACACAACATTATTATAAATACACTAGGCCCACTACAAGGCCAAGGACGGATGGAAATAAGAGGGTAGAGAGAGAGCAGTACGAATGATGAGTAGTTAGTTGCAGATGAGGCAATGTGACACAGAGATTTGACTCTCACCATGAAGGAGAATTGGAAATTAATGAGGAAGCCAAAGTACATCAGACTATGGTCAGTCAAAGCAATCAAAGAGATATGAATGAGATCAATGATTGTGTCTTCCATTGCTTTGGTTTAAAATCTGTATAATGTACCAGAACTACATTTCATTATTTACTGTGAATGGCAACACCAAAGCAAGGGGAAGTGACCCAAAAGCTGGGTTCAAGGGTTTTTAACAGCAACTTGTAAGACTGATTTAGTGTTTGCTTGTTTTTTTTTTTTTTTTTTTGAAAAAACAATAGCTTCTTTGAAGTTGTGTCAGCTTACAGATTCAGAGAAACCACCATCCTTGCTTTGTTCACGATTATCTTCAACTTACCTCCATCTACATACAACTTAACACAATTTTCACAAGTAATCATATAAAACTACAAGAATACATTGAAAAAAGTTCAGAACGGCACACACACAACCACACACACATTAAAGCTAAATGCTAAAGACATCAGCTGTGATGGAGGAACAACATTGCAGTAAAAGCACAATGATGTCCATGTATATACAAGGGCGGGGCATCTGTTGTGATTCTACCAATGCTGTAGCAGAACATTGCTGACATCACTCTGTCTCTGGCATGTTCCCATACCGGCTCGCCACATGCAAACATGGCCATTCATATCAAATTTGTCTAACTTGTTGTATTGTACAACAAGTTTTTAAAAAACTAAAGCAAATGTAAAGGAAAACATAAGCAGTGAAATTACTGTGTAGAATTAAGAGTTTCCGAGTAAAGTAATAGACAGAACATGCCAGTACGACGAGAGCAAGTTTGATTTCTGCCTTGATTTGTGAAAGACAAGACCAATAATTAAATTTTCCTTATTTCAATCACATCTTGTCAGTTTTGTGTATTTTGTGTAAAGGGGCATGATTTTACTGATTTAAGTTAAGCTTAAATGAAGAATCACTTGACAATGTGCAGGGGAAATTACATACTTATTCATGCCTCTTTGTGTAATTACGACAAAACAGCACTTAAAAATGTATTTTGTCTATTTTAGGACCATTCTTCCCTTTCTGATTCACTATGTCCAGCATCACAACACTGTGATTCATTTAAATGATTCAAAGCAGACCCCATGAATTTTTAGTTCATGTTTGTTAGCATGTCTACATGCTAGTGCACTCCTAAAAGTAGAAAAATTCATTTAAATTAATTTAACACTTAACAATTTGGTCTTTCACTTTCTCTGGAAATTTGAGCAAAAACTGATAACCAATCCTGGAAATTTGTGTCAAATAAAATGCTTTTTAGAGTGAGAATGTCCTCTTCCTCTTGCAATGACCACCAGCAATGACTATAGCCATAAGCAAATAATTTTTTATATTGAGGAAAAAAAAAGAAAAGAGGGACGAGCACTTCTATTTGTCCTGTCCCGAATTCCAGTTTGAACAGAAATTACACTACAGCTCAAAATTTTGGGGTCGTAAGGTTTTTCTTTAAATGTCAAGACTGCATTTATGCATTCTTGACATTTAAAGATTGCATTCTTATGGTAATTTCGAGTCCAATTCTCTGATCTTTAAGAGATCTTTAGGATCACTTATTGATATCTTGTCCGCCAAAAGTGGTGTTAAATCTGGACACAGTGAATCGAAGGTTAAAAGTATACTGACAACATGTTCCTTGAGTCATGATTGTAAATTGCACGAAAGCATTTGTGTTGATTGATTTGGGGCTCCTTTGAATAAATGGTGGCAAAGAGTGAAACTAAATTTCTTAAGAACAGATGATCTGAATTATACTTGCACAACTGATTATACCTGCGGTTTCTAGGGAGACAGGAGAATGAAGAAGAGACAATATTTGAAAAAGATTGGACAGAGAGAGAGAGAGCGAGAGAGAGAGCGAAAGAGAGAGAGAGAAAGAGAGAGAAGCCAAAGGAAAGGAAGCAAAGAGGAAAGAATATAAGTTTCATAACACAACCACCAGGGGGTGCAGAGAGTATACATTAAATAAAAATATCAGACTGTGCATATTTGAACATTACAAATGTGTTAAGCTGAAATAGAGTAGACTCGGTTGTAAATGTGAAAACACTACCTGGGGAAATTAAAAGATGTAAATCATCTCTATATGTACTGATTAATACTGCAAAATTAACAGCCATGGAAAGAGCTCTGATGTGGAAAGAAAGTCTAAAGTGATTTACATATTCCTGACCACAAGACTTTGAGTGTGTGCGCAAGTCTTACCATTCTGGAGTTTCTCTTTGCCTCCAGATAGAACTCCACTGGGTAGCATGCCAGTTGGAGTGAGACCTTTCAGCGTCAGAACGCTCTCACTCTCTTCTCTATAACAGAAACATGCTGTTACGTAAAATACTAACGCACAAAGATAAAAAAAAAAAACCAACAACACAAACACGCACACAAAATCAAAACAAACAAACATTAACTGCCAATGGCAAAAGAATTTAGTCATCTTTAAATCTGTAAATACTTAACAAGCAAGTAAACGTTTTTTTGCACTGTTTATATCAGAAAATATCTTAGCCCCAAGCACAAATTAATTATTTAGCTGATCATTTGACGATCTTTCATTTCTCATATTTTTTAAAGAGAAAAATGTGTTGCAACAAGCTCTGGAAAAAAGCAAAAAAACAAACAAACGAAACCAAATTTCTGATAACGAAGCAACTTTTTCACTATCTCTGACAAATGACAGACCATAAGTCATTGTAGAGTAGTAGTTGTGTAGAGTTACGACCATATGCAGAATATTCTGATGAGATTTGAGCTTCGGGTGGTCTGAAATATTTAAACTTTTGTGGCAAGACCGTCTGCGATCGCCCAACTGAATGTGATATATTCTACCGAAAACTATGAGCTCAAGGTTAAAATGACCAATTTCTTCCCACTAAAACGATTTTTAACACCGTTTCTGTAAAAATGCCTGAATAATGTCCTAAATAAGTATTTTATAATTACTGCATAGTTAATAAACATAATGACAGTCATTTGCTTTAAATAAGTGGTGACCAATTTGAAAGTTCAGTGCAAGCCACTAGTAGGTGGAACAATCGTACCTGATTGTCCAAAATAGTGGAAAAGCAGATTAAGGCTTCCACAAAGGTAAAAACTGGGACAGATGTTTTCATTAGCAGATGGGTTGCAGGTCTTTGACTTCACTTACATAAGCAAGAGTCAATTCAGTTTAAACCATGTATTATGATGCAGTTATTAGCTACTAGCAAAGTAACGATATAATCTAACATGTTTCTACTCGAATGACACTAGTTTTCATTTGTACACCACAGCTCCATAAATACAGATTTTTTTTCAGACAATATGGCTCTTCATCAGACAATGAAATTATTAGTCCCTTATAAACATCAGAGTATTACATTGCATGATAGACAACATGATTGCATCACCTGATTAAAAACAAACTAACAAACATTAATATGTATAAATGAAGTATCATAATGATGTCAACAGTGGCATTTAAATGAAAGGGCAGAAAACAAAGAAACAAAACAGAAACCTCTTATCACCCTCTTACTGGGAAGACATTTAAGATATGAGGAACAATTTCCTGTAAGATTTTGGCAATCATCATACAGATACAAAATCTGTATCTCTGAACATCAAAGTGCTATCAGGCCTCATGACCCTAAGGAATCCAGTTGAGACATTAGGAATCCACAAGTCTGTATATTGGCAGTAAAACTGCCTTGAAGATTGTGTGAAATTGGTTTGGTTTCAAAGCATAAAACTTATTGGATTTACACTTTGGACACAGTATCATCTAATGGTCTTAATGAAGAGTTTGATATTTGCTCTTCTCTTTTATAACTTATAATGGCTTTTTTATTCTGTTTGGGTGCAGTAAGGTTACAGAGAGGTGTTTGTTGTTAGATATGGTTGTTCTAGTTATTTGATGTTTTCACTCTCAATCTAGGTTATATGTCATTGTTGACGTCATTGTGGTACAAACACACAATTTTTTAATACCATGTGATGTAGTTATGTGGTCTATCATGTAATGAAATACTCTGATGTACGTAATGGCCTAATAATTTCATAGTCTGATGAAAAGCCATATGTACCATATATAGTGGCCGCGAGAGCAAAATGCTCTGAAACTGAAGAAAACACATTAAGTCAACACGTGTTGCAAATACTCACAATGCAACCAAATACAGAAAAAAGCTGCAAATAGCACAAAGCTCAACATGCTGCAACAGAAAAAAACACATTCAAACTGAAAAAAAAAACACCAGCAAATTAAGAAAACATCAGTTTGAAAACAAATGCTGCATATACTCACAACATAAAAAATACAGAAACACACTGAAAATAAGCACAGACCCAACAGAACTGTTTCAAGGGGACCCCAACAAGAATCGAACCTGGCTGGGACAAGCTTATTGTTCAATGTCTACTCGACCGTGGTGTTGTCGATGACCTGAAGAGGTTTTTGTTTATTTTAACACCCTAATTGTATATGCGTTGTGAGCATTTGCAGCACATATGCTGTCAAACTGATGTTTTCTTAATTTGCTAGGTTTTTTTTCTACTGGCATGTGTTTTCTTCAGTTGCAACGTGTTGAGCTCTTTCGGCCACTGTATATACAGTAAGTCACTTTTGGTGAGAACATGCAATCAATAAATCAATATATCTATATCTATATCTATATATCTATATCTATATCTGCATATATATATATATATATATATATATATATATATATATATATATATATATACATACATATACACACACACACACACACCTAAAGGATTATTAGGAACACTATACTAATACTGTGTTTGACCCCCTTTTGCCTTCAGAACTGCTTTAATTCTACGTGGCATTGATTCAACAAGGTGCTGAAAGCATTCTTTAGAAATGTTGGCCCATATTGATAGGATAGCATCTTGCAGTTGATGGAGATTTGTGGGATGCACATCCAGGGCACGAAGCTCCCGTTCCACCACATCCCAAAGATGCTCTATTGGGTTGAGATCTGGTGACTGTGGGGGCCATTTTAATACAGTGAACTCATTTTCATGTTCAAGAAACCAATTTGAAATGATTCGAGCTTTGTGACATGGTGCATTATCCTGCTGGAAGTAGCCATCAGAGGATGGGTACATGGTGGTCATGAAGGGATGGACATGGTCAGAAACAATGCTCAGGTAGGCCGTGGCATTTAAACGATGCCCAATTGGCACTAAGGGGCCTAAAGTGTGCCAAGAAAACATCCTCCACACCATTACACCACCACCACCAGCCTGCACAGTGGTAACGAGGCATGATGGATCCATGTTCTCATTCTGTTTACGCCAAATTCTGACTCTACCACCTGAATGTCTCAACAGAAATCGAGACTCATCAGACCAAGCAACATTTTTCCTGTCTTCAACTGTCCAATTTTGGTGAGCTCGTGCAAATTGTAGCCTCTTTTTCCTATTTGTAGTGGAGATGAGTGGTATCTGGTGGGGTCTCCTGCTGTTGTAGCCCATCCGCCTCAAGGTTGTGCGTGTTGTGGCTTCACAAATGCTTTGCTGCATACCTTGGTTGTAACGAGTGATTATTTCAGTCAAAGTTGCTCTTCTATCAGCTTGAATCAGTCGGCCCATTCTCCTCTGACCTCTAGCACCAACAAGGCATTTTCGCCCACAGGACTGCCGCATACTGGATGTTTTTCCCTTTTCACACCATTCTTTGTAAACCCTAGAAATGGTTGTGCGTGAAAATTCCAGTAACTGAGCAGATTGTGAAATACTCAGACCAGCCCGTCTGGCACCAACAACCATGCCACACTCAAAATTGCTTAAATCCCCTTTCTTTCCCATTCTGACATTCAGTTTGGAGTTCAGGAGATTGTCTTGACCAGGACCACAGCCCTAAATGCATTGAAGCAACTGCCATGTGATTGGTTGATTAGATAATTGCATTAATGAGAAATTGAACAGGTGTTCCTAATAATCCTTTAGGTGAGTGTGTATATATATATATATATATATATATATATATATATATATATATATATATATAAATATATATTATATATTTATGGAGTTGTGGTGTGCCAACTTTTTCCCATTTGTTTAATTTTTTTTGTGGTTGAGCACCCTCACTGAGCTTTTTACCTGGCGAATGTGTGCACTTTTTGTCTAGTTTCATCTTGCAAATGTACACAAAATCATCTTACCGAAGAACCGAGAAAACTCGAGCCATCTTTCCAATGGCACGGATCTTGTTTCGGATTACCTCCTTGCGCGCAGAAGCGGTGGCACCTGTGTGACACACACACATATATATTTGGGTGTCAGTGTTACATAACAGTATACAGACTAAAACAACCCTTAAAAACATGCTTGAAAAAAGTCACTTCATTAAAATGCAACCGGCCACTTCATCTCCAAACCTCACAATTTCAAACGTTCACAAGCTATAATTACATCCTGACTTTAATGTCCAGAAAGACAAATGACTACACTGGGTGAACACTTCCTTTGGAGTATAATTACCCAGACGGTTGACTGCAGGGGAAACTCAGCTGGAAAAAAGTGCTGTCTCAGCATACTAAGAGCAGATCAATAGAGATCCTCACAGTGGCCCACACCTCAGGACTGAAATGCATGCTAAGCATTCTGTTAGCCAGCTATCGATCCTTACAGTCATGGATGTGGTTAGGTTAATCAGAGTTCCATGCAATACAGATGCCTAAGAGAAGAACCTTGTTGGTTTTAATTGAGATTCTACAGAGTTCGTCAAGGTAAGATTATCAACATCAGTGTGATGAGAAAATAACAATACGGGAGTGAAAAAAGGGAGTGTCTTGCGTATGAACAGGTTGCAGCCCAGATTTTTCGAGTGTTTGACTGAATGTTACATTTGTTTGACTGTAACACAGAAAATATCCAACAAATATAAGAACCACATTTCACCAGCTCTTCCCAAAGTGATTTTTAGTGGATGTATGAAGGTGTTTCTCAAACGTTTCACACAGGTGTAGTTCACAAATACAAACTGTAAGTATTTTAAGCAGTGGTTACAGCCACAGACATTCAGACAGACATCTTAGGCTGCTGTGTTACGACAAATGTCAACTTCATTGTGTTGAGTTAAAGAGTTTCACTCTCTAGAGCCCTGTTATATACTGTTGAGCTCTGTCCAGCTTTTTTTGTACATAAAAACTTATGTAAATGATAGGGGTGGCACGGTTCACAAAACCCACGGTTTTGGTTCTTATCACGGTTTTAGGGTCACGGTTTTCGGTTCTGTACGGTTCTTGTTGTTATTTTTTCTTTTACTCTTTAACACTCCAGAAATTTCCTTCAGCATATGATATATAGCTTATTAGCTTAATTATCCACAATTTAGGATACAGTATTAACATTTTTGTAATGTAATCAGGCACTAACTGAATTTGACTTGACTTTAAGCACATTATTGGGACCATCTCGGAGTAAAAGCTGGGTGAGATTTTGATACAGCAAGAGAGAAGACATTGATGATAACATGCTTTTCGTTTGTTTGGCATAAAAAAAGAGCATGTGTATTGTTATCTCTACAGGAACTTGTGCCTTTTTAGCACACAAAGATTGAAATTAACTTGCATTTATCAAACTGCAAACTTCAGTATAGCTCTTACAAAAAAAAATATTTTAAAAGACAAAGAGAGGAACTCTTAAAGCTCTGTCTTTTAAACAAGTCAAAATACTTTAAAGATAAATATATAATATAATGTAATAACATAAACATCCCCAATTGCTTCCATTTTGAGCGCGCTTGCCTACATAGGAAATAATGAATATGCGCGTGCAAAAGACGCGATATGTGAACGGCCCCTTACTCCATTTTTACTGTTTATATGTATGTTCGCGCAAAACTGTCTGAGGCGAAACTGTCTGAACACGGGGCTACATTGCGCATGCGTCGAACCGTGCGACGCACACACGAACCGAACCGAGCGAACCGAACGGTTCGAACGTTTTTTCATGTACCGTGCCACCCCTAGTAAATGACCCCTAAGAACCATGGTTGACCACCGTAGATATCCAGGGCTTGTTTAATACTAGTTTACCAGTCATTCAAGCAACTCACTGAATAGTTTGAAGTTTGAAGTATGTAATTTTCACATCACTAGTTTAAATACTTTTTTGGGATCAATGTATTTATACAGAGGTGGAAAATGGTACGGGAGGATGACAATGTGAGGTGAATTGGTATGAGAGATAGAATATAAAAAATGGCAGGTTCTGAAAACTGCAAAACAATTTATAAGGTGCTCTGAAAACTCATATACTCACATCAGTGTGTTTAATTTGAGAACAATGTTAGTGGTCTGCCTGTTAAGTGGCATACTCACCCCACTTAGTAAATGAAATTTTTGACTTTTCAAACGGGGCAAGCAATTCACACACAACTAGCAATGGCCTTTTCATAGTTTGAAAGAACAACTTCGATAATCCATCCAGTTCATGGTGACCAGGGTGCTTGAAACATAATAATTAGTACCTATGGATATTATAAGTTCGTACATTAGTGTATTTTTGGTGTTAGCTTAATCAACCATCTAGAAAAAGGTACAAACAAGAGGCATGACTGCACACCGCATTGGATTGTGGGAGGCTGTACCTTTCTTTGGCCCATATATTAGCTGTCCTTCTCAAGATACACCCCCAGAAGAAACAGAAAAAGAACAGAAGAATGATCAGTGAATGGCTGAGGAATGACAGGGAGAGAAAGAGAGAGCAAAAAAGCACATCCATCAAAGAAATAAAAGAGAAGAAATGCCGCAAAGAAGTCTGAAAAAAGAGAAAGAGATTCATTACATGAAGCAACAGAAGTAATATTTGAGAGGGAGAGAAAATGGACAAAATGAGTGAGAAAAAGAACAGAAAAGAGAAATAAAATAAAGAATATTTAATGGATATTGGAGAAAAAAAAACTGTTGGAGAGAATGAGAGCGAAGCATCAGAGCATGAAGAGATGATAGGGTTTAACAGTAAGCACTTTACCAAAGCTTGAACTCCTTGAAGATTTGTGGTCAATCCTTTATTTGTCATCTGTTTATTTTGAACCGCAGTTAATTGCATTTATTCTTACCATGACTGCGTGGTAGAAAAAAGATAAAAGCGAAATCTTATATTTAATGTAATATTCCATGTCTTTGCTCATTATTTCCTTCAAAAGTCTGAGACCATACTGAAAATCTGAATACATTTTTAAACTTGTAATTAAAAATGCGAACAAAGTAATGTTATGAGACTAACATCAGATCTAACATCTAACTCCACACACTGCTGTCAATAAAGCAAAAAAAAAAAAAAGATTTTCTGAAACCAATCAATTTTTCAAACCAAATTTTCACTTTGTAATTATGCTATTGACAAAACAAAACAGCATCTCAAACACTAGTGATCTCAGACATTTAGAACCCACTGTATGTGTTTATAACATACTAAATATCATCATTATTCTGTTCCTGTTTTACCGTCTGTCCCATCGAATCTCATTTGGCTTGTATTTTAGTGCTGTATGTACTTTATTTGACATAAATGTCATGATATTTTGCAGAGATTTAGGAAACATGTAAGTTCAAAAACTTGTTTCCCCGAAAAGCAATGCTACAGCCAGTAATTCTACTTTGAAATGCACTTTACTTTTTGTAATGTCTGTTTTTGTTTTGGTCAGTGTGATCCAGCCCACAGCCAGAATACTCAATAGTATTTCAACACCCTGGGTTGCCAGTTGGTGGAAAACAGTGTATTGTGGCCTATATAGCTGATCAATGTACAATGTAAGGCTCGTTGCTTTCCATTGTCGACTGTGCTCATTCCTGTCAAGTCTTCTCAATCTGTACATGGCATCTGAAGTTGAGGAGGGAAACAACAGCAGTACCCATTTCAACCGCTAGCTGTCAATATTATATAATGTACCTTTAAAATTTGACATAAAAGCTGTTAGCAACAGAAAGGCACTCCATATGGAGAGGGATGCCATTTCCTGCTGATGTGATGAGAGAGCCTATTACCGTCTAACATCTTGTTGGTATGCTTTGTACAAGGTTTAAACATCAGCCAGCTACTGACTGTCATTTAGCAGACACTTTCCCTGAATGTAAATGACAGCGTATTTAAAACAGTGCAACTGAAATGCCTTGTTTGCAGACAAAACCTTCTCTCCAACATGGAGATAGAAAAAGAATCCTTTTGAGTCCTTTTGAGTTGTAAGACCAGCAGCATCTAAATAACTTAAGGGCAAAAGGTCTGGTAATATTCCAGATTTATTTCGAGGGTAAAAAAGATGCAGGGCGCCCCCTTGTGAACAGATCCACTTTACTTTCAAACTTCTTGTACTGCTACATGGAACCTGGATGATGCATGGGTGCTTGTGTACGGCTGAATTTCTTACCATCTATCTCTTCTTCAGTGCTCAGCTCATCATTGGAGCAGATGCTCAAGACATTTACCAGCATCTCAGTCACTATGGGAACAAGAAAGAGTTTGTTCGCTGCACTTATTGAGGATTTCATGCTACATAAAAACTGTTGCAGTTTACCAAATAGCTCACCTTTCTCCCCAACGAAGGGCAAAGACCAAGTGAAGACATCCATGAAGTTAGGCAGCCAGTAAGGATGAGGAGAACAGTTAAACTGTCGAATGTTCATGACATTATTCTCATATTTCAGCACAGCAGCTGTATAAGAAGGAGAGGCACAAGAAGAAGGGAAAGCATAAAGAGAGAGTATTGGAAAATGGTGGAAATGATACAGCTGGACTCAACACTGTCTCAGATGTACGACACACACACACACACAATAAGCATCTGTTTAAATGGTTATTTAAAGCTCAATTTAGAGGTAGCCACGTGAAACTTCTTTCCTCCTACAGCTGCCTACATCTCGTCTTTTCCACAATTTTCTAATCTTTGTGTAATGAATGAATATAATATACAAGTTTCACTTTTTGAATGGAATTAGTGAAATAAATCAACTTTTTGATGATATTCAAATTATATGACCAGCACCTGTGTGTATATAAAATACATCATTATTTCTTCAAGGTACAGCCTAAGTTTTGTTAATAAGGGAAAAGACTATAAAGATCTCCACATATCATTTGACAACCAGAAAATCTATTTTACTTTCAGCTCCCATGTTGTGTATTTTTAATGAAAACTTCCTGGAGGTGTCTCAGTCCATACGATCATCAATCCTGTCGCTGTGGCGACCAATGTGCGAATGCCCTAGATCTGTCGAAAGTCGACACCACACTTTACAACTCATGGAGGGGGACTTTCCCATCCCATCTTCTTAGTGGTGTTTGAGAATAGCAGGTCGTCATACATGGAGTGTCTCGTAGGTGTCAATCACATGTCAAATACCAGACGTAAAAGACCTGAAGATACTGTACACTGAACATTAACACACCTTAAATGTCACTCACGGTCTACAGCCCAGATTGCATTATCAGAAAAGGCAACATTGCTATTAATTACATAAAATATTATCTTTCCTCAGTCTATAATTAGGTAATGGTCCACACCATAAATGCTTTCGAAAAGCTGACCTTAAAGTCCACCCACAGAAACAGCAGAGGTTGTGCCTGACAGAGAGAGAGAGAAAAAACTAACTTCTTTCCAAACTTTAAAAATCAAAATGTTTCTGTGGAATAAACTAGAAGGGAAGAGGAAAAGGTCAAATGAAATAAAATTAGATATGCAGTCCACTACCACTAGATGTCTCTCTACATTTTAAATCACAAACCAACTTTGTTTATGCACCATTTTAATCACCATCCAGTGTTGTTGCAATTCAGTTACATTGTCAATTGAATGATTGTTTTAAAAAATGTGTTTCAGATCAAGTATAGCATATCATACCACTGTCACAATTGAATATGATGTCATGTTTTAAATATACACTTAATGAAAGATGTCCTTGGTTGATGAAATCTACAGATGGCAAAAAGACATGAAATTAAATTTCAAGGGAATAATTTTAGGCTCCACTTCATATTTCTGTCATATAAAAATATGACTTTAAATAAGCAGTTAGATCACTGCATAGCTGCGTAAAAAAACAGGGTTGCTGAAATCTGTTCCTATTGGGGAAATCACTGTAATGTGAGAAACTCCCACTTTAGAGCCACAATCAGAATGAGGAGGAAAGTTCTGCTCTCTTTCATCTGGCATTTTCACTTAATCCTTCCCTTCATTCCTGCGCACCGGTCACAATGGACCTTGCAGCGCCAAAACCCACACAAGCTTTACCAGTGATCCATGACCCGATATCCAGGCACAATAGTTTTGTCCACAGCACTGTCTGCTATGTTGTCATGGTAACATGACACATGCTATGAAATCATGGCCACAAAAATGTTTTAAGTAAGTGATTTTGACATCAGTGATGACAACACAGAACCATGACATTGGGATCTACAGCTTTTTTCAGTATCCTACAAGTGGCAATTTCAACAAAAATTCTCAAAGGAAGGAATCTGCACAATTGACCCTACGCTCTCACGCCACACATCATGTTCTCACGCAATGAAAAATACATCGCGGAGCAAAGAGGACACTGACAACGCGTCGACAGACATAAGAAGCAGTTTCATATTTAAAATATTGTACTTTTTTAAAGAAGTTTAAACAATAAATAAAAAAGTATAGTGTCTCTTTAATGTGTCGTGACAGATCGCTGAAGCTCCTTCAAGCGGCTCGTGAACCGATCATCTCTTCATACTAGTTCATTTATAGCATCAAATAAACATGAGTGAACATCAGAAGGAATGTTGTTTCAAGCACGGAAAGACGTGAGTACACACTATTTTTCAAGTTCAAGTTCACCAACGTTAACCTATTAACTCCCCTGACTGCTTTTTGCACAAAATGGCAGATTAGGGGTTATGATTGGTCAGATCGCCTGTCAATCAAACTGCCAGCAAAGGGTAATTTTTTTATTTAGACTTGTCAGGACTGTGCCAACAGATAAATGAACTCTGCATTTTAATCAATACTCAGAATAAGCTCAGCACAGCAGTAGAGACAGTGTCCATTACCCTGCTGTTTTCAGCAATATTCTCCATTATGAGACCCAAGCAACAGTTACGAGTTCAACAACGCTAGAAAACCTTGCCAGACCAGTGAAGAGCTGACTGTCATTTGTGTGTTGTTCTTGCAGATGAAGTTTTTTTGTGCCTTGTCAGGGGTTGCTTGATTGACTATGTGCAGAGTCAGGGCTGTGGTGCTCATGGTCAGAGCATGATGGACGGCTGGTGGCTCAATCTGGCAACCCTTTGAGAGTGATGGATATCCCAGGCATCCCCCCACCGGGCTAGAGTTACAGCAGCAGTCAATTGGCCATCAATCTCCTCACACGCCCGTGTCCAGACTTTAATTTTTGTATAAAAAGGTTCGATCTTCACCCCTCCTCTACACTCATCTGCTTAATTCAGACTTAAAGAAATAATTAAGTTTTGCTGGGCCAAATGGCCTTCAGAGAGGAAAATGGAGGGAATAGCAGACCGTAAACACAGTGACAACACAGAAATGCACATGTTTTTGCTCATAATGAAAATGAGTTGACCGAATTGGGTTTCTCAACATCTGATGCATCTAAAAAAATAAGGATGGACAAATAAAATGCATTTAAATATTTGAGGTCAGCAAGACTTAAAATTCTTTTTTTATATTGTTACAAAAATAAATTCTGTTCTTTTGAACTTCATATTCAAAAGAATCATGAAAAACGATCATGGTTTCCACAAAAATATAAAGCAGCACAACTGGTTTCAGCACTGATCATAAAAGTTATTTGAGGACCAAATCAGCAGATCACAATAATTTTTAAAAGATCATGCGACACAGAAGACTGGCATAATGTTGCTGAAAATCATTTTTACTTGTTTTTCAGTTCAACCATGAACCCTTTAGCAAAATTATCCCAGTGATCCATCCCTATACATATAAAGAGCAATAGAAGAAAACACTAATGAACATCCTTAATGAAGGATGGAAGGAAGAAACACTATTATAAAAAAGACAAGTATTATACAAAAGAAAACATCCCAGGAATGCTGCTGCAATGTACTACATCTTATAATGACAAAATGTCATAAACTTTTATTCTCTTTTATTCTCTCTGTGTGATACACAACAAGCTAATTTAAGCATTATTAGCCATGAATTAGCAAAACCTGGATCAGATGTTTCACTGGTGAAATGTTAGTGAGTCAGGAGTAAATACAACAATGAGAGAGCCAAGAATAAAATATCTTGAATTTAGAAAATAGCTTTTCGTAAAAAAAACAAAAAACAAATAAATAATTTTCCCCACCTGGTCTTATTGTGAAAGATCATTCTAAAATTTATTTGGTAGGAAAAAAAGCTTGTGTCTAGTGTACAATTTATTCGTCATGTGAAATTACTTTCCTTCTCTGCTGATGTAACTTGGGCCATGTGGGCTGTTTGACAATATTAACCAAGCCAAATAGCAAATCTGGTGAGTATTCCAGAAAGCAAGGTTAATTTTACCATATACCCTAAATCTCGCTTACTCAAGGTATGCAGGTTCCAAAACAGTGGTCTGGATTATGTTTAGTCAACCCAGAGTCTGAAACTCAAGTTAACGGTGAGCACAAAAAAAACATTCTCTACCAAGCGCATCCTTGGAAATGGATGCCAAGAAGCAGTGCTTTTGTTTAATGCTGATTTACATTCTTAGTTCATATCGCCATCTACTAGGCGGTTTTGCATCCCTCATTAATAATTTTTTTATTACTGTGAACAAGAATTATATTGTTTGTTTTGATGCTAAATATATAAATTAAAAAAGATAGATTGACCTAAAAAACATTCTGTGCTTTCAAAGATAATATGGCTATATACGTTTTTTTTATGTTTAGCCATTGAAACATAAAGCCGGTTATGTTTAGAGAGCAAGTTGGAATGGCTACTTACATACCCTGAAAGTTGCCTCCGTTTTTTGAACCAAAAGTTGAGGTTATCCGTTTACTCTGAGTAAACTTACTCGGGCATATCAAATAACTAGCTTTCTGGAATACCCCCCAGGTCTGCTACTCACTTAATATGTAACGCCCACTTTTCCCAAACCAATCCTGATGGATAAAGTGCTGTCTACATTTTTTTTTTCTTGTTGAATATTCTTTTTCACATGACATATCACATTATATGGGTTGCAAACAGCAGTTCAAGTTCATAATTTCCATGTCCAAATGTCTACATTTACAGTTTTCTACATAAGCTGTTTTAATTTTTCTCTTTATGAAGTGGACTAAAATGTTCAGCATTTTGTAAAATAACAACCATTAGAAAATAACCGTTTAGTGCATACACTTTGGGAGTAGGATGTAAAATGAAAAATACAGGCACACGGAGGAATACGCAGATGATGGCAAACATATTCACATCAAGGCCTGCGTGTATATGTGGGTTTTCTACTACTCTGCAATATCCTGGCTGATCCATCTTCACCTTTTCATTATCTGCAAATGGACAAAGGTGCAGCCAGGCAAAATCACCCCCTCCTGGCTTGCCCTCTTTTTCTCTGAAAGTGCAAACTGTGGAGGATCCTTGATGCACTACATTTGAGGAGTTAATTTATTTATATTTTAATTTACTGTTTAAACCATTATTAATATGTATAATGCACAAAGATGTGACAACAGCATGAGTTAATAGCCTTTATTTAAACTTTCATTGGAGTTACAGTATGTGCACACACTCGGTTAACGGATGATTTAATAACAGATAATACAATAACATATAATTAATTGATTTTGTGTGTTGTTCTTGTTGCTAAGGCGCTGATAACTGGTCAGATGCTAAAATGGGTTCTCATGTGGTACCGTCAACTGTATATATATTGTTTCGACTGATGATGCGGCCAGTACCATTTTTTTGGGACTGAGGGTAGTCCAAGAAATGTTTCTTTATTCTTTGTGTTAAATTAAGGGGCCATTTTTTCAAATAAAAACGGAAACATTTTTATGTGTTTTGGTCATTCATTTACAAATCAACTGTTTTGGGAACCTGAAAAAAGTAAACTTTTGAAAACAAAAACGAGAATTTGTCAAAATTGTGAAGTCATGCACATGCGTATTACATGTTCAGTCTATACGTGCGTAGTGTTTCTTTACAAAGCGAAGCATAATACAACATTTTTGATCGTTTTCGCGGATCAGTGTGCACGGGGATCGTTTTGATAATGTTGTTGTCTGTAAGGCAAAAAAAACGCAACTCTACCGCATGGTGTGGCGGTTTTTGTATTCATTTCCATGCTACTGTCCCTTTAAGAGAACATTCTCTTTTTTTATTGGAAAGAGAAGACCTTAATTTAGCCAATGATGTGCTTTGGTTAAGTCACATGACATGCAGTTTTTTTTTTCTGAAGCACGATTACTGATAGATTGCCATCTCTTATTAGTAGCTGATGAAAGCAAACTAAAACGCCAGTAACAAGCAAGGACCAGGCCATATCACATCCAAGATAAATAGTGTATACTTAATTTCACAATAAGTGTGCGATTTAACGTGATTAAACTATTAATCTGTTGACATTGTGAAGTCTGTATTTTCTGTTCGGGTTAAAAATATTTTTTTTTATTGTCCTTGTTTCATATGTTACATGTACTTACGGGAGTAATAACTCTAAATTATGCATAATTGCATACAACTAACTAAACCAAACCCTAACCTTCTAGTATGTACATGTTGTTAATTAATATTACTCAGTACTTAAATGTATCATTACAAAGACACTTTAAAATAAAATGTAACCCAGTTTAGTTTAATTTTTGTGTTCCCCTTTGTTTGTTAATTGGTGCTGGTCGTCTAGGTATAAATTCCCCTAAAGTTGCTATGAGAGTCCTGGAAGAAAGACGCTGAAGAAGTTAGACCACTGCTGATTTTATAATTATAAGAGGCAGAAGCAGTGACAAGCCTTCTTTCCCCTTTATGTTTTTGTTTTTTAATTGCAACACATTTTGTTAGTCCCTGTCTAGCAAATAACCCTTTACTTTGCTGCCTCTGTTCTTTTTCTTACTGGCCATAACCATCACACTGACTAACTTGGGTCTGTGCATCTTGTAGCTCAGCAGGGACACTGCAGGCCACATCTGGACATCTGACCTGCTGTCTACTCACACACGCACCATTCAGAGATATGTGTGCATAATACCTTTGTTATTGTAGACATCTAAGTAGTTGGGAGCTGAGAAGATAGTGATGAGAGAGGGGAAGCCCGTAGTTTGACTCTTTCTGTACATGCGATAACTGTGGGCAGAAAAAGAAAACAACATCATCACCATCTGAGAATAAACATCAAGACAATGATTACATTTCTTCATTAGGGGTCCAAGAATCGCAAGTGCTGGAACCCTATTGTGTTTGTACTTATTTTCTTAATTTTCATTATTTTTCTGCCCTAATAGTGTATGGGCATCAGAGACCGTAAATCATATAGACTCCAAATTTGGCAGGATAGTCCCAATCGTGCACCGCTACTCACACACCGGTCCAACACTAGGTGGCGCTATAAACATGGTGATTTGCATTTTGGGTCGTAACTTTAGTAAGTGCAATAAGCAAATGACTTTTTCTTATCTTACCTAAATGACAACTGTAAACTTATAAAAATGGTCTTATTTTGTGGGAAATGTTATTTTGAAGTCATCTGTCTTTACATGGTTATGTCACGTCCGTAAACAGAAAGATGACGACATGACTACAATATGGCGTGTGCTGAGGATACAGTTAATCTTGTTGGTTTCATACGGATTACATAATTAGAAATGGTTTGTTTTTTTAAATTGGTTCATTTAAAAGTAGACATTTCAAGCTTTCTATAGACATATTTCTCAAGTCTGTAAGGCACATATACGCTGGGTTTCAGTTCATTCTCATGACACAATCTAGAAAGAAGTTTACAGAGACCGAGACAGCAGAAAGCACACTCTGTTTTTTCCCCGTTATTTTACAAAAGCACAATATTTTGAGTGTGCACAAATAAAAGACAGTTTTGAATGATGCCTTACTCTTATCCGTATGACCAAAAATGACATCATAAGTTTTTTACACTGTTATCAGGAAAACATCAAAGTGATCATACAGGTGTGTTTGATGACCCTAAAGGCTTACACTTGTCATCTAGATGGCTGCTTTTAATCTAGAAAGGTCTAAACAGCAATCATTGTTAATATCTGGGGAATCACCTGTTCTCAAAACCAAGAAACCTCTGCAAAGAGGTTGTAGTCAAAAGCAAAACTTCCAATTTCTTTGTTTCAAACAGAGAAACAGGCAAATGTTAGAATAATAGAAAGGTTAGAACACTGCACATATTATAAAAATAAATTATAAAAATGAAAATGTCCTTAAGATAACTGCCTCTGTTCTGAGCTACAGATATCATCTACAAATCTACTTGAAATTTTCCTGTGACATCCTATGATTTCCATCACATTCTTTTCTTCTCTTTTAATCCAACAATAATAGGAAGTGATTTCTTGAAGTTGTGAAGTGAATTGCCGCTTTTGACACCTATCTTGCTGTTACCTGTTTCACTAAACCCTAACTTTCAGTGAAGATTCAAGATGGATTTTGCTGTAAAAACCACATCATAAGACACATTTCAATTGTCTCGCTAATCATCTACATGGGGCCACTGGTGCTTGGGCCTTGATGATTACTGCTTGTGGCTATATTTATTATTATTTTTATATTTACAAGCAGCAATGATTTGTTTTTTCAGAGTCATTATAATTAGGACTCTGTCTATTTTTGGACAGACATTTTCTGATAACAAAATCAACATTTTCTTCAGTGAACTTTTTGTTTAGACAGCTGTATAATTACTTTTAACTTTTTATTTTAGCATTGCTTATCAGGTGCCTATTAATGTGGTACCATCGTTGTCTCACAACCATTCAAAAATTTGGGGTCAGTAAACTGAATAATTTGAAAAGTGACAGTAAAGACATTTACAATGTTACAAAAGATTTCTATTTGAAATAAATGCTCTTCTTTTGGATATTCTATTCATCAAAGAATCCTTAAAAATATAATCACAGCATGTATCAGCATATTAGAACGATTTCTAAAGAACCATGTGACACTATAGACCAGAGTAATGGGTTCTGAAAATTCAACTTTGCCATAACAGGAATAAATAAACATTTTAAAATAGATTAAAATTGAAAACAGAAAACTTACATATCAGACGCTTCCTGTCAGAGCGTGTTTGTTTTAGCCACAATAAACTGTGACGAGGGCCTAACTTCTGGCTATCAATTAGTCATGAGACTATAATCACCCAGCAATAAGCATTTCCTCCATCAAAATTGTCACAGTCAAAATCCAGACTTCATTTGTCTAGCCCAGCATTGCTTTGATGTGACTTTTCATTCTTATGAGCTCTATTCTTAGCTTGCTGGTAGCATAATAATTATGAATTATCTGTGCAGGATTGTTAATGTGACTTCAGCTCCATCAGTGCTGAGTCGGGTCTCTCATCTCAGTCCTCCACTGTACGGTTTAAGCAAGACATCTTAGGCCAGAGCTGCACTAGGGGGACTCTCCCTACAATTAGTGCACCGTATGTAGCTCTGGGTCTAGTGTCTACTAATCAGCATGTAACTTCTATTGGTGTTGCCCTAATTTTCACCACCCTGCTGCTATAATCAGGGACCAAGAGACTGGCAGAGTACAGCCTTGTCAAACAACGGCTCCATGATAATCAATGAGCATGCTGAAAGCTCTAACAGTCTGACTCAACAAAATTGGACAGCAAGACCAAAGCAAACAGGGCCATTCTCAGCTGGAAAAGCTAGGTTGGTCCCATTCTACAGTGCTTGAAGGTCTATTAAAAAGGATTTTTATCAGGTAAAAAACACAAAAATGCTTTGCTATCGCTGGATGGCAACTTAGAAATGAATCCACAGGCAATATGCATTAATCTCAGTGTTAATGTTGTGTGTTGTGAGCGAACACCAACAAATTCATCTTCCTTTTATAGTCAATATGTTCATTCAGTTATCAGAGCATAATCTCATTCTGGGGACCATAATTAACTGATTCTTATACAAGAATATTTCAAAATGCAATGTTTGCGACTCAGTTTAACCAGTTGCTACTAAAAAATGCTTTTGTGCCAGACTTACCCAGCATCCTGTGCTTCATGGGCTCGGATGATAGATAATAAGTTGTTGTGTTGTAGAAAGTCACACACAGCAGGATAACTACAAGAATGAGGGAAGAGTAAAGTTGTAAAATACAGCATGAAGGCAAATGGACTTGGTTACTAGTTTTAGTTCTGGGGTGCAATTTCTTTTAATAATATTCAAGATACAAGAACACCGTCATACTACTGTCACAGGAGGCAAATTTAAAAGTACTGCATGTGTTTAAAGGATGTAAAAAATGTGTATAACCCCTTGATATTTACCTCCTCCCTCAATGAGCAACAAAACTCCTTTTATTTAAACGTATGTTTATGAATACTGATGATTTAAGCTTTCATGAGTGATCTGAATTAAATTTTTTGTCATGCTCCACCTCATGCATCTCATCTGGACAAATGATTGTTTGCTCATGTGATGTTGCCATGCTGCGCCATCACAAAAACTCTGAATGTGTTTTTAAGATGGGCAGTTTTAAACAAGTTATTTTAAACCACTAAAGCCCAATAAGCAGCGAAAGAGAGCAACTGACCCCGTGTTACAACACTTACTGCTGCCACCCCCCCCCAATTGACAATTCACAATTGTTATTGTGAAATAAAATCATCATGGGTCAAATTGCCCAGAACTTCAGAGAGGGGACTGTAACAACATCTGACCAGTTAACAGGACCTTTAAAATTCAGTCACTTGTCATAGTCAATTATATATTTTACTGAATTACCATTGCGGCCCAACTGAAATGTTATTCACAAGATTACAGTGTGCGCATAATTATTAGGCAAGTCGATTTTCAGATCATTTTTTTCCAAGCACATTTCACCAATTCCAAACTACATAAATCTTAATAACTACTATTAATTTTGTATATAATCATTTATGATTTATAATTATAAAATTGTTAGCGAGGGCTAGAAGTGAAACATGCCTTGTATTCAGATGTGCATAATTATTAAGCAGGTTTTCTTTTACAAGTAAAATTTGGCAAAAAAGGAGAGATTTAACTCCCAATGAAATGTCAAAAATTATTAAATGCCCATGAGAAGGATGCAATACTATAGAACTTGCAAAATTAAGGTGTGACCATTGGACAAGGGATGCTCAATGAAGAAAAGATTTTACCTACAAAAGATTTTAAGAATTAAGCTGAAGAATTAAGGAACACTTTAGTCTGCAGAGAACCTGACACCTTGTTCTTCTGGAGACTTCATGTAGTTTGCTGGAAAATGGTGGCACTGAAGACTATGAATTAAGTTTGAAAGCACCAGAAACTCTTTAAAGTCTTTGGCAGGTGACATGATGTGTGGACATCAGATGTAAGAAATAAACTTGCTATTCCTCTCTTGCATTTACTGCTTGCAATATCTTTTCTAACACCAACTAAAGGTCATATCAAGTCGCATTTACACCTATTGAAACTAAGTAGCCTATTCAAAATCTGAGCTCATATCCTCTGATACAATAATTATTTTTCTATCAACAGAGACAGTGATATTTCCATCAGGCCTTATGTTGGCGAAGTTGCTCGATAACTGAATTCACGCAGCCAATTTCATTCTCCTGCCATTCTATAGCAGGAAGGCGCATGACATTTCCTCCTTATTGAGGCAATGCCAACACACAGCATAAATCATCTTTATATTACAGTCACCAGAGAATCAAACAATACAGCACCACTGGATAATGGTTCTTCATGCTCATAGGCCCATGTATGCCATTTCTATTCTGTGAAATGGAGGGATTCAAAAAGATGTAGCGGAGGCAGGAAATATTTATATACCCAATCTTTTTAATCGAACACACCAGTCTACCAGCATGTGTCAATTCACTGATTTATACCAATATGCAATATTCTCACATAACACACTGCAAGAATTATTACAATGAATCTCATGTCTAGGAATGCATAGTGTAATGGTAATGGATTTTGTGAAGTGCTTTCTGGTTTCCTCTTTGATGTGCTTTTAGTACCTGTAGAAATAGGAGCAGCCTCTCACTGTGTTGTGTGTGAAATGTTCCTGGGTCTTCTCGTTGCCAAAGTCCTCTAGCGGGTCCGACCAAAGCAAGTCACACATTGGTCCATATGCGGGAGGCTCTTTGAATCTGTCTAACTGGAAAGGGTAAATACACTATATACTACAGAGTACTCCCAAGTTAGAAGTTAAAGCATCATTATTAACAGAAAACAAGCAGAGCAACCTGCTAAAACTGTTTTTATGTTTAATATTCTAAACCCATTTAAATTCACTTTGAGAGAAGTAAACAAAACTATTTTTAGCATACAAGTTGCTTATCAATCTCATGTGCAATTACAGAAATATAGCATGTACATTATGGACCCTTTTTTAATTATTATATGGTTAGCCACATAAAAAAACAAACAAAAAAAATAGAATAATTTTGCTAGATTAAAGAGTCCAAAACCCATTTTACCCCAGTTTTATCTGATTTATGCTTTAAAAATACACTAAAGAGCTATTTGTCATTGGACTAAGCCTAACACAATGAAAAGTTAATGTTTTATATCTAAATGTAGTGTCCTTTTTGATAACAGCTTGGATATCTAATAAAAGATTCCACTGCAATTAAAGGAATCTAGATGAACTACATGAGCAGTGGGTCAATACATCTAAATCCTCCTCCGATTAAACCCAAACTGAATTAAAAGCTCAGTGAAGATAAGAACCGAATTGGTTAAGGACTTCCCCCTAATCATCAGAGCCTTTGATCTCAGCCATGATACCAGCTGGGCTTTGACTAAATCACCTCATATTTTTGTAATTGCTTTTCTAATTGTATTGTATTATATATATATATATATATATATATATATATATATATATATATATAGTTAAAAGTCATATTTAAGAGAAAGAAACAAAATAATGGCTTTTGAAATAAGAGCATTTGATATAGAGAACAACAGTGAATTATAGGAAAGATAGGTTAGAGAGGTAAGTGCACTAACCTGATCATTTTGAAAGTTTATTCTCCAGAGGAAACAGATTATTGAAATCAGAATTTCTACATTATAGTCAGTGATGAAAAGAACGAATATCAGATTCATCATTTGTGCTCTGAATGGCAAGACCCTGAATATAGTGTTTTCAAAAATGTCCTTTTTTGTGGAAGTGAACAAGGTCTACAATGAGAATTAATACTGTTAAGAGTCCATTTTTAGTGGACTAACAAGTAGCATTGCTTTTCCTTGATGATCACTTTACTTGCACATGCAATAACTTGTAGCACTCCAAAGTACTGGTGTTAATAGAATAATAAATCAAAGGCTGGTTCATTAAACAGGGGAATGACACTAGTTTGTTATATACATACTTTCCTGATGTCATCAAGGTTTGTGATTTCAGGGGATAGTCCTCCGTGCACACACAGGAATTGCTGGTTCATGAGCGCAGCCACGGGAAGACAGTCAAAGGCATCCATACACGCATCATACACCCGCTCCGAATACTTAATTCTACCTGTCAGGGGATGAAGGAGGACGACCAGTTGAGACGGAGGGAAAAGAAAATGACCGTCAGCTAAACCAAACATTAACACACACTCTCACTCTTAGATGGAAAATCTTAAAAAGGCCATTCAAACACTTCCAATAGACCCTGGAGCTTTAATATGAGGCTTTTTGGCCCAATCCAAAAGCAATAGATTTACATGTGTAAACATTACGATAAGCCAACAAAATTTCTGAGCTAGGAAGAGGCTTTACTTCTAACTAGAATGATCTGTGACCAGAACTAGCTCCCATTTCATTTTCTTATGAGTGGCAGTTAACTTACATTTTATATCTGGCAAAATGCAACAGGCAAAGTTTTATGTACTATGGTTAATGGTGATGTGGAAGTCATACTTACATTCCTGTTTAAAAGTGAAATACTCAGTTAAATGTCTACATTCGTGGTTCCCACGCAGCAAAAACAGTGTTTTGGGGTAAAGGATTTTTAAGGCCCATAGGTACAGCACACACTGTGGACACACACACACAAAAAAGAGTAAAAACCAGTGATTAGATTTAAAAGAACATATAAAACTGGGGGGCGTATTAAAGAAAGATTCTAACTTTAGAATTCTATCTTATCTGTTTGGTAACCATGGCAATTTCAGTTAGTACCTCATTTAGGACAAACACTATTACAAAGCTATTACAAGTGCATAATCTTATCTGAACTATGGAGAGGAAAATGGTATTACAGAAGTATCCTAACTCGACAAAAATTCCTAAAAATGTTCTAACTTTAGGATAACCCCACTGGTGTCCTAATTTCAATTATTTGAAAGCCAACTGTAAAAATCACATAAGAATAGCCCAATCTGAAAATGGCGATACTAATGAGGAAAACAGCAATGTTTGATGGTGGAAAGACTTTTTGAACACCCAAATGATGTGCTGCACTTTGACGGCAAAACACAAATAATTGTGGACTCCCACGAAATATTGCGCAGCATATCACAGCAGCTGCTTATGGATACGAATCCTAAATCAAGTTAAAGGGTTAACTAAAAATTAAATTTCTGTCATTAATAACTCATACCTTTTGTTCATCTTTGGAACACAAATTAAGATATTTTTGATGAAATATGAGAAGTTTTTTAATCACTCATAGAAAGGAGTGAAATTACTAGGACTGGGACGATACATTAATTCTCGATCGATACAATGAATCTGGATCGATCCTGATATTTTCTGTCTCTAATCGATTCTGAGCTTAGTTTTAACAGCAGATGTTTAATACAGTAAAGACAGCTCTTTACTGCTCACGAAGAAGACTGCAGGACAACGCTCGTGCGTTCGACTGAGTCATGTAAGTGGCTAAAGGTACTGAGCAGAATGCTTTTATGATGCGAGTTTGTAATTGGCTTCAACATTTTCGAACTTTATGAATAATTATTTTAGGTTTAAGTGTTGTGTTTAAAGGAACTGGAAGCAGGTAGTGTACGAGTGTTTCTAAAGCACGTATAGTAGTGCCACCTGCTGTTTAAAAACTAAGCTCAGAAATGATTTGAGAGAGAATCGCGATATATCGGAAAATATCAGATTTTTCGTATCTTGAATCAAGGTTCGATGTATTGTCCCAGCCCTAGAAATTACCACATTCAATGTCCAGAGAAGTAGTAAAAATATGTTAAAATAGTCAACATGACTACAGTGGTTCATCCTTAATGTTATGAAATGACGAGAATACATTGGTGTACAGAACACTGTTCTTAAAAACTATACAAAAATAACTACTTTATTCAACAATTTTTCCTCTTTCCTGTGCATCCGGAAAGTATTTGCGGCGCGTCACTTTTTTCACATTTTGTTATGTTACAGCCTTATTGCAAAATGGATTATATTCATTATTTTCCTCAGAATTCCACAAACAATACCCCATAATGACAACATGAAAGAAGTTTGTTTGAAATATATGCAAATTTATAAAAAAAAAAAATGTAATATGTAATATCACAAATATTCCTTTGCCATGACATTCAAAATTGAGCTCAGGTGCATCTTGTTTCCACTGATCTGCCCACAATCTGAGATGTGTATATAAATTGAATGGAGTTCATCTATGGTAAATTTAGTTGATTGGATATGATTTGGAAAGGCACAAACCTGACTATATAAGGTCCCACAGTTAACATTGCCTGTAGACCGGATTGTATGAAGACAGAGATCTGGGGAAGGGTACAGAAAAATTTCTGCAGCATTGAAGGTCACAATGAGTAAAGTGGCCTCCATCATACGTAAATGGAAGAGGTTTGGAACCACCAGGATTCTTCCTAGAGCGGGTTGCCTGGCCAAACTGAGAGATCGGGGAAGAAGGGCCTTAGTCAGGGAGGTTACCAAGAACCTGGTGGTCACTCTGACAGAGCTCCAGTATTTCTCTGTGGAGAGAGGAGAACCTTCCAGAAGAACAACCCTCTCTGCAGCACTCCAGCAATCAGGCCTGTATGGTAGAGTGGCCAGACGGGAGACACTCCTCAGTAAAAGGCACATGACATCCTGTCTGGAGGACTCTCAGACCATGAGAAACAAAGATTGAACACTTTTGACCTGAATAACAAGTGTCATGTCTGGAGGAAACCAGGCACCGCTCATCACCTGGCTAATACCAGGTGGCAGCATCGTGCTGTGGGGATGTTTTTCAATGCCAGGAACTGGGAGACTAATCAGGGTTGAGAGAAAGATGAATGCAGCAATGTACAAAGACATCCATGTTGAAAACACTGCTCCAGAGCGCTCTGGACCTCAGATTGGGGCAAAGGCTCATCTTCCAACAGGACAGCACTAAGCACACAGCCAAGATAACAAAGGAGGGGCTATGGGACAACTCTGTGAATGTCTTTGAGTGGCCCAGCCAGACCCCAGAGTTGAACCCGATTGAACATCTCTGGAGAGATCTAAAAATCACACTAAAAAAGACTCGAGTTGTTTTTTTCATTTTTTATTTTTAATAAATTTGCAAAGATTTCAAACAAACTTCTTTCACGTTGTCATTATGGGGTATTGTTCATAGAATTTTGAAGAAAATAATGAATTTAATCCATTTTGGAATAAGACTGTAACATAACAAAATGTGGAAAAAGTGAAGCGTTGTGAATACTTTCTGGATGCACTGTATTAGTATTGTCTTTCTCAGCTTTTGGAAAAGCTGCTTGTGATGAACTTTGATCATGACAGAACAAACATTAGAACTTCAATAGGTTGGAAAATTAACATTTCAGTTAAGGAAATACATTGTTTTTTTTACAGTGTGTAAAAAACAGTCATGAACCATAATTATTACAATATAAACTCAGAAATTATATGGTTTTGAACTGTAAAACAGACAGTAAACTAAGTGCTGACCTGGAAAACCTAAAATATTTCTACTGTATTTTTTACGGTAAAGTTCTGGCAACCACAACTTACTATAAATTTTATGGAGATTTTTTTTTTTCTTCAGAGTACGCAGTTGACGCAGTGAATGCAGTGCAGCATTTCTGTGTTCTACATCAGAACAACGACTCTGTATTGGCTCCTGCGCATACGTCGTGGTGCTCACTCGAACAGCGTCGAGCCAGCATTCGGATGAAGAACATGGAAGCGCTGCCCTGCGTTTATAGCATCAACTGTGTTTGACAACAGTTCAAACTGTTAAATAAAGTCATTATTTTTCTTTTGTTTTTGCGTACAAAAAGTATTCTCGTCGTTTCATAACATCAATGTTGAACCACTGTAGTCACGTTGACTATTTTAACGGTGTCTTTATTATTTTTCTGGACCTCAAAAGGTGCAATGATGTTGTTGCCTATGTGTAGTTTAGAAACCCTAGGATGTCATCAAAATTATCTTAATTTGTGTTACGAAGATGAACAAAGATCTTTGGGATGGCATCAGGGTGAGTACCTAATGACAGAAATTTCATTTTTGGGTGAACTAACCCTTTAAGACTTAAGATTAAAATCTGAAAACAATTGGACAGATTTGGGTCAATGTTCTTTAATCTATTAAAAATGTATATGTTGAACGTATGAAGTGCATTGTTAAGTATTCAGATAATAGGAGTGACTTACTTCAATACTGAAATATCCTCTGTCCACATAATCACCCAGAAAAAGGTATCGTGTGCTGGCTGGAGACCCTCCTACTTCAAAGAGCTTCATCAAGTCAAAGAACTGCCCATGAATGTCTCCACAAACTAGACGAAACATATAAAAACATTTATTCTCAGTGTATTTCTATTATTATTAGAGCTATTTCATTATCATTAGTGCTGCGTTGACACAATTATGTACATATTATGAATGTTAGTCTATAACTTTAGCTGACAAAAACATAATACAGATTTGTGCACAATACCACCAACCCTTACAGGACTGTGCGCATTACTAAACATTTTCATCCAGTGTCAGGTCTTGGAAAAGGCACAGTAGTACAGCAGCAGAAATCCACTCAGTTTCTGAACAACACTGCTGTAGGCTTTTTAAATAAAATGTGTCACCTGGCCTCTGTTGTATGAATAATAAATAAATATGTACTGTGTGGGCTGAAAGACAGCTTTGTGTAAAAACATGTGTGCTGGCCCCTGGTAATATATCCAGTAGCATAGTTTTTGACGTCCTAATTGAGCAGGTGGAGAAAGGAGAAATGCTTGCTGGTGTGAGCTCTGGAAACACAGGAAAAAGAAAGTTCAAATCCCTTCTGGGGACCTCGCTTTGACCACTGCTGCTCTGCCCTAAAGCAAGGCAATAACACTTCATCTTATCCAGCAGTGACTGTGTTTGTGTGCCCCATGCACTCAGACCACTTTCACTATAAACTCATGCTGGGGAAAGAAAAAAAGAGAGAAAAAAAGAGAAAAAATCTGCTATGCACCTGTTCAAAGCACTGAAAAGAGGAATTATTTTACATTGTTTGATATTTAAAAGTATAAAAACATGTTAAAGGTGCAATATGTAGTTTTTTTTCATCCAATAGAGGTTGCCTATTCAAATCAAAGGCGTAGCTTGATGACGGCAAGTTTGAGCGAGGAATCATGGGACATGTGGTCTTCACCTCACGGTGGAAAAGAATCAGGGTGGGACTCGGACAGAAATGAGAAATCCATGTTCATGGATGCGATTATTAACATTACTGTAGTATGAAGCAGAGCAGGACCGAGCGCTATGGGAGCTGAACGAGGACACTGGAAAGATTGATATTGAGAGACAAACGCGACACACGCCTCATGAGCAGCGGAACTTTTATTACGCCACAGTCGCCGGTGCCGCTTCTCCGTTCATGAGTATGAGGTAATGCAACTCTGTGTATCATATTAGATATGAGTGTGGTGAAAATTATGTTATAATCGTTACTCTGTGCATTCGCTCAGAGACACTTGTTGCACACTGCAGAAAGATCGATCGATATTAGAATATCATATTAAATGCTTTTTTTAAATGCACGATTTACAAATAGTTGGAAACATTAGGAATTTTGTAAGTACTCAACTGAACAAAATATATAACACTGGCCAAGTGGTTTTTGGATATTTTACAGCAAAAAATGTTACATACTGCAGCTTTAATTTATACAAATATTAAAATATTATTATTATTAATAGTTACTGCCACATGGATGATAAAACAAACACTATATAAGGAAAGTAAATGAATGAGGAGTTATGTATTTTCCTGTCACAAAAAGTTCTCACCCATAGCAATATAATACATGATAAAGAAAGGTAATGATATCACCTGGTTTCAAATATATAGTATTAGTTTGTCAATTTAAGGATGATCATTTATGAATATTTCTCCAGTAGTGTTTAACATGGATCACATACACTTTGCATCAAAATACTCAGTGGACTAATACACCACAAAAGTTTAACCCAAACTCATGCCAAGTGAACTAAAAGGAAACGTTTTATATACTCGGTTTTATAAAACTGCAAAATTGAAAATAAGATACTTTTACTTGTAACAGGTGTTTAAGTCAATTATGACTTTTCTGCATCAATTTCCATGTGTATCTTTATTATCTTAAAGATACAGATGGAAATTGATGCAGAAAAGTCATCCAGTATCCAGGTATTCAGGCTGATTTATTGGTATTCTTCACTGGCAATCATTTATGCCTATAAAATTACATGTGTGAAATCAGCCTCAAGACAATAGCGTGCAACAGCAGCACATCGCTGTGACTGACGTAACATACTGTCACGGAGAGACACTGAGACATAATTTCTCCATGGAAACGGAGCAGAACGCCAGGTTCTGTTACCGTGCCAATTTGGAATGCAAATGTTATTTAGAAAACTGTCTTTCCCCTTCATACAACCAATCAGCATTTTCACTCTTCTTGTCAAAATGTCCATATCAAATTACTAGAGCTCAGTCTCCAGATACGGGCTCCATCGGCACTTTGCTCTTCTGATTACACTAGGGCCAGTGCTGAAGTCGCTTTGTTTGCATGTCAATTTAACAGCAATATTAGTCATTCCTTCTTTATTTCTTATTCATAGGAATGTAATGAATTCTATAAAGAGCGCTTCCTCAATTATGTCTAATGTCATTTGCTTGAGCATGTAAATTCATGACTCATTCACCATGGATCTTGCATTTAAAGTATTTCATGCTACTGCAATCTACTGAGAGCTATGCGGGCTTTTTGGCATCTCATACAAACAGTGTTATAAATTATGATATTATTTGCACCAAGATCAAATTCTTTTTTTTTTTTTTTTCAATAAGCACCACTACTACAGTAGCTGGCTAGTGTCCAGGGGTCTGCTACTCAGTGATGGAATATTCTTGAAATAGTTTGACCCAGTCCATCCACCATATCACCAAATTGCACCACTTCTTGTTAGAATAACAAATCGGGTAACACTTTACAACTGTTCTTTTCAGCAGCAATACTGTGTCATTTTGAAATGATTACTAGAACCAGCACACATCCCGAAATCCTAAATTTATTTGGCACATAGTGCAGATACATTGTGAGCTTTATTTTATTTATTTATTTTATTTTAACTGCATTTGAAAATAATGCTGCACTTACACTAAACCATAAACTAAAATGGTCAAACTCTCTCCAAAATGTTTGGGGTATAGATATTCTACACAGATCAAGACTAGGGTCAGAGATAGCCACTATCTCACTTGTCTTAAGATCTAGTATGACCCACTAAGCAGTGTGTATATATATATATATATATATATACACACACTCACCTAAAGGATTATTAGGAACACCATACTAATACTGTGTTTGACCCCCTTTTGCCTTCAGAACTGTCTTAATTCTACGTGGCATTGATTCAACAAGGTGCTGAAAGCATTCTTTAGAAATGTTAGCCCATATTGATAGGATAGCATCTTGCAGTTGATGGAGATTTGTGGGATGCACATCCAGGGCACGAAGCTCCCGTTCCACCACATCCCAAAGATGCTCTATTGGGTTGAGTCTGGTGACTGTGGGGGGCATTTTAATACAGTGAACTCATTTTCATGTTCAAGAAACCAATTTGAAATGATTCGAGCTTTGTGACATGGTGCATTATCCTGCTGGAAGTAGCCATCAGAGGATGGGTACATGGTGGTCAGGAAGGGATGGACATGGTCAGAAACAATGCAGGCCGTGGCATTTAAACGATGCCCAATTGGCACTAAGGGGCCTAAAGTGTGCCAAGAAAACATCCTCCACACCATTACACCACCACCACCAGCCTGCACAGTGGTAACAAGGCATGATGGATCCATGTTCTCATTCTGTTTACGCCAAATTCTGACTCTACCATCTGAATGTCTCAACAGAAATCGAGACTCATCAGACCAAGCAACATTTTTCCAGTCTTTAACTGTCCAATTGTGGTGAGCTCGTGCAAATTGTAGCCTCTTTTTCCTATTTGTAGTGGAGATGAGTGGTATCTGGTGGGGTCTTCTGCTGTTGTAGCCCATCCGCCTCAAGGTTGTGCGTGTTGTGGCTTCACAAATGCTTTGCTGCATACCTCGGTTGTAACGAGTGGTTATTTCAGTCAAAGTTGCTCTTCTATCAGCTTGAATCAGTCGGCCCATTCTCCTCTGACCTCTAGCATTAACAAGGCATTTTCGCCCACAGGACTGCCGCATACTGGATGTTTTTCCCTTTTCACACCATTCTTTGTAAACCCTAGAAATGGTTGTGCGTGAAAATTCCAGTAACTGAGCAGATTGTGAAATACTCAGACCAGCCCGTCTGGCACCAACAACCATGCCACACTCAAAATTGCTTAAATCACCTTTCTTTACCATTCTGACATTCAGTTTGGAGTTCAGGAGATTGTCTTGACCAGGACCACAGCCCTAAATGCACTGAAGCAACTGCCATGTGATTGGTTGTTTAGATAATTGCATTAATGAGAAATTGAACAGGTGTTCCTAATAATCCTTTAGGTGAGTGTGTGTGTGTATATATATATATATATATCAATCAAAAGGGGTGAATAAAGATCATTTAAATCATTTGACATATTCGTCTTCTTTCCTAACAGCCTACATTTCACCTAATAGGCCTACAGGACTATTTAACTTCATTTAACCAGCTATGACGGTTTCATTACATGGGAATACAAAAAAATTTATTGATTACAATTGTATTTATAAGAGTAAATGAAACACTACCATAATTCCAAGTTATCTTAAACTTAAACAATACTTTGTATTGTAGCACAGAGATTGTATGGACCACATTTATTCACCAACCATGATGGCAAATAACATGGTCAAGAATCATGTTTGGATTTATTACAGTTTGTTCGCTCTCAGATTTAGTAGCAGCAAATTGCACACGTGGACCTGTGAAGGAACACTTTAATTTAAACAGAATTTCACAAAGAACATCGCTAAACTCCAAAATGCATGTTTGTCGGTGTTCAGCGGTCAGATCGGCAGCGGAGTTTTGCAGTGTAGAGAGCGTGTTGCCAGATTGAGATTTTTTTTTAATTAAAGCAAAAGAAGAAATATTTATCACAAATAAAATACGGTTAATCATACAGCCCTACTACTTAAGGAAAAAAATTATTTCCAAAACATACTGTCATCGATATTGCTTTTCTCCATGGTCAGACCTCCTCAGCTCAATGTTTTGTTTTATATATATATATATATATATATATATGTGTTCATATCTGAATAATGAAAGAAGGGGGAAAAAACGAAATAATGAAAATGGGGCACAAGAGACCTCAGCCATGACATATGCTGTCATTTGAATACAAATTTGTCACTTGTTGAAGATTTTTAAACTTTAATCCACAAATTTATTTAACTGCACACAAGCAAATGTCTGAGTGTGTGTTGCTTTCCCCTGTGACCAGGAGAATAGAACAGTCAAATGTCTTGTTGAATCGTCCAATTAGCATCTGTTGAAGAGACTGCGGCAGGAAGCAATTAGGCAGACTTATGAGACTCCAGAGACGACACTATCTGTAGTGAATCTGCATTCCTCAGACTAGCTGGCCGTAAACATGCCCTTTAACAGAAAGACTCTTTAAAGAGGCTTGATGTCAGCAAATTGTGACTCACACATCTGAAGAAAACTCTGAAATTTTGTTAAGATGCAGTTGTTCACAGGATAATGCCAGTTAAAACAGATTTGGCCAATTTTCAGACAACAAAAAGTATAGCATTGCTTGCGCATATGTACATACATAAAGGGACAGTGTCTGAAATGTAAATATGACTACTCTATTTGTCAAACAAAAAACTATTAAATATTTCTGTTCAAAACAGTTACATAGGTAACAATTATAGAGGGAAACCTTTCTTTTAAATATTTATTGAGTCAATAGTAATGGCATTAAGCCATTAACATAATCGGTGCTGAGAATTAATGTTTACTTTAAGTTTGAAGTTTTTTCAAACTAACATCCTCAAATTCTTACTTTCTCTTATAAATACACTGCAAGGCCAAAACACATTACCTCACTCAAGTTGTTTGATCTCTTAGCCAATAGCAGTCAAACCAGTGGTTACAATCACCATGGAAACATTGCTTATTGGCATGGAAACAGTCAACCAATGAAGTTCACCCGAGCAGTGCAACTTTTTGCATTCATGCTTTCACATGATCTCCGTACTGCTGTTTATAAAGGCTGCAGTGGAGTTTTTATAGCGCTTTAAATAAAAATGCATGGATAGTACAAAACAAGCTTGTCTATAAACTCACTCAAAACGACTGGAATGGCTGGGATCCAGCTGTAAATGAGCCGTTTTGGACCGATAAAAAGTGTTGTTCATCCCATGGTAGAGGTAATATCCCGGCATAAATGTTTCACCCTGAACCTTATTTTGTCTGGTTAAAGGAAAGAAAGACCAAATGCAAATAGATGTGCATCCTTGTATTAGGCTGGTAAAAGTGTAATGTTAAGGCATAGCATGACAGCATGACCGGCAAACATATTATAAATGAGAAAACCACTCAAAAAGACTGGTAATGAAATGCACATCTTCTCAGAGCGCTGCAGTTTGAGTAACAACACATTGTCAAGGCAGAGTTAAGACCACACACTCATACTAACATACAAAGCAGGAGTCACGACCAGATCCTACATGAGATGAGGGAGTGGGAGTGGGAGTATATGAGAGGGAAGCGGAGAGATTGTTCTGACTGCACACCTATCAACAGGCCAGAATGTGGGTGAAACACATTACACAACACAGACCCACTTGCTTTAGCCTACATGAGGCCATTGCAGGGATACACACACACACACACACACACGTATATGTGGTTTACAGGGACTCTCCATAGACACAATGGTTGTTATACTATACAAACTATATATTCTACCCCCCTAAACATAACCTTACAGAAAACTTGTCATTTTTTTTGCCACTTTTTTATCACCATGTCATTGTACACATTTGTGTCCTCATAAACTATACAAGAACACACAAACACACACAGGTTTGTTTTGCTATCTTGACATTCCATAGGCATAAGGGTTTTTATACTGTACAAACTGTAGATTCTACACTACACAAACCACACTCCTAAACCTAGCCATCACAGAAAACATTCTGTATTTTTAAATTTTTGTAGTAAGTTTTTTAAGCTATTTTATATATGAGGACTCATGAAATGTCCTCATAAAACATGTTTACATTGTAATACCAGTGTAATACTCATGGCCAAATATTGTATCCCCCATCCCTTAACCTTCCCATCACAGAAAACTTTCTGCATTTTTTCTGCAAAAAGTTAACCCCGGGTCATTCTTAACCCCCGGGTAAACGGAATCCTGGGTTACCTTGCTTCACGTTTCACACTGCTCATAATTTACCCAGGGTTAACAAATAATCCTGGGTATTCATAAGCTGACGTTTCACACTGTATGTTCTTAAACCCTGGGTTAACATTCTTAGTTGCATATTTGCGGTGTAAGCGTCATTGATTGGATAAACACAGCATGTGACCTGTATTGCCAACTGTACTATCAAGTTAATACTGAATGGACATTTTAGACTATAAAGGTAAGAATGAAATGGTCACGTTTTCTGTCAACATTTGACATTTTTGACAAAACGCTCAATTTACCATTTATATACAATGCGCAGTGCTTCCGTGACTGTCCAAAGCAGGCAAATATGAGTATGCAATTGGTTGTCTGTTTCTAAGCATCTAGCTGTAACATTAAAACACCAAATCGTTTCACACTGTACAAGTTTGGCAGCACAATGCAGGGTTTACACAGTAAAATAGGCGCTAACCCTGCTCCGGAGAAGGATTTTATAACCCCAGGTAAAAAGCGGTGCTAAACCCGCTTCTAAATTACAAGTGTGAAACGTTCATTACCCGGGGTTAAAAGCGGTGTTTAGAACGACGATAACTCCGGATTAAGCACAGTGTGAAAAGCCCTTTCCCAAATAAAGAGTATTTCATGAACACAATGTTGTTTGAGCATTAAACAACAATCTACAATGATGTCTATTTGTTTTTAATACTACAACACTAGATAAGGTTATCCTACTTGGCTATGTATGGTTGTGGTGCAGTTGTGTGCACTTGATCACTGTATGCACGGAATGATTGATAATCAATCCTCTTCAGGGAGGCACATTCAACTGATATTTTTGTGAGACTTTTAAAATCTAAACTATAATCTCCTGCAAAAGCTGTTCAATGTTTTCAGTTTTACTCCTTACTCTATATTTATACAACAAAGAAAAGAAAAGCATAGCCAATTCCTGCTCATTTTACATTTTACAAGAGTTTTGCAGCTCAATGTAAGGTTTTAAACTTAAATTTGAAACAGGAGCATCTGATTACTGTAGTCTCAGAGGTTATAATTGGAGATTCGCCCAGTCAGGTGTCTCTCATAAAACACATGTGAGCATTAAATTACTGCCTTCATATATCGATCATTAGTATGTACAGTATTAACAGAGCTGCTCATGGGATAATGGACAGGAAAAAGCATTTAGGAAATCTCAGGATAACTAACCAAATGAACAGGCAGATGTATTTTGCATCAACTGCATTTTAAAATTTTTTTTTTTAATATATTTTAACATAAGTAAAAATTACTTATGTGTGCGCTTTCACTGAGATCATCCCCACCATATGTATGTCAAAATGAATAAGGTAAGATGAAGATCTGGCACAAAAAAGCCCAGAAAATCCTTAGTTTCAGCCATAAGGCTAATCTCTTTAGCAGCTTTAGTACTAACATCTATTCACTTGTCATTTCCACTAAGAACACCCTATTTATTATGGAGGACATCATTTAACAAGGCCCATCTAGATGGGCTGAGAAGGTTGACTTAATATTAAGCAGGTAATTTCATTACAGCAACCAAAACATTTAAGATACAACTGTTAGTCCAGTGAAAGGCACTTAAAAGTCCCGATGCACTGCAGCTGAACTCTCTGTTTAGTAGAGATAGAGAACACCCTCCTAATGCTTCTAATCTGGAGGAGTGCTTTGGGAAGAACATGTCATTGACAAATTTAGAAAGAGCTGCGGTGTTTGTGGTTTCCTGAGCAGTTTCCCATCTAGGGCTGGGCAATATGGCCAAAAATAATCACAACAAAATTATTCATATCAGTCGGTATTGATAATTATCACGATAAATGTCAAATCTTTATTGATCTTTAGTTTAAAGGCAGATTTTTGCTCCTAATTGAAAGCCGTAGAAGCCAGACAGGTAATTGTGGTCTTAAACTACTCTTTATTGTCAGAACATGATGAACATTTCACCTTTTCAAATTCTTTACACTTTCCCAGTCATTTTTCCTTAACAAAATAAATATCTTAAAAAGAAATTATGATATGATATTGTTTCAAGTCATGAAACAGGTTTGTGTTGCCTGACTATGATGGCACGTTTCTTCTGCAGTTTTTCTCCTAGAAATGCACATTTTACAGTAGCTCAAGTTGACAGCAGTAGTATCAGCTTGAGTTGCGATGCAGGTAAAATCTGTAAAATCTTCATTTTTATATGGTAAAATTTAAATAATCGGACTGTTTGAGTTTTATTAAAATTAACCATTGGTCTTCAATAGTAGCATACGTTTAGATCATGTTAACCACAGTTAAAACCACACCTACAAACCTCATGGTAAAAATTTAACTATACAGTTTCTATGATATTTGTATGAAAAACAGTAGCGTAAATACATTTAGTATAAATGAAAAATGCTATAGCTTAGGCTAATCACAAAAATACTGTAATTATATTCCATTACTACATTTAATTGGTCTACATTAATAATATAATAAAATTCTGTAACACTTTACAATAAGGGTCATTAGTTAAACATTAGTTAATGTATTAACTAACATGAACTAACCATGAGCAATACATTTGTTACTGTATTTACTAATCTTCCTTAACGTTGGTTAATGAAAATACAGTTTTTCATTGTTTGTTCATGTTAGTTCACAGTGCATTATCTAATGTTAACACGATTTTAATAATGTATTAATAAATGTTGAAATTAACATTAACAAAGATTAATAAATGCTGTAGAAGTGCAGTTCATTATTAGTACATGTTAACTAATGCAGTTAACTAATGAACCTGATTGTAAAGTGTTACCTAAAATTCAATATGAATATCCCACATTTCTGCCACAATACCATGGTGCAGAGTGCTACTACAGTAAATCCATGGTTAATGATGGTGATTTGTAAATTGAAAAGCCTTGTGATTGTATAATTGCGCACAGTGTTTCTCCGGTTTGTCAGCGCTGTTTCATCTGACTTTAAACTATGAATCACAGAGAGAGTTGTTTTCTTCGCTGAATTCAAGCGCTTCTCACTGGATCTTACTGTACTGTTTAGTGGTCGAGTGACCGAGTAAATGCATCTGCTGTAGTAAGCTTCCGCTGCGCTGCTGTTTGAACTTTGTGTTGAGCTGATAAAAGATTTTTGTGGTGGAGTTCAAATGAGTAGCACTGTTTCATTGTGCTTTTCATGCCGCATAAACAGTATATCACAAATTTATCGAACTCTCATTATTGTTTTTTCGGGGGAAAATTATTTCGCAATAATTATCGTTCTCGTTTTAATCGCCCAGCCCTATTTCCATCCTTATCTCAAGCCATGCGGAAGAGATCATACATATAAACGTGTCTTCCTGATATTAATGTGACTCGTGTTTATAGTCTGGAAGCTTGTAAACCAGATTAACATATAAATATACAGTAGTGGCCAAAAGTCTGACGTGGGAAAATTGGCTTTGAACTTTATTCAACCTTTTTTATAAAATATTTATGAAAATCTCCAAATAGAAGGAGCAGGCCTCTGCAAACAAGGAGGATATTGTTAAAATGGATAAATCTGGTCAGTCAGTTTTAGATATTGCTCATGTCCAGGATGCGAATGGTCACAATGTCTCCAGAATTATTTAAAGCGACAGCACTACCATTCAGAGTGTAAAGTGCTGTGGCTGGTCAAGGGAAACTAGTGAGCATTTTGACAGGGGGACAAATATCGCCTGAATGTGGGACCACCTCAAAACAGCTTCTAAAGACCAGCATGAGACCTCCGACTTAATCTTGAACTGTAAGCCAACGGCTATAAGAGGCTTGATTTAGAGGTTGTGTACCAATAAAGGAGCCATTTATTAGTTTTATCTACTGCAAAAAACACCTTTTTTCAGCTGCATTTGCCAAACAAAACAAGGACTGGTATGTGGAAGATTGGAGTCGTGTTCTGCAGTCCGATAGGTCAAAATGCAACAACCTAGCCTTAAATGATGTCAGGTATGTTTGTAAGAGACAACTGGAGTGTTTTAATACCGAATGCATGCATGGCTCTATTATGCATGGCAGGGGAAACATAATGGTATTGGAGACGCATGTCTGCAGCAGGTGCTAATCTCATCATGCTTATTCCAGTGTGTGGTGTCCAGTTATAATAATGGATATAAAATGTGACCCTGGACCACAAAACCAGTCATAAGTTGCATGAGTATATTTGTAGAAATAGCCAACGATACATTGCATGGGTCAAAATTAGCAATTTTATGGCAAAATCATTAGGATATTAAGTAAAGATCATGTTCTATGAAGATATTTTGTAAATTTCCTACTGTAAAAATATCTCATTTATTTTTGTGAGTGGATATGCATTGCTAAGGACTTCATTTAGACATCTTTAAAGGCGATTTTCTCAACATTTAGATTTTTTTGCACCCTCGGATTCCAGATTTTCAAAGAGTTGTATCTCTGCCAAATATTGTCCTGTCCTAACAAACCATACATCAACAGAGAGTTTATTTATGCAATGATGTATAAATCTCAATATCAAAAAATTGACCCGTTATGACTGGTTTTGTGGTCCAAAGTCACAAATGGTTATTTTTAATCTTTTTAATCCAAATCGGTGTGTGATGTTAAAAAGCATGACTGCTAATACTTCCAGTGATCTTACCACACGGGATTCTGTGCAGGATGTAGTAGGACATCCAGGTATTCTATGCATGCAAAAAATTGTAGCAATAGTAAGAGAAGTAATGCAACATTCTATTGTGAGCATAGCCTGTATCAGGTATATTAGGATTATAATTAATAAGATTTAAATGATAACACATTTTACTGGGTGTAGAGCTGACACAATATCAGATTCCAGTACACAATTATCATGGCCAAAAGTATTAACAATATCTATATAAATAAAATAAAGTAAATAATGCTATCACAGCAAATGTCTAACTTTTTTGTGCGTTTTCTCTTTTATGGCCAATGAATTATACAAATCAAAATCAGAGTTTGGTGAGGAGGAGCGAGAATTTGTAACAGTAATTGTATAAAAGCATACAAAAAGAACTTAGTGTTGATTGGTACTTCCTACAGTTTGGGGTGTCTTTTTTATGGAATCTAAAAAACGTCCATACTGGTGAGCTAGCGTTTTTCTGACGTGGGTAGAGTATCTCGCTTCACCATGTCATATCGTATAACATGATTGATGATATGTGTGGCAATACCTGCTCTCTTCTTTTTCTGTTTTCAATATTATGATGGGTGGCACCCAACATTAAGATGGAATACTGCCACCTACTTTGTTGAAGTGTCAACCAGATGGTGCTGGATTATTTGCGATATTATTGTACTGCATGTGTATTAACACAAAATTAATATTTTATTTTTTAAATTTCACAGCTATCACTAATATCGGTATGTTGCGACACCCCTAACTGGGTGGTTTTCCTACTGCGTGACACAAGTGTCCCCAATCTGAATTTACTGCTAATGTCTGTGAGACGCCCTGATGGCTCTGATCAAGATTAAAGTGATTCAAACCTCCAGAACAAATTCAGCATGAATGCCTGCAGCTCTATGAAGCCCTGGAGATAATTCACATCAGACTAGGTCAAGGGTTAAAGATTTGCACACATATGCGCTGCAAGAATATGAGAGAGGCAGGGGGCGCTGATATAGTGAAGGCAAATAATGTATATTACATTGACAAAAAAAAAAAAACAACATAACATAATGAATCTGGAAACATTTTTTCTTGCTGAATGCCATGTGGGTTTATGAATATAATTGCTTCCATTGTTAGCAAAGGGTTGTCTTTCTGTTCTAATGAAGTCATCAAAAAGCCTCATCAGAAAGTCTAATTAAGTCTTGAATAGAAGGGGCAATATGGAGTCAGCGAAAGACAAAGACAAAAAAAAAATCTCTGAACAGGACTAAGCTCTTCATTTCATTTTTGGGTGTTTTAACCAGCAGTTGACAGAGGACAAATTCACAACTTCAACATAACAGTTACTTTAGGGCTGGGTATCACTGTCTATTTCATGATACAAAGGGTATGTTGACACATATGTCATAATTCAGGACAATATATGAATATATATGTGGGAAAAAAACAAATAACAAATTGCAGAGTTCTAAAGAGGTGCATTTATACAGGAATCATACTCTAATAGCATCTCTGTGCTGTGCTGTTGTCATGACATTTAGAGCACATAAATAAAATTTGCATACTGTGTGCTGTACTACAACATATTTATATAGATTATATGTATATATACACATGTATGCACATACATAATTAACAATTACTTATATGGAGTTATACATTATTATAGTTATATTTCTCAACAGAACTCAAGAGTTAAAATAGCTCTCTTCTAGAATCTTCACCAGCATCTCAGCACAGAATCTGACGGAGAATCACTCACCTGTCACTGGGGCCTCTATGTCCAGGAGGTTCTTCTCAGAACGGAGGATTGCAGCTCCCTCGCCAATTAATCGCAGTGCCACACTCTCCTCCACGCGCCCCTCTTTGGTGAGGTGGGCCTTCAGGACATCTACTTTGGGTTTGCCCTCACTGTCAAACACCTCCTTCACAGTCAGTCGGTGGCTTGGGGGAAACGGGACAGCTGGAAGGAAAAGAGAGAAAGCACATTCAGTTCATTACTGATATACTTATAAGAGAGAGGGGGGCATATAAAATATAAAAAAATGCCATTCAGTTGTCTGCTGTAGGTTTTGTTGTTACTCAGGCTTCCTGTAGTTTCACAAGTCCACGATCTCTTCCTATCAGCTATTTAACTGTTATGAAAAAGTGGTGGGGGTTTAAATTGCACATTACGCAGTTTTTATATCATATTTTAATGACATATTTATGTTTCTACTTCAATTATTATTTTTATTTAAATGGTGGCTGTTATAAAAAAAACTTGTTTTCATGACAGATTCACTCAAATATTTAATAAATGAGACATAAGGAGGTTAAAACGTTCATTACATGAAAAATCAAATTTTACATAAAGAAGTAATCAGTTACGTCGACGTGTTGTTCCAGCCCTATTATTATTATAAGAATCAATATCGGTTAATCAAAATGAATACCGATTAAAATAGATTAAAAAAATTAACCACCCAGCCCTAATAGGTAGATGGGACACATTTCTATTTAGCTTCAATATGGATAGCTTGATGATTGTCCAATCAAAATACAAAAACACACATTAAGTAGATGGTAAAAACACAGATATTGTCAATGCATCAGATTTACTGAAATATTTACAAAGGATGTTTTTACGATGGATTATTTAGGAAAAAATATATGGTCGACATCCATAAAATTCCAAATCACCCACATATTAGTATTTTTTTTTTTATCTGAAATAAAATATGTGCTCCAATACTTATGCATATGCAGCTGTAAAAAGTAACAAGTAGCATGACGACTGGAAGTGACAAATGGCATTTCAACCAAAGCTAATTGAGGCTCTGAAATCGGAGATTCGCCAAAGTTAACACTGTGTGATTTGGAAGCAATAATTGTATTAATGACAGAGAAGAACATAACAAAACCTCCCTCATTGACAGCCACTTGACAACTGGCTCACTGCTTTCAATTTTAATACAAACAATGAATCAATCATGGAGAATGAATGAAATAAAATGTTTTGGTTTTTTTAACTTGAAGATAAGTGACCATATATGCAAATGTTTACATTTAAGATCAATTCGGGTGATTCTTGCAGTACAGTGATGGTTATTTTCTGTTCTTTTCTATGCTGTAATCGTATTGTATATTCTGTATTAACTCCCAGTATCCTGATTCCCTCCTCTATAATTATCAACCATTATTCAGAACAAATGGGTAGAAAATAATTTGGTAAATAGCAAAGTATTGGGGATCAACAACAATTTCAGATACGCTGTAGCAACGGTTGGTGGACAAGAAAATATTTTTCAGACATATAAAAAAACAAAGCTATTTATTCAGAATTGGGATTTCATTTCAGATCAATACAAGTACAAAGGAATGCAATTTACCACTGCAATATCGAGAAGCCAGCTTGAATTACAATCACCATTTTACAGACCCTTTTACACAAATTGGGGAAAAAGCGTTTCTTTGGATTTGTCTAATTTCTCCACACTCGTGACATGCCACACTGCACCATCTCCTTTATGTAATAATAAATACGTGGCCAGCTGAATACATTAATGTGTGCAAGGGAAATATTATTTTCTTATGTGTTCAATCAATGCTATGGCTCATACATGATTAATTTTGTTAATCTTTTATGAGTTACACAGATTTCCTTATATGATCTTTTCATAATCTTTAAACCATGAGGAAAATTAAATTTGATTCTTGACATATAGATATGTGTGCAACCAATGCACATATAGAAAACAGATTTTTGTCTCTTATTGTTCATGACGTTTTCAAGAGAGTGTTGATGGTCAAAGAATGTGAAGTGATGAACTGAAGGTTGGCTGAAGACTGTTGCCCAATGGAAGTTTAGCCACATATGTAAGGGTCAGATCTTGATTGATGAGCATGAAAAGTAAATGTGTTATCTTTTAGTTTTATGGCTAAGTAAAATGGGTTACGTTTGTATGCTTTACTATTTATCTTTTACGTTGCAAGGTTAGTAAATAGTTTCTCTGAGCAACGACTTGAGAATAATGACTTTTCTGCCCTTTAGGTCAGTTAGCTGGGAAGAAGTTAGGAGTTTAGATGTCTCTAACTAATAATTATTTACATATGTTAAGCGGATAACTATTATGGAATGTCGATGGACTGAAATTTGTACTTATATGGTAAAAGGAAGTAGGATGGCTTTGTGATAATTTACTCATTTGTTTATCCAATCAATTTTGAAAGTCTTTGTTAGGTGAAAAATGAATATGTATGATTTGACTGGATAAATTCTCTGTTTGTAGTTCTCTGAAGAGAGACTACCGGGAATTTCGATTTTCAGAAATACATTTGGTTTGATAATTTTACTATTGAGTGGCCTGACTAATCTTATAGGTGAATTTCCACCACATGTGTTTAAAGATATTTGTAACATTGAAGGCCAATGAATTCCCAGTATATTGGATAGAAAATGGCCCTATTTATTGACTGAGCATCTCGACAAACCTTTCACTATAAATCACTATAGTCTTGGGCAGAGAGCTAGGCTGGATGACCTTCGAATCTACGTAATATTTGGTGTAATTTAAATCCATCAAGCATACATTACTCTTAATATGCAAAGTGCAATGAATAAGTCTCAAAGCCACATTGTCTTTGCCATTATTCAACAGAAACTTTCTACATAGATTTTAGAACTAGTTCATCATTAATATTGGACCTTTATGACCCAGATACAAATTTTATTGGAATTGATTCTAAACGTTGTCCTTTTATTACGTGATTTTTCAAGATTTAAAGCAAAATCAGAATGGTCTGATTTTAGCTTTGTGAAATTATGCTACATAAAACAAAACAAAAACAGAGGACAGACTGAAAGAAAATGCAAATTCACTCTCTGACAGTAGGTGGTGCTTATGGAACAGCAGCGATATAGAGTTTCCTTAGTTGCCAAAGCAGAGCTGCGCTTATAAACACTACTTTACTAGGCATTATACGGAGGTAAGAGGAAAAGTAAAGGCCAGTGAAACTTTTCTAAAGACAGTCAGTTCCCTTCAGATATTCATATAACCACCCCCCCCACACCCCCCCCCCCAATTCAATATTTATTTTTTCTTCCAATATTTCGAGAACCACAAACAGTGAGCTTGCTGTGCCTGGTAGAGTTTTTTCTGCCCCATCTCTGGCTTGTGTTAACGTCCTGTTTACAGATTTTATAATATTTCCATACAAATGACATTTAGGGAAATGATTAAAGTAAAGTTTTTGGAACAGAGTCCGGAACAGAGATCAGTCAAAAAAAAAAAAAACACTTGCATGCCCGGTCGACCAATGCATCTCTAATCCCGTTTAAATATTGATAAGTTAGAAAATACTACTAAACTGTCCAACCAAATGGTGCAGGAGTTCAGTGGGAAATCAGTCATGATGGTTTTCAATTTCTTTTGGTGACACTAGTGACAGAAATTGCACACTTCAGCTTTAAAAGCAGCATTATTTCTTTGAGAATGTAGCTTTTACTTTTGTTTCCCTTACTTTACTTTTACTTCTACTTTTGTTTTTTGTTTATTGTAGAATATTCTAAGTACCACTGAAGTTACTGAAATGACCATAAGAAAAAAAACAACAACCCTAGTCTAATCCTAGTCCATTATTGAATGACTGTGACCCTTTATGCACCCTTCCCATGACTTCCAATTTCCAAAATGCTGTCAGAGGATGTGGAAAAAGCATGCACTTTCCCAAGCAGGAATTTCAGAATAAAAAAGAGAATATTTTTTCCTTCAGTAAAATAACGGTGTTGAGAGCATTTCAGAAAGAAGGGCAATGCTACACATAAAAATCATACAACTGTTAGTTACCATGGATGCCAGGAATTACCCAAGATCCTCAAATTAATTCAAACTGAAACAATGAACAATAAAAAAAAGTATGACATTCATGCAGATTTTCTACATTTCTGTTGCAAAACCCACTGCCAGCATGAAAACAAGTACAGGAGGTTTGACCAAAAGCTCAATCATATGTGTTCTAAGCAATTGCCTTTATTTTTTATTTTATTTTATCTAACTAGAACCACATATATTCAAAAGAGTTATTTCATTGAAGTTATTCTTGTTCTAATTGATAGACACAGGTAGATACCATATGAAAACATTACTGAAGCTGGTTTCTAATACCACATCATGACTTCTTCTGTCAAGATTATACAGCTTTATTAATCCACAATGGTTTATGAACAGATACTATGAGGGCTGATAAACCATGCTTTATAAAGTCATATAAAGACCAGTCCTTGTTCCCTTGTGACAGTCACAAACATGCTAATTGAATGCAAAGCTCAGACACAGGCTGTGGTATTTGGCACAGAGGCTTAAAATGTTCCTCTGTTCCTCCCTGACTGTTTCTTCAAGGGAAATTCTCTTGTATCACTGCAAACCAAAGCAGCAGCTCATTTATAAAATATAATGCTATCATTGTGGCCAGACTGGCACATTCCTCTTTAATCAGAGAGAGCAATATGTACTTTTAAGTGTCTGGGCATTTAATAACAAATTAGATCAGGTGAGAACATACGAGATAATGCAATGCTGTTTTAGTACATGTAAGGCAATCCATCAGAGTCTCAGTTGAATACAAAATAACATGATTTTCTACTTATTGCTAAATTTGAGACACAAAACCTTGAGTGGTCAAAACTAGCCAGGTTTCAGACCAATCGGAGGAAATACACAAATCTATTAAATGAACCCAGGCAGGTGGGGCGGGAAGGCACTCTATTGTGTTTAGGTTAGTGCTTCGCTGCTTTGTAGCAGTTATTTTACATTATGTTGTGATAAAAACACAGTGTCAGTCACTGTACCAGTCCTCATGACAATAACTACAAGGCATGTGCTTTTTTTTGAGTAATTATATCCATTTACAGTTTAATTGAAAACTAGGCCAAAGTTTTTATTTCTCATTTATTACCAATCAATTACCAACAGAACACTAAAAATAATAATATAACAACTTTTAATTTTAATGAACTTAAAAAAATACTCACATAAATCCATTATTGCAGTAGTTTATGGTATATCCTTCAGTAGTTCATTCATTTATTTAAGGTGTTCTGAGTTGAGAGGTTATTTAAGCTTACATCCAGAAACCAATTTTTTTTTTTTGAATTCTGAGAAGCATCTTTAATGTATTTGCTATAATTTAATGCTACTGAAACATCATCTTTGCCCAAGGATTTGTCGAAGAATGAGAAATTACATCAGATACAAACTGGCAGTTACTGCACAACGCCTAGAAAGACAAACATGCTCCTGAATAACACGACAGACCTTACCAGGCACACCAAAAGACTAGTTTGGACTAAAACCAAAATGTTGGCTTTGGTACAATACAAGCCTGTAGTACTTCACTATCAACTGTAACACAAAAACAACTAAACAAGCCTAGTGTGACTAATGAAACAAACTAGTCAATGCTTAAAATTTTAAAAATTTGTACTTCATCTAATGTTTTGTTAACATTTTTAACATATTCAGTTCCTTTTTAGCAAATGACAACAAAAACATTTAAAGTCTGAAAAAAAGGGGTCATGAACAGCATCTACATAAGATTTTTACATTAAAAAAAAATCCTTATTAAGCTATTTTCTATCCTGTTTTTGACCCTCTATTTGCTGCATTCAAGAGTTTGAAGTATGGCCCAACACATTATGGGGCCAATTCCCACACGTGTGGAATTGTTTTGAAAACTTCTGATGTACTAGTGCTGGTCATATAATGAGAATATCCTCAGTAGCAGTCCAGTCCTTTTTGTCTTTAGCCCAGGCGAGATGCCTCTGACGCTGTCTGTTGTTCAAGAGTGGCTTGACACAAGGAATGCGACAGCTGAAACCCATGTCTTGAATACGTCTGTGCGTAGTGGTTCTTGAAGCACTGACTCCAGCATTTTTGAATGGGTTTTGTTTCACAATCCTCTCCAGTGTGCGGTTATCCCTATTGCTTGTACACTTTTTTTCTACCACATCTCTTCCTTCCCTTCGCCCCTCTATTAATGTTCTTGGACACAGAGCTCTGTGAACAGCCAGCCTCTTTTGCAATGACCTTTTGTGTCTTGCCCTCCTTGTGCAAGGTGTCAATGGTCGTCTTTTGGACAACTGTCAAGTCAGCAGTCTTCCCCATGATTGTGTAGCCTACAGAACTAGACTGAGAGACCATTTAAAGGCCTTTGCAGGTGTTTTGAGTTAATTAGCTGATTAGAGTGTGGCACCAGGTGTCTTCAATATTAAACCTTTTCACAATATTCTAATTTTCTGAGATATTGAATTTGGGATTTTTGTCAGTTATAATCATCAAAATGAAAAGAAATAAACATTTGAAATATATCAGTCAGTGTGTAATGAATGAATATAATATACAAGTTTCACTTTTTGAATGGAATTAGTAAAATAAATCAACATTTTGATGATATTCTAATTATATGACCAGCACCTGTACATGTGTTTTAAGTCTTGGTTGTGGCAAATAAAGTTTAAGTACTTGGAGTTACCATAGTTGATAACTGACAAACAAAAGTGTTTAGTGTAAACAGAATTATAAATGAATGTACCATTGTTTGTTGCACTGTCCTTCTTGGCTATTCATCGCTTCATCGTTTTCAATAAAGTGAAAAATACATTGTCATTTACAACGTTGTGTTTTAAATACAATGAAATGTGTTGTAATGTCTTAAATTAGACAAAACAGAAGATGTTGCCTGCTGAAGCTTTTATTTGGGATTACAACAAATAGCTTAGATTAAAACAATAACAAGAGCAGCGTTCTCTATGTGCTTTCTTCCATATGCGATACAACTATTCTGCGGGACTACAGAATATATACTCAGTACATATCAAACGGTCCATTACAGACAAAGCAATAGGGACACATGGTAAAAAAAAAATTTACACTTGAGTTTAGCGACATTGCTGTCAGATATAGTCGGCACTGCATCATCTTTTATTTTCAGCCTCTCTGAAAAGCCTGCGCCAAACGGCGTCTTGATCAAAAACGATCCGAAGTAAAATGAAGCAAACAAACAAACAAACAGTGTCTTGCTGACGCGATCTGGAACTTTGTTAAAAATAAAGTTCATCCATACTTTCCTATTGTTAAAATCATGAGGATGGCAGTTGTTTTTTTCCACAACTTGGCACTTGGCAGTGTTGTTATTTGCCTATAGATTAAATTAATTAAAACAAAAATTGTTGTTCTTGAAAGCTGTGGTCTGTTGGGTGTTTACAGCTCCATACCAACATATTTTGGAAGGACTGAAATGCTGCGGAGGCAGAGGGAAGTTTAAGCACCTCATGGTTGTGGCGTGGGTGAGGGCACCAGGCTGGCAAGGCAACATTCCTGTCAGCAATTTCCCAGCACACTGACAAGAGGAAGGAAAAGCAGAGTAAAACAGATTCTTTCCCACTACAACAGCACAACACAGAGCATGGCTGCAACAGAAAAGGAGATGGCTAGTTTATAGGGGTCATGACATGAGAAATAAAATTTTCTTTGGTCTTTTGACATAAGGAGGTCTTTGTACCATTAAAACATCCTGCAAGTTTCATAGCTTAAAATGTCCTCCTCATTATAAAAACGCATTTACAGTATGTAATCAAGTTCCAAAAACACCTCTTTTGGATCACACAGGCAAAAACATTTGCACATCACTGTTTTCTCCAGTGCTGATATACATATATTAACTAGACTAATAACTATTGATTTTTGCAGCGGAATGAATCAATAATATATAGAATAAGCTGGACAATGACACCATTTTCATCATTTTCTTTGGGAGCTGCTGTGCAGCCAAAAATCATTTGCCAATTATTAATGTAAAGCTGCTTTGCAACAATTTGCATTGAAAAAAGCGCTATATAAGTAAAGGGGACTTGACTTGACTTAAACAGTCTGACGTTAGCTTGTTGCTATACTAACAATGTGATTCCACACAGCAGAAACACATATACTGTGTAAAAAGTCCCTTTGCAATTAGATTAAACTATTCCACCAATACTTCTCAGTATTGAACGAAATAGAAGCATATTTATAGCTGGCATTTCTATCATTATTAGATACTGACTAACAAAAATGTTAGTAATTTAAAAAATAAATAAATAAATAAAAACGTAAAAAAAATTAAACGTAAAGTGGACACAAAATATAAACAAATTATCTTTATTTTGCTCTTTTTAAATGACCAAACATTTACAAACAGACTATAGATGGAACACATCCATCCACAGAACTTCAAAAAAATGGGCCCTGCTGCTTTGTTGTGCCTCTTGCTGAAAAATAAGGCCATATTTTTGGAACCGAATTAAGCTGTGTTGAACAGCGTTCAAAGAGAATGAACCCAGAGCCAAACAACTGCACAGGGACCACTGAAATTAGTCTGAATAAACAGCACAACATGTACTTTCCAACAAATGCTGTAGAAGTGCAGTTCATTATTAGTTACTGTTAACTAATGTAGTTAACTACTGTTACCGAATGAACCTTATTATAAAGTGTTAGACATATTAATCTTATTTAAAATTATATATATATATATTAAATATAATTATATATATATACATATATATCCATTTTTTTGTTTGTTTTGGCAAATTAGTAGTTAATAGTGGCTGCATGTGCCTGTACGATCTGCTTAGAGCTGCAAGTCCTTCACGATAATCTTAAAAAAAATAATAATAATAAACAAACCCTTTAGTACAAATTCATGAAATAGTCACCCTGATAAAAAGGTTTTCTCAAGAGATCAGGTTGAAGGGACTTTGAACATTGTCTTAGATAAAGTAAAAAAAAAAGTCTAGAAAACCATTGCTTTAGAGAAAATTTACAGGAAGATTGACCATTCAGAGTAGCCTAATGCACCTGAAAGTTAAAACATCAAACTGAACAACTCAGAGTTAATAAATAAACAACAACAACAGACTATTACAAGCTCACATATTGGTGATTCTGTGATGACCATAGTAGGGATATTTTTGCTACGCTGCCATTATTGCAATGACGACCACTTCTCAGGTCTTTCATTCCCCCAATCAATAATTCTGGAATTTAATACTCAGACTCAAAGTTACTTCTTAGGAAAGCCCTCATTTCCCAAGAATCCGTTCACTTTTACAACAAGTGCTTTCTGGTAGCACATGCAATATGAATAATATAAAGAGGATTAGTAGAACATTTAAGCCAATGATTGCGGTTGCCAGTTTTCATTTAATGAAAAACTACAAGGAGGGCAAAGCCAAAGCACAAATGAGCAGTAATCCTTCTTCAAATCCCTCTACCCATAAACACCGTCTGCCTGACATCACCCTGGCAACCTTAACCAGAAGTCTTACTACATCACCAATCAGCTAAAACAAAAACACAACTTTCACATACACTACATGAGAATGTACGCAAGCATTTAATTTTGCTTTGTGTGGATCTAAATCTACAGGGCTTTTTGGCTTTATCTTTCTTGCTTGTTCCTGTTTTTATGTAGAAAGACATTCATTATTAATTTTCACATTCACTGTTATAAAACACAAGCAGCTTAACACAGAAATATTCACTTAGTCCTCTTTCTGAGGACATGAATTCCTGTGAAAGAACTCCTGCTGACGAGAGCCAGGAGGATTGCATAATAACTAATAACAGAGAAGAGCTTAAAAAGATATAGCCACCATATGACCTTCGAGTGTGGGATATCAATATGCACAAAGAATTTCAAAATTATTGACACAAGTGCACAAAAAAATAGCCTGTAGCTATCTGCACCTCCTAGTGCCGCAACAAAACACCACTGAGAGCATGAAATTACAGCACAATTAGTACTGGGCGGTATACTGTTTGGTATACCGGTTTCTATTTGCACACAATATGTATTTTTCAAATACCGCCATACTGATGCCTAGCTGAAACAATTGCTTCATCTATTTGATGGCCATAAAGCGTGCTATGTAGGGTGTATTGAGAGGGTACCTCCATTAACAGCATACCCTTTTTACTAATAACACAACAATAAATAACCCTTACCCACACAACCTTCTCTTTTTAACATGGCAAATACCATGTAGAGCTCCTATGATTTCCGTAAACGCGGGCAGAATCATGAAATCCAGTCACAAATGGAACTTGGTATATAAAGCATAATGTCACAGAACTGGCCAACATGAAGGTAACGTGTAGAACTGTCCTTTAGACTCTAGCCTGGACCTTTTCATCATGTGATAGCAAACTTGAAGTCAGGGTAGGACAAAACAGTTTTCATTGGGATGGGCTTTGAAGCTTGAGGCTTTGAGTTTTGTTTAACCATTAATTACACTGGAAATGAGGCAAATCAACACATGGGCAGAACAAAAGGAGGGTGGGAGAGAGATGGCAAGGGACAGATAGAAAGTATGGCATGCCCACTAGCAGATTTGAAGGCTGGCTAAAAGAACTGTGCCAATGTCAGGCAATACCCGCATGCATCTCAGTTGGCGTCCCTGGCACACTAAGGTTAGGAGGAAGTAGAGGACTGAAAGACTAGTGAGAAACAGAAGAATGGACCTTATCCAGCTGGACATTTTAATATCAGGTTGCATGAATTCAGTTGGTGAGATGGAAGAAGTGTAGAAAACACTAACACAAACAGGAAAATATTTTATAAGAAAACCTTTTAATGTCTATTTTCTCTTTCATAGGTTCACTCGACACTGCATCAGTAGCTGATGCTGTGGGAACACCTGTGAGTGGTATCCAGCACAGAATATGTAAAGTAAAGAAAGCTGACTCATATACTCCGTCACTCTATTTATGAGGTTTGGGTTCTAACAGCGAATGCAAGTTTGAGGAGAATAAACAGATAGGATTCTGCCCTTTTCTCTCTCTCGCTTGAGTGCGACACCGGCATGAATTCCCCCGTGGAATTCATCTGGCAGGAGTTGTGTTCCAGCCCGGAAGCATGCAATGCGGTCTCTTTTGGCCTGGATGATGTTCCTCTTACTGTTGCTTCGAACACCAAGGAGGACGGCATTGCCTCGGCTGACGCTCTCCCACCTAAAACTTGTCGCAGATTCAACCAGGCGATTAGTTTGTCACAATTGATCTGAAGGATGCTTATATTCACATTCAGATTGTCTGGAGACAGAAGAAGTTTCTTAGGATTGTTTTTAAGGGCAAAGCATTCCATTTCAGCCACAAGTTAGCACCTTGCACGTTTACGAAGTGCATGGATGCTGTCCTGGCTCCACTGAGACTCCAGGACACTCATGCGACACTAAGGCTGAACCTTCAGAAGAGCTTTCTCTTGCCCAAGCAGCATCCAGTTTTCTAGGAGGGGATTTAGACTCATGGCTGTCTCTCACTAGTGTTTGATCTCTCGCACCTGTCTGTCTCTTTTCAGGCCAGGTCGTGTCACGGAGGGTCTCTGCTGCATGTTGATGGGTCTCTTGGTTTTTGTTCCAGGGTGCTTCCATAGTGGCTGTTCATGATGTCGCAAACTGGTGACATTGGATGCCTCCCTGACAGGCGGGGGTGCTTTCTGCGACAGCCTTCTAGCCTGTGGAGATTGCCTGGGGCAAGAATCAGTCCTGGCACATAAATTGCCTGGAGTTGCTTGGTATTTATCTAGCTTTGAGTCGGTTCCTTCAAACGCTCCAAGGCTACCACATCTGAACTGAGGTTGAACTGAGGTTCAAGTTTTTTGCTGCCATCGTCCACACTGAAGGTCTATGTAGCAGCTATCACTGCTTTCCACGCGCTGAAGGGAGGGGTTTCCTCGGGGAAGCGTATGCTTGTTTCTCACTTTCTGTGGGAGGCAATACAGCTTTGGAACTTTCTGTGGTTGTGGAGGTAGTCGTTCTTACAACAGATTTTGACTCTTAAGACAGTTCTGTTGCTGACCTTAATGTCCCTTAAGCATGTCTGTGACCTTGTCATGGAGCAAGTTTTGCATGGATTTCACTCCTGGCATAGTTAAGGCTTTCTAGTGGCCTAAAAATAGTGTTTGTACCTATAGATGGTACTCAAGTATTTTGCCACTGCGGGTACCAATGCTGCATTTGACCGCTATAGGGGCATTTCAAGTTATCAGGCGAACGCATCAAAGGACATTTTTGCAAGTAGCAAGTAGCAGTATCCTGTGCCAACGGGATATATTTGACTGGTACAGTCGGCAGATAATCTATGAATAATACACTGTAGTTAAAATAATTCATATTCACAGGATTACAAATTCAGTACTTATGAAATTATGTGCATTTATTATTTAGAACTAATTCAAGCAGCATAGAAAATGTCAAGACTGTGAGTCTGTGCTTGTTTTACTGTATGCTACAACCTACTACACCATATTTTAGATTTTTACATTTAACAGGTGCGCAGTATTATCTATATCATTGAATCCTATGTTATATTATTCTTTCCATTAAATAATGTGGTTTACTTTGCATGCATGGGAGCATTAAAGAGCATTATATGCTAGGCTATGTATGTCAATATTGTCACATTACTTAACATTTGTCAAAAATACAAATGTTTGAAATTTACATAAATTATACATTTTCTAGGACCTATAGAAGTATCCTTCTATTTCCTATGCCTCATTTTTAAACCACCATATAATATTTTTTAGTGGTTGCTAAAAGCTTTCGATTGCAAGCTTTAAAATAGCAAAATGATGAATGTATACCCCAAATGCCAACTATACCCCTGCTGCTCAGCCTGATGTCATCTGGTAAAGGAAATTAATTTAAAAGAAAGGTAAATAAACAAGTCAATAAAATGTTGGAAATTATGGCACAACATATCATATAACCGAGTGAATAAAGTTCGTGAATGATTGCCATGGGAAACTACGACAAAAACCACACAGATAAAAATCTCATTTATAAGCATAAATGCCGTAAAAATAATAAAACCATGCCATAGCCTACATATGTAGGTGTGTGAGTGTGTGTGTTCTTACACTATACAGTATCACCAGGAATGCCCAAGGCTGCTGTTATGAAACAATGATGAAATCAGTGGACACCTGTGAGGTTGTACTGATGTTAATCCTCTATATTATTGTCTATCAATGCAGAGAAACAAAAATATTAAATATTCTGTGAATGAATTAATGTATGAAAATGGTTGGCTAGACATCCTGACGCAAACAGCTGGAGTGAAAATGATTTTGTGTAAAGACGGCTGAGGAAAGCATACAGCAGTTTAAGAGCCAGTTGAAAAGAAAACTGTGCTGTCTGAAACATCCACGATAAATACCCTCCTCTCGACAGCAGGGACTCAGACTGGAAACTAACAAGAACTAGAACTGTCCTGCTGATTGACAGAGTGACTTCATGCACATCTGCTTCTTACCTCATCCATGACAGCATTTCAGAATTGGACAAAAATCCTTGAGTTTTGGTTTGTGAGTAAGCAGTCATGCTTTGGGTTTGTTTGTTTGTTTGTTTGTGTGCAAGAAAATTATGCATGGAGACAAATGTTTGAACTGGGGAATCACTTTGTGTTTGCAAGGGTATTTCATGTCTGGCCCTGCGGACATGAATAGATAGGAAGAAAGGCCGATTTCATGGCACCAGCTTCCCTGCAATTCCGTGACAGAGGATTAGGAAACATTACGACAGAGAATAAAAATCTGCTTGTACAGTGGAACCAGCCAAAACAATGAATCAGACCTGATAGATAAAGGGAAGCTAACAGACAACATCAAAGAGCATTTAACGTCTATACAGAGAATGGTTATATACACTCACACACACAGGTGCATCTCAATAAATTAGAATGTCGTGGAAAAGTTCATTTATTTCAGTAATTCAATTCAAATTGTGAAACTTGTGTATTAAATAAATTCAATGCGCACAGACTGACGTAGTTTACGTCTTTGGTTCTTTTCATTGTGATGATTTTGGCTCACATTTAACAAAAACGCACCAAATCTCAACAAATTAGAATACTTCATAAGACCAATAAAAAAAAAAAAACATTTTAGGGGCTCCTTTTGCTTTAATTACTGCCTCAATTGGGCGTGGAGTTGATCAGTTTGTATATATATATATATATATATATATATATATATATATATATATATATATATATATATATATATATATATATAAATATAGGATCAGGATCATGATTTGACACCAGATTCAAACCTGCAGATCCCATATTAGTTCCAAAGTATGTCTGGAGCTCAAATTACTGTGGGTGTGGCTCTGACATAATGGAGCACAATTAACCAAACCAGGCTATTTCTGTTATATAAATATGGTTAATGTAATAATTACAATAAGTCAACAAAAAACATTAAGGCTTTGTATGTTTGTTCAATCAAGAACGTGTGAGTCACAATGTATTTTTTTAAATTCTGATGGTCCACTAGACTTCAAACTGGGTCAAAGACTTGGGAACTTGGCCTGTGTGCACAGAGGGTGTTTCATGTGGCCAGTGCAGACACTAAGACTTTGTCTAGAAGAGGGCAGACCTCCATATTTTTGTCAGATGGACACACAAGCTATAAAGGAAATGTATGCACACACTGACAAGTAGTGTATTCTGAAGGGCACTCAATAGGGCAGCTTGTGGGATGACCTGCTATGCCACTGGGTATGGACAATGTAAAGGACCTTTTATGAAGTATTTAGCTTGAGTTAAAGGGAGAGTTCACCCAAAAATGAAAATTCTTTCATCATTAACTCACTTTCTTCTGTGGAACATAAAAGATATTTTGAGAAAAGTCTGTTTTTTTTCTAGCAATGAAAGTCAAAGGTAACTGAAAAGCTTTGTTTCCATTCTGCTGATGAAAGAAAGTCATACAAGGTTTGAAACATCATGAGGGTGAGGAAATTGTGATAGAAATTCATTTTTGGATGAACTATACCTTTAAATATTGCATTGTAGAGCTGTGGACAGACATAGGATAACTTAATTAGTGTACCAAACTGAAAAAAAGTATTAACTGCCAAAGATGCAATTAATGACAATTACTTCATTATTCCACAAAATGACTGTACAGCTGTGTTTTTCCATTGTATAAAATTGCCTGACCAAGGGGAAAACACTAATAGCTCTGCTCATTCATTGTGTTTTAGCTTGCAGATGAACTATCCTTAAACAGAAATCCATAGTTCATTCTCAAATGCTTTCGAATTTTTTTGAAAAATAAAATAAATAAATAAAATGTATTCCACACAATGATAGACAGTGTAATAAAACAACAGTTTTATAAAACAAGTTTTTCTTGGTTCCCTTGTGTGTCTAAAACAGTGGTCCTCAACCGTCAAATGCGGCCCACTATATGCCAACCACGTTTAAAAAAATAAAATAAAAATGTTTTTGGACATGCCCAGAACTACTATGTACAGACACAATTACGCAGCTAATGAGCACTCACAAGCGCACTTTGGCAGAATTTCAAAAGTCCTCAGCCTCTATTAGTTTGGTATCAAAATGGACAAATTTATTTTTAGAGGAGAAAAACAAAGGAAAACACCAATGAAGGAATATATGCAACAAGAAAGGTTGTAGCATTAGCAATAACGTTAGAAGAGTGCTGGAAGAATCAGTTAGATAAAGTGAGATAATCCGTAGGATAAAAGGTATACAGCTCAGTAATTTCAGAGAACTTGACAGAACAACTAAAAACTAAGGAGAGGTTGCTCAGCTTTGCATTTGGGTGAGAATGTGTGACTTTTGCGTAACTTTTGAGTTTACAGAAGATGTATTGGCATACCTGAACGAACAAGGGGTGAGGGCTTAGTGAAGCATGCAAAGACATGAACATACCGGCAACATCCTCAGTTCTGATGGTCCACCCTCAACAACTGAAAAACACTTGATGCTGAAATGCGAAAAATCTCCCGTCATTTCACTTTATTGTGCACCAGCAAGGCAAGCACTATGCAGCACTTTAGCTGATGGATACCTCATGAAGGTTATGAACACTGTGGTCAACTTCATTCAAGCACGTCCGCTAATGCATCGTCCTCTTTTTGCATTGTTGGACAAATTGGACGGTGCCTGTGGAGACCTTGTTCTGCAGTGAGATGACTAAGTCAGGGAAAAGTCTTACATAGCTTTCTGGCTGTACACCCCAAGATAGTTCACTTTCTTAATGACAGTGGCAAGGGAAAGAGATTTCCAGTCTTGAGAGACAAGGAGTGGAAAACAAACCTTGCTTCTCTTACAGACATCACAGTTCACCTAAACAAGCTGAACCTGCAACTTCAAGGTGATGGAAAACATGTTGATGACCTGTTGGGCTGTGTTGTCAGTTTCAAAATGACTGTACAAATGACTGTACACTGGACAACTCAAAGATGGGGATTTAACTAATTTCCCACTACTGAATTACATTCATGAGGGTGTTTTGGACATACATTTGTTACAACTGTAACTCAAATGTAAGAAGAATGGCGGTCGTCTCTCATTTTGTCAGATTTTGAGAAAAACTCAAATTTGCTGGGCATTTCATCTGAGCCATTTCCTCTCCCTGTGGGAAAAAAACGCGGAGTTGGCTGCAATTTTTGGTTTGCCCTGCCACTCACTTTAAGATGAATTGATGGATGTTCAGGAAAAAGGAAACACCCGTGTCGGGCATTCTCAGTGGCAGAAATGTGTCGAAACAGGATGACCTCAGATTATTAATTTTGAAAGTGCTTTCCATATTTGGATCAATATACATTTGCAAATGCACATTTTCTGCAATGTTATGCACCAAGTCACGCTTCCGTGCTTGTCTTGCTGCAACTTCCTCATGCTGTTACTCCTTTTGAACAGAATTTCACCATATTGGTCAGCTCACGACAACATTAGGTGTCCTAATAATGAGGAGTAGAATTATACTCTTTAACAATAATAATAATAATAATAATAATAATAATAATAATAGCAATTATGAAGGTTTTCATTGGCATTGTCAAATTATTTGCAGCAATTATATGAGGCCCAGTGGGGAAAAAAGGTTGAGAAGCACTGATCAAAAACAACAATGGTCCCCCAATAGCTTTCATTATATAGACAAAATAAAGAGACTTTTTTTTTTTTTTCAAAATATCTTCTTTTGAGTCAATAAGAAAGTTATGCAGGTTTAGAACAACATGAGACAATTAAATGATGACAAATATTAATTTTGGGGTGAAATATCCCTTTAAGGCCTTGAATAATAATGGAAATTTTATTCTGACTCTAAATGTCATGTTAACAATATAGAGCTATTAAATGCATCAAATAACAAATAGAAATGTGGAAAAATACCGCAGTGGCCTGAGGGAAACTGAGCTCTTTCAAAAACACTAACACACAATAGCAAGGTTCCCTTTTCTATTCCAAGAGATGGGATTCTGCTTTTCAAATGTGCTTAAATTCCACACAGCCATGTGAACGAAGTCTGACATTTCACCCCATCAGCATCTAGTTGTGTCCAAGAGTTTCCTCCAGCTTCCGACCATCTCACTGGACAGCAAAGGGAAGCAGTGGCTGTAACATGATCATACGGGATGAGGAAACGTATGGCAAAAAGATTTCCATACAGGAACTCAACCAAGATCAAAAGCATGTAAAATCCAAATAATCCATTTTTTAAAAAGGACACACAAAAAGTACGGCATTTAATTAATGTACTTCAGCTTGAGTATGGCTGAATATGGCTTAGAGTTAACAACAACATTTTTACATGGTGAAATCCACAGTGAATTTGATTATCTCCTTTGCACACAATGCACAAAAACAGTCACGTCACTTTACAGCAGTGATTAATGCATTTCTTAAACCTAATGTGTGAAACACATTTTCCTCAGTGCATGACTCACGCCTGTTTCACACTGGACACATAAGCAGAGAGGTCCTCCTTATTGACTTATAGTTTCTGGTATTGGTTCACTCACTGAAAAGCTATCTGAATTTATAGATTCTCATTTACGACCATTGGTGAAACAATTACCTTCCTATTTAAGAGACACAACATATTTTTTTTTAATAAATTACAAATCGTTAAAAGACATTTTTATATATCTTCCGATGTTTACTTACAAAACATCTAAAAACTTGGCAAATATGCTAGTCAGATCAATGTCGTGCATGACGACAAATAAAACATATATACAAGGTCGTTTTCAATTTCGGAATTGCACATCATGTCCTTCTATATTACAAAAAAATTCATGCGTTCTTCCACAAAAGGAGTATACCATATTAAATCCTGGACAACATGCTCAAGTAAGGATGTGATTTATCTACTCCAATGTCCATGTCTATTGATATACGTTGGAAAAACATTGGGACCTTTGAGAATTACACTGAGTGAACACAAATAAGCCATTCACAGATGTGACTTTACCTCTTCGATCGCTAGACACTTCATTCAGTATAATCATAGTATCGAACAACTTAAGCATATAGGCATTGAGTAAATAAAGAATTCCTGCCATGGTGGAGATATTAATAAAAAAATAAACTCTTACAAAGAGTTTTTCATTTAAAGACTATGTCTCATTTGGGTTTAAATGAAGATTTCGCTCTTTCATGGTGTTTGTAATTTTTTTTTTGGGGGGGGGGGGGGCACAATGTTTATAAATGACATTCTTGCCTGATGTGTTATTATTCCCATCATTATTTTCATTTATTGTTGTTCCAGATGGAGTTAAACGATTAAATTGCTTGATTATTTGATTATGATCACCTGAAGCTTGTTAGTGTGCTTTTTGTAAGGCAAACAACTAAAACGTTAGTACTTTTTTATCTTCTGCTTGAACATAAATGTATTTTTTGAGCATCCATTTTGCGTTTTCACCCTGAAGTATAGAACTTAGCACCTAATTTGCTGGGAGAGCGCAGTGAGTGCTTTGATAAGAGAATGCACCCAAAAAAGGTGAAATACATTTTTCTAACCATTTTATGTCAGACTGCTTTTGCAGATTTGAAAGACTCAAAAAATGGACGTGTAAAAACACTAATAAAACACAGACCTACAACCTAGTTTTATACAATTAGTTTAATAATTAGGTTAATAAGAATAAAAAAAAAACCCTTAAGATAAATACTTGTGAACTTACAAATATTTTGAGCTACAAATGATAACTTCACACTCATTTGAATTTAAATGATCTCTTGGATATGGCTATTGTGGTTTGCGATCATAGTGGCACCAGCTGGCTGCAGTAAATGTGGTATTTTCAAATCATAGTCCTGTATATTTACTTGCTTTAAATGCATGTACCCACAGTGCAATGCTATTCTAAAGCCAGCGGGGTAGCAGTGGTGTTGGTGCTCGGGCCTGATCACTGCTTGCAGCTATATTTATTATTTGAATATCATTTAAAAAAAAAAAAAAAAAAAAAATACAGCATAGATTAAAAGATTGATCCTTGGGATTTAAGAATCGATATCAGTTATTAATAATAATAATAATAATAATAATAATAATAATAATATTACCCAAAAGCCCAACCCTAGCTTTGAGCATGCAAAGTTACAGACACTACAATGAATATGCTACACAGGATATGATGTCACAATCTAGAACTCCTGCAACACTGCAAACCATCCAGCTTTGTGTATGCTTGTGTTCCTGCTCTCTCACGCATATCAAATAATATATCAAATAATCAGTTTCTCTTTTTGTTACTGTATATAATTGTGCAAATACATTAAATTAAGTGACAAGCTGCCACTTAAACTTTCAGGCAGTTTCTTATAACAAATCATTACTTTTCTGTAAGCCAGCAAGCCAATTAGTGGCTTACAAAGAGCTTCTTCATTAAACTATCATCTTACTCCATCTAAAGCTGACATTGTTCATTACTTTTTAGTTCAAAAATAATTGCAGAATTTTAAGTCACAGTTTTTGGCATTTTTAGGACATTTTAGTGTCAACCAGACAATATTGTTCAATATCACCTTCTTCAGATCTAGTATCCGATTGAAGATATTTACTGCCCAGGATACTCTTTGTTCCTGCACAGAAGCTGCCGACTGAGCAGGAACAAAGGGATTCTGATTTCAGAATTCTTCAGGAATCTGGACTAGACTACAAAGCTCTGTGAAACAAGCTGAGGAAGTTTTGCTCAATATTAAACTGTTTTCATTTGTAGTGGTCTCCTTGACAGCCGTAAAGGAGTCATAAAATGGAGAATTAAAATGTTCTTGATATTACCACATACAAGAGGTTACTCTACAACAACAACAACAACAACAACAACAATAATAATAATAAAAAACATACTACAAGCTTCAGAACTCAACTAACCCAGTTTAATTTAATTTTCTCCAGTTTAAAATATTATTCTTTTCTACCCTTCTGAACGCCTAGGTTTGAGAATCGTGATGATTGTCCTCGACACACCCCTTAACATGCATCATGGTAGTATGTAATCAAATAGGTGTGTTCCGAACAACTCATGTCTGTCCATCAATCACATGAGGATCACTGCTGGATAAAGATGTCAAGTAAGGCCGTCAAACTCACATGTTGTTCTGTCAGTGAATGTAAGAAAACTTCACCACCAAAAACTTGCATAACATTTCTAAAGATCCGAGGATTACAAATGCATGTCTAAAGATGACTTTTATTGATGTGTCTGAATGACAAAGTTTTCGTTTGTTCTTTAAATTTCACAATGTACTGTTGTGAATTTCTCAAATGCTGCTGTTTTTTATTTTATTTTTATATATATCTTTCATTGAAAGATACGGCAGTACCAAGCATTTTGCCTTTGGAGGCAAAGCAGGTAAGTCTGGACTAGACAAAGCGATGTTCCAAATCCATTTGTCCTTCATGTCAGCAATAGCACGAGTGCTTGGAGTAGGCCTACGTCATAAATAGAATGAGGCATCAGTTGACTGTCGGGGATTCAGCAAGTCATGTCGCGTCGCATTTAGTGTAAACAGCATCACTGATTCTACTGTCTTTTGTCACAGCATGCCACTCGTGTCCGGTGTTGACATGTTACAGTGTTTTGATGGTATTACACACCAAGTGTATCGAGTTTTGCAAAAAATAAATAAATAAAAAAATAAACAATACCCGATTGTTTCAAATTCTTCTGCCTCGGGCTCAAACATATACAGCTCTATCACAGTGCTTGCCATCTTGAGTATCGAAACATACAACATACTGTAAAGGACGGCTTAGCTACGGTGCGATAATTTAGCCACATCATAATTTAAATCACAGAAGTGGGTGTTTACTTCAGTTTCTGCAAGAAGTAACACGCCTTGAAATTGAATGTTTTCAATAGAGAGTGAAAATTATGGAAAAATTATCATCTTTTACAATTATTGGACGTTTTGGGTGTAAAATGTGCATATTTTATAAACTGACCTCAAAAAACTAAAATGTGAAACTGCATTTCATGGCCCCTTTTAAAATGTATTATTTCACAAGAAAGCAAAATATAAATTATTACCATATTGCTCCTTTTTACAGTCCATTTGCTGACTGTCAGATGCATATTTCATTCAAAGAGGCGAGATACGGGTAAGTTTAGGGACAGGTTGGCATGATTAGGTTTAAGGGTGGGTTAAGGTGTAAGTGAAGGGTCAACAATGTAATTAGAGATGTAATTACAGAAATTATTTACAGCTGCATAAGTACAATATAGAAACATGTATGCACACAACTACATGTCAACTACCAGATATTAAAGTATTAGCAGATCATTAGTAGACTGCTTAATATCTGCTAAGGCTTAATTAATTAAGGATCATGTGACAATGAAGACTAATGGCTGCTGAAAATTGCTGGATTGTATTTTTTTTTTTTTTTTTTTTTAGATATGCTAATGAAATAAACAGAACATATTTACTTATGGATAGATGAAAAACTTCCCTGTACAAATTAAGTCAAAAGCAGCAAAAATGAATAATTTCAGTCTATAATAATCTCCCCCATTAAATGTTGAAGACAAACAAAATGTTAAAGAAACAGACAGCCCAATTCTAAGTACTATTTATCAGGAAACACCCAGCTGAATATTTTTTTAGACATATTGACTTAGTATATGGATAGAAGGCGTGTCAAAAATGAGTCAGATGATTCCAAAGCAGTTACCACTTGTGTGGATAGTTTTCACTCAACATTTTCTCTGCCATTCACAACTTAAGGCACAACAGATCGTTTCCAGCAGGAGGGAAAGGGAAAGTGGGAAGAGACAGAAAAGGGAGAGATGAAGATTAACAGAGAGAGAGAGAGAGAGAGAGAGAGAGAGAGAGAGCGAATAAGATATGTTAAGTCCCGAGGAACAGGGACCTCTTCAGCCTGGTGTCTCCTCTGGTATGTGTGAAATGCTATGACTCGGCAGATAGCACTGGGAGCTCTCTCTCTTTTATCCTCACACACTTAGCGCCCACAGTGGCCCGACACTAAGCCCACGCAGAGACTGACCCACATTAAGCAGAGCCTGAACCACTATGTGTCTACAGCAGCAAAAGGTAATTACAGCACTCAGTCACTGACAGGCCTCCCAGAGGACCGCAGGTGGAAAGTAGAGCTGTTAACTGCCTTGATGTAGTTGCAGGGACGTGCTTAGCATTGAGGGAGCACTGGCACCACCCAAAGCAGGAGTGGAGCTATAAAAATCTCTTCCATATTATGTCAGAAGTATATTATGTGCTTTTGACGTCCTTTGATTTTGTAAATGACCCTAATGAGATCTTGGTTAAAGCCTATGGTTGACTGTGGGACTCTTGACCAAGATTATGGTCACTTTTGACAGTGATGACTGGCAATTTACATCTGGCTTATGTTCTAGAGATTAATGATGGATATAATGTCTATATAATGAATATATATGTCACAATATCACATTTTTCCCAAAATATTTTATGATATTTTTAAAGATATCACAATATTATTGCATTATCTATAGAAATTCTGTGAAAAGTAAAATAAAATAAGGCTATAAGTCATTAAAGTTTTTTTGATTTTGTGTTTTCTCTTTTTGGAGAGTGAGGGGTAAACTGACTGTTGATCTGCACTACAGTAGTCTAAAACACTGTTTTGTGTGTTTTGTTCTGTTTTTTAAAAGGAATTTACTGCTTTTATCAGTCATCTCTTCTGAATTTATTTTGTGCTGCAGTAGTAGCAGGGTTATCGAATTTCAGAAAGAATTTTTACATCAGTGCATCCGTTTGATGTTCTGATAACCTTATTTGCAAAACAAAATTCAATATTGCAATGCAAAAAACCTAATTTTGGCAAAAAATTTACTTATAAAAAAAAAAATCATAAAGTGTGTATCCAGCTGTCACAAAACAAAAAGTCTTTTCATTGGTCACATAGTTTGTTTCTGTTGTAACCCTGCCATTGGTCCTCCCAAATGCTTCAGCAAACAAACATTTAATTCATTCAAATACACTATTCTGTTTCTTAAGAATTTGTGTAGGACAGAAAAAAAAATAACATGGAAAAATGTTGCCTGGTTAGGACACTGTGTGCTGAAAAGTTTTGCTCAAAAGGGAGATTGTACAATATGTCTGTCAGAGAAGCTTTGTGTATGGTGTACATAATTACTGAACTACACCAAAACAGACGAGGCACCTTTTGTTCTATAGAAACGTCACCAGGTAGCTACAGCCAATTCAATCTATAATTGATGAACAGCACCATGTGAACCACAGGAATTAACTTGAGCAAAGAGAAAAGACACAAAAACAACCAAAGCAATTAAACCCAGAACGAGATAAATAGACTAACAAAAGATGACTAGGCTTAAAAAGCCTACTGAGAGTGACAGTTAGAGATAGAAGGATAGACTAAATGTGAGGGTGGGAGAGAGAGAGAGAGAGACCTCTACTCTGACTCAGCAAACGAGTTCACTTGCAGAGTATTTAAAGGCTCCTGACACAGTGCTAGAGGCATTCACCATTATTATGTTGCATTTTAATGAAAGAAAGGCAGCATGGAAATTGAGTCCCTTAAGCCAAGGGCCATGATAATAGACTGTTTCTGAGCTAGCGACTTAAGACATAAAACACAAACGCCAATACTGCAGAAACACACACTAACACTCCCACAGTTGAATGCATTCCTTGCACTTTATAGAATTGACATAGGCGATGGCTTCACCATCTTATGGCAGTACATGTCTGGAATTACAATGGTACATATGATAGATCAGGTAAATAGCTGTGTGACGATAACTGGTCTCATTCTTGAATGCCCATTTAGGCTAAATGAAAGAAGAGGATCTAAGGCAGGTTCACCCTTACAGCGGACCTTCCTCAAACCCCTTAGAATTGTGCATCACTGGGCTTGACGCTTACTTTTTTTACCCAAGGAGCACATGTGCTTGTAAGTTGAAAAATTTAGGAGTGCATTAAAAATGTTAGGGACGAAATGCACATTAAAATAAAAATACAAAGAGACATTTAAATAATTTTTATGGGCCTACATTAAACTGTATATATATTAGGTGTGTGATGGCATCAAATTTTCATATAACGATAATTGCTAAAGCTTTTATCACGGTACTGGAAAGTTAAAAAACTATTTTTTATGAATCTTTGTTAACATTAGATAATAAAAATGCAGCTGTTCAGCGTAGGTCCAATTAATAATATTAACAGACACAATTTTTGATTTTAACAATGTATTAGTAAATGTTGAAATGAACATTTACTAAGATTAATAAATGCTTTAGAAGTATTTTTCACTGTTAGTTCAAGTTAACTAATGTATTAACTAATGTTAACTAATTATTGTAAAGTGAACCCACTACAAAATGTTACTGAACAAAAATAAAGAATCAGAACATTTTCAATCAAAACCTAGGCCATGTTTTAGTCCATATTAAAATGTAAAAAAAATTAAGTTTGAAAAGAAATAGCCTATTAAGTCTTTAAGTATTTAGTGTTGAGATGAACAACACACTGAATACACAAATCTGACTGGCTGTTTGAAACATTTAAGTACTGTTCAGAAACAGAAAGTAGCACAGCCGACTGTGTTTATAGGGTTACTGGGGTAACGACTGTATTTCTGCTGTTCCATAATCTACTCTCATCTACTGTTCAGTGCGACTCCTTCACTAGTTCCACCTTGTTTCTCATCTGTTTTATTTAATTAAATCAACACCTTTTGAAGTTTAATAATCATATTACGCTGTATCACTGTTTTTCGACATTTGATATACCATTTAAGACATTTTATTCACTCTTATGCTCCTAAATACATTTTACAGTTTGCACATCTATTTTTAGTCGTAAATGCTAGTGAAACGCTCACACTGTCAAGCCTTGCACTATAAATAAAGTTGGTTGGTGTCCTCTGATAAACACTTTGCTTGTGCTTGTGTCTTGTCCAACTGCGGTCTTACACGTATGCAAGCTCATTTGCGGAGAGGGACATCCAATCCTTCAGTTTAGAGTCCAATGCTGGATTTGGCCGTCCCACAGGCCTGACACATACCAACCACAGCTCAAGTTACCTGCTACAGCGAACAGCAGTGTAACCAGTACTGAACTACAAAAGGGTTACTAGACATAACGATATCTACCATTGTCCTCACAAATACCTTCAAAACTTCAAAAATACAAGAAAAAAAAAATAGTATTGAACTTTTCTAAGTGGTTACCCATGTCCATGACATGGAAAACAAATACAAAACACTACATGGTTACTACTAGCAAGCGCAAACTTCAAGATTACAGATCCAGACATGCAGACATGAGATTAACAAGCAACTGAAAGCTGCAGGATCACTGGATAGGCTTAGCAAGTGTGTAACAGCCTTTGGCAGGATAGCGTAACATGGTTGTATGCTAAAAAAGGCTGTGGCAATGAACTAGCTTGTCTAAGCAGTATAGATATGAACTATATCAGGCAATTAACCACTGCCTACAAGTCAGTGAAGCCATTTGGTAAGCATGTATAATTCTAGGACTCACTCCAGATGCGTTATATCAGGGTTCTTCAAGGCCACTACCCTGTAGAATTTAGCTCCAACCCTAATCAAAGACATCTGAGCAAGCTAATCAAGGTCTCTAAAAAAAATTACAGATACGTTAGTTTGGTCAGGGTTTGAGCTAAAATCTGATGAGCAGTGGCCCTCCAGGGCCGCATTTGAGGAAGCCTGTGTTATATGTTGTCATAAAGAACTCAATTGAGGAATGAGAGCAGTCACCATCCAACTGACAGATATGGCCTGGAGAAGAGATTACCTCAGCATCTGCTTAAATTCAAGACAGAGTCCATCTAATGTTTCTGCCAATGGATACGCTCCACATGCGTTTCAAGTGAGAGTAACTGTCCAATCAACTGTTGTTAGTAGGTAAATCTGTTGTTGACATCAGAGTTTCTCACCTGCTGGTGTGTTGCAATTCAGCATGGTAAGCAAAGGAGAAAAGCCTCTGATAGAGCCACTACATCTCCTGTGTGGGAACATTCTGGCTTCCCAATACGTTACAATAGCAGAGGTCAAAAAAATGGGGACAAAACAGTCGCTCTTTGATCGATACACATGCTGTATGCTCAAATTTGACCAATCACTTGTGCCGTCACCACACGGGTTTGATAGCACATAAGTGCAAGAGATACCATAACAGCACACACATTGCCTGTGTTTAAACAGACACTCAAGCCTAATTCGGATAAGCACTAAACAATAACAAAAGCGGTGGGCAGTGTTCGACAATAAGAACTGCCCAATGATCTGGGAGCCTGAAAGATGCTCAGGACAGTTGGCGGAACTGTCAATGTCCCGATTGGGCCAGTGCTGTATCGTCACAAAAGTGTATCATTTGTAAGTGTTTTTAAGCCTTGTCAATTTAATCATTCAAGCACAAGACGACATGAAAGAGAACTCTTGCACGCTGTGTGAGAAGTTTTGTGTGAGCACATCCACACATCCAAAAGCACACGCACAGAAAGCCACATCTCAGACAGCATGTAATTACTAAATTGAGTTTGCTTTCAAGTCTTGAAATCCAAAACCCCAAAAAGCACTGTTTGATTTATTATCTCTGCTCTATTGTATTTATTAGTGCAGTTGCATGTCTCAAAGTATACATGTATATATGATCATTTGTCCTTATTTTCTTTTACAGTGTTTCTTACTTTTCCTGAACATAGCATATAGCGAGCCATACCGAGACCATGACCTTAAAACCATGACGTTAAAACTGTGATACAATCCCAACAGTAATTTGAACCATTACAACCCTAGTAAACAGAACTAGAATATTGTGTGTTACTTTGTTCATGTGGAGTTTTGGTAACTTGCAGAGCTAACAGCTTTGTGTCATACAAAAGTTTGCTGTCTTCCACTGAAGCTTCTCCCATTAGTTTTGGGGTCTGTGCACAACACAAATGTGGTTTTGATTAAAAAAAACAAACAAAAAAAAAACAAGCGAAGATGGTGTTGGATAGTCAAGACTTGAAGGATAAACTTGTTTGGAATCTGAAAACTGTCACTGTGGTTACAAGGCATCATTTACGGCTTTTGAAAGAATAGAAAAGAGGCTTAACTTTGGATCATCGTTTATCCTCAAGCCAGAGCCCTGCAAATGGGTGGGCACCAGATAGGTAAACTGCTAATATTTGCTATAATGGGTGGAAAAATGTTTACAATGTCGTTTATGGTGCTGATCAGGAGTCAATAGACATGGGGTATGGCGAGTGAAAGGCTATTTTTTAAATCAATATTTATATTATGCAAACCTTTTATGCAGTTCAAATGCATTCATTTGCCTCTTCTTTGATACCCATGCTGCACAGGAGCCCTCTAAAATGCCCTCCCTCATATCAGTTTTTGTATACTGGATGTAGTCGATTTATTTTATTTTAGGTGTAGATTGGATCAAGGTCTTATGTTAAGCAGGTCAGGTCGAGTACGGAATTAAATTAGAACAGCTGTCGAATAACGAGTGGTTAAGCATTGTGGGTGCAGGACAGGTGCGGTTTTACCAAACCTGTGCAGGATGAGTCCCCCGGTTAGTAAATTCAGTTGTCAATCCCAAGCACAGACTTTGTAAATGTAGCATTAGTCTAAAGAGCCTGAATTGCAGTGCTGGATTGCATGTACAACACATAATTTTAATAATTCCTGTAAGTTCATCACTTATAACGTGGTAAATTGCTGCAAATATTTATTCACTTATTTATTTATTCACTTAATCCACACGTATGAACAAATCAGATTAGTAGTTTTAAATCCATTTTTATCTCTTTGAGACGGTGCTCTTCGCTATACCCTTTTATACTAACCTCAATACCTTTACAAGATACAAGTGTGTAGAATATTTACAAAGACCAAGAGCCAAGACCATAATCAGAATAAGCGTTCCAGTCTCTAAAGAGATTAAAATCTGTATGGGCCTGTTATAGGGGTGTGTCATATGATATTAGACCGTGAACGATTAAAATCCATTATCTGTCTTTACACTGTTAGTATCGTGCTACCGTCCACATTCTATCAATTGCAGTTCTAGCGTGGGCTCCCAGAAAATGAATTAGCTTCAAGTACTCTTTAAGAATCTCTGTAGTGAGTGTTGCAGCATTAGGTTGGGCTACAATGTTGATGTTGCCTACACTCTTCTGCATTCACTATAGGCAGCCCTCCCACGCTCACCATGAGGCCGGAGCACTCCGCTATATCTCAGCATATGGACCAGTGGCCGCTATCACAACCCTGCTAGTCCCACAGCTAACAGTGAACAGCTAATTAGTCTGTGACAAGCACATTAATTACACCGAACGCAACAAATCTCTGCACAGACCTACTGGAAAACAAAGGGTCAAACATAACTTCTCTGGGTGATCTAAAATAACAGATATCTATATATATCTAGCTTTCTTTCATTAGTGATTGGGAATTCAATGCAATATTTTAATTTAAATGCACTGCTATTTGATCAAAATACTTGTCTTGTATACAAATTTAAAATCAAACTATTCTAGTTTAAAAAAAAAACTACAAAAATTAACCTCAAATAAAGTATTAAATAAAAGGTATCACTTGACAATAACATTTCATTCATTAAAGGGGACCCATTATGCAAAATTCACTTTTATAAGGTGTTTGAACATAAATCATAAAGTCTTTTCAAAACGAATAGTTCAAGTGTAGGGGGAAGCCCCGCCCATGACTGCCGACAGAATCGGCCCTACACAGACAGAATGAGCCATACACAGTCTGCCATGTTTATCTCCTCGCCAGAGCATTTAACAGCAGCATTCAAGTAAGAAATGTTTTCTCATTAAAGGTGAATTAATGCATCTAATGCACATGTGATTTCTTTCCCTGTTGTTTACATTCACAGACATAACTGACTGTGTGTGTTTGTGAACTTTGACTGTTTTTGACATAACCTTGTGTGTATTTGATATTTAACAGAAATTAGTTAACACTCACACGATGTGCCATCCGACAGCCAACTTTCTTGTGTCAGAATTTTAAACTGACAAGCCTCTAAAACACATGCAAGTAATTCACTTTCATGACAATGAAGAACTGCAATGTCATATGACCGTGGCCGCAATAGAGATTTTTGGCAGAGTATCCTGTAGGCTTCGCCCTCTTCTGGAAAGTGGGGTGGGGAACAGCAACTCATTTGCAAAGATACATGCACGAAAACAGCATGTTTTTCCTTCAACTCAAAAATGGGTATTTACAAGATGGTATTATAAATTATCTGTGGGGTATTTTGACCTGAAACTTCACAGACACATTCTGGGGACAACTGAGACATTCATCTCAAGATATTACATCTTGTAAAAAGGGGCAAAATAGGTTCCCTTTAATATTAACTCCATTAGTTTACATGAACTATATACACATACTTCAACAGCAATCATTTACTAATACATTTTCTAAATCAAACATTGCATCTGTTAATCAATAAACCATAAACCAACATGAATAAGCAATGAACAACTGAATTTTTATAAACATTATAAATAAGTTGTCAGAATAATATGTGAATAAAAAAAAAAGTCAGGTAGAGCCTTATTAATCCCAAGGTGATGAAATGTTAAATGAGAGCTTGCATCAAAAATAAATAAATAAATAAAACAGGTTTCATTTTACAGTAAGGTTTCATTTGTTAAAACTAGCTAACATGAACAAACAACGATCAAAACTTCTACAGCATTTATTGCATTGCATTACAACATAAACAATATTAAAGTATTGCTCATTAATCGTTCACGATACCTACTGCATTAATCAAAGCCTTTGTTCTGTTAATTTCGGAATGGAACAAAGCACAATAGTCTTAATTATGAGTTAAACTATCTTTGCAATATTATAAAATGGTTAAATTATGCTTTCTATATCAGTGCAAAAGCTGAAGCTTAGGGACCTGGCTTTAACACACAAAATGTATTACAGTCTAGTCTCAAAAGTGTCTCAGAACTGAACGGACATTAGTATGAATTCAGGAGGCAGCTGGCTAAAGCCCAAGCTGCAGCGCTCAAGTCCCTTGAGGCATGAATTCAAGTCACAGTAGTGTTTAATCGATGAAGACAGACATACAGGCATCAATCTCACCTTTGGCTCTCAAGCCCACAGCCAGCTTCTTATTCTCCCTCTGCTACTGAGACCAGAGCCACTGCCAGAATTCACAGAATGCCATTACATATCCAGCTCCTTCTTTTAATGATCCTCTACAGACCACAGATTGGATCGGTGTGAAATGCATAACTCCCAAGTGTGGGCATTCAATCAACAGCACTGGATCGCTTAGCTCATGAATTGCATCTGGGGGCAACTATGTCATCTCTAAGGATATTGGCATCCCAATTCAACAGCTCTGGAATGAAGGGCACAGCACCCCGGCTGAAAGTGAGTAGGTTACTTTTAAGAAATGTGCTGTGGAGGCGACTGGTCATGGGGTCAAAACAGTTAATTTGCTGTAGCAAAATTCGTGACAAATCAGAAGATCCTTGACACAGATACTGATGTGATCTCATAGTCCCAGGGCACAGAGGACAACCGGTGTGATGTATCACACAGGCACTCGCTCAAACACATGCTTCTGTCAGCTGTTTTAACCTTAGAGCTTGCCTTAAAGCGGCTTTGACAAAACCGAATGCATTTAGGTGAATACTTGTCAGTTATTTTGACAAAATTTGTGTATTTGACAGTTTAAGCTCAAGCTGTAAAAAAAAAAAAAAAAAAAAAAAACGCAATTTGGTACTTGCAAGCTGTTTAATAGGGGGAATTCTGTGTGCACGCTTTAGGTGTAAGTGCGAAGCCTGTAGGAAGGAGTTAAATAATGCACAATACCTGGAATTCCATGCTGAAATTCAGGACTTATAGGACCATCAATATTCAATTGAAATGAGCGAGAGGGGGCGGGTATGCATCAACTCGCTGTCGAAGAGAGAGCGAGAAAGTGCAGTTGGTGTATCGATACTACAAAAAATGAGTATTAGAACCGTTTCGGAAGTTTCTGTATTGATATGCATCAAAAAATCTATATATATGACAAAACTAACACATACTAGTGCATTGGTTCTCAACCAGAGGGCCGCAAAATAACACAAAATTAATTTGAATAGCCTATATTCCTATTCATTAATGTTATTAATGTGTTAAATTAATAACGCACAACATCTTTTGTATTCTGATTGTTTTAGAGCAGCCTAAGCGGTTTCTCATCACGATGTGTGAAATACAGACTGAATCGCGGCTCAAAACATCCAACCGCTGTATGCAAACTACAACCCTCGGTTGGATAAAGCAAACCACTGTCACGCTAGTAAAGTTGATTGATTGATGACAGTTGTAATTAAGGTAACTACGAGTACAGTCACAGACAGGAGTTGTACATTAGGCATGCGTGAGTTCATTAATATTAATGTGCAAACAAACCGTGTATGTGCACTCTCGGTGCACTGATCCCTACAACATCAATTCAGTCAGGCCACTTTCGTCAAATGTATATTTATTATAATGATAAATGCATACAATTAGTGTTGGGGTATGGTTCTGTTCTGGGCAAACTCCAAATGCCCGTCCATGCAGACAGAGCAGGGAGAACAGCAAACCCCCCCTTGATTTACAGAACAGATCCAGTAATCATACATACGTAAATTACAATCACAATTTACATGAGTTGTTGTAAACAAGCTAAAATACATGAAGGATGATACAATGAAATTACTGTATTCAGAAGATAGACGTAAACAGATTAGATTAGATTCCAGCACGGTGGAGTTGGGGATGGAGGGGGGAGTTAAACGCAGCGTGCAGCTATGCAATAGAGAAAGGCTGAATGAATAGGGATTTAAATGAACCGCTGTGATATGTGTTACAACTGGATTGGTACACGTCAAAAACAGCTGACTGTCAGCTGGTGTAAGCTTGACTCACGTGGCCTGCCTGAGCTAACGCAATGCTTGATATTTTTACATGAACCCGTTTCAATGTATTTGCGTAGTTGTCAAAATTAATGTCCTGTGAGTGTTTTGGATTTTGCGGGGGTCAGTGGTGTACCTATGGGCATCAGACACTCCAAACACAGACATGAACACTCACACTGATGGAGGAACTGCTCACTTTTGATGTCAACCCACCTGCATTTTGACACATTCAGAATGTTTGCATTTTTCATTTGTATTTTGTAGTGTTTAGTAATTCTGAATGGATCTGTATAGTAAATATACAGCTCTGGAAAAAATTAAGAGACCACTGAATATTTTTTGTTATTTTGACCAGTTGTTGCTTTTGGCAAATAAATGCTCTAAATTACAATATTTTTATTTGGAATTTGGGAAAAATGTCAGTAGTTTATAGAATAAAACAAAAATGTTAATTTTACCCAAACACATACCTATAAATAGTAAACCCAGAGAAACTGATAATTTTGCAGTGGTCTCTTAATTTTTTCCAGAGCTGTATATGAAGTCAGGCCAAAGCGGTGAGTTTAGTAGTCTTTTGGCATCTACCTGTGGTCCTGTTTTTGGTATGGCAAGTTGACTTGTGCTTATTTAAGAGCAAGTACTTTTTAAGTTATAAAGAGTGTCTGCAGTGAAGAATTCAGGAGCTTTGAATCTGACATATATTGTTTAAAAAAAAGCTATAACTGAGCAGAGTCAGTTATTTTAAGAAGTTATAAAGAACAGCTTTAATTTACAACGTATGTTTGTTTAAAAAAAATAACATGCACTAGAAGAGTAATAACACTAGAAAACAATGTTTCAGTAAATAAAAAAAGGTTTAAAAACAAATTTCTCTTCATTGCAGAAGTACAGTGTAAGAGGAAATGTCAAGCATCTAGGGGGTCCTTGCAGTATTGATTTGGAGAAGTAGGGGGGCCTTGGAGTAACAAAGGTTGAGAACCCATCCTAGTGTATAGAAACAAAGTTTACGTTAGATAGCACATAGTACAACATTTAACTACTTATTTAGTGAGGTTAACTACTTTGCTTATGGTTTTTATCTTTGGGTTGTTTTAAACTAACTTAGAGATGTAACAAAGGTTTTAGCGTGGGTTAACATAACACTCCGTCAGAGGCCACCTGATTTTTTACATTTTTACTTTAAGTTCTTTACAGAAACTTACAATCCACAAGTCTTGTTACTAGAAAGATATGCAACGAGTCTGCCAGGGTAGCTCCTTCAGCTCCTTCAATAAGGGTGATGCTGCTTTAGTCAAGGTTATACAGAGTTAAAAGGCATACAAAATAACTGAGGTTAGACTTTCAAACATCTTTTAATATATGAACAGATTTCTACAGCAGAGCATATATAACGGCTCTATTCACTCCATGCCAACTCTCAGAGTTTAATTAGCTGTGGATAATCACCCTGAAATCTTAAGCGTCAACAAACTCCATAAGCAACACGCCGTCTCCAAAAGCCTAAAAGCTCAAAATAATCGAGACATGGCCCTGAAAAATCAGCAAAATAACCTTTTAGAAGTTTAGGCAATGGAAATGTGCCGACAATTTTGTACACCATTACCAATGTACAGCCTTTTATCAGTTGCCATTCATAAAGAACCCATAACATGTCAGTGACATTTATATAAAAAAAAACAAAAAAAAAAAACCTTTGGTTGGGTTTGGCACATAATAAATGTCACAGCAACCAAAACACAGTGCACAGCGTTACATTTTAGTGATGTTATTCAGACTGAATGTGTATGCAGTGAATGTAGACATATTTATAAGCATACACAAGACTATAACAGCAGGATTCTTTCAAGGACTCAATCCCGCTTGTGGTTTAATGAAGAAAGCAGGCGCACACCTGTTCACACATCTAGAGGTGTAATGAATGTAAACAAAGGCCAATCAAGTTGCAATCAGAGCAATAAAAACGTATAAAATAAGAAGCTGTATTTACAAAGCTGTAATGGAGCAGAATAATGTGAGCTTCTGAGGGTGAGAAGTGACGGAAGACTGGAAGTATGTAGCTCTGGAAGCTTGAATGGGGAAACCAACAGATATATAACATCTGTAATGGGTTTGGTGATTACAATACTATAAATTTCAGTAATCAATACCAACAATAGGGAAATTTCATGATTCTTGAAATATGCAATTGAGAATTTTATAAAGCAGCATAAAACTTAAATATCAACACTGTACCTCAGTACTGGTACTTTTGACATCTCTAGCGCTGATGAATGTAAAAAAAAAGATTTTTCCTGCTTGTTCAAATTACTTAATTACATTGAGCTAAAACGGTACAATTGCTAAACATTTTGACAACTTAAATTTCATTGTTTTCCACTTAAATATATTTAAAATTTAAAGAATTAGTTCACTTTAAAATGAAAATTACCCCAAGCTTTACTCACCCTCAAGCCATCCTAGGTGTGTATGACTTTCTTGTTTCTGACGAAGACAATCTGAGAAATATTAATAAATATCCTGATGGATCCAAGCTTTATAATGGTAGTAATGTGCTACCAAACGAGTGTAAGCTGAAGAACGTGTCTCCATCCATCATAAACCTTCCACGCGTAGTGAAAGTATGAAGTTATGAAGTAAATTATGTCGCCTCTGACAGACCGCCACTCCGTACTCTTCAAAAAGCTTACGCTGTACATCCTACAGCTTCCCTATTCAACTTACGGAACTGATACGACACCAGTTCCATTTTTCCGTAATTTGAATACGGAAAGTATTCTGGCGGAAGCAAGATATTTTACTGCTTGTTAAATAACCCTCCGGAGCTGCATGGAATAGGTTTATGATGGATGGATGTGGATGAAGACACTTTCTTCAGCTCATACATGTTTGGTAGCACATTACTGCCATTATAAAGCTTGGATCCATCAGGATATTTATTAATATTTCTCAGATTGTCAAGACAGAAACAGAAGCAAGTAATTCAAACACACCTAGGATGGCTTGAATGAAATATTTTCTTTAGTATTTACTTGACAGAATCATTTTTATCAGTGTATATGAAGTTGAAACTGCTCAATATTTTACTTAGAAAAATCATTCAACCTACTTTATCGAAGGCAAGATACTAGTATTTGTTAGAGTAGTTCAAAGAATATTGTTTTATCAATGATTTATTATTAAACTGGTTATTCGTGGTTATTAAATGAAACAAAGATTCCTTTGTTTTGTTGATTACAAAAAAAGATGTTCATGCCAAGTATAAACATGGTCTAAATAGAATCACATTCCTCTGAGTTGAGCCATGACACGCTAATTAAGTCTAATCTCTTCAGCATTCCACAGATATGCTGTCAGAGCGATGTGCCATTCCCATCCATCCACACACACACTCACACTTATTGTATAAAAATATAAGCATTTTTAAATTACAATGCTAATAATTATGTCATAATTTCTTCATTTTCAAGCATTAAACCTTCAAGCTTTTATTTTGCCTGCAAACTGCAGGAAGCCCTTCTCTGGATCATGAGCTGAGTGTATGTAAATGAACACAGTGCTGCCCTTCCGCCTAAAACCCGCTGTGCATATTTAACTCATAGCCTTTGCGCACTACAGCATATCGCAATTTCGCTTTTATTTCATTTAATTATTCAGCCATAGCCTATACCCAACTAGATGCCTCTTTCAGAATATGAAACTTCAAGATTCTCAGAACAGAACACAAAGACAATGTTTGTTTGTGAACAACAGAAAAGAAATCAACTGGACTTCTGCATGAACTAAGCAAAGAGAAACGTTTTTTACGTTGAATATGGGCTCTAATGGGCATTCAAACAAGCATGAACATGGGTTTGTCTCTTCCCGGCATGCGCTTTTAAAACTTGGTATTTGACTGCCCTTTTACAATTATAAATTGCTGACTCTTGCTAATTTGGACAAACTGCAGAGCACAAAGCTGCCCACCCTCTCTTCTGCTGCCACACCAGTAGTGGTTTGGCATGAGTTCCAAACAGCTCTCTGCTGATTTACATACACATACTCACTCACTCACTCACAAAGGAATTAGCTGGCAGGGCTAAAAATTCTGTTTTACTTCAAGTTTTAAAAGCTATTTTGAGGCATTACGGCCTTGATTCATTGGGCTGGCGTCTGTCAGATTCCCTGTCCATTTGTAATAAACTAACCTGCAGCAGTGCATACTTTTGTGCAGAAGCATACTTCTGTGTGTGTGTGTGCTGATTTTTGTAGTGCTGAAATGAACGACTGTTTGGAGCAAAATAGAAAGTCACTGTGTGCCGTGTGTAAGGGATTCCCTGTGTTTCTACTTCCAATAGATCAGCGAAAACAAACCAAAACAGCAAAGACGTGATAAACGCATATGACCGAGTGCAACATCAACAACAAAGGGCCTTTTTGTTAGGGATGCCAAGACAAAGACCGGTTTTCTTTCTGGCACTTGCCAAAAACAATACCTGTAAAATAGCACTGTCAAATATTTAACACAATTAAAGCAGCATCCATTCTTTCTGTCATGCTTTGACTAGCATTACAATATATGATGACCATTTATTTGTGCAAATGATTTTAAACCATTCAAGCGCACCAAGAGAGAATGCACTGTCTGTGAATGTCCTGTCACACACACGACGGACAGAAAGACTCGAACCAGAATCAAGTACTCTTTTGTGCTTGAATGAACAATAAAACACAACAATGCCAAAAATGTCAGTTTTTCATGGAGACATCAATAGCAGTATTAGTACCAGTGATAATAGCCTTCACTGATAAAACAAAAAGATGCCATTAAACAAATAGCCGCCTTATTGGGCTGTTGTACAGTATGTTTCTGATCATTTTGCGAGAATGAAAAGTATAAAAGGCAGTCTTTCTCAAGAACGTTTGAGCTTCCGCAAAAGGTTTGCTCTTGCATGTCATTCGATTTCCATTGAGCTTCTGTTTTTGTTCGCTGCTCAATGTTTATATGCGAGTAAAAGCCTAAATTAAATCTCTTCATCATAAAAGCGATTGAGTCTTCAGAAAACTTGGACTAAACCACTCAATTCAAATGGATTAGTTTTTCGATCTATTTATGAACTTTTTGAAGCGTCAAAGTTTCAATTGTGTAGGGTGTCTACGGAGGAACAAAAAGCTCTCAGATTTCATCAAAAAGATCTTCATTTGCATTCCGAAGATAAACGAAAGTCTTACAGTTTTGGAACGACATGACGGTGAGGAATTAATGACAACATTTTAATTTTTGGGTGAACCAAACCTTTAAGGAACAGAAGCATCTTGGCATGTTCAGATATAAGCTTGTTCTGCTTTCATTCAGAATGTCACTCTGAGCTGAACCATCACTAGTTTCCACAATACTACATGGGGCTGAAAGATAGTTTTGTGTAATTTGAGCCAGAGCTGGAAATCGCAGATTACTGCCCAATACTTTGTCTGAACGAAGCACAGTGGTCTCTCCAAGGTATGCTTCCAGCTGTGTGGTAGCAGCTGTTGGAGCACTGCTCTCAGAGGTAGAATTTGCAATTTATTCAAAAACGCTGCCCAGACTGCTACCTGTCTGGTCACTGTGAGACATTATAACAGCTGTTTCCCCATGCTCCTCAGGTGTGGCTGTCACTCCAACAGGTATTTTTGCAGCTCCAGCATCAACATTTCTTTGACCTGCCTGGCAGTGCCTGTATTCGAGGAGAATCGATCTTTATACCTGGAACAAAAAACAATGATAACGATATAAGCATTCGTTCTGTGCAGTTAGGTCATAAATTACACTCTTACATTTTAGAATTTAAATTTTATTTTATTTTGTTTATTATTATTATTATTATTATTATGAGCAAATTAAACTTGTCATATATAATCAAATAATAACTACCTTGGATCAAGTAAAGTTGAGATGCAGTACAGCGTGTTTTTCTCCATGTTGGTGAAACGCTTCTGCAAAGCAGCAAGCAAAGCGCTCTTCATCGTTCTGTTCCCCTGTTCCTCATCCATTTGTTTCAATAATACTCTCTGTAGTACAGCGACAGCAGGAAATACATCTGAGACTGAAGCATCTGAAGAACTCACTTGACGAGTCATTTCTTCAAAGGGATCCAAGATAATCTGCATCATCTCCATACGATTCCACTGGTTTGCAGATAGAGGGGCAGGGAGCTCATTTTCAGACACATACTGTACACCAATTGCCTGTTTCTGCTCAATCAGAGATCAAGCTGGATCTGAATACTGTTTAACCAAGAACATGCCAGGTTGGAATGTTTAAAGTGGCCGACTATTTTGCGCTCAACTCCCAGTCTCCGCAATGCTGCGCTGGGATAGCAGACCCTCCAAGCTGCAGTGTATGTGCCACACACGAAAGACCAGGAACTCTAGCAACCCTTGTGCCCTTCATCATGTTTTTTGGCATTGTCATTGACCACAGCATGGAATCATTTTGGAAATTGCCCAGGTCTTAAGCATTTTCTCAAAAAATATGCTCAACATAAGAAGTTGACCCATGTGCGTGCCCCGAAACTGCTTTGCATGGACAGTGCCGGTCCTACACTTCTGGGAGCTCTGACATGGCAGTGACTGGGATGTTCAGAATTCAGCTCCAAAACATTAAGAAGGTGGCAAAAACCCACATTATCAACAACTGACAGTGGCTGATTGTCAAGAATAATGAATTGGGTAAGCACCTCAGTTACGTTTATAGCTCTCGTGTCATCTCCTGACAATTTCTCGTTTTGCTAGGGTTTTCTGCTGCGTTGATTGCTGAGTGCTACTGCTACCGGAAAATTATCTGTGCTCACTTGTTTCATTTTCAGAGGTTTTATTAGATTATGTGTATTATAAGTACTTGATATTTTTGCAGAACAAAGTTTATAGTCTGCCATGCGTGGGTTGTCATCATACATTTTGAAATATTTACACTCCGCTGAAGCTGACATTTTTTTCTGCCGATGTATCTGTGCACTGAAACGTCTTGTCAGTTTATTGTTCAATTACTGATACTGTATTAGTTTTCGGTATCAGAGTATTTTTAAAAATACATGACCTTAGTATTGGACCTACAACTGATCCCATTATGCTGTAGACTATCTACAAATGTTAATCCACAAATAAAATATTTAGGTTACAACTGCATCTGTTAGCCATTATTGATTATTATTTTCAAAGCTTTCATTGCACTTTTATTACAAAAAAGAACATTTATTTAGCTCTTACAAGTAACCTTTTCGTAAGACCTGCAGAACCTTGAAACCAGAATGGGGGAAAAAAATGGTTTATGCTCAGTACTAACTGTAAATGAAAAATAACTCATTTATAATTCCTGCACAGGAGAGACGTGGAATTGTTTCCAAACAAAAGAGAAAATGTGTATATTGTTATCACCATTTTCTATTAGCCGAAAGAGATTAAAACAACTTGGCATATCGGATATTGTCAAAAATCCAATATCGTGCATGCCTAATTCACAGTGTCAGTATAAATCTGGATTTAATCCTAATAAATTATGGAAGTTATATAGTCTTACATTATAGCATGCATGCAACTTTCTACCTTTGCATGGCTGAGGCAATTTATGGTCCAAAGAGAGTTACTTTAACAGCATCTTTTTTCTTGCACAGATCCTCAGGTTGTAAATTTTCTGCTTTCTGTCTAGATGTGAATGAGCTGTTCACGCCTCCCCCCACTACAGCTGCCATGACAACCTTCAGCTGAAACGCACACACACTATACACACACCTCACATGGATTAAGAGATCATATATTCAGTAACAACAATAATCATTAGTACCATCATCAAAAAGGATATTACATGTAAATAATAATTTGCTCAAGACAATATGCTCTGGAACTTACAAATAGTAGTCGGCGATATACCAGTATTTTAAGCCTTGCAGTTCAAGCGCAATAAGCAGCGAATGAGAACCCATTTCGATATATGCGTGCGCAGTCTGAGAGACGGTTTCAGAGCGCACACACCTGAAACACACGTACATAAAGCTGCTGCTCAGACAGAGTGTGAGTACAGAACTGAGTTTGGCCACCTTATTGGGTTTAAAAAGGTCAAATACACACACTTGTGTCAAAATCCCCGTAAAACACATTTGGTTATGCCTTAAGGGAACATAAACAGTTGAGAAAGAAATTATCAGTATTTTAGATCTGTGCATTTAGTCTTAAAGTGAGAGCAGAATATACCTGCTGCTGTCTGTGTCATTAATGTAATTCAAACATTTCTCACTGCTCATGACTGAATCACTTTTGTAACTATAATATTAATAAATTTGTATTTAATTTTCATAGTGACAAATATGCAGCGTTTTTTGTACATTTGATTACTATATACAATTTATATTGTATTTATTCATTAATTATTATAGTGGTCGACTGATATTTTTTTGATGGCCAGTGCCGATGCTGACATCATGGAGAGCAGGGTGGCTGATGGCCGATTTCTAACTTTATATTTATTTAACTTAATATTTAATAAATTAGAAATAACTTGAATAAAATCTGTAAAATAAACATACTTTAGATGTAACTTCTTAATTATGTAATCATTATGCAGTATTTTAAAAAATAAAAGAAAATATATGAATAAAAACGAAGTAAACACTATGACTACGGCTATAACAGGGCACTCAGTAATCTGGTAAGTTTGTGCGCACTGGGAGTCATATTTTTTCATATAAAGACAAGGAAACATTCAATGACATGAATATGACATCAAAGGTTTAAAGTTTGTCAATTGTGCATTTTCAATTAAGCCGAACTCTCCTCCTGTCCGCACTAAATTCCAATGGACTGAGCATCATGCAGAGAATACCCCCTTTTTTTCATTTTTTTTTTTTCAGGCTACCCATTAGATCTCAAACTAAAATAAAAGTCAAAATAAATGTCTCGCTTCCGACTCATCGGCCAAACAGAAAAACTTAGCCGATGCCAGAATTTAAAAAGTTCCAAATATTTGCCGACCACAGATTATATTTATTTACTGTATTATTCTTTTTTCTAGTGCTTGCTTTTTTTCAAGAAGGTGTATTTCATTTGTGTCTGAAGTTTTTTTTGACCTATTGCTTCTAATTAGTTTCTTTGTTCTTGTTTTATCACTGACTGTTTAATTGTCTTCAGTAAGTTTGAGTTGTTTTTTTTATTTCTATTTTTTTTTTTTTAAATTATGCAAGTTATATAAATATACTGTGGTATGCTTTATCGTGAAATAAAATTACTCATATAGTGATCATCATATCGCCTACCCATAAATACACCATCCTGCACCAAGGTGAAAACCATGAAAAAAAAAGTGTTTTAAAAGAGAAATCTTGGCTTTAGTTCTCAAGCCTGATGTCCCTTCACAAACTCAAAAAATTAAAAAAAAAAAACACACACACACACTACATAAAAAAAATACAGAATACGTATACTTAAAAGTTTAATTAGGTTATTAAAACAGACAATAATTAATAGCGACATGATTTCTTTAAATGTGCTGAAACGAAATGTAACTGCAGACTAACAAACATGTCCAAACATGAATTAAACCACAACCAGAAACCATTTCAATCAAAGCCATTCTGGCTGTTCTAGCCTAGCCTGGTTTCATGGAATTTTTTTGCCTAAAGCCTTTAAGGAATGTTAACCTTAAAATTGCACAAAAAAAGTCATATATTGATGAATTTTTCTAATATGTATTTGCTATGAATGGCTAAAAAGATGATTTTTCAAATCAAAACAAAACAGCCCTTTTTGCAAACTTGCCATTCTAAATATTTTAATGTAAGAAACCAAAAGTATCAAATGTAGTTATTCAAAATAACCGTGGTTTCACACTGAAAGTGATTAGTAGATTAACAGTGAAATCAAAAGCACAGTATTCACAAAACTGTTTAGTTTTATAACAATCTCCTATTCCCAAAAGCAATCACTTTATTAGCTCAAATATGCACCCAATTCAGAAAATAAAACTACGCATTTCGCAGTGTATTTTGTTGTAGGGTACAATATGTGCTTCTATTAGACAAGCATCAGTTTTATGATTGTGTGTGTGTGTGTGTTTTCCTTTCAGTGCATCACTAATCGCACATATTCAATATCGTCAAGATCTAAAATAAATGTAATTTAATAAGGTAAATTTAGTTATGTTCTTCTGAAGGAGATCAATGTACTGTGACCTGCTGGAAACGAGCAATTTTAGCTGAAATATTTATGAATATGATCTAGGTTCACATCTGAACCAGGGCTCATCGCATGTTCTTTATGATGAGGATTTTGGTGACAACTGGTGCCACTAGTTGAAAATGTTACAAAGCAGCTGACAAGTTACCAGAAGCCCTAAACACTTCAGTGATTATGAGATGAAGACGACAAAAAAATAAACACCACTGACAGTGGTTTGATGACAGAAATAGACAGGTCTTAAATGTGCGCACATACACAGGGCACAAATCATATTTCACAGAGCTGAACCAAATGTGCTTTCCTTTGAAATCATTTGCATGAACCATTTGTGTGCAGAGCTGGTGCAGACTTTTAAAAGAAGATAGTCTATCAGGCTTATATCATTCTGCAATATCAAATCAAGCTCTATGAGGACACATTTTCATATGCCTCATTTACCCAGAATTTCCAGAAATCATCAGTGTAGCATTAGTAAAAAAAAACAGGGTAATGCTAGTAAATGCTAGTGTGAGATAGGTCCCATTGCATCCAGTGAAGCTGAGGTGCTCTTATCCATAATAAGGAAAGGCTTGCTGCTTTCCTATGCTCCATATCCACAACCTGTGCTAAAGTAATGGCAACATAATCTAATAAGGGCTCCTGGTATGCTCAGTCAGTATTAGTGGGTGTGGAATAGGGTCATGAGGGGTTTCAGTGCACAGGCAGGCTCCAGCACAGTGCTGATGTCATTTGCAGGGCGACACAAACCATCATGAAGAGCCTCAGGCTGAAATGCATGAACTAGCACACATTCCACACCTCTTGCAACCGTTAAAGCCATGCTAGGCCCACAGTGACATACTAATAGGCTGAACAACAAGGCTGAGTACACAATTTTTATGGTATGAAGTAGAAAGTTACAGTTCCGTCAAAAACAAACAAACAAACAAACAAACAAAAAAGTAGTGGATTGCACTAGTTTTGAAATGATCAAAACAGCAAAAAAAAAAAAAAAAAGGAATTGAACCATAAACAAAAGAGGATCTTTCTGAAGCCGTTTTGTCTGATATTAACAGGTTACAACTATAAAATTGTGCTATTAAGTTGTTTATAAGTCCCGTGTTATAAGGGGTTTTGTTTAATCACGTAGATGATTAATCTATGAATCATTTAAAGTCTTTGTTGTTGTCTTTTAAATATCTCTTGGATGAACTCGCACCTCGATTAAACTCATTTATTTAATAACACGCTGTCATTTGCAATAAAACCTCCTGATGTTAATATGGGCATCGGCATCTTTGATTCTGTCACTATGATCACCTGAGTTTATATTCGTTCATACAGATATGTATTCAAGCAGCTACTTTAATCTGCTGAATGAATAGAGATTCCATCCATTCTAAACACGGATATTATTTTGAGTGGACAATATATGAACTGGGATGGAGTCCGATCAGATTTAGCAAGTCTGATCGACCAAAAATCACATGATTTTTACAAATCCGTTCATATGTGGTTTGAAATGTATTCATGGAAATCCATTTCCGTCTGACCGCTCTGCTCAGTTTTTGCGTGGTTTGTGTGACTTTCTCACACATGTATAATGTAAACGTCACACGTTGTTATAGGAAACATGCTGAAAGTCGCTGCAGAAACAAGGTTGTATTGTTGGAAGGTGCCGGATGAGCAGAAAAACAATATAACGGAGACGTGTTTTGAAACTGGCGGAGATGACAGCGTGGAATAAAGCCATTTATAGCAGCCTCTTCCGTTTCTGCCGCTGCCTCAGAAGACTCGGTAGTCCAGCGTACGGCGGATGCACAATCTCATGTTGTAGCCTAAATATAACAACATTTGTATTGCAAACCCCTGTTGCTGCTGTTGTTGTTATTGTTTTTGGCGTATGCCTACAAACGCAACGCCATTACCATAGAAACCAATACAGATATTTCAGAAAACAAAAGAGTGTCATGGACACAAATCGGATCTGAACAGTTACAATGCACAGTGTGGACATCAATAATTTTAGATCAGATTCCAACCGGATATTAGGGGTGTGCGATATTGACAAAAAATGATATCTCGATATTTTCTAAGATGTCTCGGATTACGATAATCAGACGATATTTTGCATCTTTCAAAAATGTTTTATTTGGCAATGTAATTGGTGACAGCGTTTGTTATATCTTTCCATCTGTCGCTTTTTCAGTTGTAAGGGACTTTCTTGCTAAATGATTCGGCCATGTTTGTTGCGTGTGTGTTTTTCATTTTGCTCTGTCTGCTGCAGACGCGCCGTGTTCAGCTGACTCCTGAAGCTTTTCATAATCCTCATATTAGGTCTGCGCGATTTATCGCGTTTAAATCGCACTCGATTTGGCAAAGGCTGTGATTATTTAATGCGCAGCTTGTCAGAGCTGTACGGCTCTGTGATCAGTAGTAAATGCTTCTCCGTCTGAAAGCCAGAGGGCGCTCTTGCACGGGAACTCAAAATATGCCCTGCAGCAGAAGATGATAACACTCGTCGTTTCCCTGTACCTGAATAAACAGAAGATTGAAACGCTTTGATTACACTTGAATAATAGTCAAGTCACCTTTACTTATACAGCGCTTTTTACAATGCAAATTGTGGCAAAGCAGCTTTACATTAATAATTAACACATTCTGTGTAAGAAGCCACATCATCTCACAGAACGACTGTTGAGCATCCTTATGAAGTGAGTTTGGAGTAAAAACATGTTATTAAATGTTGTCTTTTGTTGGACAAGATGTTAATGCTTCTCATGTCTGGAAAGATGTTTGACGCGACTCAAACTCGCAGTGCTTTCAGATGGATTAGCATTTGGAGCCGTACTTCTTCGCAGTTTCTTCACTCATTTTAACTTCTGTCAAACGCCACACTCTGAACATGCGCACGCAATAGTACTTAGTATATACTCAGCTACTACACGGAGTGAATTCATGAACACTTCATGCAACGTTTTGATTGGTATCTAAAAATGAGTGAAATACTCGATAATATGATTTGGCATATCGTTAAAACATTAATTATGATATTATCGCACACGATATAAATCGCACACCCCTATCGGATACGCAAATAATCGGATTTGGACTAACAGTGTGAACGTGGCTTTAAAAGCATGGAATGCTTTGAAATCTGCATACTTCATAGCAGTGTCTCAAGTATTGTTGAGAACACAAACTCATTTGGGAGGTACATAACACATTTTTTTGACACTGCAGTGACCGTAAGCACTCTTCTCTGAATTTTGTTTTGCAGCTATGCAATTTCAGACACACACTTCTCCATCCCGCCAGCCTGAACAGATGGACTAACCTCCTCTCACTGGAGGACCCCTGGGCTGACTATGTAGTGCCTGAGGAAAAACCTCCTCACGCATTCTGTCCAAGGCCAAAAACAGGATGAAAGGTACAGTTACTATGTAAAGCTCTACAAGAGAGCTCGGGAGGAAAAGTGCACACTGGTTTGAGTGGGAGTGAGCTAAGGTCACCATGTGCTTGTTGAGTACACTCTGGTGGTGCTGTGATAGAGGAGAGGAGAGGGTACATATCTATTTTAGAGAAACACAGTTGAGGTTGGACTGTTTTGGGACTGCAGTGACTGAGTAAGAGAACTGTCATTAGGTGAAAGTGTCAACGCAGAAAAGGCTGCTCGCTCTGCAATCTTTCTTTTCTCTCCTTCTCTGCGCGTGGATCTCTGACAGAAAGACTTCCGCATGCCTGTCGCTTTAGCCCTCGCATCTTGGCAGCAGCGGAAGAGTGTTACAAACTTCCAACACCTCTACCACATGAAAACGCTGTGACACTACACTATGAGAAACCGTCCTGCCACTGACTGTTAGGTAAATGGAGACCTCCAGTAATATACCTACCTACCTGAAGCCTCTGAGCAATGTGTTTACAAGTCAAACATTCTGTTGGCATATACCAGAGCAACTGTCATCCATAGGCTCTTCCTCTACAACAGAAAAACACATTCCCACACGTCAAAAAGAGCACAATACAAGGGGCAGTCGTAACTAAGGATGTCCCGATGTGAATTTTTGATTGTGAAATTGTCTGATAAAATTTCACAATTTCTACTATCCTTTACGTTTTATGCAACAATACCCCACCAATTTTATTTGTAGAACATGCAGTTACATATTGCTACTTCTAACTAAAAACGAGATGAAAATAAGTACTTGTCTTTTAAGTAGGTACAATGTTCTGTATATGCCCTCTGACACCAAAATATACCGAAATTAACCTTTTCAACAAAAAAGTATTCCTTTTCAATAAATATAAAAAAATAAAATATAAATACTATAATATGTTAAAATTAAGAACAGAGCCCAGACTATTAGATTCAATTGCTATTACTTTCAGATATAATAAAGAATTTTATATGTACTTTCTAATGATATACTTATGTTTCTACTCCAATTCGTTGTTGAAATATAATCCTGTGGTTGTCATAAAATGTTTTCATTCAAACATATATTAAGACATCAAAAGTAAAAATATAATGAATGAATATACAATATAATATAATAATACATATATTTTTAAAGTGGTCCCATTACGATTTTTCAGCTTTAGTTAGTGTGTAATGTTGCTGTTAGAGCATAAAAAAAATTCTGCAAGGTTACAAAGCTAAAAGTCCACTCTAAGAGACATATTCAATTTTACAGAAAAAGATTGTTTCAGTAGCGTGTTGTTGCCATGTCGAAGAGATGCTGTTTTTTCCACACCTGTACCAAAACCCCTTTGTTTGGTTTTCCTAAGGCGGCCGAACTTAGAAAACAGTGGTTAAAATGTATTATATTATCTGTGTGCTGCACATTTTACAGAGGATAGCTTCCAGAACCAAAGAGAGCACTATGCCAGATATGCAAAAAAGCTTCTTCTGAAAGACGGCGCAATTCCCATTTTGTCGGTACAATCAGATCCAATTATAAGTTTTATGTTGTTGTTACGAATCACAATGTAAACAAAGGGCCAGCTGTTTGGCTCCATTAGCCTGCTTGCTAACATTACAGTGTTGATGATGTGTTTAGTTCTTGCTTTTGTGAGACTGTTCACCGATCCTTAGGTAATTATTACCACTCTGAAACATCCTGTAAAATCTGTGCGAGGAAAGGTTCTGCATGATTCTCTTGTTCATAAACATTCACAGAGTCTGAATGTGGGTTAAACTGGTATGGCAAAATTGACACCATCATTAATATTTAGACCTGAGCAAATGAAACTCGTGGTTATGGTAAGTGCCGTGAAATTTCTGGAACATGCTCCAAGCGGTTTGCGATGGCTTCATCGAAATGGGAACTAAGTGGGGCGTTTCAGCCAGATTGGGAAGACTGAGACGAGCTGCAATAATGTAAAATAAGTTAAAATAAATTTTTTTTCTTTGAACAATCAGGTATGAAAACCTATTCAAGTAGACCCCAAAACAAAATCAAAAATTTTCTGTAGAGTCAATTTGTCTCGGGAAGTAACAAGTTTAACTTTTCTGTGGTGATTGTTGTTCACAAGCCGTTTTATTGACGTATTCCTGCAGTTAAAATAAACAATTATATCAGGTATGATACATTTCAGAAAGCTGCATCTTTTGAAATACTTTCTGATATTCAGTCATGTTTATTTCTTGCTATAACCAGTAGTAAAGCGACAAGGAGATGATCCGTGCACATGCGCTCCATTTTGCCGCTTGAACAGATATGCGGCTACAGCGATCTCTGACCCCACAATAAAGAGCATTAAAACATGCTGGCAATTGAGGTGTAAAACTTGCGAAGGAACATTTTTTGGTAATAAAATTAGTTCAGCTCAAAAGACAACAAAGAGACGAATATCCATATATATATAAAACCCTAACCCTAACCCTAACGACACTGAAAACAATCATTTTAAAATAAATAATATTATTATTAAAGGAATTGTTAAATATTTTAAGTCTCAGGGTAGTCGCCACCACTGTAAAGTCAATCCGACATTGATACCAGTTGTATTTTGTACTTTGTTACTTTCCCATTTTGCTTGTAAGCTCTTCTCTGAAGAGAAGTTTCTTTGTTTTAATGGGCGATTCCTCAGTTGGTTGGCTTTTTGAACAGCTCCGTTTAGAATGTCACGGGTAGTCATCTCATAATTACAGTAGTTATGACGTGAACGCTGCATAAGTTCATTGTTTTGATTTGGTGGGAACTGTAAAAAGTTAAAAAGTTGAAAAAAGAATCTAACTTCATACCAGAATACAAGGCAAACAAGGGACTGTACCGGCAATTAATGGTTTGCAAGAGGTTTAAGATAGAAAAAATTATTTATGACATCCTCTTCTTTAAAGTAAAAAGTGGTTTGATTACATACATTAAAGATGTAGAATAGTTGATAGCGCAACTGTTTTTGTGTAGGTGAGTGACAGTCACTCTACAGGTGTCTAAACATTGAGCTATGCTGTGTCGAACTTAAGGCTCTGTTGCTAAAAATGACTCAGCTATCCAGCAGGGATCAGCTACCGAGATGGTGGTTCCCCCCTCGCTGTGTGCAGTGCCCGCGCCTCCGTTCAAGAGTCAAATGTCACATGCTATCCGTCTTTAACTGCAGCATAAAACCAACAGACAATGGTCTCACGCTGAGTTTAGATGGACTTCACAGGGAGAAGTAAAAAACCATGTTGTCTACTTTCCAGACAGCCATTTCTAACCTTATCAAAAGTGGAATACTCTAAAAAAAATAACACAGTCCTAACCTAAGTAAAGAGAGATGTGAAAAGTAAACAAGGCACCATCTTGTCCTTTCATGGTACGTTGTTAGGGAATGCTTAAAACACTGATCATTGAAAACACAAAGTAAGGGATTCTATTACTTCTGTGCCTGATACTCCTGAAACAATCTGATTTGTTTATACTGAAGCACACTTTTAAATTAAACAGATTGAAAGCAACTGATGTGGCTCAGGATGCAAAATAAACCATCATTCAAAAGTTTAAGGGTTGGTGAGATTTTTTTTTTTATGCTGCAGTATGTATCTTTTCTTGTTTAAAAATAATTTATAATTTGAGCTTTGAGATCCAATTTTTGTGGGAAATGTGAGTTCGAGGTCATTCATCTTTGCGTGGTTGTGTCAAGTCCATAAACAAAAAAAAAGATGGCTGTGACAACAACAACAACAACCTTACCCTAAACTTTTAAATGGTAGAATGTATCTGTACCATAAACAGCTGATTGAGTATTTCTATAGTTTATAGGCATAAGCTGATATTTCATAATATCAGTAATTCCTACTTTTACAATTAGATTACCTGAGCTGCAATCTAACGCTCACTTAAGCATAAAAAAGTGTAATAACAGTAAAATGTTCCATTTAAATCTCAAAATAAACAATTTTTTTTTTCATTCCATTCATGTAATGTTGGTTTTAGATTCTTTTTTATTTTTAAACAAATTAGTATTGAATTTTAGTATTGGCCATGCATTTATCAGTTACTGGTCATTCAAACATTATGGGCTTATTGGTATTGGACAAAATTTTAATATCGGTGCATGCCTAGATTTGGCAATATGATGCAGATGCAACATCCAATTTATTTTCTCAGTTTGTCTAAAATGATAATAGCAAATATCCTATGCGAGAATTGATTGCTATGAATATTATTCATTTTAATGTCTGACAATTGCACAGAGATAGTGAATAAAATTACTCTGGATTTTAAAACGTATTCTCTTGGTTTGTCAGTCACTCAAGTCATTTAATAATGTGGGGGTTTGCAGTACAAGAACAATCACCATTTTGGTGGAAATGGGCTAAGAAGAGAGTGCAAAAACAAAGTCTAAAGGAACAAGAAGTTTAAATATTACGATTTGTTCTATAGTGAGTCACACCAAAGGACCATGGAAGTATTTTTCCAAGTATCCGTCTGTCATTCTGAACACAAAGTCTCTATTAACATTAGAAGTGGGTGAAAAAAGTGGCAGTACACAACATTACATAAAAGCTCCTTGCCTGGTCAGGATCATTTAAAACCAAGGACACCTGACTAAAAGCTTCGTCGCTCTACAGCTTGGAGCGAATAGCAGATAATAGATCTGTCTGATTGAACGCTGCTCTGTCAGAAGCTACAAAAGAAATCATCAGTGCTAAACTGCTCACTCAAATTCAGCTTCTCTATCTCATCAAGCTGACCCAGAATCCCTTCTTAAGTTAATACAGTTTTTTAAAAAAAATCCACACACTAAGAAAGGATTTGTTAATGCTGTGAACATGTTAAAGATATTGTCAATGGACAAAACAAAACCACAAACAAGAGAAAAGCTAAACTGTGGCAGCTGAATAAACATCATCTCAATATAATGATGCAGCGCTTACAATATTGTATTTTCCCAAACGCCATATTATCTTTAGAAAACACTGAAACTAAAGTATGATATGTTGAATAACAAAATGAGACATTGCTGATGTCTCACCTATAGGCTATTTGAGCCTGAACAACATACTATATATATTAGAAAAACAATGCATAAACACTCAATTTCATGTCTTATGAGGATAAATTTAAAAGTGCTACAGATAATAACACAGTCCTGACCTAATCTAAAAACCCACCGCCCTAAGCCCCCTAACACCATAGCTGAACATTTAGGTATTCTGGAGCTCCCATTACTTAGATTTCTTTATCAAGCTGACACATTGTGCAATAATCTCATTAAACATTTAAGTGCAACTCCTTCCTAAGGCACTCGCCTTTCCTTCTTCTAACCAGTGAGAGGAAACCGACGTTTCACGCGGGCCACGCTAAGAGCAGATAGGAGGAAAAAAAAGGTAAGTGAGTTATCTGAGCAGCCCGGGCTCCTTTATGAGAGCAATCAATTCATATCAGATCCCCACACTTATAATACCCCAGTCTGGCTACTGAATTACTTCAGTGAGGACATGTTTGTTGGGAGTAGGAGGCTGTTGCGTGGTTATGGCTGGGAGGGGAGTTGTCAGAGATTCTGAGTCGTGGGATCCCTTACAGCTGGATCTGCTGCAGTGCTATGCCTGATGATTGCAAAAGCCATTACAAGCCAGAAGTTCATTGCTCATTATTTTGGATGAAAAACATTGATAGCCTTTCATAGGGTACATGCAATAATGTTGCTCCTCGTCTGTTTTGATACACCAAAGTACAGCAGAGTGCTTTGTGTCCGAAAATTAGATCCTCTGCAGCGACAGTAACACAGTAACAACAAAATGATAATGATAGCAATTGCCTTGATGAAGAACGACAAAAGAGACATGACGGCAAGTGTGTCTGCCGAACTGAATGCACAGAGGAGCCACACTGAGAGGGATTGTTTCCAAACAGTCGGGGGCCCCAACCTGTCATATGCTGCCTCATGTCCAAAATGATTATCAAGCTGTAAAATCGAGCATGCAAAATTCCTAAAGCCGTTACGTTTGCTCTTTCAAGCTGTCAGTATTGTGCAATATCTACATTTTGAACGAAAGAACATGCGCGCAATAACACGTCCATTAAAACTCACGAACTGCTGCGAATATATAAACAGTCTGTTGACTTGAAAATTGAGGTATTATATTGCGTTTATTTGGACAAATAAGCCATGCAACCAACTCTGTCATAATTACAACTACCTTTACTTCCTACTTTTTACCAATACAGACCGGCTACCACCCATTTGTCCATGGGCAGAGCTCATATTATAGAGCATTACCGAAGCATAGGACTACTGTTCATTCCAGGTACACGTTTACACTCAAATCACAAGGTTTTCTCACTTCAAATAGTCCATAAGCCCGACCGCTCTTCAGTGGCATGGGATTTCTACTTACATTTAACCACTCTGTCCGTCGTGGATAACTTCGGATCATCATTCGGTTTGTTTTCAGACATTTCCAGTCAAATATGTGTCGATTCTCTCTGAAACTGTTTTTGAAAACGATCCGATGTACTTCCTTGCTCAACAACTCAACTCTTCCCCAAACGGGAGACGGCAGTGATATCGATCGCTTGTATCACTGGCAAAAAATACTTGCAACAGGGTGACAAATTTCAACGCTGTTACTGTAGCTCTGTCTGATTTACTGCAACACTGTATCAAGTTCTCAGCGGACACAACCAACCCTTGCAGCCGTTAAGGACACGCCCAGTACCCGGATCGCGCCACTTATTGGTGGAGAGGACCCTCCTGCTCTGAAGATGCGCTTTTCCTATGGTCTAGTGTGATGTCAATCATAAGTGTCTGTGTAATTATTGTAATATTACAATTCTGAGCTGGACTCTGAGGAGGGGAGTATAATTACAGTGTTTCGTTTAACATGTGCGCGACTACTCAGCGGATATTTTTTCTCTCTCATTGGCTTCACGTTTCATGTCCAGATAAATGAATTGCATTAATACGCAATCAGTGTATTACATATGCACATTTTCAGACGTTCTTGTATTATCTTGATAATTCATTCTGCTGTCACTGCCACTATGACCCGCCTATAAAATGTATATATAGAGAGAAGGGGAGAAGTTCAGAATTGAACAGATTTGCCTCTCCACAAAATAAAGATGTGCGTGGGCGTGTGTGTCAAAAAGAAATTGACGTGTATATATATATATATTTTTTTCCATTAAACGTTAGGCTTTCTTGGCATAAAACAAGTTAAAACAAATAATTCATCTGCTTTTTAATTTGCAAAAATCTAAATAGTTGGAATTGATGCAGCAGCTATCATGTAACTCAATGTTACAGAATTATAAACGCACTTCTGCTAGAAAATAATGGTATATGGTTGTTATTTTCTAAGGTATTTTAGTGCAATTTTCATTAATCTATTTCCTATAACTACATTTCACATTCTACATTTGTAGTAGACAGCTTGTTGACACAAAACTACATGTGTGTATATATAGATAGATAGATAGATAGATAGATAGATAGATAGATAGATAGATAGATAGATAGATAGATAGATAGATAGATAGATAGATAGATAGATAGATAGATAGATAAGTTAATATGTCCCTAAACATTGCTGCAGATCTCTCTGAAACCACTGTATAGGTAAATTATGCCCTATTACCTGCCTCACTTCAGGGTAAAAATTTGCAAGTGGCTCCCATGAGTCTAGCAGGATCACCTGCAGTTGCACACACTGTCATTCAGAAATGAGGATGCTCTGAACGTTACCGTGGATCACAGCTGACCTGCACACACAGAGCTGTGAAAACACTGATAACAATGACACTATCGCTGACTTGTCATCATGGTCCCTAAAGCCATGGCCATGGTGTTTCAAACAGCAGTTGTTAAACATTTGCATGGCTATAAAGCCTTGTGAAAAGGACACCACTTTGTTCCAAAGGGAGCAAAAAAGAAAGGTAGGAATAGATAATTGTACAGGCATAACCTATTCCTATACATCTTGCACCTGTTATCCCAGATATATGGCAATTTTATTGCAGAAAAAGAAAGGTTCTTCCCAGAAAAGGTCTCCATGGATACATTCCTAGCAACACAAAATGCAAGAGTTAGTCCTCTGAAACCTTTTTTTTCTTCTTCTTCTTCTATTTTCTTTAGCAGTCGTTGATTGTTAGTGTCAGGGACACAGAGACTTTGTAGAAACTGTGGACTCCAACTCAGCTTTATCTTTGCCAGTCCTTTGGGAATTTTTCTCTGGATCTTACATGAATAGTGGTAAAAATGTGAGATAATTCATTTTGGGTAACCAGTGGTGTACAGTAAGGATTTTTACTTCGTTACTGTAGCCTACTTAAGTACATTTTTCAAGTATCGATCTGTACTTTACTGGAGAGTTTTATTTTGAGAAACCTTTATTGTACTTTTTACCTTACCATACTTTTTTTTACTTGTTTTTTCATACTTGTTTTTGTTCAATGTCCTTCTTTCAGCCTGTTTTGAAGGATGCAATGGATGTATCCTTTGCGGCCTTAAATGACCCACAGTCCTTTGCACACATTTAAATTCAACAAAATAAACTGATGGAAAACGAGTCCGTACTGAGCTCGTCTGAGTTCATTATGAAATGTAAGCCAAAAATAATGTGAAAGTATAGATGTTATGTTTTGTTTTGCTATAAATTAATAATTTAACGCTAAACTACCAATAATGTAAGACACTGGGAGACCTCAGACAGCCATCATTCACTGTATTGCATTAATAGAAAGCCAGTTAATATAGAGATTTATAATACAATGTATTTTTCCAAAATTAAGTTGAATAGTATTTTTTTGTCGTGACCATGGGGCGGAAACATTTATGACATAGCCATGCGCACTTGGTAGACTGTCGCTTTCTAGAGTTTAAAGTTGAGGTGAACTCTAATCTTGAAGCCTTTGAATGTTTGGACTAAGATGAACATAGCCTCTGTAGGATGCAGCCCTCCATATGAGAAGCACCCTACAAGTCTGACTCAAAATGAGCCAAGATCCTCGGATGTTGAGTGTGCGTGTGACTGATGTCGCAAAAAGTAAGGGTGGCCACACCCAGTTTTAAGCCCAATTTTAAACCCCCAATGATCTGGGGGGTGTGGCCTGATTCAAGGCTTTTTGTCCAAAAAATCCTCGTGTGCTGTCATTACAATTATTTTACTGCTCCCGATCTCACACTTTTCACATTTTTGGAATCTGATTACGTAATCCAGATTACATGTAATCAGTTACTACCCAGAACTGACTATTAAGTGTTTATTATTAAATGTGATTGTTTTTTAATTTTTCCAGTATTTACCATACTTTCAATAAAAAAATTACTTGGTTACTTTTTATGAAAAAAGTAATGCATTACATTACTTTCGCGTTACTTTTTCTCACCTGGGCTTGGCTTACTTGTTTGTTTTTTAATAGCAACTAAAAAGCTATATTTTTGGCAAATGTTAAGGCCTTTTCACACCAAAAGTGAAATGAATAAGCCTCTGGCTGAAGGATATTAATATTTACGCCTGTGCAGTAGAGGGCGCAGCTCAAACAAACCTTTCAGATGTGCTACCATTCTGGATTTAAGAAGAATAGGAAACAGGAGAGGGAAGTTCAGCACTCTAATTTCTAAATATAATCTAAACTATCATGGCCAAAAGAATTCATAGTAACGATATATCGCGATATCTATAGAAGAAACCTTGAAAAGAAAAACAATGCTATCAGTTTCCATCTCTTTATATGATGAAAATATTTCATTTAGGCTTTAGTTTTATTCACACATCAATATTGATCAGCAAACATAAAAATGTAAAAATGAAAAAATATATATTTTTAAAATAACAAAAGTGCTTTTGTTATTTTTTAGTGCTTGTCTGAATTAGGCTTGAGTGTCTGTTTAAACACAGTCAATGTGTGTGCTGTTATGGTCGCACTTGCATTTATGCGCTATCAAACCTGAGTGATGACGGCACAAGTGATTGGTCATATTTGAACATACAGCATCGATCAAAGAGCATTTAAACATTTAAAAAATGTGGACAAAACAGCGTTTTTGCCCAATGGTCTGGGGGCCTGAAAGATAGTTGTGTCAGCTGTCAATGTCCCGATTGGGCCAGTGCTGTATCGTCACAAAAGTGTATCATTTGTAAGTGTTTTTAAGCCTTGTCAATTTAATCATTCAAGCACAAGCCGATATGAAAGAGAACTCTTGCACGCGGTGTGAGATGTTTCGTGTGAGCACATGCACACATCCAAAAGCACACGCACAGAAAGCCACATCTCAGACAGCATGTAATTACTAAATTGAGTTTGTTTTCAAGTCTTCTTGCGCTTAAATTGAAAAATTGACACAAAAATTATGTAAGCATGCCCATCATGGCGAGTATCCTATAGTAAACATAGTCGAATATGTCTTAAATAAACATATATAGTCGAGAAAGACAATGCATGTGTGTGGTATCAGTATATAGGATCCATACATTAGTCTTAGTGACAGCAGTCTAATATTCCTGCTGCTGTCTGTTTCTAATGTTACTCAAACAACAAAAGAAAGAAATCACGCACTGCTTAAAGGCTTAAAGAGAAAGGGCTTAAAGAATATCCCTAACTTCCCACTATCTATCCCACTATCCCTAATCCCTAACAATTTACGACATTGTGGTAGCGTTCATGTGTGTTCAGCTCGTAAATCTTTCCGACATGTCTTGAACGCACCATTAGTCACTGGCATTCTCGTTGCTTTCAAAATAAACATCCCATGTGCTATCAAATTAAAAGTCCTGCTTCCAACATATCAGCTAAACAGAAAAACATATCAGCCGATGTTGATAATAAAATAAAAATATATCGGTCGACATAATTCAAAGTACAATTCTTCATTTTCTCTCAAAAAAATCCAGTTGTCTCTGGCTTGCAATCAATCTTGGCATAGGCTAAGATCAGGATGCAAATGATACACTCGTTATATCCTTCGTGGTCCTGGGAAATAAGAATGCATTTGTAGGCTGCAATCAAAGAAGCCTTCGTTGTGCTGCTGTGATGCATTCAGCCTTCAAATGCAGACTTCGAAGGATGCAGCCTCTGAATTGGGATACAGCTCATGTATTTTAAAACCAGCCCCATGTTAGGTTGAGCATTTTGGAAGAAAAAGCACTATATTACATATTCATTATATTTGTAGTATTATATCATTAAAGATTTATAGCATAATGTTATCAATATAATAATGGCCTTATATGCAATACAAATCAGTTGTTTTTCCTTGAAGAATATTAGCATGTTCTATATATTCATGTGTAAATCCAAAATGAATCGACATTAAATCAAAATGAATCTAAATAAAACTGCAAACTTTATCAATAAAATCTTGTAATTTGTATCAATGAACTCCAATTATTTTTATTTTGTGTTAAGTTTCCAATTAAATGTTGACATTTTTTTGTTATGAATTGTTATTTTTAGCATTATCTTTCTATAAATTAAAGAGACCAAAGGTTCTTGAGGCCAGAAAAACAATGCATTAAATGTTGTCTGTGTTATACGCCTACTTTTAATCATAGAAAGTGATTAAATAATGTTTTTAGATGTAGCATTTTAAAATTCAAAATCCTTTATGGACTGATTAGCGAGAACACAGCACTGTGCATTGTAAAAAAAAGTTGCATTATAATGATGTAAGCGTGCTCAGGCACGGAACGCTAAAGTGCAATTTGAGTGCATGCGAGTGCGGAAGGGGGACAACCATACTCTGGCTCAGTACAAGACTATCCTGCCTTGTGTTCTTTACCAATGTAAACTCAAACACTGCCAGTAGTGGGTGAATTTGTTTCCATTTTATTACATTAACCTACTTTCACTGTGTGTGTATGAGCCTCAAAAATTTGATGTGAGCCCCATAATACATCATCTTCTCTCTCACCCAAACTCTCATGTTTTGTGTCTGCTGTGTGATGACTTTGACTTATGATGTGGAATATCCCCATTACTCAGCAAATTTAGGTTATTTGATGGATGTGCCGCCGTGGGCGAGTGGCAGTAAACCACAGGCTCCCCACTATGGCTGGAAGTGAAGAAGGAGAGATGTCTGGATGCGTGCTGCATGTTTTGCCAGAGTGTTTCTCTCCTCTCTTGTTGGGAGACCTGGTGTCTGTAACTGAAGTCAAGCATACACTGTAATCTGATGTGGTATAATGTAAGCTGTGGCAGAGGTTCCACACCAATTGAGAAAATGTGGATTGTAGGTGTCTGTTATGAAAACTGAAATTGCTCTTGAAACTGAAATATAACTCTTGAAAACTACCTTTTCTCTATTTAGAGTTGTAATTTTGACCCACAATAGTCTGATTTGACAAGGAATGAAAAAGATGATTCTGTAGCCAATGGATTTCTTGTCTTACCATCTATAGGTGTCTCTAAAATGTCATAACATTCAAAAATATATAAATTTCTTTACATGATAATAGAGCTTTTCTCAAGACAAACTTGGATATATTAAGTCAATTCCCTTCAAGTTAACACAGGTGTTCTAGCAAAGTAACAAGAGAAGTTTATAACATTAATTACTGTATGGACATTGTCCAAAGACATTGTCCTTGTTTTCCACAGTATGCAAGAATGTTTTTTCGATATGACAGTGTTGCCTAGCTCACTTTTCAATAGAGTGTCAGATGTTGCAATAATCCAGTCAGAGATTTAAAGGCTTAGCACAGCAGCAGTTGCCTTTTGAGTGGTTCAGAAGTCATATTATTCTACCCACACTGGAAGATTTGATCTGTGGGGTCTCTTGAATTCTAACTGGGAACTTTGGAATACCCAGCCAGGGTTATGTGGTACTAGAATTAATTTGAAGCTACTTAGGAACAAGGACATGCACACAATGCTCATGTATCTGAAGTATTTATAGTATATCCAGTCTTAATAAAGCCAGGCGCTTCAGGGAACACAGCTGTCTTGGTGAAGATAGTGGAATGAGTTTCAGGAAAATGGTTGGAGCCAGAACGAACCTTTTTTCACCAAAGAGACATTTTTTTTTTCATTTATGCATTTTCTTTAAAAGATTTTCTTTAATAGAGCCAATGCAAAAACTAATATTATACTATTATTATTATTTGACTGAAGATAAGTTATTTCAATAACATATAAATAACACTAACTTTTAGGTCAGTAGCCAAATCAAAAATAGAAAAAAGCAACAAACAGAAGCCCAAAAATGGTCCTGGCAAAGTCCAGTATTTCTCATGTGTGCTTTGGTGGAATCTTGCATGCTGAGGAACGATGGCACTCCCACCGCAGGGAGTACTTACACTCAACCTGTACCTACTAGCTGTATATCTTCATCGAAGGTGGGCCAGTTCTGGATCCTCTCAGTCTGGACCAAATCATTCCCTCCAATGTGCGCTTCATTCTGTACAAGCTGGGAGCCCTCCCTAGCAGTACAAAAGTTTGGGTGGGTAAGGTTTTTAATGTTTTTAAAAGAAGTTTTGTCTTCTCACCAAGGATGCATTTATCTAATTAAAAGTACAGTAAAAACAGTAATATTGTGCAATATTATTACAATTTGAAACAGCTGCTTTCTATTTAATTAAATATTTTACAAAGTAATTTATTCCTGTGATGCAAAGCTGAATTTTCAGCATCATTTTTTTGAGAAGAAATTAAAGAAATTAATACTTCAGCAAGGATGCATTAAATCGATCAAAAGTGACAGTAAAGATATTTACAATGTTACAGAAGATTATATTTCAAATAAACGCTGTTGTTTTGAACTTTTATTCATCAAAGAATCCTATAAAAAAAATATTGTACACAAATATTTTGTACAATACTACACGTTAAATGTTTCCTGAGCAGCAAATCAGCATATCAGAATGATTTCTGAAGGATCATGTGACACTGAAGACTGGAGTAATGGTGCTGAAAATTCAGCTTTACCAACACAAGAATAAATAATTAAAATATTTTAAAATTGAAAATATATTTTAAATTGTAATAATATTTCATAATATTACTGTTTTTACTGTATTTTTAATTAAATATATTGGTGAGCAGACAAAACTTCTTTTTAAAACGTTAAAAATCTTACTGATCACAAACTTTTGATGGTGATATATAGTGGCCTCTGAATATGGTAATTTTCAAGGATCAAGAAAAACGGATTTTTCCTGATCCTTGCCTCTCACAAGCTGGTAACTACGACTAGGTGCTGCTTTCCTGGATGGTGTACAATTTTATATTGAAAACTTGCCAATTTCTCCACAGATCGAGCTAGCTGCCCTGGAAGTTATGCAACCATCTCAATGAGTTGTGGTCCTTAAGCAACACATACTCTTTACCAAAAAATGCTAAAAGTACTTGGTGAAAGTCACCACAGCCAGCAGCTCTTTCTTCGTTGTTGCATATTTATGCTCTTCTAAGGGTCTGACTCGGGCTATTACCCATTCCAGACCACCCTCCTTTTGTGAAAGCACGGCCCCTACCCCCTACATCACTAACATCGGTATACAATATAAAGATTTTAGTTGGGTCAGGATAAGCCAGCACGTGGGGATTAGTTAATGTAGCCTTTAATTGATTAATCCTCGCCAAGCCAAGTGGCATAAACTGTTTGTTCTTGTGACTTTTATTTTACTCGGCGAACATTTATTTTGACACACAGTGCTTGTGTTCTCCGTCTTTCTTAGTTTACAATCTTTTTAACAGTCCTGTCTAATATGTTATTATATTGAACTGTTATTCAAAGAAAGTAGACAGTATATGAAAAAGTAGGCCTATTAGATTTTGTGGTTGATGCCCAATGTTGCTAGCTCCTCTTAAGCATGCAGAATAATGTAAGTTGATTTTTTTTTTTTTGTCATCACCCCTTTGAATGATTACTAAATTGTGGCATCCGTGATCGTAATCGCCATTAAAAATTTGAACAATTGCGCAGCCCTGGATTGAAGGCTACCTGGCATTTCTCACTCGACCTAAACCTCCTCCCCTTCTCAGTAAACTGATGTAGTTGTAAGGACCAATGTTGGAACTGTGAGAAGGAGAAGGGAAGAAGGAGAAGAATGTAGGAGAAGGCGGAAAACCCATCTGCAGGAATGAGAACTCAGTCAGGGAATACACTTAATGTCTCTTTAATTAGTCCATAAAGAAATTCCAGACTGAAACTCCAAATGTTCCAAGGAGTCAATACAAAATGATGAAGTAATTCCAAACAGAAGATCCAAATAGTTCCAAAAAGGTAGTAGTTCACAATTAGCTGGTGAGTAGACTTGAGACAGAGTGTCAGGTTTCAGATTCTTGGAGCCCATGCAGTAAGACAGAGTAAACTGAAACCAGTTGAAAAACAGAGACCACTGAGCTTTGGCGAGGATTAAGCTGTTTAGCCTGGTGGATATACTCCAAATTTTTGTGATCAGTGAGGACTAAAAATGGGTGTTGAACTCCGTCAAGCCACTGTCTCCTTTTCTTCAAGCGATAGCTTGATGGCCAGCAGTTCCCAGTCTCCCACATCATAGATTCTCTCTGCAGATGTTGACTGGAAAGCATAGGGGTGCAGCTTTTTGTCCTCCCCTTGTTGAGAGAGAATAGCTCCCACCTTCATATTCGAGGTATCCACCTTGATCAATAAAGGCCTTTCTGGGTTAGGGAGAGTCAAGATGGGGGCAGAGGTGAAATGATGCTTGAGGTCTTGGAATGCATCCTCGGCCTCAGAAATCCAAATGAATTTTACCCTTAAAAAAAAAAATTTAATCCCTTAAAATTTACCCTTAGTGAGAGCTGATACAGCACTAAAGTTTCACACAAACTTGCGATAAAAATTTGTAAATCCTAGGAACCGTTGAATGTCCTGGGGCTGGGCCAGTCAGTACGGGCCTGGACTTTCCTAGGATCCATTTAAATGTTGCCCAGGCTGATGATGAATCCTAGGAACTGCACTGTGGACACATGAAATTCACAATTCTTGGGTTTGAACAAGTGCTTATCCAGGAGGCGACTGAAGTGGACAGGTGGGGCCAGCTCCACAAACTAGGTAGCTGCTCCGAGTGCCATAGGTTACAACAGCTATGTTCAAACAGCAATAGAATATGGTTGAGACCTGTATTTGATTCCTTAATATGGCTTCATTCACATACAGTTTACTTAATCATACCTTTAAATTAATCCCTGCTTTGTGAACTGGACTAGACAACTAGTTGTCTGCCACGTCATTCAGTGTGAAAGAACCATTCTGTGTGAGGGCATGCCAAAAGGTGAATTGCTACAACAGAAACTAACTCCTGACCCAGAGCCACTGAGACCACTCTAACTCTACCCCACACCCTGACAGACAACTTTCGTGACCAATGACAAAGACCTTTTTCCAAGCCCCCACCATTCGGCACACCCCAACTGTTTGTCATGCCCATTAGCCTACTCCAACCTGCAGATACCCACCCTAGCTCTGTGCTGCACACAAGTGTGTCTCGTGTGTGTGGTGTGTTTTCGCTTACAGAGACAGATATATAAGCTGCGTCTGTAATGTGAAGGTTTTAGATTCAGTTTCTGGCTTCCATCAGAGCTGCATAATGTGTGGTTGTTGCATTTGCTCACCACTCAGTCATAAAAGATGCTGCTGGTTAAGATTTGAATGGCAAACTCTCGTCGTGCTGACGGTGATAATATTGCAGTTTTATGTACGTTTTTGTCATACAGAAAGTATTCCAGCCTCTACTGTAAGCTGCTGTGTGAACAGAACATTTTGAGAACCAGATATGCAGGTGAGTGTGGTTGTCATTTCCTGTGTGAGGCTGTGTGAGCATAGCCATAGAGACGTAAGTGTTTTGCCATTGATTGTTGTGCACAGCACTACATATGCAAATTGATCAGAACAACTTGAAATATTATCGTTCAAAAGGAAATCAATCAATCGACATTAGAAGTGATCTGAATATTAAAACATACATACATTTTCTGTGGAAGTCTCAGGACCAAAAATTGTTCGTCCAATCATTGCATTCGGTCCGAAAATGTCAACACTATCAACTCTGAAATTAATCTGCAGCAGTCAGGTGGTACAAGTAAATGCTCTGTAAGTTGTATACATTCATTATTATTGTAATTTTATCTGCTTTGAGACATGATGCAATTTAATGGCATCTCTTTGAATGTGTTCATATGTTTCTAAGGAGGCGTGACTTTGGAGAGCTCTCTGAAGGGAGGGTGGGATCTCATGATTTCAAAGCTAGCCCTTCCAATTTGCATACCCTACCTTTAAGCAGTAGGCCAAGTACAAGTGGTATAAATATATGTGTATATTTTTGCTAACTTGTGTACAGCACATTCACAAGCTCCTTATTGCTTTAGGGATGCTCCTCCCAAAAATGACAATTCTCTCATCATTTACTCACCATCATGTCTTCCCAGGTATATGACTTTCTTTCATGAACAGAACAAAGATTTTTTAGAAAAATCAATCAATCAACTTATCTGAGTCCATGTGGTGCAAGTTACAAAGTTGACGTTGCACCAATTGCAAAAGTGAGCACGATGATAATCAATAAGACCCAAGTTAATGAATCAGTTCTTCTGAAGAGCATAACTTGTGTATGAAAGTTGTCTGAAAACAATCGATTATGCTTTAAAAAGTTCAAAATATTATATTTTTCTCACTCACTTCTTTCGTTTTGCTTCAGAAGAAAAGATTTTATCAACTGGGGTCGTCTGAATTACCGTCGTGTTCATTTTGTGTGGTTTTTGAAGCATCAACTTTGGACTTTTTATGGACTTACAGAGATTGGAAATTGGAATGCAGCATTGGTTTTTGGTTGACAGGTAAGTTAACATGTCAGAGTGGTGTGGAAATAGAGGACACATGTTATTTTGTCCGGCAATGGCTAAACCAGTTATAGCACCGTTGAATGCCACATGGTTGTCATGGTTCATAACGGAACACTGCAATTCTTTGATTGGTGATATGCTGGTTTCAGAGGTAAGTTACAGATGATAATAGTTATATTTGACTTGTCAGCAACTTAACAAGATACAAATGTGTTCTATTACTGTGCAATTTCCTTGCCAACTGTAGCTATGGCTGTAGGCAATTGAGCCTCAGTCTGAATATCAGCCTCACCTTTTTGATTAAATTGAAGAATACACTTAACTTACACTACGAGGGGCATGAACAATGAACAAACACGTTTGTGGTTTAATAAACACTAAAATAATGAAAAAAGAGTGCAGGGTGTCGGGACATTTTTAAAAGTTGAACTTTTAACTTGACATGCCATTTTAAAACACACTTCTTTTTCATCACTACTAGGCCAGGGCGAAGAATTTCTATAAAATGCAAGAATATCTTTTAAAATCTATATTATTTGACCTTTATAACATGAGTGAATCTTTACAAATATTGAGGATTTGACAATAATCAGGGGCTTAAGTCACCAAAGTAGCTACTCACCAATAGCAGATTACAAGAGAACAATACATCTGTTATCTTCTGAGCTATTCTAAGATGTGCCTGAAGTTCGTGGTGTTGTTCTTGGCGAAATGCGCCGGTGCTATGCAAATTTCTGGGAGGGCAAAAGCACCTGCACTTTTCTTCTACAGTGCATTTGTGTGCATGAAAGCTGTTAAAATTTACTATCATTTGCTAATAAAAGAAGCAACAGATGTGAAGCTGTTAGCCCATTAGAGTAACAGAAAGTGAAGCTATTGCCATGGCAACTCCAGATAAAGTCACACTTGAGAGGGTAATTTCAGCAATCTACCACACAGTATGTATATGTTCACAATGCTGTTTAACATTGAAAAATGACTCCTTTAGACAATAAAATCCAGATTAATCTACAGTAGGCATTGTGTTGAAAACAGAGTCCAAAAATGATGTGGAATCAGTGTCTGAAGTATTATATGGAATGAAGTATCACACAGTTCTTCATTCATGTGTTGATAGGTGAACTTATGTGGATTGTCGTTCCAGGAACAGACCAAGTTTATGTGTGTAAAGATCATCTTTCTTGTGCGCCTTTCCTTGCTCAATCGTGCCTGCCACATTACCAGGTTTGGTGAGCCTTAGGGAGCCAGTGGTCATTCACACAGATCTAGAGAATGAAGGACTGGGGTGAACAAAGGAAAGGTGATGTGATCAGTCTGTGATCAATGCTGATGTCATTCTTCCACTCTACAAATAGTAACTAGTGCTTTGTTTGTGGATCTCCTTTGGAAATGTGAGTTGAGAGTCCTATAAACTTTCTGTCCTTTTCATCATGTCAGCCTGCTTTTCACTACAGAAACACATAGGGTAACACTTTATTTTACAGTGTCATTGTTACACATGTTACATGTAGTTACTGTAGTAATAACTAGAAATTAAGCATAATTGCATGCAATTAACCCTAAACCAAACCCTCATCCTAACCCTAAACCTATAGTAAGTACATGCAGTTAATTATTATTACTCAGTAATTAAATGTATTATTACACTGTAATACTGACACCTTAAAATAAAGTGTAACCACACATAGTTATATTTGTAACATTTTAGCAATCAAAGAGTTACAGTGCAGATTCATGTATTGTAAATAACCTTACATTTTTTTTATTCTCTTGTGTGTTGGATTCTATCTCTGATAATTTAAAGCAGTTTTGTAACTTTGTCATTTTTCATCCTTGTAGATTCTAGTTTGACAACAAATAATTATCAAAGTGGGAGATAAAAATAAAAAGGAAAACAATCAAATTGAAACTAACCCAAAGTGTAATTAGCATGTAGACAGCTGGTACAGTTTCTATTAAACAACCCGTGAGTTCCATTCGCCATAACAGCAAACATGTCTAAATGAGAAGTGGAGTAAAGCGCACCGCTAATTAGTTTTGCTTATTAACAGGCACACATGGCAAAAAAGTGTGCTGTCACAGATGTTCTGGCCTGGATGTGTTTAGAAACATTCTGATCAAAAAAGGAGATATTTTTTCATTTCGTCAAAATAAATGGCCAAAAGTATTTGGACACATCATTTTAGTCAAAAGGTTTGTATAGTCCAGTCATTTCTGTGAGGTTGATCCTAATGCTATACACCATTACGATTTTCTAGAGATTTCTTTTTTTTTTTTTTTTTGCAACACGATTTTGTTGCAACAATTTAAAGAGGGTCATTTTCTATTACAGCATTACAATACCTCAATGCACAAACCAAGGTGCAACATAAATATCAAGATCGAATACAAGTACTTAATTGCTTGAATTTTGTGGGGCATTTGTATTAATTTTGGTGACATTTTTGACACAATCCCTTGTTCATTTCTGACCCACCACAACAGTAACAAAATAAATTAAATGAAATAAGTTATTGATTGTATTTGATGCAGGAAATTTTACATCCAATCGAATTAATGATGTTAACAAAGAATTCAGACAATGCAACGTCAATTTAGCGATTTCCCTGCAGTTGTGGTCTTGACCGGTCTTGAAATAAAATCCTAAGTTGTTTTAGTCTGAGACCAAGACAAGCCGTAGATCAAGACCTTCAAAAACTGGTCTTAAGACTGGTCTTGAGTACTACGTCACTAGGGTCCATCACTCTAAAAAAAATAATGTGTTGGCTCAAAAAGATAAATAAATAAAAAAAAGAATAGCAGTTTGCATCAGTTTTTTTTATGACAATTTCTATTCAAACAACAACAAACTATGTTGAGTTAGAGAAACTTAATAATTTGCATGATTTTATTTCTTCTGTTAAACACAAAAGAAGATAGTTTGAAGAATGTTGGTAACCAGCCAGTTTATGCATTGACTTCAATAGTATTTTTTTTCCTACTATGGAAGTCAAAAATAAAATACCTTCTTTTGTGTTCAGCAGAAGACAGAAAATCATGCAAATTATTAAGTTTCTCTAACTCAACAACATAGTTTGCTGGAACAACCTGCTGGTACAGTAAGTAAATAATGACAACATTTTCATTTTTGGGCGAACTATCCCTTTAAAATATTCAATTAAATAAATAAATTAGTATTTTTAACTTGCAACCATGCATTTATATAGTCTCACTGAAAATGTGATTTTTTGATTACATACTGATAAAACAAAGGAATAAAAATAAAAATACTGTCACGATTTCCATGTTTACACTGAGCAATTGTCTAATAAGTTTTCTCATTATTTTAGAATTGTGAAAGAATAGCCTAGATAAATATGAAGACGTGATGACACAAAAATTATTTTGAGAGCCAAGTGGTTCTGCCCCAGAAAACTTACTCTATTCTGCACATTAAACTAAGATGGCTGAGGTGTAACCGAGCAGAGTTACACACTAGTGCTAGTGTGTATAGGAGATCAGCTCAGATTATCCAAAGACTCTAGGGACTTTCGTTTAACTAATTACATTGTCTGATAAAAGCAAACTAAGATGAGATTCTCTGTCTCTCTCTCTGAATTCTGAAGACTGTGCTTGTTGCTCATTTTCATATAATTACAAAGAATGGGCACTGAAGCTTTCAGGCCTTTTTACATAGATGCAAAGCAATCATAAACATTTTCAAAAGCATGGAGTGTCTACAGTGTGCAGGATAACTAAATCGATTCGCATATAATGCAAATCAAATAAGCCGACCCCCATGTCTCTATGAACTTATGAAAAGTCATAGCACATCTCTCCTCTATAAGCCGAAATATTTGACACCTCATTCATGTTTGTGTGACGAATGTGTGGGACGATTTAGGAGCTGCAATTTTGCTTTGCATCGCAAACAGCACCAACCAGATAACAAATAATTAAATATTTCTCATATGTTTCACAAATGTTTAGAAATTCAAAATTGAAATGAAACTCTTTACATTTCTAATAAAATTGAAGAATTACTGAGGTATATTTTATCTTCTTTTTTAGCTGAAAAAATCATCTATGAGTTGGAGGCAGAGCAGTGGGCAAGAAAACGCCGAAGTGTTGTAGGAGGGGATGCCATCACTTCTTTTATTATCTTACTTTATTGTGTGTGATTATTCCACTTCACTTGCTGGCCATGTGTTTAGAGGATTTTGTGCCCACTCTGATTAACTCTTCTTCGCTCATTCTAACTGTTATACTATATCTTTCAATATTCATTAGTGCTCCAAGCAGCTGAAATCTCTATCTGTCTGTCTCTATCTATCTATGAAACTTTATTTAAAACATTTTCAAAGCTCTATAAAATATTAAAATATGGAGAATGAATATTGCCAACAGCTTACTTGAGTGGATATATATATATATTTTTTTTTATATATTTTTTTCATTTTTGTTCATTAGCACATTAAAATGATCGCAGTTTAAAATAATGGTAACACTTTACAATAAGGGTCATTAGTTAAACATTAGTTAATGTATTAACTAACATGAACTAACCATGAGCAATACATTTGTTACTGTATTTACTAATCTTCGTTAACGTTAGTTAATGAAAATACAGTTGTTCATTGTTTGTTCATGTTAGTTCACAGTGCATTAACTAACGTTAACAAGATTTTAGTAATGTATAAGTAAAAGTTGAAATTAACATTAACAAAGATTAATAAATGCTGTATAAGTGCAGTTCATTATTAGTTCATGTTAACTAATGAACATTATTGTAAAGTGTTACCAAAATAATTAACTTCAACTTCCAATATTTAAATAAACATGCATGTGAAAGAAAAACTTTACTATTCAGACACCTATGCCTCCGTGACACGGAAACTAGCAGAGCGTGGAGAGATTGGTCAGACGGCACAATGGTGCCGTTGTTTGATCAAACACCTTCCCATATCACAGGACACAGCAGCAAACATCGGTACAGAGACAGAGAGATGAGCAACACATGTAAGTCTACCTTTGTTTCTTTATAGTGTTTGAGTCTTTAACTTGTTCAGTTGTTTGTTTTTCACTTAATTTACCACTTTTACATATTCACAAATATGTAAAAGTGTCTGATACTCACAAGATGTTTTATACAGATGTGATGCTTTACAACTAAACAAATGTGACATTTGCTTTAATTGGAGATTAAAGAACTTAAAAATTGGGAAAAAGTAGTCTAACAGCTGTAAATTGTGTTATATTAAAACCGTGAAATCTAACTACATCTTGAATAGATCTAATTGTATCTTAAAACGTATGAAATACCTATATAAAAGCTAAATAGCTTTGTAAAATATTTAAACTAGATAATTAAAAATAATTTTCTGAAGAAAATGTGAGTTGTGCTTTCCATGGCAACTCTTGGCACTGGTTGCTGGGGTTTTCTAAGTGAATACAATGGTGAATGGGATTCCACCAAGTGCATGTTCTTGAATCAACATCTTTGTTGATCCTGGATCAACATTCCAATCAGCCAGTAAGATTTTAGGTCAAGTTTATAGCAAGTTTGGGCTTTCAATCAGGGTTAGGTGCTTCTACATCAGTGTTATTCATCTGTCATTTCCCTCTGATTTTAGGGATAAGTTATGGGTAGAGTTAGGTTTAGGGGTTGGGATAGCGTTAAGACTACGTTTTTAGACAGGAATGTTGTTCCAGGGTCAACAAAATATGCCTTACTTGGCAAAATCATGGTGACCTGATTACAATAGAGCCAACTCCCATGTCCAATTCTGTTGCCAAGATATGGCTTGTGCATGTTGCTAGGGTGGGGCTAGACAGTTGCCAAGGTGAATCAAATAAGTCAACCCCCATGTCTCTATGAACTTTGTACACCCAATGGCTTATAAAAGTCATTGCTCATCTTTCCTCTATAAGCTGAAATATTTGACACCTCATATGACAAACATGTGGGAGCTGAAATTTTGTTTGGAAGAAGTATGCAGGATAATAATAACAACAATGATGATTTGCATCATGAGCACCACCAACTAGAACACAAATAATTAAATATTTCACATAATTACATGTTTCACAAATGTTTCGAAATTCAGAATTGAAATCAAACTCTCGTTACATTTCTAACAAAATTGAAGAAATATTGATGTATATTTTATTTACATCTCTTTTCAAGCGGAAGATCTCCTGATCATTTATGAGTCGGAGGCAGAGCAGTGGGCATCGTACCTGCGCTTCCACCTGACAGGCCCCATTCCTGAGACTGGCATCTGCTGTTATGATATTGCTATGGTGACCAGTCGCCAGGATGACTTCTTGAGACTGCAAGGGTACAAATGTAAGCTGCTTATCCTGTCGCGTGGCATGCTGGAGGGGCTATGCCAGCTCCGGCGGTTCTTTCTGGCTCGTGTTTTGCGACCAGAGACCCGTGTGGTAATTCTCCTGTGTGGGGTGGAGAGCCTGGATCCTCTGCTGGAGCTAGTTCCACTGAAGGGGGAGGAGTGCCTCCAGATCTCCAGCGAGCAGGAGCCCCAGGACTATCAATTAGCTGTGGCAGAGATTGTACTCAAAGGTGAGAAGGTTTGGGGTCTTTTTAGAAGTTGCTTGGTAACCTAGATTGCTCCAAGGGGGCTCTCCCTGTACTAAAATGTATTATAAGTCACACTGAATAATTAATACCAAATGAATAAATGTTTCCCTCAAAGGATCTCAATCATCTCACAGGTAAGTGCTCTGCCATTGAAACTCTCACTGGTAAATCTATTGTGACTTTGTTTCATTTTTTGGCATTCAGAATTCCTGCTGCTGTGACATGAAGTGGTCCAATTTAGTAATAGTAATAGTAGTGGGACTTACACTGTAGAGAAATGTCTTAGAAAGCTCACATTGAGTTGCAGGTCTATCCAGCTGAAAGTATTAACCACCCCATGCAGAAGCTGCATTGTGACAAATAGCTTGTTGGTTAAGCAGCACCTATGGGGAGAGTGTCATCACATTTTGCTGCAATAATTGGTGATCCTGGAGAATGTAATTGTGGAATAGTGTGAGGAGAGGACCAGAGACTGATCTGTTCTTGACAAATGTGAGACTTCATTATCCCTCCTAGAGCTTGACAGGCAATTACTATCATCTCTTGACTACATCACAATCTGCAGATCTTTTGAGAATGTAGTTGACACACTTCAGACCTGGGCATACTGTACAGACAGCTCATTGTTGTTTAATGTACATGTTACTTCTGTCTAGCTAGCCAATTTGGATGAACTGTAAGTCAGAGTCTGAAATTCCAGACACTGAGATTGAATTTAAACTATCTTTATTGCTATGAATTACAGGGCGTATTACACACAGTTCTCAACTTCCCACTACTACCCAATAGTGAAACACATCTCTCAGGAGGTTACTATTAATGAACCTGAACCGGTTTTGTTATTAATGCTTCTGAAATCCATCCTGCAGCAGTGCAAAGCCTGCCACTTGTTGATATGAGAACCCTGTGTATTGTATTATCCACTGAGGGAGAAGTGGTGAGTGCAATTATAAAGTATTTGCAACGTCAGTTTGAAGACTTAGACTCTTTTTTTAAACCAGGGATTCATGTTTAATGGAGACAAGAGTTTCACCACGTTTAATGCCTGTACAGCTGCTTGAAACTCCATCTTAAAAAAACAGTTATGCAAATGAACAGCTATCTCACAAAGAACAAAGTGGCAAGTTTCACCTGTAGTTTTGCATAGCATGTCACTCATAAAGTGTAGCCTTACACATTATTCAGATTATAATGACAGAAATGCAGCCAAGTGCCCGTTCACTGTTCTTTAACAGCTTCGTGTGATGAGAAGTGCTGCTTTGCTGATGGATGCTTCAGCACAGGGCAAACAATATGCAAATGTGTGCACTTCCTCATGCGTCAAACTCAGTACTTATCACTGAATATGTAAATCTTGATCATCTCCTCTGGGAGTAATTTTACCATGCTGTGAAAATGGTCACTTTTGGAATGAGGTAAAGGTTATCTTTAGCAGTTCTTATTATTAGATCCATTTAAAAGTGACAGTAACAGTAGAAACAAATGCTTTTGAAAGTACAGTAAGGCCCAGTACACAAATACGATAAAACAACGATTGGCAAAACATGACTGAAAAGCACAAGCTTAAATACACAGAGAAATCAGAGATAATTTATGGCAGGTGTTAATAATAACGGTCACTATAGTAACTAACGTGGTAATCAAGAGAAACAGAAACCAAACGCCGGGAGTGAGCACAGAAACAATGACAATGGAGAATACCCTTTAAATACAAGAATCCATAAAAAACAAGGCATAACACTGAGACTGTGACAATCTGGAGTTTACTGTATTTATTAAATCATATTGCTGAGCTATGGGGGAACACCATAAACACATTTTAAAGTGGTCACTTGTGAGAAGATTTAAAGTCAACGTGATATGGAAGCTGGATAGTCTTTTTGTCCCTACTGTGACATATATTCAAGTAAAGAAAAAATTAGACAGAAAAAAAAAATAGATAAAAAAAAAAAATAAATAGATCGCTGACATTAGGCACTGAAAGCGGAGACGTGAAGTCAGACACTTTCTGCTTCCCCTAGTGATGCATGCCATGTGTTTGCATACTTTATCATCATTTCATAGATTAAGTGAATTAAATGCAATATTTGTACTTTACTGTATGTACTGCTTAGTACAAGAATAAAGTGACAAAGAAAAAATGACAATATAACATCATGACTTAAAGAAAAGAGCCTTTACTGTCATAAAAATACAGATTTGTGAGCATTAGAGAACTGAAGGTGTCAGAACAAATACAAAACATGTGTGATTGTGGTCATGCGGTTAATCAGGCTAATGGAGCCTTCACCGTCAGTTTGATTGACAGGCAAACTGGCCAATCATAACCCCGAATCTGCCATTTTGTGCGACAAAGTAGTCAGGGGAGTTAGTAGATTAACTTTGGTGAACTTGAACTTGAAAAATTGTGTGTATTCACGTCTTTCCGCACTTGAAACAACATTCATTCTGATGTTCATTCATGTTTATTTGACGCTATAAATGAACTAGTATGAAGAGATGATCGGTTCACGAGCCGCTTGAAGGAGCTACAGTGATCTGTCACGACACATTAAAGAGCCACTATACTGTATTTATTGTTTAAACCTCTTTCAAAAATTACAATATTTTAAATATGAAACCGTTTCATATCAAAAGTAATCTGCTCTGTCTTGTCTGTCAACACGTTGTCAGTGTCCTCTTTGCTCTGCAATGTATTTTTCACTGCGTGAGAACATGATGTCAGGGGTGAGAATGCATGGTTTGTCGGACATAGCAACAGTAACTAAAGGGGACGGGTCTTTGCGAAGGGTCAATTGTGGAACAGCTGTGTTGTCATGAGAGCTCATTCAGCTGCTCTGAAGCTGCGCAGGCTAACTCAGCCGACTGCTCTCAAATCTCTCAAATTGCGATACTTTGATGCCATAAGTCAGTGAAGTGGCGTCGGTGCTGTCTCAAGTCAGACAAAATTTCTAACCGGCATGCACTGCTTTAAGTCAGACACTGATAGGTCTCAAAAAAATATTCCATTGATTTTGTAAAGGTATTTTTACAATCCTTTGTTGTAAGTATTTGAAAGAGCTTATTGGCAAGCAAATCAAGACTATTTCAGTTGTTATGTAAGGCAATATGTTCAATAACAGAAATTAATTTCATAACCTGCCACAGAGGAAAAAATCTGCACTAAATGTCAAATATATCAGGCCTATTTCCTCATAGCTTATATCAGCAGTAGTTCATTAATACAGCATGTTTCTCCAGGTGGACAGGCAGCAGGAGTGGATGGAAGATCAGTCCAGGAGCTGAAAGTAGAGAAGAAACTGTCTAGTTGTTCTCTTGTCGCTAATAAGACTTTATTGGTCCTACCCAGGCGTGTACCATGTGAGGTGAGACACATAAAAGTTTTTTTTTATTTTTTATAATTTACCTTCTTATGGACAATTCTCTGAATCCTATTTTCAGCTACTTAAAGGGATAGTTCACCCAAAACTGAAAATTCTGTTGAGCAACTCGTTCCAAACAGTTAATACTTCCGTCTATCTTCAAAACAGAAATGCAGATATTTTTATGAATGCTGAGATTTTATACTCCTCAAGCTTCATATAGTTAATATAAGCATTTGCTGTGTTCAAAATTGCATATTGTATAGCAAATGCTACATGGTTTTGGTTTGAAACTTACTTATAAACTTGCATTTGGTTTGCAAATTACTCTGTGACCATCTATCTCTTCAGAAGACAATGTCTTTATGCTCTTTTTGAAGCTTGAAAGTTTGGGTGGAATGGACTTTCAATTGACAGAAATCTCTCAAGTTTCACTAAAAATATCTCTATTTGTTTTAAAGATGAAAGTCTTGTGGGTTTGGAGTGACATGAGGGTGATTAAATGAGTCATCAAATGAACTATCCCTTTAAGCTTTTACATTTAATCATTTAGCAGGTAACCATAATAAAACTGCATTAGCAGTATTGTATATATGAATCTTGAACACTCAAAAATGCTTGGTTTGAGAAATGCTGCTATTATGTACCTTACAAGTCATCCATATCCAGTCTATCCATCTAGGGCAGATAGAGCAGGGGCTTTTAAATTGCCACTCAAGCATTAGATAAGGTTCATACAGCTGGCCCTAAATTCTGCTTGCACTCTATGTTTGCGAATGCTTAACAGTGCCATCTACTGAGCTAGAGCTCTTCACAGTATGTACGTTAGGTAGACTGAATATTGCTATGGTCTGTCTTCACAGAATCCAGGGGAGATATTCATTCTTCTGCAGGAGATCGAAGCCAGCAAAGATGCAGAGGTGGAGTTCAGTGGCAACAAGCAGCGAGTGAGAGTGAAGCCTGTGAATTGGAATGGAAACACACTGAGTGTCACGGCACCTGGTAATATGGCCTACAGAGATGTTTACCATTGTTTTCACAGACAGACAGACTCACAGACAGACTCACAGACAGACTCACAGACAGACACACAGACTCACAGACAGACAGACTCACAGACAGACAGACTCACAGACAGACAGACAGACAGACAGACAGACTCACAGACAGACAGACAGACTCACAGACAGACTCACAGACAGACAGACAGACAGACACACAGACTCACAGACAGACAGACTCACAGACAGACAGACAGACTCACAGACAGACAGACAGACAGACAGACAGACTCACAGACAGACTCACAGACAGACAGACTCACAGACAGACAGACACACAGACTCACAGACAGACAGACAGACAGACAGACTCACAGACAGACAGACAGACAGACAGACTCACAGACAGACAGACAGACAGACAGACTCACAGACAGACAGACAGACAGACTCACAGACAGACAGACAGACAGACAGACAGACACACAGACTCACAGACAGACAGACAGACAGACAGACTCACAGACAGACAGACAGACAGACTCACAGACAGACAGACAGACAGACAGACTCACAGACAGACAGACAGACAGACTCACAGACAGACAGCCCCACAGACAGACAGACAGACTCACAGACAGACAGCTTAATAAATATAAGCATTTATGTCTAAAAACAGCTAGAGGTTTATAAGCCTTTTTATATGGAGCTGTATAGGAATCTAGAGGTTACACCATGGCATTACAGATGTTTTTCATTTTTTTACTCTTTTAGTGCCAGATGGCACTAATCTGCTTTCAAAAATTTGATTTTAAAGGCATTGTCTCTATTTTAGCATGAAATACAACTTTAATTTAAATGTAATAAAACATAAAATGTTTTGTATTGTTTCCAATGGGGAAAAATTATCAATTATTTCATAAATATTTAGTACCATAAAATTCATAATCCATAATAAAAAGTTACATTTCAGGTGTTCAGTCACTTTTGACCATGATCAGCACAATTGTGACCGCCAAATGAACAATACCAGAGGGTTAAGATATTATAAATATTAACATTATGATTCTGTGTAAAACTGCTTTGAAACAATGAATATTGTGAAAAGTGCTATAGCCAAGTCACCTTTATTTCTATAGCGCTTTTTACAATGCCAATTGTGTCAAAGCAGCTTTACAGTAATAATTGCAAATAATTTTTGGCTGCACAGCAGCTCTTAAAGAAAATGGTGTCATTGTCCAGCCTAAATAAATTCAGTATTGATTTATTCCATTGTAAAAATCAATAGTTAATTTATCTGTATATCAGATCAGCACTGGAGAAAACACTGATGTAATCATCCAGCTCAGTTCAATTCACATACAATGATGTCAATGCAGGCAGATCAAAAACATTGTTGAATATCAAGTGTCCCCAACTAAGCAAGCCAAAGGCAACAACAGCAAAGAACCAAAACTCCAACAGGTGACAAAAATGGAGAAAAGAGTAAATAAATAAAAAATTTGACTGGGCATTTTAAAGGAAGAGATGCCACAAAATGATAACTGTCAGTGTTTACTTACTCTAATGTCATTACAAACATGTGTTACATTAAAGAAAAAAAGAAAGAAAAAATGGACAGTTTAACTGTCAGATCACTCGCTTGGCACGAACCTGAAGCCAGTCCCTATTGGTTGTAATCGCACTGAAAAGAATGACCAGTACGTTAACATGGCTGTGGTTTTTTTTTTAAATATTTTTATATGTTTTTGGTGAACTTTCACTAAAGAAACTGCTATATAGTATTCATAATATTATTCTTTGGTAGCATTGTAACCTGTGATTGCAGAATTTACTGCTGGAGAGGTGCTTGTGACACTTTACAGTAAAGGCCTGGTTAAAGGAAATGCCTGCTTACAATACTACACCATCATGGGGGATGTTGCCCAATTCCTCCAGCAGGCTGCAGATCCTGTGAAGTTTATGTGCCAGGTAACCACATGTATCTTATGAAACGGCTTTTAATCTGTAATTAAGCTTTAACCCACATGCATAAGCCCCAGGTATACTTCAGTTTTGGCGTTCCTCTTCGTCTTGCACGCAGTCATGTCTGCACAGCTTTAAAAGTATACTAAACCGCGGATGAGCGCAGATGGACGAGTTCGACATGTGCAGTGCAATTGTTTTTATTCTACCAGACGTCAGAGGGCAGCACCAAGTTGTCAGTTACAGGACATTCGCTTGGAAGGACAGAAGAAGAAACGTAACGGATCACTCATGGCACAGCCATTGCATGCAATACCAAAACAAGGCACATTTATTTCTAAAGCACATTTAAAAACATGCAGTGCTGACCAAAGTGCTGTGCAATATGACAAAAACAAAACAAAATAACATACCGACAAGAAAACATCTAAATTAAAACCACATTGATCCAAATGCTAAAGAAAGAAAAACAAATGCCTTCAGTGAGGTTTTAAAACTTTCAAAATGCAAAGACGGCTTAATGTATGCCTGCAAATCATTCCACAGGCGTAGAGCAGCAACAGGAAAGGCACGATCACCTTTTAACTTCAAACGAGATCTTGGCACGATCAGCATTAACCTATTTGAAGACCTTAAGGGTCTAGAACATTTCCGGCGTTGAAGGAGATCTTTTAATGTATTGCGGGGCCTAGCCATTTAACCCCTTATACACATGCACATTGAATTCAACAATATTCAACCAGTGTAGTGAAGCCAGAACAGGAGAAATGCATTTCTTATTCTAATTCCAGTAAGAAGCCTGGCAGCATTGTTTTGTACCACTTGAAGGTGGGATAAAGAGGACTGAGCCTCAGTGAGTTACAGTAATCCAGTCGAGAGGAAACAAAAGCATGAGTCACTGTCTCCAAATCCTTTACTTGATAAAAAATGCTTTCAATTTTACAATGGATCTGAGATGATAAAAGCCACTCTTCAACCCTGAATTGATTTGTTTATCAAGATTTAGGCCGCTATCAAAATGACTCCCCAATTTCTAGCATGATTATAAGAATTCACAGATAAAGGATCCCAGATTGTTGTTAATCTGGATAATAGATGCTGGTGGTCTGAAGACCACAGTTTCTGTTTTAGATTCATTCAGCCACAGCATATAAGAAAATTAGCTGGCAGCCAGCATCTACCCTCTGCAAGACAGTCCAACAAAGACTGCATGTCATAATTTTCAAAAGGAGTTATAGATGGAAATCAAATAAAAACGATGGAAGGAGAATATGCTGCTGTGTTTGGAACAGCGTGCTGTTTTGTATTACTTTTCTTCAGTTACAGTGCAATAATCAAAACTGTGTTTTGCCACCTAATGGCAAACAACTCCCATCAGTTTTGTATTCCATGGCACGACTCAAATGCTGTGTCATGCACGGCATGCAGTGCTACGAAGGACGTGACACGCGAGTGCAACGGTTATAGGTGTCCGGCTAGTGCATCTTTACATTGATGCTGCTGTCAGTTAATGAAGATTTGATGGATGAACTCACGGCTCAGTGAACTCTGTCCTGTCAAAAGTGATAAGACTTCAGTTTTATGGACGTCACCATCTTTGAAATGACTTTGGTCACTGTCGCTATGGTTACTACCAAGAGAAAACAGGCTTGACTCTCTTTGCATGTTCATATGAGTATTCAAGACACTGCTGCAAAGTGCTGTGTGAACGGGACATTTCAAGACTCACTCCTGTAAATAAATGCGGTTGTAAGTCGCAAAAACTGACAGTGTGAACGTGGCCTTACTGTTGCTGGCAAGCCTTTGTACAATTTTATAGTCATGCAAATGGTTTATTGTGCCCCATGACCAATGTACAAATTAGTATATAACAATGCTAAATTACATTTATTTAATTTAGAAATTAGACTGTTTAATATCTAAAAATACTGAACACCAGTGTTTTCTTTTATCAGTTCTATATTACATATTCTCCTCTAATCCCTTAAAACTAATCTTTTGTGAGGTTCTCTTACCTTTTTACTTTTGCAGTCTTTGAGATATTAGGGGTTAAGCCATATGCTTTTTCCATATTCCTAATTGACTGCACATTAGAAATAAGACACATTCAGACTAGTTTTAAAGGATGGTAAATCATGTTAGACTGTATTGGCTGATGAAGTAACTTTATTATGGATGGCTATGACTTTTACTATAATTGTTTAATTTTATGTTTATTGGTATTCTGCGTTGGTATTTTTAGGTAACTCACAAGAGAATGTTTATACTGTATTTCTAATAGTTTAGCGGTTTCAATATAAAGGTATCGTATTTTAAAAGTGTATCATTTCTTTAATGTTAAAATACTTTCTTGTATTCTTACTTTCTTGTAAAATACTTTCTATTTTATGTTTGAGCATCCAACATGCCAGCATTGGAGTGACTTGTCTGGCAAATGGTGGAGGATTTGGAAATTATATTTGCACTTAGGCCAGAGCCACACTCTTTGGCTTTAAAGAATTTTTAATGTTTATAATGTGTCTTATGTTTTATTAGGCCTTTCAGGTGTCTTCAATGGAGAAGCTGGATCAAACTCTAGCTTCTTGTCTGATGCTGAAAATGCCGACAGGAGGTTTCCAGGGCCTGCAGTGTGATCAGTCTCCTGCTGAGGGTAAGGGCTTCTCTAGCTCTTTTAACCCATTTTAGGTCTCACCCACCACTTGCAGACAGCAATTTCTAGATCAGCACAAAAAAGCTAATGCTACCAGCACTTTATTTTACAGCCTGTTACAGGCATGAATAAATGATGGAGGGAAGCCGCCTCAGCCCACAGAAGTGCATTACTGTGCACTTGTTCCTTCGACATGTGCCTCCCTGCCCACATAAATACAGCATGACCCAAATCCACTGCAGTTTAACATGGAGCAATCAGCAATGTTATTGTGTGTGCACAAAATATTGTCTTCAAACCAGTGCATTGAAAATACTGTTTAAAAACCTTATACTATTGAGAATAGACCCTTTTTTTGTTCTTAAATGTTTGCCAAAACACTTATGTAATTGCACGTTTAACTTTTAAAGACTTCATTCCAAGAACTCTCCAAGAGTTAATTTCAAGAACTGCGAGACAACTAAGAACTAACAACTGCAAGAACTAAGACATGTTTTCTTATTGAACATTCAGAATACAGAATTAAAATTGGAGGTGAACTGCGTTACATGTTGACTTTAACATCCTATTCACAGTTAGGGGTCGTTCACACAGAACACATTTTTCCATTTCACTGCGCTACTTTTCCTTTTTTTTTTTTAAATGTAAATGCACTACATTAAAATTGTATTTAATTGCTCTCGCGTATTACTCTCGCGTATCACATCTTTTGCAGCTTTTAATGCATGACACTGAATTCTAAAAATGAGGCACTTGCATTAAAAGTATTCTAACGTGTCTCTAGACCTCATGTTTTTGTCATTCCACTGCCTTGCATCTCGTATTTTTAATAGCAAAAATGTGTTCTGTGTGAAACGGCCCTTACTGTGTTTGTTTAATGAAGACTGTTATTGTCAATTACTTTTTACTGCCATTGAGCCAGTTGACGGTTTGTTTGTTTGTTGGTTTGTTATTTGTCAGCAGACCTATGTATATTTGCCTGCTTATAAACTTAGCCCATGTTGCACCTTTCCTTTATCATTATTACTATTATTATTAATAATGTCACAGTGCTCCGTTTTCTTTTTTTTTTTTTCATCTCTGGTTTTCACTCTCTATGCTCAATAATTAAAAAATACTATGCCTTTCCTCTGTCTCTCTCTCTCTTTCTTGTTCCGTATTTCTTTCTCAAAAGCTCTATGAATAATTAGTCCTTCCAATTTCCCAGTGGTATGTTATGAAAGCGGTATCTATCTGCTGGGGGAAATAAAGGCAGTGTTAAATTGACCTTTGATTCTGCTTGACTGAAATTTGCATTACCTTTCCTATGAGACAACATCTCTTTCAAACTTCCTGTCTGTTTAATTGTCTTTATTAATTCCAGTCTCACTTATAAACATGCTAGTTAGATCATTTGATTCTTGATCCTCTTAAATCTGTGTCTTAAATAATGTTGTAAAAGCAAATGTGTTATTCACATTAGGAGTAATAAAAAACATGAATATTCTTATATATATACCTTAGAGAACTACCCAAAGAGTGATACAATTTAAATCTGGACTTGTTTGGTTTAGCTTTGTTCTACAAATCCTCTTGTTCTAATGCCCACTCAGAACATGAACATTGCATGTTGTGTGTTTTTAAGACACTTTCTCATTAGGTTGAGGTGATGAGCTATTAACACCACAAAGTAAGCTAACCTTTGCCATTTTCTTTAATTAATGAAAGTCAACTCTTTTAAATGGATCTCTTTTAATGAGATCTACACTGTAAAACTTGTAGCCTATTCTTCGCAAATGACTTTAGTCAGTTAGACTGAGTAAATAAAACCAGTAAAATTAAACCTGAAGCAGATTTTGTAGGTTACCTGACAAAACTTTGTTGTTGTTGTTTTTTTCCCCCCAGTGTGTAGCTCAGAGGACATTCCTACTCTCCTGCATTTTGCCGCCCAGCATGGATTGCGAGATCTGGCCAGTGCTCTGCTGCAGTGTCCTGGATCCTGGCAGGCTCTAAAGGTCTCCAACAGCCATGGATATACCCCACTGGATCTTGCACACGTGCATGGACACAATAAGCTCTACATCCTCCTACAGGAGTCATTGGTGAGTGAAACTGCTAAAACATAGTTATTACATTGGGTCATCTACATTTTTAACTCACAGGGAACATGTCTGCAGATTCACAGGAAAAATTCTTCCACATTATAAAGTATTAGTTATCCAAGCAGAGCAAACTGACTCATTAAATTAGACGCACGTAGATTCTTCAGCCGTTAAAGTAAAGATGCCAAGATGTCAGATTTTATAACATTGTTTATGTAATTTATTTTCCGGGAGCTCTTTGCTTCCAACTTTGGTTAAACTGCTAACTCTGCTTGTAAATTAATTAACTAAATTATGTTATTTGCTAACTGCATTCTTTAAATTGTAATGTTGACATCCATTCTCTGTAAAGCTGCTTTGAAACGATATGTATCGTGAAAAGCGCTATACAAATAAATTTGATTTGAATTGAATTGAACAAGAGCCAATACCTTTAACCCTCAAGTCCAGTGAGCTTGATTTTACTGCTTCTTGTTTGGGGTCCCAGAGACCCCAATAATGTATGTGTAAAATAAAGATTAAATTCTAATTTTCCATCAAATTCTTCTGACCTGAAGTTTGAAGCTTTATCCCAAAGCAGAAATGCACTTTTCAGAAAAGCAAGTTATCCAATATAATTTCATGGTTTGTTGGTTTGGGGTCAGTCCGACCACAGCAAAAACACATTGTTGAACTAATACAAATAGTAGATTTGGCAGAAGTCAAGTCACCATTTATATAGCACTTTTTACAATAGAAATGGTTTCAAAGCAACTTTACAGTAATAAACAGGAAAATAACAGAATTAATGATGCAAACTTAATCAAATAGCTAGATTTAAATTCTGCTGCATAGAAGCTATAGCAAGATAGTGTCATTATTCACCTCAATTCAGTCAAGTGTTGATTCAGTTCAGTTCAATAATTGGGTAAAGTTCATTCATTATGAAACTTATCCAATTCTACAGTAAAGTAGCTTTCCAGAAGACAACAGTATCATTATTCAGCTCAGTTCAGTTTTGTTTTGTTCTCATTCGATATTGTCAGTATAGTCAATCTGACACTATCGGATGAGAACAAAACTTGAACTGAACTGACGAATCAATACTATTATTAAGCCAAAGGTGACAGTGGCGTGGAACCCAAACTCTATCAGGTGATATGGAAGTCGTAGGAGAAACCAGTTCTCCTCTGGCCTAGATAAATGAACATGGTGCTGTATTGATTGGAATACTTCACACTGGCGTTAGGTGGGAAGAAAGAGTGGTAGTCTGCCCTGGAGTTTGAAACATGAAGGTAGAGCGGCCATTGAGCCAACTGGCTTATCAGTAGCAAATTGATAACAGTCAGACAAGAAGGTTGAGCCATGCCAATGCAATTCTACTAAAGTTTTTCAGCCTGCGCAAAAGAATGTTGTAATAAGTAGTATCAAAGCCAGTACTAAGCTCCAGTAACACTAAAAGATATGCAACCATGATGAGATGATTTAAAACAAAAAACAAAAAAAACATCTGCAACTCTGATGAGAGCAGACTGGAAATCCTCATAAATACCTTTTTTTCTCTGAAAAAGAATATAGTTGTGAGGAAATTGTGATTTTATTATTTCTGATATAAAAGGTGTTTGAGATTGGTCTGTAATTAACTAATTCTCAAGGGGATTGTGTCTTTTAACGAGGCTTGATAACAGCCTGCTTCAGTTTTGGGGATATATCCTAAATGACAATGATGAATCAGTACTAAGAAGAGGATCTACAACTTATGGAAGAATTTCTTAATAGCTTAATAGGAATAGGGTCTGTCAAAGCACAGTTTGTGTCAAACGTTTGGAAACATTAACCTTTTTTAATGTTTTTGAAAGAAGTCTCTTATGCTCACCAAGGCTGCATTTATTTGATAAAAATACAGTAAAAACAGTAATGTTTTAATTGGTAAAATGTGCTATAACTTCTGAATATATTTTAAAACTATACAATGTACAAAACAAATTCCTCCACCTATTCCTCGATAGTGAGGTCACCTTGACGAAGGTCTAAGACATGAACTACTGGGTCCATGGTTTAGGTCTAGCATTCTGTCACCAATCCACTGAAGGCGAGTTGCAGCAGAACCCATGTGCAGTTTATTAACTTGAACATGAAACCAATACAAAATAAACAAAGTCTTGACTTGAACCATAAACATGAAAATAAACTCGAACAAAACAAACTCATCAACAGAGGGAACAAAGCTTGACAAGAGATAATGGTAACATGAGGGCTGTATATACACAAGTACTAATGACTAAACAAGGAACACCTGTGAACAATCAAACAATGAGCCAATGACGAACAGAGCTGAATAACATGACAAGACAACCCAATGAGGACATGTAAGGTGTGTTCGACTTGAACACAATGTTATATTGTGTGATTTCTTATCAAAATAAAACTGATAAAAAAAGTATAGACCCCACTTCTTTGGTGTTTAAATAGGATTGGACTTTATTCTTGTACAAACAGATGCTTTATAAGGCAGTAGATAAAGTAGTGAATGAGAATGTCTCTGAAACATCTGTGTATTTGACAAATATTGCATTTATTTCACTTCAGCTGTGATAAAGTATGCAAACAGAGCACAAGCGTTTCCACGGGAAGCAGAAAGTGTCCGACAAGTGTCTGTTTTCAGCTCCTCCCCGACTGCAAGCGGCAACTCTCGCCGATCGGTTACGTCCAGCCTCAGCCAATGTCGAACACACCTAACACAACACATGAATCAAGGGAAGCACATGACAAGATCACATGAGGGCAACAAACCAGGAAATACAGGAACCGTGACTGCAAAATAAAAGACATGAACCATGAACTTGAAACAAAACCAAAACTTAACATGGCAATCTCATACTGCTCATACCATTGTAACCATGGCACTATTTTCAAGCCTTAGTTAAAATGACTGTGAAATGACAAATTGAACACGAGATCATTAACATACAAGCATGTAAGAGCATGTAACATACAAGCATATAAGAGCATGTAACCATAACAAGCAAACCAGATAGAAGACTCTTGTAATAAGGGTCAGTGAGGTTAGATTATATTTTCTGTTTTTTCTCTTTCCATTCCACTTTACCATTCAAGCTGACCACATATTAGTGAATGAATGCAAGTAAAGAGCATATTTTAAATAAACAGCCCTTTCAGGTTTCAATTCATATTTCATTAACATTCTCTACCTGTTTCTCCTCTGGTAAAACCCCTCAAACAGATGTTTGAAGAAAGACAAAAAGATACCCAATGCATTACAGCATTGGTTACTTTCTGCCTGACTGCACTGAATGTTCTACTCCTTGGCTAAAAGGGTCGGAGGGGGGTTTGGGAGAATGCTAATGCATAGATTTCCCTTCACTAATGGTGTTTTTTTTCCCATCGTTATGCTAATATGCAGAGAGCTTAGTTATGTTTAACCCTCTATTTATGACTAAGATGAAAGCAAGAAGGATTGTGTTGCATGGAGCGTTTAGTTTCTAATGACACAATCCTCATTCAGTATGTATCCAAATGTGTATCTAGGAATCCATTAGCTGTACCGAGAGGAAGCCGTTTTTCTGCTAGGCTCTCTTCATACATAATCCCATTAAAATGTACAAGACAACAATCTGTTACACAGCACGTATACAGGCAAATCCACCATGACTGTCATGTTATTGAGATGATCAGTGTCTGAAGCACAGTGATGTTTCTAAATCCCTTCTCATTCAATAATAGGTATTAAACTCTAAATCCTAGAGACAACTGATGAAAACAGTAATGATGAAATTAAAGAGGTTTGTGCTGCTGTAGAAGATGCCTAGTGCAGCATTAGAAACATATGTCTGTCACAGATGGTTGTTTCATGGTGGGATGATTCATTCACTATTCACTTCTGACTGTTAATTTCTGTTAAAATTCTGGTTACTTGTCGTTTGCTATGAACCTGGCATTTGTTTTTAAACATAAAAGCAGTGCAAGCTGGTCTATTTGTAACACACTACTGTTCAGAAATTTGGGATCAGGAAGATTTTTTAATAATAACTTCACATACATTATATGATGGTAGTAAGTAAACACATAATGCAGAATATCTAACAATAAGTTATTTAAGTTACTAGAAGAATATCCACATAGAGAATAATTTCACTGACCACATAAACCAAAGACGAGAACTGACAATGAACTGAACAGAATATGAAGTATAAATACATGGAAAACATGAAAGTAATTAGTAACCGAGGAGACTGACCAGGTCATAATCAAGACTAAACTGAACTAAAGCACAAGAAACAAAACGCATAGGAACGAAAAGACTACTAAACACAACATAATCTTTAATACTACTACTACTAATACTTTTATTCAGCAATGATGCAATAGTGACCAAAAGTGATGCCACATTCTCCACAAAAACAGCACAATAAGAAATAAAAGATCTTTTTTTCCCCTAAAAAATCTTCACTTTAAAAATGCTGGGTTAAAAACAACCCAAGTTGGGTTCAACATGGACTAACCCAGCTGTTTGGTTAAATGTTTCCCCAATGTACTGGGTAGTTTTATTTAACCCAACTATTGTTTGAAAATTACTTTATGGCTGGCTTAAAAGGAACCCAAAATAGGTTGGAAATTAAAAATCGAACGCATAATTACTAGAGGCAACAATAATAATGAAAAGGTGAACATTTATTAATAAGCAATTTAATAAATGTTTATTGTTTACTTATTATTCATTATATTTATTAACAAAATGTTCATTTATTAAACATATTAATAAATATTAATTTCCAACATACTTTGGGTTCATTTTAAGCAAGCAATACCGTAATTTGTAAACAGTATTTGAGTTAAATAAAACTACCCAGCAGGTTGGGCAAACATTTAAACCAACCACTGGGTTTGTCCATTTTCAACTCAACATTTTATCCCAGCATTTTTTAGAGTGTGCAAATTAGTGACATTCTATATAATGAGTGTCATGAGTCTGGCAATGTGTTCCCCTTTCTTGTTTAATTAACTCTTAGTGACTCTTAGTGAAGCTTGGTTTTGTTTCCTGTTCTGTCTTCCTGTGTTGTTGTTCCTGTATATCTGTGTTCCAAGTTGTTGCGCTCCTGGTTTCTCTGTTTAGATTATGTTCCAGATTCCCTTGTTTGGATTATAGTTCTGTTCCAGGACTGGATTTTCTGTGTTTGTGTAACGTGTTGGTGTAGTAGGCAACAAGCACAAAATAGAAATATTCACAATTAACTTATAATGAAGTTGATAATGAACGCTGGAGATAAACACATTACAAAAAGACAATATCCGACAGAGGACTGAAATGAACAGGGAGTATATATATATATATATATATATATATATATATATATATATATATATAGGAGATAACAACAAACTAAATAAGACACACCTGATCATTTATATATATATATATATATATATATATATATATATATATATATATATATATATATATATATATATATATATATATATATATATACTGTACTTGTATTTGGATTCTTGCCTCTCCTTATCTCTGCCGTTGTGTAACAATTAATAATTAATTTAATTTAATCTTGGCAATAGAATAACAGATTTGTTGTAGAAATGTGATGAACCACTTTGATAAGCCAGGAAATTTCTTTCAAATCTCTCCTCACTTTATTGTTGCCCTCATGCATTATTCAAACAATAAAACAACAATATTACAATGCATATTTAATGAATGTATCAATAGAGGTTAATCATGCAAGAGCAAAACAAAAATTATTCTAGAGGGCTGATTGCTAATTTGCCATCAAGGTTTACACCGGAGTAATGTCAAAGAGAAATGGGTTCTTCCTGGCTTTCCCGTTAGCCTTTACCCATCTAATTAAACTTGTTTTGCTTTGCAAACAGCACAGCATTGAGACAGAAAGCTTATTAAAAGTGTTTGTGCTTTAACTGAGTTCTGTTTTTTTTTTTTTTGGCAGCTGCATCATCTCTATACCCTTGCCCTCTCTTTCTATCCTCATCAGTATTTTGCCTCTAGACTTTTAATAAATATGCAATGATACATGGACATTCATTGATTTATGTAAAACCTTGCATGTGGTTATCTTTATTTCACAAACATTGGGACAGGTGGACCTCTATAATATCCATATAGTCCATCATCAATTGTTACAGTTTTCAAATGTCAACAAAGAAACATGAGCTAGCTCAGTCAGTGTGCCATATACTGTTCAGACATGAGCAATTAGTGGTATCATCCACTTGCGAAAACAAGCTATTAGTCATGCTGTCCTCAGATTGTCAATCTGTTTGATGAAGTGTATTGACTTCATAATAGGTTGATAGCAGGATTCTGTCCATCATGCCATTTGTTGGTCATTTTGTGGCAACAATAGAACCCATTATCAGTGTTGATATAACTCCATTTGAAATCATGTGCAAAAGTTGTAAAAGTTCCCAATCAGTGTATCTCAGTCTTTTCTGATTTGGTGAGGAAAAGCAAGGAAAAAATGAAAACAATAAACTGCAACTAAACACACAGGGCCAGGTTTACTAAACAGGGCAAATAAACATAAGACTGCATCCCATAAATGCACAGATGGGAGTGGAAAGTTCTACTGACATTGTGCAAAATAAAGAACACTGACAAAGCCAGGTCATTTCCATATTGACCAATGCAATCTACTAAGAGTATTGGGTTCCAAACAAAGCCAATGACAATCAGGTGTGGGTAATCTACTAACAACACAGGCATAGGAAACTAAGGTACTGTTTACACGACACTGTGTTCAACCAAAAAAGTAAAACTTTTTATGAGTTTCGGCTGTTCTTTTTCACAACAATGGTGTTTTGGGGGCCTGAAAACTAAATATTTTGAAAAGCGGTTATAAAGTGCTAGTTTTTGAAAGCAATACCGCTATAGTCTCTGTGTGAACAACAAAACACAAAATTGTGAGAATGGTAATGCCATGGGAATGCGTATTACGTGTTCAGTCTATAGACGTGTTGTGTTTCTTTACAATGTGACATCAGTAAATACTGACCTGCCATGCACTTCAGTGTTTTTATTCGTTTTCACAGATCCGTGTGAATGGGGATAGGTTTGACAATGTTGTCATCTATATGCAAAAAAAAAAAAGACAAAAAGGAAAACCTTTTACATTTTTAATGCATCATTGCCATGTAAACATATTTTGGAAATCAATTTACTTGGATAACTTCTTCTGGCATTCCAAATCAAACCCTTGGCTCAAATCTGTCTATCTCTTGAATTTATCTATTCAAATTAGCCAGATGCTTACATGGACATGTTTCATTGGCATGCCTACACAAGGTAATAGAATATACAGCCCAGACTACATTAAATAAAGGTTTATTTGCAATGAGGAAAAACATGATTTATGCCAACCATAATATACTTTATGCTGGAAGTTATTGGCTGTCGAGAGCATGAAACCTCAAACCTATTAGAGACATTTTGTTGTTTAAAAAGTCCATTTTATATATGAAGTTTGTAGTAATATAAATGTATGTGTTTGATTTTAAGGTCATAATTGTTTATTTCTGTGCAATAAACACATTTGGTACTGTGTTGGCTCACCACATGATGTCCTGAAGCAACATCAGTTGAATGCCACTGGTCTAAATAACAAGCTTTCTGTTGTAAAAAAACAGTCATGCTCAAAAACATCAGCAAACTATGGACTTTCCTCGGCAGGTATGTTAGTCAGCATCACGCAGTTGAAGGAAGTAGTTTGAGAAGGTATCTTCAGAGCACAGTGACTCTTGTCAGTTGTAGTGGGGCAAATAATTCTTTTGAAGGTCTAAATATGCTGGGTTGCAGCCTTGTAGATTTTAATAATAATGTTAAGTACTTTGCATTATTACTAATAACAAAGCCTCTCACAGTTTGACTGTTCAAATATACAGTATGCCGTTCATAATGTCATACTCTTGCGCAAATCAAAGAGACCCATTTAAAAAGGTCAGCATGCTCCAGTTCTATTGTGAGCAAACTACATTTGCCATGTGATCTTATTTCAGCTTAGACTCATAAACATGTCACTGCCTCTGTGATGGGACAGGCTGAATCATGTCTGGACATTAGGACTTAAATGACAAATGTGACAACACAAATGTTAATTCAAGGAATAAGCAACTTGTGAGCTGAAGTATGGGCAGAATTGACACTCTTAATTGTAATGCTAATGCCTCGTGTTAATGGAGAGGGGGCAGTGAAAGTCTAGCGTGATCACACACTTTATAAATAGATGAACTTTGGGAGTTACTTTACCTAGCCACAATTCAATGGTAGTCATGCCAACAAAGCATATTTAAATGTCTCCAGGGTGGCATCTGATCAGCATTTATGGCTGAGAAATTGATTTAATAAAGTGTAATGACAGCTGAACATGAAAGCCATTCTGCATGACTGATGGTGGGAAACCGGGGGTGTATCTATCATTATAGCTACAGGGGACCCAGAAATTTCCATTACTTTCAAAAGATCCATGTTTTAAAATGTCACCTCTAATTTCAAATTGCCTCTTCACCGCTGTGGGAGAATGTGAGGGTGAGCCAGCGGAACTTCACCACATTAACAATTATTTTCTTTAGTATTCAATCTTAAAATTGTCTTCCCCCCCATAATTTCTCCCCCCATCCCCCAATAGAAATATCGGTAACACTTTATTATTCCTCTCCATTCCTCTTGTAGTCTATGGCAGCCCTATGAACCATACCTTTTGAAATGATTAAATTTTGCTCACCCATTGGGATCGCCCTGAATAGTAATCTAATTGACTAGTCGCATCACCAGTTAAAACATAAATTTTTCTTTTGGTTATAACTGTTGAACCTTTTGTCCTAGAAACAAAATTCGGTAACACTTTATTTTACAGTGTTGCTATTACTGTACATATCTTGCATGTAGCACTTACTGTAGTAATAACAGCATAATTACAAGCAACTAAACTTAAACCAAACCCTAAGCCTAATTATACAGAAAGCACATGTTAATAAATATTACTCAGTACTTTTGTGTATAATTCCACTGTAACAAGGGCACCTTAAAATAAAGTGCAACCCAAAATTCTTAGTACACCTGACCATTGCAATATCTTGCATTTAAAGGGTTAATTCACCCAAAAATGAACTTCTGACATTAATTCATCACACTCATGTTGTTCCAAACCCGTAAGACCTTCGTTCATCTTCTGAACACAAATTACGATATTTTAGTTGGAATCCGAGAGGTTTTTTTCATAACCTTAAGGTCTTGATTGCATTAAGATTGCACCACTGTAACATGGACTGATTTAACGATGTCTTTACTACTTTTCTGGACCTTGAATGTGGTAATTACGTTGCTTTATATTGGGGATTAATAAAAAAAACCCTCAAATTTCATCAGAAATATCTTAATTTGTGTCCCGTGGATATTAAAAATGTTTAAAAAAAAATATTTGTTATACTAAAGTTTCATCTAACAGAAGTATCATATTGAATGGCCACTTGCTTGAGCATCTTAATATATAAATTTAAATAGAAATAATTAATTTCATTTCACGCTGCACAATACGTACTGCATATGTACTGCAAACGGATCATGTCTGAAACAGGCCTTAACAGCTAATACTAAAACAAACCCTACATCTATAATAAATACATGTTGTTAATCAATATTACTCTGTACTTTTTGTGTAATTACACTGTAATAAGGGCACACCAAAGTAAGGTTTGTGACCAGAATACAGTATCTGTCCATTTTATATCTGTCTGTATATTTAAGAAGCAAAATTTTACAATTTTGGCAAATGCATTTTTTCTTTTTAGGATAAATCTAACAACATTTTTTCAGGTTTATGCATTAAAAGACAAACCATTTGCCAATGGTTTAAGAAAAATAATGTAAGTATAGATATAGATCTTTTCTTAAATTGTTTTAAAGCTGTTTAGTTTTACTGTAAACAAAACTGATTAAAAATATTTTTTGCAGAGTGCCATGTAACATTTAACATTTTATCATTTAATATAATAACCCTTTCACTTACCTTTAATGTTCCTCTCAATACAGTACTTTGTGCTATTCTGTGACGTCCTTAATGGCCAGTATAGTGACATATTTCACATTGGTAACATGCATTGATTTTGGCACATACAAAGATGGGGATTGTCCACTCATCTGATCCTGTGGTAAAGTAAGTGATACACTTTTCACAGTGCACTGGTTTGGTTTGCTTTGCTCATCTACACGGCCCATATTTCCTGTAACTGAGCTCTCCACAACCCAACTTATTTAGATAGTTTTGTTGTTGTTGTTGTTGTTATTGTTTTTTCTGGTCCTCTGGTTTGTATCATGCATGGTTGCATTTCAAATCCAATCCAGAGATACATGGATTTGTATGGTGCATAATATCCATGACCTCAGTTTTTCCTGTCCATTGTCTATTTAGACTCTGTTTAATGTACTCGTCTTCATTCAGTCTTGTGCTACTAGAGTCAGTATCCAATGCAGAACTCATTGGTAACACTTTAGAATGCTGTGCCGTCATAAATGAATAACTAAGTAGGAACAAATGAATAACGTAAAATTAACATTCTAGTAACTAAACTATTAACCAAATACGCAGGAACAAAGTAATGCAAAATTAACATTCATGGTAACTATTAACTAACAAGAAACCTTGGTTACCGAATTAGTAAGTAATAGTACTCAATAGTAATGTGGTAGTTCACGATTACCTAATCACTAACTATTATTTTATACCTATTTTCAGTTTCATAATTAATGTGAATAATGCATAGTGCATAATCAATTATATTACCAAATCTTTCAGAACTATTTGGAACAATAGTTCTGAAAAGGAAGGTATTCCCTGAAAAAAGAGTGATAATTTGAGTGATAACTGAAGTCATTGGAAGCTTTTGAGGTTAGGGTGTGAGGTTATGAAGGAAGGTTTTGGATAGTAATTCTTTCTGATAGATTTAGTAACACTTGAGTCACTCAAAAGGAATACAAATAAGGGTGAAGTTTAGAGGGAGGCGTGAAAATTGGACACAGGATTAAGGTCCCAAAAACCTAAAAAATAAGCCATTTCTTTTCAAATTATCCATAGTTAAAATGTCTGTAACACGACTGATGTACAAAATTAACAACATACCCTAATTACAAGTCTGCTATTAATTATTGATTATGTAAGTGCTTAATTGTTAAAGTGGTTAAAATGTTAAATTGCATGTTATTGATAAGTTACAAATTAATTATGAAACTGTGTCTTAGTAGTTCTCTGGGAGGAATGAAAATAGCAGTTACTGTTTAGCTAATACAGAACTACAGAGTTTCTTGTTAGTTAACAGTAGTTACTAGAATGTTAATAGTGCATTACTCATTTGTTCCTGTGTAGTTATTCATTAATGGCGGACCAGTATTCTAAAGTGTTACCCTCTTATTTTGTCACACAGCGCTGTATGGGTTATGTTGAGGTCATGAGCTGGGGAAAAACCTGAGAAATTCTATTTTTAGAAATAATTTTTTGTTATGTCATGTTTTCCATAGATCAACGGCTGATTCACAGGTAGCTTTGGCATTTTAGTTGGTAAACCTTTATACACAACTTGTATAAATCATCACAAATTTCAGATAAACCAACATCAGGTCAGCTCCATTACAGAACTTTAAGCCCTTCAGAGTAAACTTAGTGTTGTTGAGCCAGAAATTGACAAACACAGAAACATTTTGGTGCTTTTGCTCAAATTTAATAAGCTTCAACAAAATCCACATTTTGAAGTTTTCCATTTGCATTCGGTGGACTGTTATGGCTCAAGACGTCTCTTTTGACTAGAGAAAATGTTATCTGTGCTCCCTTAATGCACCACATAATATAAATTGTGTTAAATTAATTCCAGTAAGCTTTCACTGACAGCTCAGTCTGTGTGGGCTTTACATTAGCATGTCACATCTAGAACACTACATCCCACACTAATGCAACTCCCACAGTGTTCATAGACCCACAGAACCAAGAACATCAGAAATCTCGAATAGCCTCATAGTTAAAGTTTAATGCTGCCATTAAAAGAATATTATCAATTGTATAAGGTGGTTGTGTTTTGCAGGAGTCCAGCATAGCTTTCTGTTGAAATGTGCTCAATAATCCTGAATGGAGAGGAGGGGAATTGCTTAATGTTTGTGGTGTATTGATTAGAGTGCTGGATTGATTTCTAAGGGCCCTTTATAAATAATGGTTGACATCATTGTACTGTGTGCACTCTGAAAGGAAGCATAAGTCATCCTGGCAGATCATATCAGCATCTTGATTAGTGGAGTCTTTCACTTCTAGTCATGTTTTATGAATTAGTGGGTCAAGAGATTTTGGAGTTTATTTCATTCCACTTTAGATTAGCAATGCAAATCTTAAATATGCTTATTAACTAGGGGTGTAACGGTACACATATTCGTACCGAAATTTTCCAGTACCCGTCTTTCACGAATATGGAGTTGTAGCCCATTAACCACTTTTAAACACCAATAATTATTACATAACTTTCGATAACAATAAAGTCTCTTCCCTCAAATTCTGTCCATTTTATCACAAAATTTAAACAATACATTCCAACAATACTGTTTTGTCACTCTTGATGTGGCATAATAGATATCTGTATAGGCCCTTTAGTTCAAGCGGCAGAGCAGTGCAGTGGCATCTCTTCCTCTTTATAACTAGTTACAGAATAAACATAAATGAACATTTGAAGGTACATTGAAAGATACGGTACAACTTACTGAAGCATATCTCATGTAATCGCTTGATCAGTGTTTGAAATGCGGATCATGAAACAGCTTGAACTACAATCTCAAGTAACATTTACCTCAGAAATGCCATTCAGTGTCTACAGCTTCTTAGTTCGCTAGAGAAAGGAACTCTTTCTCTACATATATTACATATATACTATATTAGCCAGTATATTCATTATATTTTACTTAACCTGTCTTGATTTTTTAATTTATATGTTTAATGTATGTTTAAATAAATCTGTCATGAAAACAATATGACAGCGAGTGTAAATGAATCTAGCCTATTTTAATATTGAATTGGTGAAGAAATGCAAAAACTGCCTTATATGCAATTAATGTGTTTGCGTGCAATTTTTATGTGAGTGTTGATTGCAACGTAATGTAACAACTAATTAAAAGTGAGAATTGTTCCCCATACTAAAGTGGTACCTAAATTTGCATAGTGCCCACCTATGGTCTTCATTGGCTGCACATGAACAACATCTAGTTTGACCTGCCCTCGATCTCTGTAGCTGGTTAGCGTTGAGTACATGTCGAAAAGATGCTGTTTTCTGCTCTGCAAAAGCAAATTTTGTGTCAATTGTGCCTACAATTGTGTCAATTAATGCAGATTATCTGCTGGTCTTACTAATTTGAGCAACACGGTCTCACCCCTATTATTGACGAAGAGGGGTACCCTCAACGTCGGAGTATTGACGTGAAGGGAAAATGACCGAACGGCAGCATGTGACGAATAGGGGTGAGACCGTGTTGATTTGAGTAATGATAAAGGAATGAGCAAGATTTGTTTTACAAATTTTAATGTTAAATCAGTCATTCACGTTAGTGCTTGGTTAACAAATGCGCGGTTATAGATACAGTTAATGATACAGTTCCCACAGGCACCGCAATAAATTAGATATACAGTATACATATCAGTTTGTTGATGGACATTCATTTGTTAATGCTGATCTAAATGAATTAAAGTTGCAATATGTTATAAGGTACGACAAACTGAGTAAAAACATATCACTGAGAAATGTCCTGATCAAGTCGTCCTTGCAACGAGGGTTCAGTTTGAATAACTATTTCTTGATATATTGATATTGTTACTGTCTTTACAGTGAGCTGAAATTCAATCATGGCGATGGGTGGTTCGTTTCTGACACGTGCTGTAAGTGGTTGACCAATCAAAACAAACTGGGCCATCTGACCAATCAGAGCATTTAGAGATTTAGAGAGACTGAATCTTTGGATGAGTCTTTGAAATGAAGTGATGAGCAATGCATATTATGAGAAATTGAATGTGTATTTTGACCTTCGATCCATGATCTCCAAAACAAAATTAAGAACCTTTAAAACAGCATAATAGGGACACTTAAATGTATCATCACTGAATAATTCCCTATCAACATCTAAGTGTTAATTACTTATTATCGCCGTGATTAATGATATGCAATCTTGAAATGTGTAAAAGCATCCACTGAATTCACCTTAAACAATCAAGAAGAAGAAACATACAAAAGAATAAAAGATCCTCTACTTTCCCAGAGAGAGAACGGTTTCCCTTTGAACATCCTTGGTGTTTCGCATCTTTACTAACGATCCTTCATCAAACAGCCATTAAATTTTATTGAGTTTTTAGTCCAGCTTGAGCACAGTCATTGAATGAATGCATTATTACCAGCAGGATACTGGCATGGCACTGAGATTTGTTTGATATTTGAATAACAGCCTCACAGCATCTTCCACAGTAATGTTTAACAGTGGGGGTTTTCAGTGAGTGTATAGTAGTCAAATCACTCAAATGACGTAAGCACAAAATAGACAAGTAATATGGTCTAATCACAATTCAGCTGTAGGCATTTTGATGCTTTGGGATCTTGAATATGACCGCTTGTGCCTGCTTATAAATATTACTGTGTTTTTATTACGGTACATTTCCATTCTCAGTAAAGCATGCTGCATTCATGACAGGTTGAGAAACAGAATAACTTTTTGTAACTTGGTGTGATGGGATACCAATGAGGTCTTTAATTGTAGTTTCAGGAAGGGTTGTGACACAACATGATTTGTGCTGAAAGAAATGGTGAAAGAAGTTTGTTCGAGCTCGAACATCTACATCAAACACTCAAAAAAATTATTTATTTTTTGCAAAGGTTATGGCATTGATTTTTGCAACAATCTGCATTGTATAAAGTGGTATGTAAATAAATTGACTTGACTTGTTCCTAGGGAAAATGACTATAAATTGCTTTGGATTAAAGGTTTTTCTAAAGGTGAAATATTAATATCTATATCTGTTATTTTAGGAGGAATGTTCTTATTCGCCTTATACACACTTTGTCATTGACTCCTTGGCACTGATTGACTTAATGTCCTAGAGTCTCAGCTGACAGATTTTTGTAGTTCATACTGTTATCTTGCACTAGATGAGGTGTGTATCAGTAGGACAAAAGAAGTGGCATAAACATGCATTTGAAACACTGAAACTGAGTAAAATCATTTCCAAAGTATAGTTTTAATAAGCAACATAGTGATTTAACCCACAGCTTGGTCTTTTTAATCGCTTGTCTGTCAATCAGTCCGTTGACATGTCAGATTATTTCTCTGACACAAACATATTTAAATTATTCATCACAACAAGAGAGCACTTGTGGAAAAATGATGATGTTACACTCATGTCCGACATCAAAGCAGCTGTCTTTCACAACCCCTCAACTTGTGATGCGTAATTAGTTTGTCTTGTCTATCTGTTAATTCTCCCTTTCTACTCTAATGAATATATTCATAACACTGAATGCATAATGTGCATAATCAATATTGAAGGGGAAGAAGTGGAGGCTATTATCACAAATGAATGGTAGCAGGTTGCTAAGGAACAGAACACATAGAGTGGCAGTAAGAAAGAAGTGTGCATTACACTGAAGTTAACACTTTGTAGTGTGCCTACTTTCATCATTTTGTATTTATTGTTTGAATGGTTTAAAATTGGCTGAACAGACCAACTTTTCAGTCTGTCAGTAAACTAGACAGATTATCTTCTCTAAAGAATTGTCATATGCAAGCAGTTTAACCAAACGTTATACTCATTTCATGTTACTTTGATGTTTAGACATTTTAAAATTTGGTGTTTGTCTTTTTGGTCAGATATATGCTATTTAAAATTTGTCATTTTTCATTCATGTGTCATTAATAATGTTCTCATAGGTATTTGATGACAGTGATGCCAACATTGACACCGGTGTGTATGAGTCGATGGGCAGAGCAGGTATGTTAGTGAATATATGATGAATATTTTTATATTTAAGCAATATCAGTTTTTTGTTCCGTCATTGTGTGAGTCTGACTGGTTAAAATGTTAAAATGGTTTTTCATGATGGCAGTCAACCCAGGAAATGTTTTTTAGATGCAACTTTTTGTTGACACTGACTACTTACTACACTATACAAAGATATCACTTTCACGAAGCTGAATGATATTGTGTGTCACAACAGTAGGTTGAATTTTTACTGGAAAAAGTCAATACTATAGTACACGTTAAAATAATATGCACATTTGTATGTATAGAGCAGCTACATTTATTTATTTATTTTACATGTAAACATTGCCATTTGCTTGTCAAGTTTACACATTTCTAACATGTAAATCTTACATATGTATTGAACAAAAAAATGTCAGAAAATGACCTCCCCATATATGCTTCCAAACTTGATTGGTTGATTGGTAAGATTGTGATTCCTATTTCATTACAATAACAAGTCATTTGCCAATTTTGCACAGTAAACATTCCATGTCATAGATATTTATATAATAAACATGTGTTGACAGATTTGGACAACTAAATGGACCATTTTGCATGTGATGACTCGAAAAAAATGTTTAGAAGATGTGACAATTTAACTGAGAATCAACTTGTCGGTTTTGATCCGAAAATCATGTGTATTTAGTTATTGAGAAAATTACTTACTCTTTTGTGCCAAAACACATGCAGAGAAAATTTCATTTGAGTTAAAGGGACTGCAAAACCCTGCAATTGATTAACTTTTTAGAGATAATATTGTCAGTTACTTTGTTTATTTTTGCTTTGTCAGTAAAAAAGGTAAAAAAGGATTTTTATATACTGTGTATATATATATATATATATATATATATATATATATATATATATATATATAAAATGTATACACAGATACACAGGTAGATACAAAGAAAGAAAGAATCCTCCACACATTTCAGTCACGAAAAGAATTTGCGGAGTCAGCTTGCCCAAGTTCATTATGTAATGCAAGTCTATAAATATTTTCAGAGATGAATGCATTATGTTTTCTTTTGCTGTGATGTAAATTACTCAAAATGTTAAACTGCCCATTTTATAAATTACTGTAAGATGCCAGATTGTGTTCATTCACTGTATCATATTAATAGAAAGATAAAGATTTTTTTTAGTAAAGAATTTTTTAAAATGTGTTTTTATAGTATTTTTTGCACCGTGACCATGGGTAGCATTAATCTTCATGATGTAACCAGCGGACTTACTAGACTGTCTTAATCTAGTGTTCAATGCTGAGAAGCAGTCTAACCTAGAAGGACTGGACTAGGAAGGACGCAGCCTCAATAGGACGCAGTTTTCCAATTGAGAAGCACCCCCATGGTGCCCAATGAATCAGTGTTTTGAATAAATTGGTTTAGTGAATGAATAAAGTCCCATAAAGCCACTTATCAACAGTTACTGGTGTTACTTTGTAGCCTGCAGAAAGAGTTGAAATCCCCACCACTAATGCAGACTGACCATCTGTCTGGAACACGCAAACACAGACAAGAAATTGACCCCTGCTGTTCTTTACACAGATAATCTTCGAGTGGCTTATCCTAATGAGGAACACCAAAACTGTGAAGATGAGAATGTCTATACTCCTCTGGGTAAAGATGAGGAAGAGTATGACACCATCCTTACATCCAGCAGCTCTGTGGCAATAGTGAACCGCCCCCCTGCACCGACCCCACGGCCCGATTCACTTCCCACCCCGGAGGACAAGACTCCCTTCATTGCGCAAGGTTTGAATTTTCTATTTGAATTATGACTTTGGACAGTTTATCATTGGCCAGTTGAGGACCTTTAATGGATTGGTAACACTGACAGCAATTTCACTTATTTCATGCCCTTGTTAGCATTTTAACAATGTCTGTTGTGACATAAAACATTAAAAGCTGATGCTAGTCTAAATTATTTCTTCAATAAAAACACAGCGCTTCCATTTTGCCCATAATAATGAACGGTGTCGCTGTGCTGGCCCAGTTCAGTCAGTGCTCAGTGTTTATAAATACTTAATAACATTTCAGACTGTTATTTACTTTCTAATCCTTTATTATACTGGGAGAAAAGAAACCTTAATATGGACCATTCATCACAGGCAGCAATCTTAAATGTTCAATTTTAGTTTCATAAATAATTCAATTAGATGAAGGTGCCAAGTGACTTGTATTGTTAGAGCTTTATAAATCATTTACACAGTCCTGGAGCTGTATTTGTAAAGCATTAAATAAGCAGTGCTCTTGCTTGATCACAATGACTTCAGCTTCATCTGTTGATCTCATAAACAACAGTATCCGACCCTTGTTAGACATTCCTTACAAATTCAAAGCATGATTCCAGAAAACACTTATGCCTAATTTATGCCAATACAACACACAATTCCTGCATCACCTTTGACCAGCACTCACAGAGGAGCAATTGCTTAGCAACTAAAACTTATAACACATCAGGCTTCTAACAAGTGTCCACAGCCAAGTATCTAGCTAACTGTGTCTGTGAGTATGAGCCAGTGTATGTGTCATTTGGACGACACTGTAAGGCAAAGCAACAAGATATATTTACAACACTATCAGAGGCTATTTTGCATGTAACAGATGGTAACTAGCTAGTGTTGCTATGGATGCCTTGTAATAGCCTCATATTTCATATTTTAATGCAGGGTAGATGAAAACATATGCACTGCAATGACTCACATTCAGAAAATCTCCCTCTATCCATCCATCCATCCATCCATTCGCCAGTCTGTCTACATTTATCTATCTTTCTGTCTTTTTTTTTCTTCAGATTTTCAAACCTCTGTTGTAAAAGTTCAGTACTGAAGACTTTTTTGACCATAAAAATATTGGCTAAGGTTTCATGTTAGACTGAAGATGAGGAGAGGAAAAAAAGTAGATATTGAAAAGCCTCTTCATCAAAGAGGAATGATGGACAAAAAGGAGGCCAAAGATATGTGCTATTTTTGCAGTGTACTGTAGTTATTATCAGCTTCTCTCTGAAATCCCCTCCTTCTGATGTACAAACCCCTTTTGTACTGATACAGATATCACAATAGGCCTACATCAAATTCATAATGACAGGGAATTCATATTTATATCATGGAGGGAGTATTCATAGTTCATTTTAGTGAAAGATTTAGAAAGAATAGCATGGACCAGTTTAAATTACTTTGTATATTTCGCATAAATAATCAGAGCGCATTTAATACAGTGTGCACAACGTTCAAAGCAAAGTTAAACAGCTTGAGGAATGTTATTTTCCATGAATCATATGTTTTAAACCAATTACATAAGAAGAAACCAAGTACATCATTTACTCTGTTCACAGTTGTTGAAGGACCACAAGTCTTTAGGGTCCGCTACTGTTTTAGAGTCATATTTCCCTGTCATTATGCTCTGTGGCAGTGCTGCAGTAAGCAAGATGAGTCTGTGTGTGTATGTTGGGTTCAGAAGTTGTTGGGAAGAGTTTATCGGTGAGTATCTCCTGGGAATACCGTTGTCATAATGAACTGGTCTTTACATTGAGAGTGGGGATGAGAGACAGGATCTGTTGCATTGTGACAGCTCCATTTGATGCAGATCTCTTATTCACCTGTTTGAAAATAATGGACATTATTATAATAAGCTTGATGTCATAACTTCTCTGCTCACTGCATACACACACGCACATGTTGGGTTTGATGGGAACTTTCCATAGACATATTGATGTTTATACTGTACAAACTATATTATATCCCCTAATCCTCCCTCTAAACACAACCATCACAGAAAACTTTCTGCATTTTTACATTTTCAAATAACCATCATTCTGTATGATTTATAATCTGTTTTCCTAATTGGGATGAAAAAGAATATCCATTTTGTCCCCACAATGTAGGGTTTACCAGGACCACACACACACGCACACACACACACACACACACACACACACACACACCCACACACCCACACACACACCCACACACACACCAGTTAGACCACTATGACAACATCTGCAACCAATCAGAGCGGGGGCCAAGTAGGGTCAGCATTGTGCATTACACATGTTTTCCATCTCTCTTATTCCACAACATGAAAATACTAAGGGCAAAAAAGCAAGATTTTTTCCATCCATTTCTACAGAGGGTCTTTCGCCTACGCACTGATCAGATTTCTTCGCCTACTCACGAGGTAGAGAGCCTCCAGGGGAGGGGCAAGTGTGTGCTGTGCTTTTGGACTCAAACTACAGCAACTTGGACTTCACAAGTGTAACGAAACCTGTGATAACAGACAATGAAAGCCAGCACCATTGATTTTCTCAGGGGACGATGACAGAATAAAAAAAAGGATTCCCAAGTATGCAGGATTGCCGCTTAAAATTCCCCATTATTGCAGTTCCTTTTGAAATCTATGTTGTTGTGGAGTATGTTATAAGGCAGTGGTTCTCAATTCCAGTTTTGGAGACCCAGTGCTATGCACATTTTGTATGTTCCCCTAAAATGACACACTCATGGAACTCTTTCCTAAAGAGCTGACGATCTGAATCAGGTGTGTTAAATAAAGAAGACACAAAATGTGCAGAGCTGTGAGTCCCCAGAAACAGAGTTGTGAACCATGAGCCATAACAAAAGGATAAGGTTTGAAGTTGTACAGCAGTGGGACACAAAGCATGCAGCATTTTAATCAGTTTCAACACTGACTGCTTCCTTTGCTTTTATTCCATTTGCTTGCCTTCATTGATCTCATTGGGGCTTATATTTGATTCAACTATTTACATGAGGGTTGTGAGACTGCTTCATGTTTATCTGGGGGCGTAGAATTAAACATTTGATTATTATCTGATATCGTCACACCTCGTATCTTAAAACAGAATTCATTCTGTTTGTCGTCAAACTTTGAGTGCTGAATGTTTTTGAACACATGCCTCCACCTTGTGGTCTTTCCAGGATAATGCAGACTCATTCTCAGATTTGTTTGGTATACTGATGCAGTATGGAAGCAATAACTGCAAGTATAATAGTGCTGTTATTGTGTGATTGTTTTTAACAGTATTCCAAAAGAAAAAGTCCCAAGGAGATGCTGAAACACTATACTCTCTTCCCACAAGACAGGGTGAGATTTGTTTGTCTGAATATGGAATAGTTTTATATGAGATTTCATGTTTTTGCCTTTAATTTTCTTTAGTTTTAATAATAACTAAGTATTGTTAAATCATACAGTAAACATTTTCACTGCTTTTTGTGGTCTCCATTGTGACAGCAAGGCAAAGGGATAGCATCTCGTCCACTTATGACACGTTTGTGCCCAGTCAGCCGCCAGGACTGGACGAGCTGATCAAACTCCAGGAGGAGGTGAAGATGGGCACTCTAAGTATAGATGATGCTCTGGATCGATTCAATGACTGGCAAAGGCTTCAGAAGGGAATGGACAGTGTCCAACAGGTGATGAAGGCAAATCTATTTCAAAAACATGTTAAGGTGTTTATTCAACGCTGGACACGTTTGACCCTGTGGTCTTTTAAAATATCTCTCTCTCAAACATCACAATCTAACTAGTTTGTGTATTAAAGCAATATGTTAATGAATGTCATTTCAACAACACATTAAATCTTCTTTTGTGTTGTGCTGCAAATGACATTGTAAACATTGAAAAAATGGACAATTTTTTTGTCATGAAACAAATCACGTTTTGAATAAAAAAATTAAAATTAAATTATATATATATATATATATATATATATAAAATTTTATTTTAATTTTTTTTATTCAAAACATGTGATTTGTTTTCATCTGTATTCATATTTTTATCTTGAATTTCTTGGGGAAAAGTTTCTTAGATCATTTTAATTAGACCTTCATATAACTAAAGAAAAAGTGCCTGTAGGTGAAGAAATAAAATTGTATAGTCATTTTTCCCATTAATGTTAAAACATGGAGAATGGTATAAAACATATCTACCTGACAACAGTGAGCCATGCAACATATAGTAGGTACAAATGTGATATATACAAGAATTGTAAATGCAAATACATGTCAACTTATTCTACTAACCCTAACACCTAACAACAATCAACTAATACTCTAATGAGAGCTAACGTGTAGTTGCAAATGAATAAGTTATTTCACAATTGGTTGCAAAGTTACTCATAGTTAGTAGAATGTCTAAAGAGGACTATTGAAATAAAGTGTGTATAATGAGACTGATACACAAATATTATTTATACATACAGTATATAATTACAGTAGATGAGTAGTTTTAATTAATAAGAGGTTAATTTAACTAGTGCATCTGCTCAACCTGCACAGCTGACATCAATATTTTGCACTTTATTTTACAGTACGATGTGTCCACTTACAAGTAAAAGAAGTAAAATAAGCAAATTCACGGTTAATAGCCAGTTGTTGTAATTACTATGAGTACATACACCGTAAAAATAATAAAAAAGAGTAGAGGAGTACATTTTACACACACAAAAAAGTCTTTCTATTTCAAAATTTCACATATAATTTGAATTTATATCTTCATTTTATTTACCTTAAACTACCTACAAATTAATTTTTGAATCCTCTTTGCATGAATAGTGTCCTGTGCCTAAAAAGTGCATATTAAAGCCTGTTCAACAAATTGTTTTCCACAGGAGAAAATACAGCAACTGAGGGCAAGCATCACCAGCAACAGAGAGGATGATGAAAGTGTCTATGGTAGGTTTATCGCATCTACTCGATAAATCGTTCGTTAATATGTGTATAAAAAGACTTCAAGTCTGATACAAAGGCCCCAGAAATTTCTCTTTGATGCTTCCAAGAGTTTACAAAAATATGTTATAATAAGTTCTGATTGGACAGACATCAAAAGACTGTTTCTCTGCTTGTGTTGTTCATTCTGCGCAATGATTAATCAATCTCAAAACAGAGCCAGCGCCAATCAGTTGAGAAAACATCTCATGGATCAGCTATAAAGATTCCTTAATGTAAAGATTACAGCAAGAATAAGACAGCAAAAAACACAAAGTGACCTTGGGTGAGCAAGACGGGATGAAAATGTATAGTATGTGAGTTAACAGGCCTCTTTCCTCTCCATCAGATAAAATCAGCATAATTCATCACACGCCAAGTAAGTACCATGCCATGAAAGCAAAAAAACTTTCTTTGTTGCTGTTACTTTATCTCTGTATCTGTCCCCTCCATATCTGTGGCAATGAGGCTTTTGTGTCTCGGGGGACCTGTTAGCGAGTAGAATGGCTTATACACAAGTCCTTTAGTCTCTTTGTCTGGAAGTCTTTGAGAAGCCACATTACTTCTATACTACTGTAAGGGTGTTTTTGCAATTTATGTGACTGTCAAAGTATCATCTAGAGCCAGCGACCCCTTGCTAAGCTCTGCATACTCATGATAAAAGTGTCTGATAGTTTATTGAAGGGCTGAGGTGGGGAAATTTCCCTGTGATGCTAAATGTATGTATACATAAATATATATATATCTTGTGTAGCTGCGTCTGCAAATGAGTGTCGAAGATCGAGCCAGCAAACGGACACAGAGTTCTACAGTAAACCTCTTAAAGGCCAGAATGTGAGTGTATGAGGGACATTTTGTACATGTTCTGTTCCTCAAGGACACTATAATACTTTGAGCTAGCAGATTGTTCTACCCAGTAAGCTTATATTTCATCTGCTCTTTTTTAATAGTCAAATTTCATCAGGAAGGCAGACAAGCAGTAAAAGTAAGCATCATACAAACCATTTATAATTTTCTTTAAATAAAATATGCACATAGTGAGTTTGTATCACGTGATCACCTTTATTGATTTTTTTGTGTGTGTGTGTCTTATTTCAGTCATCCTGTTTGAGGAAACACCGAATGCACTAGAAATGCTGCTCTGAAGAAATGCAATAACAGGAACTGATACATTGAAGTTAATATTAAAACAATCTCATGTCAATGTGTAACTGCTTTACGTTTTAGCGAATTTGTTTGAATTCGTACAATCCCGAATTTGTCAGGGTTAGGTGTGGAACTTTTTTTTTTTCTTTCTAAAAATCATGTTTTCATATGATCTTCATACAAATTCATAAGAAATTGCCACCACGTAAAACAGTTGCATTTTCTCATAAGATCGGGTTGTTTAATATCCAATAAAGTCAGACTCTTAGTCATATCCCTCTATTCACTATTTTACTATCCCACTATTTATTCTATTTTTTTTTTTTTACTGAATGCTTCATAACATGAGCAGTGATTGACTTCTCACGGCTTTAGTAGATTTTTTTACCTTTTGTAGGCTTCACCACCACTGTTTACTCAATATTATTTACACAATAAATTTATAATTATTTTGAAAAGTTGTCAAATTTATCATTTATATTCAATAAAGAACATTCAGCCTGAGATTACTATTATTTGATAAGGATGTTTTTTTGTGTCTCGTGGTTTTAAAGATATTTTAGTTACATTGCATGTTCTGGTCCTAAGGGGGTGCTGTGCTACTAAGCATGGCAATCGGTTTTTTGGTCTACGTAGATCTCTCATGTTGTATTGACGGGCATTTTGATAGACAAAAACAAAGCCATTGCACATCCTATTGTCCCAATGGACCTCTCAGTACCATACGGATCACTGATTGTAAGTAAGGACACAAACAAGCGTCTGGGAGAAAGCGACTACAGAAGTGAGGTCTTCCCACACGCCGCTTCGGTGTCAGGGGACACGGATCTAATGCGGATCTGGGATTCGAGGCAAAACCCCGGGAGCTGCGCTGCTAACCCGCTCTCCCTGCCAACCCTAGCAGCTGGACACATTTGCATTATCAATCATGCTCTTTGTGAATAATATGTATTAAAGCCTTGCTTCTCCGCAGTGCTTGGATGAGCCAGTTCTGCCTCCAGAGATGATTCGGCTCCTGCAGCCCTGGTGGCATTTGTGCCGTGTGTTTGCCTGTCACCTGCTGCTCTGGGAGAGAGAAGGGCTTTCTGATCCTCGGCTGGATCAAGCTTTGACATTCCTTCTTCAACTATAAGAGCATTCCATCCAGTATAAAAGATGCCCCACCAGCCTGAACAGGAAAGGGATGCGCACAGACCCTCCATCTTGTATGACGTTTTGTCATGTTAGACCTCATTCAGTTCTCTCGCAAGAGAAATATCAATCAGCAGCATCAAATCACCACTGTTAGTTGCCAAAATAAATATGATTATTTATACCGCTAGTCCTTGGCCTCTTATGGAAATTAACATCAGGAGCTCTCACTTTTCTCAAGCTGGAAGAGAGATGATAAACCCTACACAAAGGATTAAGTCTTCCCTGAAGTATAGAGCTTTATCAGGGGGAGTGAAGGGCAGGATTAGGATTCAAATGCACCAACAATACTCTCATAATACCACAAACTGATAGAGATCCAACCCAGCTGAGACTCAGTCGACTGCAAAACCGATGGTAAACCCAGACCTTACCTCTGCCATTTATCAGCCATTTCCTTTTTATGATTCGTGATTCGATTTGATTAACTAACCTTTCCAGATGTATGTGGTAAAAAAGCAATTGCTCAGAGTTTATGTAAAATCCCAGTTCCCGCTGGTTTTTTTTTTTCTTTTTTGCGTAACAGATGCCCATGGGTCCACGAAAACACAATTGCACACAAAAATGCACTCTAGTCTCTGTCCCTGGGATTAATACCCAGAATTATACACAGCTGCTTCCCCTTTGCGCCCTAATAAAAATCAGGCAATTTCACAGCCAGTGGCATTCTTTCATCCCATAATCCCCCTGCATGTGTACAGTATATGTGACCCTCCCCAACAAGGGCCAAGACCACTGTCGGGGTACCTCCGGTTGGTAAGAAGAGCTTTGATTTGGGGTTCCTGCCTGGGAAGAACCAAGCCGTTAAATGGAGTCCACAACAGCAGGATCCCACCACCCCCAGCCCCCCATTCTGCCTTTACGCTCACCGGCACATCCATGAGCTGTTCGACGGGAACCGAAATGCATTGAAATGAGTCACGTGGAACTACATTTCCAGAGTAAAAGCAGGCTTCAGATGAAACACAAACAGTGCACTGATTCACACAGCTCTTATTAGTGTAAATGGCACTCTTCATTAACATGTTGCTAATGGTTTGTCCTCTTAATGCTGAGTGTTTGTAATGCTAAGGACAATGCATGGAGTGATTGCCAATCAGCAGATAGAAGAGCCAGGTGTCCTCTGAGTGTGTTAGTCCCGACTGCTTCTCAACAGATGTTTAACACAGGACTTTTCTGAAGTACTGGCAGGAGAAAATCATCAAGAGTAAGGCATTGACTTAACTTTTCACTTGTCATTATAATCAAATGCATACAACATACTTGATATTCCCAAACTCCCACAACTTGCTTGTTATAACAGCTAAGTTATCAAGTGCCTGAGTCATTTGTTATGTAAAAGACCTACAAATGCCCCCTTTTTAAAGCAAACTAGAGGTGCATAAGTCTTACACTTGGTAAAATAAACACAGCATTAATCAAGCCTAAAAGAGGAGAAATCGAATCCCTTGGGGTAAATGTGTTACTTGTTAGGACACCTGAATGTTCAAATACAGCTGGGCACAATGTCTCACCTCTTTAAAAAAATAATATCTAGCTAAAGAAGAAAAACAAGATAACCATCAATTTACATTTTCTGGAGATAGAAGATCACTGTGGGTCAAATCTATCTACATTTCAAATATACAGATTAAAATAATTCCGCTGCAAAACAGCAGGAAAGTAGTTGCAAAAAATCTGTTGTGATTTAATCCCTCAACCTTTCCCCTGGGTGTTCCAGCTGGGCTTTTAATCTCTGCCTGTGCTTCCTTTTGTAAACCTGTCGCAGGCACAGGAGAAGCAGAGACTATCATTCAGTAAGTCCCTCGCAAGCACATTCTAAAATGTCAGCGGCCCCCCAGTGGAACGTTTCAATCCTCCATCTCCTCTCTCGCCCTGGTTTTGGTGTTTTGGTGCCCCCTTCCAGAGCTTCTCCATTTCCCAAAGGGCAAAACAGCATCTGGTGCAAGGGCAAAGGTACACAGGACAGCGCGGCTCCTGCCGACCCCTCTCCTGTCTGATCAAGGGCCAAAAGAGACCCCTGGAGTGTGGCTGTACCCTTGAGTCTGTGGCTGAAAGCCCCTGTGCTAGAGCTTTGGGTAGATTAGCAGCACTGTTCCCCAATGCAGGGCCTTTGTGCAGCAGCGCCCAGGCGAGGCCAAGCTGTCCGCGGCCACAGGGATGCAGTAATTCCGCCGCAGGTCAGCGGCTCTGCATTTTTAAGCAGCTCCTAAAAAGGTCACTTCCGCCGAGGCGAAGTCAGAAGACTATCTCTATGGAAACTCGGTGACTTGCGTCCCCCACCAAAGTCGGCTCCCAGATTGAATCAAAGGCTACTATGATAAACAGGGATGGCTAAAGGCTTTATCTTTTATTTGCGCTCTGCTTCTTCTGAGAGGGAGTTGAGTCTTTGAAGCTGATGGTTGTGTTTTTGCAAGGATGTTTTGACTGCTTGATGTCCTCATGAAGGGCTGTGGTGTGTTGGGGAGGGTTGATTTATATGTTTTTATAAGAGTCTTAGTGATTGAACAAATACTGTAAAGCATGAAAGGGTCGATTGCAGAACATATTTATTTTTAATAAATGCTTGGACCATTTCCAGACCTTGTGAATGCTGAAGGTCTGCATGTAATGAATGTAGACTGAAATTTTGCTTGGCTTTGTAATATTTATACTCTTTCTGAGAGAGCTTACCCATGCCAAATGCCAAGGTGCTCCAGGCTCATCTTAAAGATAGGATGTGCAGTTTTTTCAGAGGCTAGCAATAGCAAGCTATCTTTGAAAACAAAATATCCTACCCTCCCTTCAGAGCGTTCTTCAAAGCCGCATCTCCTGCAAAACACGTGCACAGCCAGAGCAGAGCCTGCAAAGAGACAATCTCCAATGTGCCACATGTGTTCACGATATCAACACAACACGTATGTGCATGCGCTCACGAGAGCACCTCGATGCATCACATTGTGTTAAATCGAGAGTAGATGTTGTTACGTGAACATGCTTTGGACATTATTATTTTGTAAATAAAGTGGTAAATTATATTTTTTGAGCAAACCACTGGAGTCACGTGGATTACTTTAATGATGTCTTTACTACCAACCTGGAGCTTGAAAGTGCTAGTTGTTTAGGCTGTCAATTGACCCTTCACAAACAGTTTGATTGACAGGCTATCTGACCATTCATAATCCCGAATCTGCTATTTTGTCTGACAAAGCAGTCAGAGGAGTTAGTAGATTTAGTGTTGGTGAACTTGAACCTCAAATATTGTATGTACTCACATCTTTCCACGGTTGAAACAACATTCCTTCTGATGTTCATTCATATTTATTTGATGCTATAAATGAACTAGTATGAAGAGATGGTTGGTTCAGGAGCCGCTTGAAGGAGCTACAGTGATCTGTCACGACACATTAAAGAGCCAATATATGCTATTTATTGTTTAAACTTCTTTAAAAAATTACAACATTTTAAATATGAAACTGTTTCATACGTTGTCAGTGTCCTCTTTGCTCTCCGCGATGCGAGCGAATGGGTTGTTGGGCATAGCAACAGGGGACAGATTTTGCAAAGGGTCAATTGAGTGACAGAAAGCTCTCAGATTTCATCAAAAAGATCTTGATTGATGAACACAACGAAACGAAAATCTTATGGTTTTGGAATGACATGAGGGTGAGTAATGACAGAATTTTCTTTTTTGGGTTAACTAACCCTTTAAGTAACTAATTGATATAAACAGTGAAACGTTTCTGTGCTGTTGGACTTTTTGAACAACACTTGGCCAATCAAATTTGAGGACCAGAACTAATACGACTATTGTGTCTGAAGTACATCAACCAAGTAACTTACAATGCATACATTTTACCAGTATGTGTATTTGAATGTCTGCATATTAACATTATTTAGAATTTTTTATTTTTTTAATAAGCATCTTTCCTTGTGTGAATACATTTGATGATTCCTACTCCTGGATGAACAATGAAGCACTGCAATACCAAAATTACTAAAAGACAAAACCCTCTTAACAAAATAGTGGCAAAATCACCCATATTTCAAAACCAGACCCCCACTACTATTGGGTCTCATCAGAATTAGCTGCTCTCCTCAGCAAAGAAAGAGATTAATTGTCCCACCACATGTGCAATAATAGCTTGACTCCATGCCCAACCAATCGAGTGTGCAATGGCAGTCCACAGAGTAATTGAGGTGATTTGGCAAGCACTGCCTCGCATACATTGTCCCATAAAGACATCCTATGTCGCATGAGGACTGCCTACGTATCGCCTCAAGGAGACTTGTGCAAAAGATGTGGTGTAAATATGAACTGGGGCATTGAGAAACCAAACAAAAGTGTATGTGAAAAGTCTCTGTCAGCATTGTGACTCTGACTGGGCTATGGGCAATACACAGGGCTGATTCTCAGTGGAATCTGTTAGGGGTAAATGTTGCCTCTGGCTTAAAATTAGTCTTTTGTCCATGTAAGAGATAGCCATGATGTCCTTATACCTGAAAATGTGTATAGCAGTACACTTGCCCAGTACAGTTTATGAAGGCAATCCATTTATAATGCACACACACATCTTCACATGCTCATTTTTATCTCATATGATACTCATGCTGTCAATACAGCAAATAAAACTTGAATAAGGAAGCACAGGAAACTTGATACTTAATTCTCTAAATCTAATTTTATGCCTTGGAAAAAATGAAAGGAATAAAATGACTGGGAAATTTTCCCAGTTTCTCTCAGCCTGCGGCGGCTTTAATGGCTTTTCTCCACTTGGATGCAGGTGAGGGGGATTTGATTCCAGCTGAATCATGTAAGAACCTCCCCCCTGTCTCTCTTCATCCAGGTGTTCAACCAATCCCTTTGCTCGCTGCCACTGGACGGTCGCCATACTCTTATTAAATCCTGCAGGCAGGCTGAGCACAGCTTCAACACGCTGCCCTCCAGTTACAGAACCACTGCACAGTGTTCGCACCCGCTAATCTGAAAAACAGAGAAACGGAGCTGAACTTGAGTTTTTCACGTGCATATGGGTAGTTTTTCATGCATTTTCATAACTTTTGAATATAAGGGAGATTTAAACCCTGGAAATGAATTATCATCAAATGCTTTGGTTGCTTAATATGCACTTAATTTCACAAACTTTTAGACTAGTTATCAAAGGATATAGGATTTCAGGCCCACAAGCATCAGAACGGATCCTTCTTCCCATCCCATGACGTCCAAACTCATACCATCTGGAGAATTTGGGCCAAAACCACTAAAGCAGTTTCTTCCCTCAAGCTGTCAGACTCCACAACAACTGACAACGTCCAAACAGACTGACCGGAGTGTGATTGTTCATGAGCTTGACCTTTACAGACTCTTTAAACTGTGACATTTATAGACATCCCCTAGTGTTTTACAATATATTGTTTAGTGCTGCATTCATTGTTTCATAGCCAATTTGTCCTGTTTATCCCACTTTGCCTGTAATAAGAAGAACAATTTGCTTTAGGACTTAAAATAGACCTCAAAGTTTGTCTCCAGTTAGATTCCAACGCCATGCTTACACACCCGGGGTGCCAGCTTTACTGCATTAGTTTTGATAAGCTGAGCTTTTCTCACCTGCAGCCAATGACACCGCACACTTCCACCAGGCCCCATATGCAAATTATTATTAATGGTGATTCATTTACTTGGCATCCTGTGCCAAGCCTGGTTATTAGAAAAAGAGAGCGAGAAGAGCGAAAAATACTCCCATGTTGCGGTTTTTAAGTCCAACCCCCCACCCAGCTTCCAGCGTTGCTATAGAAACTCCCAATCAGAGACTGTTGTGCCCATGCGCTTGGCGTGGGTTTCGGCGGCGCAGGTGGAATGCATATGGAACAATGGCCCATCTGGGTGTGCCAGTGGCGCCCATTTTAATCACACCGTTTCCACGGTGCTGGCTGATGGAGACATTGAGTGGGCTGCTGGGAAGCCGCCAGACCTCATCTACGGTGGGCAGAAATTGACCATAGAAGGAAGGATGCTTCAGATTTGCTCACACGCAGACTTTTTTTTGAAGGATTCAGTCCATTGGTCAGCCAAAAAAAATCTGAAATTGTAGTTTGTTTGCTCTCTGCATTTCTTTCAGCTGCTGCGTTAACATAGAACTCTGCTATAGTTTTCCACCTTTAAAGCACACTGTAGGCACCTATTCTCAAACTATTTCTTGATAATAAAATAGATGACTCTCTATTGCAAATGCTAAATATTGAGGTTGGCATGGGGGTGTGAGCTTAATGTCATCATTCAGAGCACCTTATCAATTGAAGCACATTTAGAAGAGTGAACAGAACTAGCGCAGGTTAATTAAAAGACAAAAGCTAAGGGGGCGCCTGGCAACTCTCCTGGTCTCAACCTATTTATGCCATGCTGGGTGGATGGGCGGATGGGGATTTTGGGGCTTGGAATGTAATATCGAGACCCTAAAAAAAACCAGCAGCAATGCTTCTACAGATACATAAATAAATCAAGACTGCACCATTCTTTGCCCCTGTCCTATTTAAAATGGTGCCGTCAAAGGCGCAGGAGACATAAAACTTGATTGCTAAATGAAATGTTTTGGAAGAAAATGGAGAGTGTATAGTCTGTGTGGTGTGATGAAGTTAATTCGTCATTTTTTTCTGAGCTCTCTTTTGAGATTTAAAGTGCACTCAACAATCAACCTGCCAGGAAAGAAAGGGGGGAAAAAAAGATTTGTTTCACAGGTGGCCTCCAAATGTTTAAAGCTGAAGGGGCTTTAATGCTTTGAGAATGAAGAAAGAGTTTTGTTTTTTGTTTTGTTTTGTTTTTGTCCATTGATTTTTAAGGGATTTGGCAGTCAAATGTACAGGAATCTGTAACATAAACCCAATCCTTTTTTCTTTTGTTATAAATCAAATAGGGAGTCATGGTTTCTTAAATCTATTGTATCTATCCTGGAATTAATGTTACAGATAATGTGTGCATCTCAATCATCCCAGTTCAGTAGTCAGAGCACTGATTTTAAGGGCCGTCTCGATCGAAAAAACCTACCAGTGCACTGAAACTTTCACTAGTCCCACAATGTACCATGAAAACAAGGGAGCGTTGATGCTTACTATGTTCCCTTGACAGAAGTTCTGAAGCATGAAATTTAAATCATGTGAGCTAGTGCACGACACATGACACAAAAAAACAAAACGTTATTCATGTTTCAGCATAAGCACATGTAATGAACATAATATAGCTAACATTTATAATTAATTTATATAATGTCGGAAAGGTATTTGTGCTGCTGTTGTTTATAAATGCCAGTAGAGTACATTGTGCATGTTGCCGCCATGTCGCTGGAAATAGAGCCATCGGGATCCTTACTGGTGCCCGAATTCGTGTACGTGATATACTGATTCACTACATAGGGAGCTAGAGAGGAGAATGAGACACAACCAGTGTCTGTATTTGGTAGCTAAGAAGTGACTGACCTATGTCAGGAATACAGTGTTTATACATTTAACACAACTTCCACTGAATAAATAGGCAATTGTTTTGTAATTATTATTTTTTTTAATAACAAAAAAGAAGTTTATTCAAGTGTGCTATTAGTATACTTCTTTTAAACTAAAAATAATAAATTACTTTCAGTCTACTTTTTATGTACTCAGAAATATACTTAAATTGCACTTAAGTATACTTGACTTACTGACAGAAATCTATATATATTTGACTATTTATTAAACTAGTCTAGCTTATAAACTATTTAGCTTATACGTGTACTCAATCTTTTGATTGAGATATACTTAAAAGTATATTTAAGTATTCTAATTATACGTCTTGGCTTGTAGTTGTGTTTGCACTTTTGATTGAGTAGCCTATTAAAAAAAATTCATATAGTTTTACATACTGTCTTTTAAACTTACATTGAGTGAAAATAGTGATTAATACAGAAAACAGATATGTTCCTAATCTGAATTTTTGTGTAGGCTAGTCCACTGGTTGTGTACGCATGAATTTACTTCAAATCTACTTTACTCTTTCCCTCAATTTTCCACATGTGACTTTCATAAGAAAGGATGCATGAAGCTAGAATAAAATGTTTTTAAAATGAAAAGAGTTAAAGTACAGTATAGCGTTAAAAAATACCTAAATGGGAACATAGTAGTATACTTAAAATCCATAAATAATAGTAAACTATAAGTATGATGTTATGTTCACTTTAAGAAATCTTACAAGCATACTTGCAGTATATAACTACTAAACTAGTGGTTTACTGAGAGTATACTTCAAAGTGTACTTTTGTAACGCGCGCGTGGGTTATACTATAACTTTAGAGTCCTTACCCAGCGCTGCTTCGTGGGTTCCTGGCTTTGTTCCTCGCTTATAGAAGACACTGACTAAGAGCTCGGGTGATCACAACACTTGTTTTTACTGAACATTCAGAGGCGAAGATCATTATTTGCCACAGCAGATTACATAGCGTGCATCTCTCTCTCCGTCCGCTATTCAACAACCACACACAGTCCTCTCGCGCGATCTAAATCGCGGGGCGCTGTTCTCGCGATATTATAACCCAGATCTATACAAAGGATCAGAACATTATTTTATAACCTTAATTTCACTCCCTACACTTTCATAAACTCAAAATGTGCTACAAGTATTTGACTAGTACACTACTTATATGTTCACTTGTAGTATAGTTGCAGTACAATCAAAAAACTTTGTTGTAAACTAGTTGTGTATTCGAAGTTTACTACTGTTACATTTAAAAGTATACGTTTATGTGTGGACCAATATATGTAGTTATATATATATATATATGTGGACTAGTGGACCAATTTATTCCCAAGTAGTATTGAAATTTCTAGTACTTCTAGTTCATTAATATTAGTATACTTACAATATTAAGTATACTTGAACTTTACTTAAATATACTCAACAACTTGAACTTAAAGTGTACTTATTTTTTGTAAGGGGATATATTGTTCTGTTCCAGTGATGGGCTGTGATCATCCTTGAAGTGAAAGGATATCGCCTATGTTTTATCTCATGGTATGTTTGCAGTGGTTGTTTAGGATCTGAACAGACTCCAGGAGAATAAACACCTGTCATCCTAGTGTGTGTGTGTGTGAGTGTGTGTAGAAATTAGCATTAACCTAGATTATTACATGCTGTAAAACTATTGCACTGCATTAACTAATGTTAACACATAGAACCTTACTCTAAAGTAAGTGTTTACATTTTATGTTAAAGTAGTTAAGCATGTAAACTTTTGTCCCATTCAGGAAAATCGTTAAAGTCAGTTTTTTCATTTCATTCAGAGTCTTCGGTTGTGTCCAATCCAACTGTAAATCAATACATCGCTCTATGATAAAATAATCTTTCATTTTATTGTTTGATTAGCTAATTTATGTTAACAAAACCAATCGCAAGTCGCAGGAGACAAATACACAGGAACATATACACATGTTAAAAGACGCATTTAATCCGGCAAGGAACCATATGTACAAACTCTGACGTGTGTGCATAAGAGTCCCTGGAGACACTGCTGTGTGTGTTTAGACGCAGGGGGTCGCAAACTGCCCAAGTTTTAATTAAGTCGCTACTCTTGGCACAGCGTAGTGGGACAACCACTGAGCTTCATCAAACATAAGCAATTACATAAACAAACCCCAGAAGATTTTAGCTGCTAATATCACTATACCTGAAAGCCATATACATGCTGAGTAGAGACTGTAAGAAAAAAAAATTCAGTAGAAAAACAGTACTGGTAATGTTCTGCCAGGACATCACACGTTAAGTTTACGACATTACTTTAACCCTAAAACACAACACAACAACCACTGAGCTTCATCAGACATAAGCAATTATAAACCCCGGATGATTTCAGCTGCTAATATCACTGCCCGAACAATATGTCCGTAAAACACCTGTGAAAAATCAATATGGAATATTCCTTCATTAACACAGGACATTGCGCCCTATTTTTACAGACTTTTCTTTGAGGGCATAAACACTTATTTATAGGCAACTGATGTGAATGCAGCTCAAAAGTGAAATATCCCAATAACCTCTAAAAATTCTGACAGGATTGACATGTTAAACCCACACTGCCCTTATGAATAATAACTGTGTGATGGATGCTAATGTGTTAGGTGAGATGGACTGAGAATGTATGTTCTCATGCCACTGTGATCTCAGTGTGTGTACGGTTATGCCCCGTTTGCCATCTGCAGCGAAGGGGTGGAGGGCCGCTGCAGTACAGTGAAGGTATTGTGTGTGCCCTGACAAGGAGGGGGATGAATTTGTCTGAAATGGAGGAAAGGAATCGGAGATGAGGTGAGAGCCAAGTTGAGTACGACTCAAGAGCTTAAGAAATGTTCTTATTTTCAAAGGTGACATGAAATACATTGAAAGTGCTGCTGAGAGAAGAATTTTGAAAGTAATTTTATTTAAATTTAAGTTTAAGATGGTCTAAAATCCCTCCTCAGGCAAGACTTCTCTCTCTCTCTCTCTCTCTCTCTCTCTCTATCTCTCTGTCTCTCTCTAGAGTCTTATATTTTCAGCCAGCAAGACTCATTTGTTACAATCTTGGCCCAACATTAGATAGAACCACCTACGGATTTGCTGTCACAAAGAAAAGAACATTCCGGAAATATGAGTGAAAAAAATGACATTGCCGCCAAAGGTTTAGGATTAATATTAAGAATCTGGTCTCTCCCTGCCTTCAGACATGAGGGAGTCATATGTTAATCATTTGTTACTGATAAACTGATCTTCATTCAGTTAACCTACACTACTAATTATTTAGAATGTTTCATTTTCGTTAAACAAACTTCATCGTGCTTGTCTCGTGAAGTGACTGTCAATAGCTTCAACCAATCAAGGAAAGAGTTACCATGCAGAGTTCCTGGAATTGTTGTGAAATATACTTTACATATAACACTCCACCCTATTTTTCAAATGCTGTAAACAAAATATATGAGAGATAAGATACTTAACTTCAATCTTTATTAGCTATAAATACACAATGCAGACAAGAGTATTTTCTTTTAAACAACTTTTGGACAGAGTGGTGAAGAGAGCCCACTGTTGGCTGGGAATGAGCTTTTAAAGCCATTTCCTGTGCGCTACGTCCATCATTGCTCTCCATTTTGCAGCGTTCCCCTTGTCAGCCATTATTCATCACTGTAATGTTGTGCTGGGCAGAGCCCCAAAACCTCAACTCACCATGGGGAAAGAAATGGAGAGAGACCAAACACCCGACACAAACGCACATAATACTAATCCTTGCCGTGAATGGGATACTGATACCGCTCGGTGCAGGTTTAGCCACCTTCATATGTTTTGCCATCTTTGGAAAGTTCCAATGTTCAGTGATGGTTCAGGGTCAAAAGTCAGTACATACATTAGGTTAAAAATGAAATGTTTCATTAGCATCCATGATACACGAGCTATATGTTTAAATAGCTGTTTAAGGGTGATTGGCAAAAACTATAAAAGCTAGAAATTTTGGTTTTAATTGGGAGCCATATATATAGTCTTAAAATTCCACTCCAGATTTTCTCAGCAGCCATAGGCCGGTTCCGTATGGGCCTCTGGGGCTCGGGAAGGGAGAGGTCCTGTTGGGATGGAGATAGGGGATTGATGGTGATTGTTTTAGCATGTGAGACTGCAGGGGAGGACAGGCACCGCTGCAGACTGCCTGCCTGCACTGAGGTTAGATAAGGTGAGAGCTCAAGGGCTGGAATGGTTCTTCTGGCCTCACGCCCACCTGTAAATAAAGTCATACTCACACAGGATCCTCTGTATGAAACCTTGTTTTGGAGTATTTAGAAAGAGTGAATGCTAAGTTAAAGTCACGACTTCACAAGCTTGCGGACTAGATAGCTATTTTTTCCATTTGATATAATCAGGGCTTAATTTCTGCTGCCTTTACATAGTAAAACAAAGATATATTAAGCAGTCCACAACACACGTGCCTTCACCATAAACCGCACGAATGTCTTATCTGCTGCTGAACTGCTGCCAGTGATTCCATTCACATAATTGACTTGCGCCACAAGCCTGTCCAAATGAATTTTTGTCCCCTCACAATGCACTCTTTCCTCATTATTCATAATTAGCCGTATAGTCTTTCGGTTACCATTGAAGAGGTACTGATAATGATTATGGCAATGAGGATGTGTTTTTGCTTCTGTTGTTTGGTGTGTTTCAGAATGGGTTTTTGAACCCAGTATAGATGTAAATCAGCTCTATTGTTGTTCAGCATTAAAACTGTCCAAAACCCTCATAAACTGGTGTTCACACATATAATTACATATCATGCGCTCATAATATCGCATGTGCTCACTGTGTGCTGCTCATAAACGCTTGGTGGTATGCACCTGAAACTGTGGTTTGACTAAAAAGTATTTGGACACCTAAAAATGTCTGAATGACATATCAAATGTGGCATAAGCAAACAACTGGTTTGAAGATGATTTTTGTGAAGTCAGATTACTTAATACTTAATAAGGTGTTGTTGTTTTTTTGGACACAGACAAAACAAGCATAGACATTGTTAAAATGTAAAGAGACTTTGTCAGTTTTGTGTTTTGATTCAGTGTTATCTGAAGTTCTCGCAGGGCTTGGCGTTGTCTCTTCACAGGTGTTGGATCATCTTTAAAACTCATGAGTATCAGTGTAATTCACATAAACTTTTGAGACAATCATGCTGACCCATGTTGATAGATGGCAATGCAGCGTCCAATTTTATTGAAGTATCTGTACTTCATGTAAACAAATAAAGATGTTAACGCTAGCTAAAGAACTACCGAATGCGTTACTACTAAATGATTTCTGAGACCACTGAAAAACCCCATTGCATTGGTGCCATAAATCTGATGAGTTAGTTTTCAAGAAAGTATGATATATTTAAGAGTCTATGGGAATAGTTCATTTAATTAGTTGAAGAATTTTGAAGTACAAAGGTATCGTACCATCAACAATCAGCCCTTATAAACACAACTCTGCCTTTGACAGCTGTCTGAAATCTCTGATCAGTGTTATAAAATAAACATAATGCAACTAATCTCTGTATTATGCTTTAGTTGTGCATGCACATGTCACTTGCTGACATTCTAGTATATCACCCTCAAATCCCTGGTGAGCTTCTTTGGGTGAAAAAAATCTCTGCCTGGTTACACACACATACACACACACAAACTCTCCCCCTATCTTTCTCATTGTATAATCCACCGGTCACAACAAGACTTCGACATTACAATGGAGGCCAGCAATAGACGAGATGCCCTTCAGGTTTTCTGTGCTAATTTGAATATGCAAGATGAGGAAGACTGGCACCACTGCCAATTTGACAGATGGACAATTAATCTGAGCTAAGATGGCATCTTAGCCTGAATAAGAATTGCAGGATTGAGAGCTGGACCAGCTACAAACCACAGCTATGTTTCCCAAGGAAACATAGCCTTAAGAAATGAGGCATAGAGATGAACGGCCATGGCTGTTCATCCATATGGGTAACCTTAATCACTCTCAGATCGAGTCTAGTAATCACATTAATATCATACATAATATCATGTGATTTACTGCTTCATTTCCAAATATTAGATTACAGATTGTCACGCTTTATGGTATAAGCTTCAGGCTTTTAATTTTACAATTGACCTAAAGGAATGTTCTTTTGGCATTTAAAAAAAAAAAATCAATAGGCACAATGAATTAATGTGCAAAATTAGTACTATTTGATTAGCAAGACACAATGACTCATTAAACACAAACACCACAACCAAAAGAGTTTAAAAAAAAATTGGTGGTTATTAAAAGTGTTCTCTTATTGGTTTTCTTGCACTTTATTATAAGCTGAGTTTAGAGAGCACTAGAAGCCTGGAAGCACCAAGCCTAATGTCTGAAGAGTGCAATATCAGTAGAAATAGATTATCTAAACAAAGACTTTTTGACAAGCAAAGGGTCACTACTGTAGTAGTGAAAATAAGGCATTTCTGAACTTACACAAAATTAATTTCCTGAGGGAATATTAGTTGTTTAAATGTTAATTTGTCTCACATCTGGATGGAATATACTGGAAGGGATGATTCCAGTCACTACAATGTGGTTATGGTGTTATTCAGCCACTAGAGGGCGATGGTTTGATCAGCCTGTGACCCTGCAGGTATGTTCTGAAACAGTGACTCACTGCTTTCTACATCTTTTTAATTTTCATTCGCCTCTCATCTTTTTGTAGAAAAGCTCAAATCTACATGTTTTTAAATAAACATTAGGCTACAAAAAGATGCGGGTATGCACTGCATTTTTTTTTACTTTAAAAATACTGAAACTGAGTCTGACATCATTTCTTTTGAATACTGTGGTGTATGTGAAACCACTGACCCTTTTTATTAAGAATGTACTAGATGGTGATCTAGCATGTTTATATCAGTAAAGCCTAGCAAACACAGGTGCAGAATTCTGTGCTTCCAACCCCATTTTTTTAAAGTTAATTAGCGATTTGTTCTATGGATATGACAAAAGGATTATTCTCACTTGCCCTGCTGTTAATCAAGACTTTCAAAGCATATTTTTACTCCAAATTCTAGTTATTTTTCCAAACCCTAATCTCTCCTTCCAGATGGTCCGAGTCTGTCTCTAATATAATTGGCTATAAATCTGGTGTGAGTTACAGCCTAACACATTGGAAAGACAGGTGCACGTTTCTATTTTCCCTTTTTTCTAGAGGCCCTGAGTTTCTGTGAAACTACTATGATAACACATGTCCATTGTGAAGTGAGAACGAAAAAAAAAATCAATTGGCACATTCTCTCCCTGTCCATATCCCCGTTTTGATGAAGCGCTAGCCTTGAATTATGAAATTCTCAATGGTTTGCGTAGCATAGTAGACACATGTGTCCTTGTACATGTGTTATAGCACCACATATCTGATAACATATGTCAGGAATTAGAAAAGGAGGTGAGAGCAAAGCAACGTGACACGTTTGAGGTGTTTGCAGTGTTTGGGGAGATCGGGGAAGGAAAAGAGAGCAAGTGAGCGGGGCTACTTGAAGGGATGGAATAAGATAGCTCAGGGGAACACCGAACATCAAGCTTGACCCCGGTACTCGTTCTCCACACTTGCTCCGCTCAGTGTGTGATTCCTCGCCGAAGCCATCTGGCCCTCTCTCTCCCATTCCCACTCAACATATTGTCATTCCCTCCCCCCGTCCCACTCACACACACCCTCACACCAATCTGTCCCCTACCTACGCCAGCCGCGCTTGTGAGCCCACGCTCCTCCATAGAAGATCCCTTAAACGCTCCCAGTTGCCCTTTTCCCTCTTCAGTCGCGCCAAGGCCGATATCTTTCCCTTGAGCTCTGAATGGCCGAGGACCCCATCTAGCAATCATACGAGGAAGTTGGGAAGGGGGGCATCTTCTCAATAGCAGCCCCCCACTGGGGAAAAAGGCCCTCTCCTGTCTACACTTGAAAGAGCGTGTGAAATACTTGCAAAGTGCTCCAAGACGTCCTGACATGCATGAGGTGGGAGGAAAGGGATCATGGTCCTTGAATTCTCACTCTCCTTTTCAGCTAGTTTGACCGCTGACCCTCATTGCGTGCGGTGCGTCCAGCTTTGTGATAGTAGTTACTGTTTGGTGTCTAGATTGATTTGATATGGAGAATTATACCTGAATATGAAAGGGATTAACCTCCGTAGCCTATTGTTAACCAAAATAATACCACAGATACATTTTTAAGGACCAAATGTTGTCCTTCTAGAGGTCAAGTACATTCAGTGATCTCACTTTCCCCAAATAATCAGCTTTTAAATGGAAATTTGGTATTTAACAATGCATATTTATCCATGAATGACAATAGGTTCTCACTGGGACTCATCTGTAAATGGACCTCAGCAAAGGTCCACTGCTAAGCTATTCATTTCCCTCCTACTACCTATTACACCAGTTTGGTAATGAATGGCCAATCAAAACTTATCAGAAGTGTAGGAAAGCAGCCAATCAGAGGGAAGTGTTTCATGTGCCCTCCTGCACCAGGTCAGCCATATGGACAGCCTGTGCCACCTTCTGTCTTTGTGTGTATGAGTGAGAGACATTCAGGTATCGCTGGCAAGCAGCTGTGGTGAGATGCAAAAAAAAAAAAAAGTGTTTGCCAAGAACAAGAATGCATGTAAATGAAACCCACAGACAGGCCAAACTAAACAGCAATGTCTCATCACATGCCATGTGGTGGTGAGGGTTATAAGCTGTATTTGGGATAAATCGTATTCAGAGCTAAAGTCTTTGCATAATTACTAAGCTTTGTTTGTATATAAATAGCACATAATGGTGAAACATGGACTATATTTGAATTTCATTTTTTGAGTAAGAATCATAAAATAGGTTTGAAGTAGGTTCCAAAGGTTTGGCACATTCTCTCCCTGTCCACATCCTCATTTTGATGAAGCGCTAGCCTTGAATTATGAAATTCTCAATGGCTTGCTTAGTATAGTAGACTCAAGTGTCCTTGTACATGTGTTATAGCACCACATATCTGATAACATATGTCAGGAATTAGAAAAGGAGGTGAGAGCAAAGCAACATGACATGTGTTTGCAGTACATATATATATACTTCAAACCTTTTTTATTTTCTTTTTCTTTGGCACACTTCTATTAAGCCATAGCTGTCCTCTTTATACTTTTATTTTAACCCATCCAACTTCGCCCCTCCACTCTTGGAGAACTCATATAGCCAACACACTGTGCCAGCACCTCTTTCAATGTCATCAGCCACTGAGCTGGGACCGGGTGCCCGCTCTTTCACTCTGGATGGCATCAGTGTCTGTGTGTGACTTTCAATGTTGCCAGGCAACAATTTTGGACCTGGATTATAAACAGAAAGCTAGGCTAGACAAAATAGTGACCCCTGTTGGGCTGGGTTCATTTCAGTCCATGATTACTGAATATTTGCACATAGTATGTCAGGTTTCAGCCTGTTGTTTTAAAGCCGTAAGTACCAATGATATGATTTAATCACACAGGCAAAGAAATGAAACTCTGTGGCTCACTGTACCCTGGTTCAGGCATTGCATAAACCTAAACAAACCCCTTAATAGGGTAGTCCACCCAAAAATGTAAAAAAAAAAAAAAATTAAAAATAAATAAAAAATGTCATGAATTACTCACCCTCACAATGTTCCAAACCCATAAGCCTTTTGTTCGTCTTTGAAACACAAATGAAGATATTTTAATGAAATCTGAGAGATTTCTGTCTGTCCATTGAATAAAAGCCTAAATTAAATATCTATATTAAATTTAAAGCGGTTGAGTCTCTTCATAAAATTTGGACTAAACCATTTAATTCATATGGATAAGTTTTGCAATGTCTTTACAAGCTTTTTGAAGTTTCAAAGTAGTAGTTCAGGGGACTGTCAATGACAGAAATCTCTCAGATTTCATTATAAATATCTGCATTTGTGTTTCGAAGATGAACCAAAGTCTTTGAGGGTGAGTAAGAGATGACTCACCCGAATTTTTGGGCGAACTAACCCTTTAATACACTAAACCACTAAGTGTATTCAATTTATTCTCCAGGTCGGGAGTAGATGACAGCTGATGGGAATACTGGGTGTCATTACGGGTTCTCAGCTGTACCCGTGCGCTCCCAGGCTTTGAGGTCCAAGACTAATCACTCAACCTTGTGAGAGTCAAAATTCCCAGGCCTTCAAGAGTCCCAAACGCAGCCGCTGTCCCACACACACGGATACTCCCCCTCGGTCCTCCCCTCTGTGCGAACGCACTCTCATCTTAATGAGCGTAGAATTGGAAATCAGGCCTGATTGTTCTTCGAGCGCCTGCCTGGAGGCACGTTAGTGCTGGATGGAGGACTTGGGCCCTGAGAAGTCATACGTTTCTCTCTTGTTTTATTGTGAGCAGATCAGGCTCCACAAAGGGCTCGTTAGCTGGTCCCCCTCCTCCTCTGTCTCTCTCTTTCCTCTTCACCAAGCGGCAGCTGATTATGAATATGGGCTTGGGGTTCTAATTGAAGAGCTCTTTGCTGAGAGGACGTGCAATGCCATGGATTGGAGTTTTAGTGCTTCCAGTGGCTAGTGGCTTCACCATGGTTCAGGATCACATGCTTAATAATACAAAGGCACGTCTATAGGAGGGGTTTGTTGAGGGGTGGAAACCTGCAGACACCTGATATCAATATTATATCAATATTTGTGTCACGACACAAAAATACATTGATTTATTTAGAACTGATATTCCTCTGTCATTAGACTTTGTGAAGTTCTTGTTCTTGAGTTTCGGTTTAACAGAAATAATTTTTCTCATTGACATAATGTTACAATGCATTTTGTCTTCTCTTTCTGCATGCAAGTCAACCTCCTCTTTTCCAAAAGTGTTAATGTAAAAACATGTAGCTTTATTTTGCATTAGAATTTTGATACAGTATAGTAAGGTAAAATATCGCAATACGGTTGTGACAAGAGCTGTGAGGGAACGGCGCGAGTGATAATGAGTGTCAGCTGCGCGCTGCACCGGTCTCGTGTCTCTCGCGGAGGAGCTCTGGAAGCATAAAAGGGGAGCGACGACAGTGATGACGAGAGAGGACCAGGCCTGGATTTTATGTTGTGTGTTATTATGTTTATGTGGGCGGCAGTTGTCGGTTGTGTCTAGGTGGGATAGGCAAACCTCAGGATAAATAACAGTAAATTAAATGTGCTACTGATCTAATTGTGATAAAAGAAATATTAATATAAATAAATATTAAATGATGCAATATTTCAAAAAATCACACGTCATCGAAGGTCTGCCGCCATTTTCTTTTCTTTTTGTTGTCTGTTTATTTGATGTATTAAAGTATGTTGAATGTTCACCCCCCCCCCCCCCACTGCTCATTTGGTCCACAATGAAGGTGTTTAAAAGGATAGTTTACCCAAAAAGGAAAATTATGACATTATTACTTATCCTCTTGTAGTTCCAAACATGAATGACTTTCTTTTCTCTCTCACAAAAGGTGACTATTTGAATCCTGTTAACTTTTTTTTTTTTTAATATAATGGATGTGAATTTGGACTGGGTCTGTAAAACTTCAAAAAAGATGCAAGAACACCAGTAAAGTATGCCCTAAATTCCAAGTCTGAAACCATATGATAGGTATTCTTTGTGTGATGAACAGTCACTATTAAATACATTGACTGTATCATGAGTCAATGAATTGACCTTCGCTAAATTAAAATGATTAGTAAATTAATCATTCATGGAAAAGATTTGACTCAAATAAAGGATTTGTTGACAAATCAGAAATCTAGTTATATAATGAGCATGCTAGAGTGGAAGTACTATACAGCAAATAGTCAATAAATAAAGTCATAAAGTCTTTGAACAATGCATGAGGGTGAATAAATGAAGACATTTTTCATTTTGTAAAGGTTAAGAAATTGATTCAATGAATACAATTAATTAATAGGTCTCTGAGACAAACCCGTTATTCAACTCTTTAAATGTTCCATCATTTTAGAGGAGAGAGAGAGGTGTGGAGACCTGAATGGCCAAATTTATGCCAGTTCTAACGTGTCTGTCCTTTCTGTCCTTGAGAAGTGCTCAGTCACACTGTCAGCATCTCTCACACTGAGCTCAGGAGCCAAACCCCAGCATGCCAAAATCTGAGCTCACCGCATGAATATCACCAGCTCACTGTGTGTACAGTCGCAGTGCTGGAAAAATGAACAATGTTTGGCGTTAAAATAAAGACTGTGGAAGACATATGAACATGATATGACATAATACAAATCCTTTCCCCCCATTTCCTGCACAGTTCAATGTTATGTGTGCACACTTATTCATTCTGAATACTTCTGTAGACGAATAGTTACTTCTTATAAGAGCGAATCCGCTTAATATTGTGTAATAGACTGAGATTTCCCAGTTGTGTTTGTGGCACGATAAAGATTAGTGTATGAATGCAAAAATATCCCGGAACCTCCCAAAGTCTCTCTGAACTGTATTATTAGATAAGCTTCTTTAAATACTCAGTGCAGAGATCACAGGTCTGCATACTTCTTGCCAGCAGAGGGCAGTCCTCATCTCTACATACAAAGTACACTTGGCACTGCTACTCGCACAACTCACCGACATTGTTTTTGTGTCCAGTCAGTAGGTGACAGAGGGGGAGAAATTTAAATACTAAGAGCTAATAAGCTGATTTGAGACCTGCTGTCTTTTGCAGCCCAGTTTTCAAGCTCATCACTGCGGCTTCAGCACAGCTTGTGTGTGTCGTTGGTAAAGGTGTTTGATTTATGTGCTGATAAAGATTTGAACATCTTTTATTTTTTGACACTATGGTAATGTTCTCATTACCAGTATTAGAGGTTTATCATACTAGTTTAAAGTTTATTTTTGTCTGTAGACATTTTTGTGCTGAGGAATGTGCCGAATTCAGCAATTTTGTGCTCAAAAATTAGGCATTTGAATATTATTTAACCATACTTGATTATGATCCCCAGATCATAAATAGCTACATTTGTATTGTTAGGAGAGATACAAAAAAGATGAACTGTTACCTGTGCACAGGTTCGAGACATCAGCTTGCAGGCTCTCAGCAGATTAGGAATGCCTGTTAATTCCAGTTCTGTTAACATTTAAACGTTTTTGTTTTGTTGTTTGAGGGTGGTCTGACAAATAAAAAAAGACATTAGACTGTTAACATACATACAAACATGTTTATTTGTTCACTCTGCAGACGAATTACTCATAAACACTCTAACATATTTCACCATGTTTAAATCCATTCCGTAGATTTCCCCAAAAAATCAGTCACACAGACTGCGTCTGGACCCGCTTACGAAAAGCGAAAAATGGGCTCCATCAAAACTTAGGAACACAAAAAGATGTCCCATAGCTCTGAGTGTGTGTAGGACTCTCAACCCCTCTCTCTTTCTCACGGGGATAGTAGCAGTGGTGGGGGGTGGTTTAGGTAGGCTAGGTCAGAGGTCGCCATCACTGGAAGCCTTCTTCGTTCGGTAATGAATTCCCCAGGTCGGAATCCTGGGCTCTCCCGTTAAGATAAACAATGATTACACCTGGAGGGGAGAGTGAGGGAGCGAGTCTGTGTGAGTGTGTGTGCGCGGGTGTGTTTAAATCAGTGGCAGGTGCAGCAGCAGATCAGGCCTCATTAGCAGCACCTTCTGCCACAACAGGCCTTCAGCAGATGGGAGTTCCACCCTCGTACACTACCTCACCTCATATGGCATGGGCGGTTGTGTGCGTGTAAGGAGGGGGTATTAAAATCAGCCTTTATAATAGTTAGTTGCGTACAAGCTGAGGCAGCAACTCAGTGGATCTGCTGGCTGATCCTGGCTTTCATGTGTGCGTGATCTGTTTTTACTCAGCGCTGTGTTGCGGCATTTAAATCAGAAAGCCTGAAAGGAGAGGGGAACATTCCGTCTGTTGACATGTGGAATGACCAAACAGCTGATCTTCTTTAAGACCTTCACAAAATGGCCAGCATGATATCCTTATCATGCTGGTCATTTTGTGCAACAGCACCACAAGCACATACTGAGGCTTAAATGTATTTGTCTGAACATAATCTTACATTTATAACAGGATTAATAAAGTAATGCAAACAATAGGAAATACCGGCTCTTTAAATTTATGTTTCAAAGAGCAAATGTCTTGATCATTTATTTTCTGTGAGAGATTAGTTTCATAAGTCCTTCTCATTGTAATACATAAATCCTTCTCCCTGGATTCATGAATGTGTTTCACCATCAGCCGTTCACAGTGCATCTAATACCTTCTTGCAAAGCAATAAAACACAACATCTTTTAATTAAAAAGATTATTTTTATTATTATTATTATCATTTTTGATAACATAACCAGAAATGGGACAGTTGTTGACTCACTCTGATTTCTATACCAGTGATTAAAAAAAAAAAAAGGTACAAGAAATGTAAATGTGAGCTCTGAGATGAATGTTTATACATGAATTAAAGAAGATTCAATTTTAAAAAATGTATGAAGAGAATTACATCCCACTGAAGTAGATATGTGCCTTAGAGGATGCGTTAAAAAGGGGCCAAAAATGGGCTAAATCGGTATGATTTGTTAATATGATGTTCTTTAAATGTGGATTCAAGATTCAACAGTTTAAGAAAGACAAGGCTGACAAACTTAAAGGGTTAGTTCACCCCAAAATGAAAATTCTGTCATACTTAGCCTTGTGTCGTTCGACCCATGCGAGCGTTCATCTTCATAACACAACTGAAGATATTTTATCTGACAATTTTCTGTCCCTGCATAGAGACCCAATGCAACTACCACTTTCAAGGTCCAAAAAGATAGTAAAGTCTGTGTGACTTAATGGTTTAACCTCAACTTCATGAAGCGAGTGCTTTGTTTGTGCAAAACACATAATTTACCACTTTATTTACAAAAATATTAATCAGCAACACGCGTTCACAAGTGCACCACGACGTGACACCTGACATTGTTTTGTGAACACGCTTTGGATAATATTATTTTGCAAATAAAGTGGTAAGTTATGTTTTTTTTTGCACAAACAAAGCACTCACAAAGCTTCATAAAATTGGGGTTAAACGACTGGAGTCACATGGATTACTCTAACCCTTTAAACTTTAGTCAGCTAAATGAAATGAAATTCAAAAAATCCTGAAATTGAAGTCTCTTCATTAGCTTGAGTCATTTCATTGTGTCCAGCCTTATGTGCTAACAAACACTGACAGCTATGCCAGTATGAAATAGAAGGTCTCATCACATACTTTAATTCTTTTTTCTTAATTTTTTAGGCATTAGATTATAAGAAACAGGAGCATCACAGGGTAACCAGACACCTGCATTCAAACATAATGTTCGTTTTTGGCTTAGTCTCTAAAATATTCTCTCTATATTGGAATGTTTTATGAAACCTGTATTTGACACCAGCCATGCCAGCATAGTTTAATGTCAAAAGATGCCAATAAAGTTGACACTGATCCTTAACACCCTTGTGTGTACCCGTTGGGATGTCGAAGAAACTGAATCCTCTTTGCTATGAGAGGAACTTTATTTTATATCAAAAACTGTCAGATTGAGTCAGGCGAAAGCTGAATGAAGTTTTTGGACAGAAAACAAACCTTTGTGAGAAGGAAACCCATGCTTGGAGAGCGTAAACACGGCTGGTCGCAACATCTGAAAACATATTAGAGTTATTCTGTTGATAATCGGGCCTTTGTGGACATGGTCTGGGTGTTTTGTTTCTTATCCAGCCCTACTCACAGCTCAGATCTGCCTGTGTGATGCAGCAGTGTGGAATTGCTCTAATGGATCAGCTCTCTTTGGCTCAAACCATTGGTTTTGGCACAACCCTCCTGTAGCTTTTGGCTTAAAGGAGGCCATTCCTGACTGAGCCCGGACCCTGGCCGGTTCGAGATGAGAGATGTTGGTGCGTAAATGTGTTGCTTAGTGTGCGATTGCTGAACCCAGGGGTTCCCTTTAATCAAAGATGACCAACATTTCCAGGAAAAGCTTTGAATACACCACAAACAGACAGACACAACCTCCTAAATATGGCTAGACATGCAGACATGCTTGTGTTTCTCTTTTTGTGTTTGTTTTACAAAATCAACGCTATTTACTTTCTTAATGCATGTTCCTGATCTTATTGTGCACAGTTCATTAGTGCATGTTGATTCAAATAGTGTTTGAATCATAATGAATTCATCTTCTTTTATGGAAATATAATAACTTACTCTGTCTCTTTGGCTGATGTCGCAAATCACTTTTTCAACCCCTGCTCTCCAATTATCTGGCCTCACTGTGGAACGGTTATGTAAAGCCAACTTTTTATGATTCAATCAGTTCCAACTGTATAAAATCAGTGTTTGCTCTAAATTTGTTCTTACTGAATATCTTGCTTTACTCTGTAATGCGTTCGTTATTGAAGTCCCCTGCTGTTTTATGTATTAATGCCATGTTAGCGGAATGCAAGCACCAGGTATGCTAAGTGGTCCTAGAGGGTCCGCTGGAAAATATGAGGGTGAAACAAATTTATTTTTAAGGCATTAATTAAAAATGTTAAAACAGTATTTTATTTTTTTTTTCAAACCAAATAAATATTTCATTTTTTATTCTGATTTCTATTGAGTGGTCATATATATATGTGTGTGTGTGTGTGTGTGTGTGTTTATCTCCTTCCTTTCTTTCTACATTAAGTTCAAGAATAGTTGCTGTTATTACATTTATATAGTTTCATCTCACCACTGAACTTTAGCTGCACATTGTGGATGTAAGTGTATAAATTGGGGTTACACTAATTCTAAATAGCAACAAAAAAAATATTTGGTAGCACTATTTTATGGTGACGTAGTTACATTGTGCTTACTCAAATAAGTACTGAGTATTATTAAATAATTACATGTACTTACCAGAGTTACGTCAGGGTTAGTGTTTGGTTTAGTGTTAGTTACTTGGAATTATGCTGAATTTACTGTTACTACTATAGTAAGTACATGTAGTAACGTGTAAAGTCACCTTAAATAAAGTGTTACCAAAAATTTCCTTTGCACCAAGCTTAAATGGCATTAAATGGTATTTACACTAAGTGAAAATAGCTGTATTTTCTTTGCACTAATTGTAAATAGTAATTAGCCTGTTATTGTAACGGTTGGTCTTGTAGAGAATATACCCGACGAAGGAATGGAAATCAGAATAGTATTTAATAACTAAACAGAACGCTATAGAACAACCACATACAAAAATACAAACAATACCAAAGACACTGGAAACACAGGACTAAAATATACAGGGGATGATTAACGTAACTTAGGAACACGTGCAAACTCATTGAATAACCATATCAATGGCAATCATTTAATTTAGGAAAAATATGTTGTCTATATAATACCACTCTTTAATAAGTTTCTGTCACAGATGTGTCTTTGTACATGAAAACATGCTGCCTTTGTAATTTCAGAAAGGGTTAAGCACAAGAGGATGATCATATTTACCCCCACGAAAACTGAGTGATTGTTTAACCTATTCCACACTGATGCCTGTGTTAAAAAAAAAGAAGAGAAACACAAACAGAGAAGAAGAAAACAAGAAAGCACAGCTGCGCCAAAGGCATGGACGAGGCTGGGGAAGAGTGTAATGGAGAAAAAAAGCTCTTTCCTTTTACTGTTTTACCATTCCCTCATTTTCTCTTACTGTAACCACATTGGCCAGGGCCTTGGGCTGATAGGATCAATATATAATCTGCACAGCCTCCGCAATATAGTGCTACCCAGAGCACAAATCTAACACGCTTTTCCTCCTGGCTGCAGATTAGGTAAATACAATGAGCAGGACAAAATGTCTGCTAGCACTTTGGAAGTTCCACTTGAATTTTGGCCATCTATTAGTAGATTTATGTGCCTCCTGACCACAGAGCTCTTTCAGTAAGTGCACGGTGACAGATTGAGCAGTGCCTTTTGTCCTCCGCTGTGTGGTTTTTAAAGAGCCCCTGAGGAATATTCAAGAATGTGATTGGAGATGTGGTCATATGAGGATGGGCTAATTGATTGTGGTCTGGCCAGGGGGCATATCTAACTATTTATGGATTAAGTGTTATGGTAGGGAGGAAAGGTCACACTGTACAGTTCAGTGAATATCTTAAGTAAGAATGGCTGACTCGGCTTACATGTGCTGGTTCTCCACGAGCACGGGTGAATGAGACTATTCCTCTCTCAATTGAGACAGCAATAATGCCATTTCACTTTCTTTATTGCCAATGCAACATTAGCAAATGCTGAACTCTACGGCAGAATTTTATTTATGCTTCACTCACGGGGTAAAGCTGGTTAGAATGGTCCAGTTAACTCCTGTGGCCATTACTACACTATTCTGCTTCCAATCATCAATCAATCTTCTGCTTCCAGAATGAATCTTTCTCCATTGACAGCCATTCAAAGTAGCTGTGTATTCTGACAAAATAAAGTTAAAAAAATTGATCTTAATTTTAATCATTTTCCCAAACATTCAACATATAAATCCCAATTATTTCATTACAGTCAGTGTTACATGATTCCCATTGGGATAAACGACAGTGCTAATGGATTTCTTCCAGGTATTATAGACCTTCTTTATGTTACTCGTGTTACTTCATGTTACAGTTGTCTTGGACTTTATGATGATACCGACTCTCGTAACAGCGACGTCACCAAAAAGCTAAAGTTTTCATTGACAAATTCATAATTCTTCTTGTGATGTATGAACTGTTAGATCATGTTCAGTATAAAAGGTGGCCTTAAAGAATTAAAAAACTTTTTCATATAGGCCACAGATAAGACTGAAGTGTCACATTATTTTAAATTTCTTTCCTAATTTTTGTATTCTAGCCTATTACAAAACACTCTTGCTGCTATTGAGGTGGGATATGGGTAAGGTTAGGGACGACCCAAAAACTATTTGTGTTCATTCATGTTTATTTCGTATTGTAACTAGTAAAGTTGAAGAGAAGACCGGTTCCGCGCTGCCTATGGTCTCGCTCTAGTCTATGGAAAATTAGCCCATCTTCGATTCTTGTGAGATTTATTGTGCTTGCCTCAAAAAAAAAAGAGGCACTTCTGAGTGTATAAGGGCAGGTTGAGCTGTACCTGTGCTTGTACCTGCCGAGAATTGATGCTTGGTACACACTTCAAGCACATTCAAGTTATTAAAATCAATTCAATGTACACTGTGCAGAGACGCAAGATGCAGCCCATTGCAACGTTATGGCAATGAGTTACAGCAGATAAAAAGAAACAGTAAATTCACAACTCCACACTTAATCTGATATAGTAAAATAGCATGCGGATTTGGCGTGCAATCCAAGGGGAGGGCTCAGAGTTCGGAATTTGGCCCGAACTCAGAGTACTCCCCCCGTATCCTTGGCTGGGATAGGAACCATCCAATAGTGAGGAGTTGGGGTGGCGGAGGGATAAAGAAAACTGCAAAGAACAAAAGTGAGTCATATATTTATACTGATTTATATATATATATATCTTACATACATACATATAGGCCTCCTCTCGTGATGACTGGATAGCTCATTTGAAAGTAATTGATAATTTAATCATTAAATGACTTTCTAGTGATTTGTTACAAAAGTGAGCATCAAATATGCTAAACATGGAAGCTCAAAAGTACATGTGTGGTGGCCTAGAAATCACTCGCGTTGAGCTTCTTCTTTTCCTTTTAATGGTGGCTGGCAAACCCACTTGCGCATGATTTATTAATCGTGGGAACAAAATAGTAAATCAAGGGAACAAATTAGTAAATCATGCGTACAATTTAGCTACTAAGTACTATTTTTTTTTTTTTTTTTTTCTGCGTGTCATGTCCGGCTCTCTGTAGATAGCCGGATAAACTGGCCCAATACTACGGTAGCCGAGAGAGCTTAGCGATGCAACTGAAGAAAACTCATGCAAATATAAAAAACTCCAGAAAATTAAGAAAAAAATCAGTTTGACAGCACATGTGCTGTAAATACTCACAACATACATATTGTTCAGGATATTAAAATAGACAAAAAAAACTCACCTTTCATTCAGGTCATTAACAAGCCCCCGGACGAGTAAACATTGAAGCATGTCCCAGCCAGGTTTTGTGACTTGTTGGTTCCTCTTGAAACATTTCCGTTGTGGTCTTTGCTATTTTCAGCACGTTTCTGTATTTGGTTGCATTGTGAGTGTTTACAGTATGTGTTGTCAAACTGGTGAACACGTTTTCTTAATTTTCTGGTGTTTTTTGCTGCTATTTGTATGTGTTTTCTTCAGTTACAGCGTGTAGAGCCACCGCACGATACCTATCCTATACGTGTATGTAAGACATGTAATCTGTTCGATTACATTTCTCTTATGTATAATTTCTTTATGGTAATACAGACGAGGAAAAACATAAGATGTTGTTAAATTCACTGAAGATGGGCTTCTGTTGGGTTTGGAAGCAAATGAAAAGAAGCAGACACACATATGGGGCGTTTTTTTAGTCCTCAAACATGCGCTTAGGCCAGATTCACACACCATATGGGAGTGGGTGAGAGTGTGGAAGCTCCTAACGCATTCTGAACACTCTGTCCAAGAACCCAGGAGTGAGCCAAGATCCCACTGGTCTGGCTCCGGTTCTGCCATGAGCTCATGAAAGCCAAGGTTACACTCCACAACTGCCTCAGAGCACCGCTGTGCTGCTTTATCTTTTTTTAGGGATAGCATCTTGAGTTGTAATGTAGACTTGTAATGTTATGAAAAACCTGAGTGTAATATGCAATATGGCTTGTGTTATTGCTGTTACGAGACATAATATATTATGTTGCTTATATGCGTGTATTTAGATGGCTGTTAAAGTGAAATCAAAGGGAAAGTGTGGATATTCTCCAGCGAACAAAACAAGAAATGAGTCGTCACACATCACGCTGAAACTTGTCGCCGTCCCCGGGTTGCAAAGAGTATTTAAGTGATGGAGTCAGCCGTCTGAAGGGAGGGACCACTGACCTTCACAACGTTATGATGCAGCGCAGCTTGCTGGAGACCGTTCCAGGTTTCTGGAACCAATTATGAGCCAAAGTAAAGGAGAGAACGAAGGAGAGAGTCAGAGTTGGTTTAAGGTGAACTGTGATAGATAAGAATAACTTTGCAGCACGGAGAATGATGGGAGTTGTCTTAGGTGGATCGAAGCGGTGATAAGACTTTTTTTAGTACAGGCACGCTGCAAATTATTAAAGAATATGAAAAGTCCACAGCACACATAAATACAGAAGACATGCTTGGAGAGCCTCCGACACTTCCAACAAGAGTAAACACAGCGATACCCATCTTTCGCCCAGAGGTTTTTTTTTTTTGGAGAGTATGTAATCAGTGGTTTTCTGTCTGTGGTTTTCTAGGCACTGGTGTGCAGTCGTCCTAACGCCTGAACCACTCGTGGTTTAGTATTAATACCACATGCACCGGGCCGGACAAACCTCTGCAGGCATCTCTCACCCTCTATCGCGCTGTGGGAACACGACGCCATCCTGTGAACCCCACAACCTGACAGCCGCAATGCGGGGGCCTTCGAGGTCCAACATGTGGCTACGTTTGCAAGCGTGCTCCATTCCCTCTTTTTCGTTTCCTTTTCCCTTCCTCTTTCTCCCTACGCCTATACGCAGGATTGATGCGGGCCATTATGAAATAAGCTACTCTATAGGGGGAAGCAAAGTAGGGATTTGTTGAAAGTAGGGAATAAAACACAAGAATGGTTTTCATTGTGGAATACCTATAGGCAGCTTCACATCTCCAGAGATGCATGATATGCAAGTGTATGGCCTCTTTTGTGCTGTTACACAAATTTACTGTAATCCAAAGGGTATCCAGTAACATAGTGTTTCACATCCATAAAATGAAAGAACTGAACGTTAAAATTCAATACAGCCATCATGTTATTATTCAAGCTTGGGTTGTTTTGTTTCATTTGAGAGGGGAATCAAAGAGATGACGTGGTAGTACAGCAGAAGTTTGTGCGTATAAGAGCGATATGTGTTTACACCCACATCTTTTCAGTAACACGGGCACTGTGATGGATGATACCACGCAGCGGGGCCGTGATGGGAACGGACAGCCAACACTAGAGGCAAGCCATTGAGGTCTGACCGCTGGCTACCACACTCACTGTCTTTGTGCCATGTGTTTCACTCTCTGCTCCCTGCTTTCAATTACAACACAGACAAAACAAGCAGGGAACAAATGTCATTTCTCACAGTAGAGCGAAGCTTTTAGCACTGGTAGTCTTTGTTCCCCTTGTTCATATGTTATGAGTTTCTTTTTGGATTCCAGTGTTGAACATCTTTATATTCTAATGTTTAAAGGGACTGGTTTAAGTGCGGTTTAGGATGGTTGAGCATGAAATATGGAAAGCAACGAGGGTAAAACAAAACAAAAACCAATTGTAAAACTGAGGTAATAAAGCATGTATGCATGAAACTGAAAACATTACTGTAGTTACATCAGGGCAGTGTTCTAATATGCAAACAGTTTCTCCATACACTGTAAAAAAAAATCCTAATTTTACAGAAAGTAACTGTGATTTTTTTCAATTGTAGTCAAAACTCTGTAAAAATCATCTCTAAATTAACAACTCAGCTCTTATTTTAAGTATTATGACATTAATGACAAATTACAGTAATTCATATTTTTTTAATACGCCTTAAAATACATACAAATTTACGGAAAATTACAATAATAATCTGTAATTAATACAATAATAAACAGTTAGATGATAAAACGATCAAATGATTGTCAGCAACAGAAAATTAAGCACTAACAGATCTCTCTAGATCTCAGCAGCTTCACTTATTACAGTCCAGTTTGACTATTTCTTTTATACAAAACTTCTTAATGAGAATGAATTTTATGAAATTATCAAATAACAAAAAACAGGTGTTCTGTTATTTTATTCATTATATGTTTTTTTATAGATGTCTTTCAGGCTCACACAAACATCAAGAATCAGCACATGAACCTCAACAATTTTGACAATCAATAAAAATCTTTTTTTTTGTGACTTCAGTAGCTTGTTTTGTGATGTTCAGAGTTGCTCTGTTTCATACACTGATTATTTATGTCTGTGTGTGTCCACAAGATGCTATATGAATAATGTATGCATAATGCCTCAAGAACTTTCAAAACATTAAATCAGGACAGGATTTATGCAGTAAAGCTTCAATTACATGAAGTTATTAAACCTAGACAATGTCATCAGAGAATCTGTCTTCTACATGATGTACTAAATGATCATGATGTCATTAAGTTTTTCGTCTTGCAATTTTTGTTATAACAAACGTGCTTTAGAAAGATGCAGTTACAAAAACCAGAGCAAAACTGACGATAAAAAATCAAGGGTCAAGTGCCAAACTAAAGCCAACGTTTACCTCCATAAAAGTGACTTCAGACTTCTAACATCAACATCTAAACGTCAGTTAATTCTTAATAAGAAGCGCTGAACGAAAGAAATAAAGTCGGAGTGGTTTGTATTAAATGAAGATGCTGAGATCTAGAGAGATCTGTTAGTGTTTAATGTTCTGTGTCTGTTGTCTAAGTTTTTTGAGGTTACCATTGAGCTGAAGAGTAATCTATGAGCCCACAAACAACATCATTCAATGTCCCCTGTGGTGAAAATCACGTTTATAATGTTGTTTATATGCATATGTGGAGTTTTAATATGTTTTAAGACATAACATGTGCAAATTCATATCAACACCATTGCCAAGTGTTATTTCTTTAAAACTGCAGTGATCTAAAGACAGTTTCAAAAATGCGTTTTGAAATCGCTGGTGTTTCTGACATCACAAACTACCTTGTATGTCAACATGCTGGCAGGCTTCAGCATATCATTAACCATGACCGATCTGAATCAGGGGAGTCTCAAGAGAAGGTTAACCCGGAATATTTTTCTCTAGATATGTTGGTAGATTTAGCAATATGACAGGTGTATGACTTATATGTTATGATGAACTATTCCTTTCTCCACTGACGTTCTGACTTGTTCAAAGCGTTTGTAAGGATACTGATTGTTAGAAGGCAGCTGACTCATGAACGAGAATATGGTTTGTATAACATTAGCAACACATTATTAACTGTTTGATAATGTAGGCAAGCAAAACTAATTATATTAATTACCGTTATGTGTCCAACGTTGTGAAAAAAATTATACCATTGTGCAGCGTTTACCTCAGTAAGTTCACCAAGTGGATTTCTTGAGCTTGTGCGAGTGAGTGGAGGCGGAGATAATTAGCATATCTGTAGATCTAAATGAGGCATGAGTGTTGAATTACTTTCAAGCTATTTTAACTTTTCACCAGAAAAAAATTAAATTTGTAATTTTGGTGATCAAAGATGAGTTTTAAAGGATAAAGTTATTTACTACAGGGGGACTTTAATGTTATTTGTAAAGGACAACTTGACCTTTGTTCTTCACTTTATATTTATTTTTTGTTTCATGAATGGAGAAAAGAGTGATAACTGATTAAATGCCAATGATAAATCCTCATAAAATTATGTCAATATCATCAACAGTCCACCGATCAAACTTTGACCTTGGAAGTATTTTTACATGTATATTTTTTTGTATTTTCAAAATACAACTTTTTAACATTCATAATGACAAGAAATCAGCTATAAACTTTTTTACACTATTAATTAAATAGACACTACTCAAAATGATCTTTTTCATACTATAACTGTTTACATGAACAAAATATCATAGATACTAAAGCACACGGCACGTAAATGAAGTTATTTTAAACATTACAACACGTCACACTGATGACATCAATAGTTACAGCTCATTCATGAGACATCATGAGCTGTTAATGATGCTTTCATTATTATGTCATTGTGCCAAAGCCAAACGAGCTGTTGCTAAAACCTCTAATAACTGTTGATCACCATATTAATTAGTTTCTCTGTATACCTCAGCTCCAGCAGTGACTCTATTAAGGTGAACACATGTATAGGTGCACATATGTACACTCTTTCTGCTCTGATCACAGATGTATTGTGGAGCTTTATAAACAGCTGCGAAATTGTCTTTTTTAAAAACATGTCCTTTTGTTTTCCCGAGAATATGTCCTATTCCACTTTCTGCTTCATGCATGGACATAAGGACACCTGGGCTTCAGTTAACATGATATGAAAATGATTTGACAGTTGATTGGACAGGGATAAGGTATTAGGTTGCTGCATGTCTTAATGTGGACAGTTTTTAGGCTCAAATGACAGAAGTAAAGTGACATTACTAAAATACTGTCTGGAGGTTTATACTAAAGGCGTCATAAACAGGCATCACGTTACGTTCTAACCAAACACTTTGAGATCCTCTATAAATATCACTCATTTCACCTCTAAACGTAATTAATGATGTCAATTAATTGGTTTATTTGGTTAAATCTGTGGCAAGACCAACAACTATTTCTGTATTATTTCACACAGCACCGTGACAATGTCAGTCGACAGATAGAGACTGATCACAGGTGCGTGTTTTGCCCCTCAATTGAATGGGTCTGACATCTGGCACAGGGTTGTAGTATTAGAGCCAGAGGCACCTGTGTCTGCGTCAGGGACACCGGACAGCAATCATGTGTCAGCTTCTCTTCAGAGACAGAGATTTGCGGGTTTATGTGGTGGAAGGTAGAGAACCGGAAAACTCTGTCAAGTGCTTTTACACAAAAGCAGTGAACAGGTTCAAATACTCTGCCTGGACTTTCAGCCTCCATATTGGCTGACACTCGGAGAACTACATGGGTGATTTTGCTAAAGATATTCAAGGACTATTGACTACTGAAGATGCATGATTTTTCATGTCAATCATCAAATGCATTCTTAAATTCCAAAGAGTTCTATATTACTCATATCAAGAGAAATAGAGGCAAATAGAAAGTTTCTTTACAGTGTGCTGCCCACAGCCATACAAGGAGACATGGCTTTGGATTCTGTAATGATATTATATGGTGATAATCATAAATATCTAATTAACAATTTGTTCTTTTTCTGATGTAAAATATTTCTTAAATGTATCCATCTTCTTCTAGGCTATCTAACTCAGACTTTGTCAATTGCATTGAGATACTGGAAAAGCAAGCATCACATGGGCTGTTATTTAGTCCAGAGTTCAGAGGTGGTGGTTGTAATCACTACAGGATCATCAGAACAATACAACATCTGATTTGTATTAGTCTTGGTTCCTGTGTTATATACAGATGAACATTTTACCCACTGAATGCTTTTATCTTTATCTTTAAAAATACCTTATGTCAAGTTGTCTGCCCAAACAAAATGACTCCCTAATGCCTTTATATAAAGTATATTAGGCTCAGTTCTAAGACTTTCATCCTAAACAGCTCACAAATAACAGAACAATAATGTACTGTAACTATTAAAAAATTAAATGTTCTTTTATTCTCACATTTTAGGATTTAGCTAATGTGTAGCAATTAAATTAGCTTTTTTTCTTCTTACAAACAGGTTATGTATAACTGGGTAAGTTTAATGAAATAATGAAATCAGACTATTCGAAAAGTGGCGGGCTTTTTATGAAGGAAAGACACTTGAGGCGCCATTTGAAGTTTCTCAAGTTGTTTGAGGAAAACCAAGTGGTGTTTCGACCAGAAATCATTTTTACAGTGATGAAAACGGGCTTCAACTTCAATTTTCCGTCTAAACGCTAGTACTTCGGCAGAAAGCGATTATAATTTTCCATAACGCAACACTCCACTTTGTCTGCTGAACGGCTTAATTGTATTAAAGCAGGAGTTGGCCGCCTAACATAAACCATAATTACTGAACAGATTCTTCTCCATCGAGGCAAACAGAGGTAAACGCAATATGTGGGTGACAGTGTCTATAACTCGAGTTATTCATCAAGCAATTAGGTGGACGTGAACGTCAATTTCCTCTTCACCAACTGTCACATTTACTCATGTGTTGCGCCTAAAAGCGCGTCACTTAGTCATTTTCCTGCTGCGAAAAATACGTAAATTAAAACAAAATAATCAGGGCGCGCGCCAATAAATGAAATAAAAGAGAAAAGTTTAGTTTGGAGTTTGATTGTTTTTTTGCGATGGGGATCTTAACGCTTTGGAGGAAAGGGAGAAAACGCGCGCCAAGCGCTGAGCTGTTGCCAGGCGCTGTTTTAACTCGCGCGCTGACGCCAAACAACAAACAGCAGGTGACCCGCGCGCCACTCAGCTCTGACCAGCGCGCGCACCTGCAGCTCATTATGCTGCCTGAGGTACTTAATGCAGCGCAGGTGGGAAAGTGTTGCATGCAGCGGCTTGAGAGAAAACACGAATTCACATAACAAATTTAAACGCACACCTGTCGACACGTGGACCTACAGATATAGTCATTTAAACTCTTCATCTTTAAGCAGAACACAAATAAGTGCACAGCCATAAACACATATATGACATATTTCTCAATACACTTCACCTTTCGCTTCAGCTAGACTACATAGTGATGGTTTTAATTCATCCATGTCCAAAGTGGCCCAATTAGCAAATGGAGGTGAACCAATGATGTGCTCCTCATTCAAAGAACAGCTCTCACATACTCACACATTCTCATTCAGTGCAGCTTGTTCTCCCCATTTCTCCCTACAGACCTGGGCGAAGTTCAACTAGGTGATCTAGGAGTGCATTTGGCACTTATGCAGCCGGCAATCTCAGTTGGAGCACCTAGTCACATTTAACAATGTTAAAGTAGAAAACAATTAGTTGATCTATTGTTTCTTTTCAATGGTAGACAATGAGTTATGCTTAAATTATGTGTAATTTTTAAATTAGGTTTAGGGGTGGAAATTCATGCTTTTTTTTTTAAGTGTTTTTTTCCGTATGAATCCCATTGTATGAATTCGTACAATTTTGCCACCTCGTATAATAAGTATGTTTTCTCATGAGATCAAGTTGGTGGAGCTATCAAAATATTGTTTGTAAAATATTTTTGCCTTCAACTGATCATTGTCTGTGTATTATTGAGGTAGGCTACTGTAAAGCATCCCTGAGCTTTGGAAAAGTGCTATAACAACATTAAAATCATTGTCATGAAGTGAATAATATCTATTATTTCATTAAAATGTCCCCTTTCAATGGGTAGGATATGCAGTAAGCGAACGGTCAGGTCTTGAGTTGGAAGCAGGAAAAATGGGCAAGAGAAAAGATCAGGGTCAAACATATGATGCTAGATAACTTGGTCAGAGCATGGTTGGCTGGGTGCATGTCACCATTTACCTGGGGAAGAGATGGCAGCAGGATGCATTATGGGAAGAAGGCAGGCTGGACGAGGCAGTGTTATGCTCTGAACAATGGTCTGCTGGGAAACCTTGGGTCCTGACTTCTGGTATTCATGTGCATTTTATTTTGATGACACCTACCTAAATAATTGTTGCAGAACATGTAGAAACGTTCATGGCAATGGCGTTCCTTGATGGAAGTGGCCACTTTTACAGGATAATGCACCCTGCCACACTGCAAAACCTGTTGAGGAATGGTTTGAGGAACATGACAGAGTTCAAGGTGTATCCTTGGCTTCCAAATCCAATTGAGCATCTATGCTGGACCAACAAATATGGCCACCTTATTTCAGTTCACTTCACTACACTTCGACTTTTCACTTGTTTTTACTTAAAGGATTAATTCACTTCAGAATTCAAATGTTCTGATCATTTACTCACCTCCATGTCATCCAAGATGTTTGTCTTTCTTTCTTTAGTCAAAAAGAAATTAAGGTATTTGACGAAAACATTCCAGGACAGTAAATTATCAGGAAATTTGAATTCTGAAGTAAACAAATCCTTTTAAGAACTCGGACCAAACACTAACCCTTGACTATGAGTTACCTTGTAGAAACTGTTCTCTATATCATGAAATAACCACACATTTAATGATCCATATTTTTTGACTGCAGTTTCGTTCTTTAATTGTAATTCAATTAACTTTACCTTCTTTAGCCAATGAGAACATACTGTATATCATTACATTACTGAAGTTAAATCTTCTAATTAATCATAAATTACTGTTAACACAGTGAGTTCATTCATTTTTATGAGTTGGTGTTTTATGTAAATTATAACTCTTTTATTTTTTTACAGTAGATCTGCTTTTTTTTTTAATCACCCAAAGAGCAAACAATGCTTTTGCTGTGAGATCAGCATCTACCGACATGGTCTTGTTAATTATCTAAATCTTGAACCCTTGGCTGAGCATCTTGACCTGCAAATTGTATATGCAATTAGATTATGGAATATCAGTTTGAAGCTGACTGAATGTCTGAATACTTGTCGATGACACACAGTGGTGCCAATAAACTGCGACATCCACCACCGCTAAGTTAATGTGAGCGTCTGCCGAAGTGGTTGTCAGCATTACAATGATTAAACGCAATCATCCATTGCATGCCTTGTGCGTCCCATATTTTTCCACTAAAGACGCAGTGAGCCATACAAAGCCAGAACAATAAGCTTCCAGAGAATCGCTGCTCTTCAGCACTGTAATAACAGACTTTGTGGTGACATCTGCTTTAACTTAGACCCCAAAAGCCCAGCACTTAATAAAGCAGCATCAGTGTTGTATTGGGGATGAGAAAATGAATGTCTGTTGGAAGGAGTGGGGGAGGAATTCCTTCTCTCCTCACCATGTGAACCGCCTTCAAGAAGATCTCTCAGATGTGGGAAAGAAGAGTGAGAGTCACAACGCTGCCTGTTTTACATTTGTTAATGGATGAGAGTCTACAACAAATCTAACAGCCAAAAAGCCCTAGACAAAAAGCCCTTTCCTACTCATCCTATACACAAACATAATTGAAAGATCAGCCACGTATATGTCTGTCACTGCAGACACAAGAGACGGTTGTCTGGTTTTGGCTCTCACAGGTCTAAACATAGCATTGACATCACCGATAGTCTTATTTAGCCCATTGAGTCGCTAAGATGTACTGTAGCAATATATGGTTGGAACTTGACAAGAGCCGGCTTGTTCTGTGCCTATTGTGTTGTGATTCCATTATAATGACTCAATCGATTCATTTCAGCCCAACTGCCCTGTCTCTGAGGTGGATTAGTCATGTCTGAAGAAGATAAAGAAGTTGTGTGAAGAAAAGGGGGGCTTAAGAGTTTGCCTACCAACTCAGCTGAGGAGAGCTTCAAGACAAACCGTTACGGCCGATACACCGTAAAGGATTAGTTCACTTTAGAATTAAAATTTCCTGATAATTTACTCTCCCCCATGTCATCAATTTCTTTCTTCCTTCAGTTGAAAGGAAATTAAGGTTTTTGAGGAAAACTTTCCAGGATTTTTCTCCAAGTAGTGGATTTCAACACGGACCAACGTCCAAATTCCAGCTTCAAAGGGCTTTACATGATACCAGCAAAGACATAAGGGTCTTTTTTAGCGAAACAATTGATCATTTTCTAAAAAAATTTAAATTTATATACTTTTTAACCACAAATGCTCAGGGACGCGCATCCACAACTTTACGCATTATGTAGTCACGTTGGAATGGTCATGCGTGACATAGTCGGAAGTACCGACCCAATATTTACAAAGCGAACGCGAAGGCAAAACAACGATGTCAGACTTATTCCCTTTGAAGCTGCACTGAAACTGCAAGTTGGAACTTCAACCCATTGGTACCTGTTGAAGTCCAATATATGGAGAAAAATCCTGGAATGTTTTCCTCAAAATATTAATTTCTTTTCGACTGAAGAAAGAAAGACATGAACATCTTGGATGACATAGGTGTGAGTAAATTATCAGGAAATTTTATTTCTGGAGTGAACTAATCCTTTAATGGCTGCTACTCATAGTACTAGGCCATGAATACTTAAAGAAAAATGAATATCTCCTTTATGTTTCACAGGATTAAGAAACTGACATGGGTTCACAGCGACATGAGGGTGAATAAATGATGACATATTCTTCCTTAGACTCTGTCAGTGATGGCTTCATGTCAAAAGGAGGATGTTTCCCTAAAGAAGAGAGGAACAGCGCTGTATGGAGACTTGTTTCCGTTTCTGTAATGCATTCATTATAGGTGAGAATCCTAATTTGCATTGAAATTCAATATTCCTCTTTCGGCAAGGAGTCCTAATCCTTATGCGCTGAATAAGCCCTCTTCAGCTCCTTACTTGAGACATCACCCTGACTCCACACAGGTAACCTAATCCACAGCCATTTCCCAGCACACCCCAGCTGCTTGCTTTCTCCTTCCCTGTCATCACACATGAGCCCAGTCAGGGTCCATTTGGAATGTGATTTATGGGCTAAGATGGCTGCTCTGATTTTCGACCGTAAATCTGGCATGTCCTGGGTTTTAGTGACTAACAAAGTATTGATGGGGCAGTGAACGAGGGCTGCAGACATTTAACTGCACCACTGTGTATTTAATTTATTATTAAATTAGAGTTCTTTATTAAAGGGATAGTTCACCAAAAAAAGGAAATGTCATTATTTATTCACCTTATGAATTACTTCTGTGGAACATAAAAGGAGCTATTTTAAGAAATGTCAGTAATTGTGTGCCAAATAACACGCTACACACTCTGCACTTGCACAATATGTACTCAACTGTGTAGTGTATGAAATTTATAATATTATTTTGTCATTGAAGTCTGTACATGCAGAACAGGACTGTAGAATAAAGTGCTTCCAACATATTTTGTGTCCTACATGTATTTACTATTGTAAAAACAGAAAATTCCGCATAATTTCAAGCAACTAACACTAAAACAAACCCCAACCTTAAACCTATAGTATGTACATGTTGTTACATAATATTGCTCAGTACTTATTTGTGTAATTACACTGTAACAAGGAAACAAATAAAGTGTGACTGGTACAACAATACAAACATTTAATACGTCCTCGGGTTTAGTTTCCATTTGGCAGCTTCCCTCAATCCATCTGTTTCAGCTGAAGGTAATGTCTCTGGGTTTTGTAAGAAAGGAAGGTTACATTTAACTTATCAGAAGTAAATTGCGTGTAGTTTAATTGCCTGATAAAGACAAAACACGTCAGTAACAACAAAACAAGATTTGCATTTGGAAGCTGCTCCCAACAGATGTATTAATCTTCCATTTTTCACGGCAGATGTTGCTGAGGTACTGTAGACATCCAACACAATTATCAGATAAAAACCTCAAAATCTATTTCATTTTTCATTTTACTCTCTTCCTTCCCTCAGAACTCTTGACGGTAATATTCCTCCATTTTGAGAGGGAATTATTCCCTCATCCGGAGTTCATTGCACAGTTTCTTCAAGGGGGCTCTGATGAAAGCTTATCATAAGGTCTCTTGTATATTTACAGCGGCTCATGACAGCTGTAAAAGAGAATCTAGCAGTTGCTATCAAGAGTAATACCCTTGCCATCTCCTTGCTCCACTAACAACTAAACGTTCTTGACTTGAGGCTGCGGAATGTCTTAGGAATCATAAATCAAGGCCTTGATAGAAACTTGGCAGCCACCGCAGCGATCCGTTGTAATGTTACAGTATAGCGAACTGGTTAGAAGTTACCAAACTGTTCAGTAATGGACGTTTTAAGCGCAGAGGGACAATTTGGTTTAATGATAATTTGGGAACATCCTTCTTTCTTGTCACCACGGCCACCATGAAAGCTCGATCCAGAGAGCCGGTCCACATTCCTGCAGTAGATAATTACTGTGATCGTCGTGGGGATGTACACATCTTCCCATCTGTCTATGATTTACAAGTTGCTTGCTGTGCTACACCTCAAGCAGACACTCGCCATACAGAAATCCCCTTCCCAACAAAGCATCCCTGCTTGCTGCAGGAGAAACCCAAGGCTGTGTGAGAATGATGCTGTGGGAGTGGGTGAGATCTATTGAACAGCCAGTCACGGCTCAATATGAAGTTTGTTTGTTGCCTCCCTTGTCTGTGGCATATGCAAATCAGCCGAGTGGGAGGGGTGCGTGTGTGTGTATGTGTGTTTAGCGGGGTCAGTCTGTGGGAAAGTGAAGGAGCTAATCCTGAGTGTTTCACAGGGGAGGAGAGGACCATTCAGTCGCCCGCCCCTCCCGTGAGCCCACCCCACCACTACAACTCATGGCATGCCACTTCTCAAGACAAGGACGTTGTGTTTTCTCTTTGTATCAAAGACCCCTCTCACCCCACCCCCCGTATACACACAAACACTTTAATGCTGAACACCTGTTTCTGTACACACACATCCCGCTGATGCAGAGACATGATAGAATCCCACGCTCCCATCTACCATGGACCACGGAAAAAAAAAAAAAACTTTCGCATACAATCTGTGGATAATCACAGAATCAAATGGTATCAATCTAAACGGTCAACTATTTTATGCATTCTTCAAAGTCTAAAATAGACAAAGTATTCGGTTCCATAATTAGAGCATTTGCAATTAAATCTGGCTCAATAACCCAAGTTATCCTACGCTTGCTATCAAGTGTTACACAATAGAGTTTTATGTACTTATAAATTATAAAACGATTTCATAACACATTTCATAACTGCTTTCAAGCTCCTGCTTCCGAGTTATGAGATCACACATTCAAGTCATCGCATATTTCATTGGCCAGAGGAGAACTGCCCCCCCCCCCCACACACACACTGTTCTTATTTTCTGTCACCTGATGGGGTTTGGGTTCCTTACCACTGTTGCCTCTGACTTGCTTAGTTGGGGACACTGCATGCTGCTTTAGAGATGAAATTCTCTCATTTAACAAATGATGATATTTACAACGGAACTGAATCAACACTGAACTGACTTCAGCTGATCAATGACACTATTTTCTTTTAGAACCTCTGTAAAGCCAAAATGAAACATTGAAACATTTTCCTGTTATCAGTGAAAGCTGCTTTGAAACAATCTGTTTAATAAATCTATAAATAAAGTCATCATTTACATAAAGCTATTTGTGATTCATACATAGAGCCTTAAAGACACCCTGTGGTCAAAATCAATTTTTTAATGTTATGTGTCTATGTAGTGTTTTTAATATGCTTTAAGACAATCTGTAACGATCATGCGCTGAGGTACCCAGGATAACCTCTAGAGGGCACTTCACTTTGGACTATACACCACACACTCACACTCTTTCTCTCACTCACTCACTCACTCACACACTCACACAGACTACATTTCCCAGAAGTCCTGTACCCAGTCACTGATTACTGCACCAGCTACACCTCATCACCCATTCACTGATTACCTCACCAGCTGCACCTCATCACCCACACCACATATAAACACTACTCTCACACAACACAAACGGCGAAGTCCTGATTAGCGAACCACTATCATTTCTGAGCGTTATTCCGTGTCTTGTTTTCCCGGTCTTGTTTTCTGCCTGTCTGTTCCGTTTATTGATTGTTTGCTGCCTACTTTGTTGGACTTACTGCTTTGGATTATTGGACTATTGTTTGCCTGCTGCCTGCCTTTAAACTACCCACCTGTGTACTGTTTTCGACTCTGCCTCATCTCCAACATCCCTGACAACCCTGCCTGTTACACCATTCTGTGCTTCAATAAAGCCTGCATTTGGATCTCATCCGCTGACTCGCCCATTCATTACAAAATCCATGTGCAAATTCATAAGTCAACACACACTGCAGAGTATTTTCTCTTTAAAACTGCAGTGATCTAAAGACGGTTTGAAATCGCTGGTGTCTCTGACGTCACAAACTACCTTCTAACCAATAATGTCAACGTGCCGGCAGGCTTTAGCATTGCATAAACTATGACTGATCTGAAGCAGGAGTATGATGCATATTATGTTATGATGAACTATATGCCTTTCTCCACTGACGTTCTGAGGTGTTCATAGCATTTCTAAAGATACTGATAGTTAGAAGTCAGCTGTGGTTTGTGTAACATTACCAACACTTTATTAGCTAATTCTAGGCCAATCCTATTAACTACCGGTGTGTCTGACATTGCAAAATACGATACCATTGTGCAGCGTTTACTTCAGTAAGTTTACAGAGTGGATCTCTGAGCTTGTGCAAGTGAGTGGAGGCGGGGCACATTAGTATATTCATAGATCGGTATATATTAAATGAGAAGGGTGTAGAGTTATATTCAAGCTATTTTAAGGCATGAAAAAATTCACAGGAAAACACTTTTAAATATGTAATTTTGGTGATTAAATATGAGTTTTAAGGGATACAATTGTTGACTACAGGGGGACATTAATATTCGAATACAGCACGTTAAAGGAAAGTAAGATTTTGTAATGCTTTTGAAAAAAGTATCTTATGTTCTACAAGGCTGATTTATTTGATCAAAAATACAGTAAAACAGGTATATTGTAAATAATTGTTATTAATATTAAATTTTAATATATTTTAAAATATAATTTATTCCTGTGAAGGCAAAGCTGAATTTTTTTTAGCAGCCATTACTCCAGTCTTCAGTGTCACTTCAGAAAGCATTCTAATATGCTGATTTTGTTTCAGCTGAAACATTTTTCATTATCGTCAATATTGAAAACAGTCATTCTGCTTAATATGTCATGGAAACTGCTACATTTTCAGGATTCTTTGAATCGAAAATTCAAAAGAACAGCATTTATTTCAAATGGAGATTTTTGTAACATTGTAAAATGTTACCATTTTAAAAATCCAGCAAAATCCCCAAACCTTTGAAAAATAGCGTACGATAGTTTTATCTATACAATATTTCAGAGTCCACATGAAGGCCTCTTAATCACCACTTGCGTCTCCCAGGCCGTTCCGTACCTATAGTGTTTCATGATGGTGTTCACTTCGTCCAACATTCCGCTGCCCCTCTCTCTGAAAACAAAACCAATCACCCAGAATCCTGCTGTGCCTCTGCCCCACCAAACATTATCAGTCTTCAACGTCATCAAATCACCAACAGCAAGGCCTTGATAGAGGGAAAAAAAAAAAACCTTGGAAAATATGTGAGACACTCCAAGAGCCAAAACCCTATACAGACTTCAGCCGCACTATTGAAGCCAGATGTTTACTTAACTGGCCAATTTTGATAAATGGCGTAATGATAACCATTATGCATTGGGGTAATTTTATATCAGCGCAGCACCACATTGTTTTTGTTTCGCAGCCAAACAAGTCTGCCTGTGCCCACGGCCAGGTGCTGGTTTCGACCTAATTGATAAGCAGTCAGCAGGACCATGGTTTTCATGTTCTTCCAACATAGCATCCACAAAGGCCTAATCTGCCTTATTCTCAGGATTCAGTGAACTAAAGCATTAGAGATGCTTTGCTATGACACCAAGTGTACTCGCTGCTTATGGCTTATCAAGGAGACACAGTGGCTGGCTTTTGCCGTTATTGTGTAATCACTAGTCCACATATAGATGTTTGTGCTGCAAGATATCCATAAAACATCTAAAAACCCTTTTTCCACATATACTGCAGTCTCCAAACACCGCCGATCCAGTCATAACTGATATTTTGGTGAAGCACATTTGTTTTTGCTTTGGAGAGATTGTAGAAAACCACCCAAATAATGATTATTACCATTATATTTTCTGTGTGATCATATTTCCCACTTGAAGCAAATTGCCATTTTATTCTCCTACAACAATACTTTTCATTGTTGGTCATTGATATATTACATCTGCAAGAAAAACCTGAAGATCAGCAATGAGACCAAAACAACAGTTGCTTTGTAGCATAGCTCATTTTATTGTTTAAACAGTTTTGCATAGGAAATATATCCACTTCCAGTAATTGACTGCAGTAAAAACAGCTGCTAGCAGTATAGGCTGGATATAACAGTAACAATCACAAAAAAAGTCAAGCGTTATTTACACTCATTTGTAATCTTGTGGCATTTTTAGCCCCTGCACCAAATTCAACCAACTTGAAGGCAAGGCAGTGCCAACTGTTTATAGCTGTGAAAATGGAAAAAAGTTGAAATCAACAGAAAATAAAACAAGGCCTTCTCTATACAGCTTCTTGAAGGACACATGTGTTTCTTAAACTGTAAGCAAAAACACAAAAAACTTGATAAAGTGATTCTATAATGTACATTCAGAACATACAGTAATATCTGCATACAACTGCTGTTTCCACAATCACTACTAAAAGCTGTTACGACTTATTTGTTGGTGTTAGTGTTGTTGTTGTCATGTTATAACGTGAGTAACCACAATACCACTGAATTTGCAATGGGCATAAAAGTGCCACAAGACCCCCACCCCCCTTAAAAAAAAGCAAAAGAAAAAATAATCAACTTTGCTGTGGAGCTGGCTTTTTTTCTTATTTTTTTTTTACCTGACATTTTTTGTCATCTATTGTAGTACTAAGTGTAGTCTAGAGAAACACACTGCCCAACTATTACTTGATCTCTGTGAAATAGAGACTGGGGTATCCCATTCGACTAAATTATTTAAAATTGAACAAAGCACAAAAACACAAAACACAGAACCAGGACCGTAAAAACAAAACAAAACAAAAAAAAAAAAACAGAAACATTTGGGGGATATACAAAAAAAAAAAAAAAAAACATGGGAAGAGGCATCCCATAGATTCTATTTTGATTGGAGATTTTTTTAGTACTCCCTAAAGAAAATTCCATGTTTTTATATTTACAAGGGAAAGTCCACTGAGACTTTGAGCTGAAACAGGCACTGCTTGAAATATTTTTCCTTTTTTTCTTTTTATTTTTTTTTGTTGTTTTTTGGTAAACGTCTCATAATATGCTGGTTTTTATGTTCCTATTTATGTCAATGATCACTCATGCTGTCGTAAATGCCCTAGAAATGGAAATATGAGAATAGATGTGGACCAAAATGTCCTCCTGCCGTTTCCCTGCACTGACACACAGAAGAGCTGAAAATAGACATTGCGTGAGTTCCACTGGTCCTCCTTGCATAAGTTATTTACATGTGGCTTCTCTAGGGCCATGGACCATGGCTTTCACAACTTGACCAGGCCATCATCTTACTGCTTTCAGTATCTGAATTCTGCAACAAAACACTATTTTCAAAAAGATCAGCCCTTTGAAAAAAGAAACTACTCTAGATCGCTACTTCTACCCAGAAATAAGGTTGAATCTGATCGCCGTATAAGCCTCGTGACATTGTATGCTGTGGTGAGGGGAAGCGCCTCGAGCTACCATGACAACATTCGGTCCGACTAGATACGAACACTATCTAATTGTAGCTCCGAGGCTAATCAGAGCATCATCGCTAGCTAGACGTAATCCAAACAACAAACAAATGTGCCAATGAAAGGGCTAGTGGGAACTGCGGAAAGTGCAAATGCTCAGCTGTTTTCCTCTGTGATGGCAGCATGAAAAAGACATCTGTGGGTGCACACAAAGGCTTCTGGGAGTACCGAGCCTGCCCTGAAAACTATGCAGCATTCATCCTAACATGGCGGTCCCTGCCCATGGCGGACATATGTAAACACTGCAGAATGGAGGTGCCTACGTGCAGCAGAAAAATCTCAGCCTTTCAGCCGGCAAATTCTGTACATGGTATGGTGGGTCAGCCTCTATTGACGGGGGGGAATAATGCATGCTTTATTTTGCACAAGACAGCAGAACAATCTGTGATGCCGTGTAGCGACATTACCCTGGTAGTTGTTGCTGGGAGACTCAAATCAGGTGCCTTTCTTCTAAAGTGACTAGGAGTTCCCCAACGGTTCAAAAGAACAAATAATGACCCTATTTAGCACAAATTTCCACATTATTTCTTGTCCCGTTTTCAATATCACATAATCACATCACACACACACACACACACTCTATGGCCACACTAACAAAACAACACTTCAAACATTTATGAAATGTCTCAAGGATCCAAGTTAATCAACACGAAATACAACAAAAGACCTTCATCATTTTGTTTTAAACATTTACAGTCCCATTCGGGAATTCACTCCACTTTATAAGTACAGGAAAATAAAAATAAAGAATTACATATCCGACCGCTTTCTTAAGTGTCGGACAGCTGTCGAGTCGTAACACAAATCTAAACTCAAAACAGTTTTGCATTTTTTCTTAGTTTTTTTTTTTTGTTTCACTAAAAAATATGGACATCACTTAAATTCACCAATACATGTCAAACGTTTTTCTTTTTACAATCGGGGAAAGAAAGAAATTTACAGTGTACACACTTTTGTCAACAAGGCAGGCATTTCAATAGAAGACCCTCATGTACTCTCCTCTCGTAGTGTCAGAGTCATCTTGAAACACACACACACACACGCGCACACACACACAGTTCACATAGCTGCCAGAGCAGATTTTAACCCATAATGACTACTACTGAAAACTATTGCTATTACGATGGCCATCGAGATGACCCCTTCACGGTTTCCAACACAAGAATGACTCAATGACCCTGACACTCCCACCACTTCAGGAGGAAATGCACAATGCACTTCAGTGGCATCGCCAACGGCCAGAAGGCTGCAAAGCACTTACTTTTTGCAAATCAAAAGCAACAAAAAGACGAAACAGTGCACATTGAACGGGGTGACTCTAGCTTAATTATACATACTGTATATATAAACTTCTTGTTGAAGGAGGAGAGATTCAGCTTGACTTGAGGTCTCAGAAACAGACTCAATAGTGATTCGAGGGCTACAATTTGAAATGTGAGGGGGACTGAAGCGTTATTATTTATTGATGCGGGCAATGCCCTGTGTGCGCCTGAGTTTTTCTGTTGTTCTGTATTTAATTGAAAGACACTATGGGTGGATGATTGCCTATATGCTGTAGGTGCAAAACCGTTTTTTTTTTCTTCCTTGATCCTCAAGACCATAATAGCATTAAATTATTCCCTTTCTCCGAAGTCTATAACAACTCGAAAACAATTATAAAAACTTGAGATAACTATAAAACCGATTCTCCCCATGGGGGTTTTTGTTTATGGACTACAACCTCAATAAGGCTGTAAATTTGAGCACTTCAAAAGGGAAGAATAAGAAACAGTGATATTTACTGATTGTGACAGATTTAACACGCAGCAACTTGCGTGACAGTGATTGTAACGCATTTTTTTTTTTTATAACAAGTCACTTGTTTGTAAAAATTTAAGGCATCTACTTGGGAATTGCATATAGCTCTATACTGGAGAACGGGGTGCTGAAGATATCCGATAAAAAGATGCCAGCATTTAACTCTTTGCCCTAGTGTGCGTAATTCACGGGTGATTGTCACTCTCAAGTCAAGCTGTCTCCTCAATGAAAGTCGTCTTCTACCGAAGGTCAAACTAGCACCCCAGGTGGGAAGTTTGAAGAAGTCACAGTAGGCAAATCAGTGACTTTGCAGCCGTATTAGACCAAATGGAGCCTTCTTTGCAGACATGCTTCGACGTGTGGAAAAAAAGTCCTCCCCTTATAGAGAAAACGAAACAAACGTGTCTCTCGCACACACTTCTCTGCCTTTAGGTACACTCAAGGGAAAAAAGACCTTGTCGCACACTGCATAGAAAGCAGTTCCCACTTTGGTCAATTACGAAAAAAAAAAAAAGAAAAAAAAAGGAAAATAACAACAACATCAACAACAACAGCAACAACAGCAACAACAACAACAACAACAATATCAACAAAATAAATGTTTACACTATTTGTGTTTCTGTACTAGCTTCTAATAATCCACATAGCTAAAAGCACTACCTACATAGGCAAAACTTGGTATTGCATAATTCTTATAAATCTGGACCCGCCCTCCCCAATAATGACTGGAAGATGGAGAAATAAACAAACAAATGATTAAAACAGAATCAAAAATGACAACCACCAAAATACTGAAAAAAAAAACAAAATGCTGGTTGATTATAAACTTTAGAACGGTAACTATACACAGCCTTGATACGCACTGTAAATGAGAGATAAAGTAGTAAATGAAGCTAAAAATCAACAATGTCACAATTTCATCCAGAGTACAAAATATTTCTTATCATAAAAATGTTACTTTTTCCCAAAAACGATAGTAAATGCAGCAAAAACAAGTGTAGTGATGTTTTCTAAAGTCGAAGGCAAGGCACGTAACGTGGACTATATATTTTCGTGCAAATTAAGATTATTGGAAAGATTAATTATATAAATATGTCTGATTGGAGAGACAATGGCATTGTGAATGCCGGGAGCAATTGAGGATTTCTGGGACTGCGACTGTTGGGAACTACCAAAGTGGGTTTGAAATAAGCACCTTGAGACCTCGCCTCAACCTGCAGGTTAGTGTTGAAATGAGTACAGCTTTACACACATACACAATTTGTCTTAAATTACTCTGCGTTCCTCTTGTTTCTCATGATATCAAAGTGTAAACAGTAGCTTTACAAGCTAATAGCCGACTAAACATGCATACTAGATCGGTGAGTAATATGTCAAAATAAGCCAAGTCTTTTTTCACCTACTATAAATTTTCATTTTAATAAATAAAAAAAAACTACCCGCATGTTTGGGTACGGCTCAAAATAAGTGCTGTCTTGTTCGTGTTCAGTTCTGCTCACGTAAACGTTCACTGTCAATCCCACTCTTTTCTTCCACCCTTAGCTTTCCCTAATTTCCCGAATCAAGGATGTGATTTTTTATTTTCTTTTTCTTTTTTATGTTTTAAAGTTCACCTAAAAACATTTACTCCCCATTCCTTTAGAGTCTTAGGGCAGACAGACTATGATAGCTTCCCTTCAGTAAAATCATTTAAATTGCACTTGCCTCTTATGAGATATTGTCTTATTTTTCTCAAAATCCTTTTCAAAGGAAATATATATAAAAAAAATAATAAAAAATTGGGTTGTATTTCTTACCTAGTAATATAGGCTTTTTCTTTCATTGTAGGAAAAAAAAAAAAAAAGGTTTTCAGAGTTCATAACTCTAGAGAGTAAATTCCAACCTTTACCTTAAAACGTAATAAGTACAGGACTGACAAGATTACGGATTCAAAAGATTTTCCATTGTAGGTAAATTAAATGTTGAGGGTAATATGAAAATAGAAACATTCAGTTCATTGAAAATTGTTCCTGTGTTTATGTTACGAATACGATGAGCCTCTGTTTGATGAAAGTTTGTTCGAATTGCAGCCCGCTTTACAAACCATCCAGCCAGCCAGCCTTTGTGTGGCCGCCCCCCTCTAAATCGTTTCGTAAACCAAGACTAGTAATCGTGACATAAGAACAAGAGAAACACTAACAAGAGAGACTAGCATGTCATGCATATACAGTAAGGCATCTAAAGTTTGTATGGTAAAGATCACAGTATCTCAGTTCAGGGGCCTCCTTACACAATGACTGACTGGTGTGGAGAGGCTCACGTCAGAAGAGAACACTTTGACCCGACTCACTCTACTGCTCTAAGCCAATGTCCTTGAGAGGGTGGGACAAAGGTCCATGTCGATTGTATAAGTGCTGCTTGCTGGTTTGTCCGAGGACCTGTCTCTCCTGGGTCCAGTTCAATTGCTTGATTCTGCCTGGAGGAGGGGCTCACCAATGATGTTTATGCTGTAATTCTGGACATTTGTTGGCAGAATCGGAGTCCCGTTCGACACTTGGAATGGAATTAAGCTCGCCCAGGTACCAGGACTGCAGACACAAAATGGAAAGACAGATTGTGGGAGTTATTATAATCATGTTACGTACACACCAATGTGCTGTCAAACGATTAATCGCAATTAATCGGATCCAAAATAAAAGTTTGTTTACATAATATATGTATGTGTACGGCATATATTTATTATGTATATATAAAAATACACACACATGCGTGCATATTTTTAACAAAAATATATTATGTTTATATATAATATAAATTATATATAAATTTAAATATATATATATTATACATGTATGTGTATTATTATGTAAACACATACTTTTATTTTGGATGCGATTAATTCCAATTAATCGCTTGACAGCACTAAATTGACAACATTTCAAGTTGTATAAATAGTTCCAAAAATCAAAAAGTACTGCATCAACAGAAGTACATACATATACACATAAACATTATATACACACACACATACACATTCATTTATATACTACATCTTTTAAAATATAGTGTATTAATACATTTCATTTTTAATTAAAGTTAGAACATAATACAATTCTCTAAATCTGAATCAGTTAATGATAGAGACATGTCAGATCTAGACTTTTTCCACTCTCTTTTGAAAACTACCCCTTTCCATTAAATGCACACACATACACACACACACACACAAAATAATGGGTTCGGCATAGTGTCAGGGAACAGGATATCCCAGAGAAACAAAGCACTCTTAGTGCACATCCAAGGGGGAAGTTTCCCCAAGAGCACGCATCCATCTCAGCCCCCTGCAGCTGACACCCACTTTTGGATCAATAGGGTTAAGTCAGCGGGACCGTCTACAGACCTTTCCTATCTGCATTCAGCACATGTTAGCGGCACTACAACACGAGACTGTTAATTGCGAGTTGTGGTGCGAATCTCAGATGCAAAAGCACCAGGGTGCACAAACAGCATGTTGTTCCCTGGGGGGAGGACAGGGGGGCTGAATGGTGCGTACATGTGTCGAATAATTAGGCAGGCCAGAAACCAGAGCCCTGGTATGCCCCCTCCTCTCCTCTGCCTCCGTCTGAAATACCTGTCTCACCCAATCGCCGAACACAATCTTTCTGCTTGCAGATTACAGGCCGTACTCCTGATCTGTCAACAGTGCCAGGCGCACACAGCCACCTCTTTGTCCCCCCCCCTCCCCCCGTTTCTTTTTTTGCCCCCAAAAAAGAAAGGGGACATGCTCGAGGAGGGGTGGAGGGTGGTGGGCTGATTGAAGGAGAAGGAAGGGGACTGTTGTGTGCAAAGACTTTTCCCTGGGTTCACTGCTTTGGATGCAGGTGCAAAGCTTTAGAGGGCTTTTCTTCTGGAGATTGTTGTTTGTTTTCCGAGGGGGAGACGAGGGCTAAAGCCAGTGGCTGGTGAAGGACAGGGACCCAGCGGATGTGGAACAGTGACTTTATTCTTCCTGAGGTAGCCCGGGGTGATACGGCTGCCTGTCGCCCTGAATGCAGCTAATGATTCAGTCTGAGTTTTATACAAATCACTTGCAGCCAAAGCCTGAAATCTTGGTAAAAAAAAAAAAGTTGCATATTATGATTCCAGTGTACATTGGGTCACACTTTAAGGAGAAAGAGTCAGAAAGAGAGTCACAAAGTTGTCGTATGAAGAGAAACTAAATCAAATGTGCACTAAACTCTCTTTAAAAATGGTTTAATATATTAAGATCTAACTGGACTTGGTCTCTCCTCCCTCCTGCTGCCTCTTTCCTCTCCCTCTCTCTGCTGTTCTAGCCAGCTAGAAATCATCTAACAGGAAATGAGAGATTAAGTGTTTCAAAGATGTGGACGGGAAGCTTTGGGGCTCAAATCAGACTCAAGACACTGTTTGGAGGATTTATGACTTGACTTGATAAATATTAAAGTACTCAAGACTTGATTTTGACTTTGTTGCAATTACCTGTGAGTTGAGCTGATGACTAGAGACCCGTCATTTCCTATGAAAATCCAATGGCATTACAATTGTGCACTGAATTCTTTCCAAGTCTTTTTTTCTCTTAGTTTGACCATACTGAAAAAGCAAGCAGTACATAGTGATATCATCTACCAATATACTAACCTTAACAAAGATTTAATAAATGCTGTAAAACATATATTGCTCATTGTTAGTTTTAAAACATTAATTAAAGTTAGCAAATGAGATATTATTGTAAAATGTTACCTATTATATATTATTTAATATTATTTATTTATATACTATAATATAACTTAGCATATTTAATACCTTTAATTACTTTACAAATGGTGTCTTGCTACTCAACACTGCTAAAAAGACTAAAATACTATCATTGCCATGCTTTTCACCAGCAAAAAACATATGATCAACCAGTACGGTCTTTCTTTAAAAGATCAAGACCAAGAAAATCTTGCTGTTTAGATTTGTTAGGAAGTTTATTAAGAATCATAGCTAAGATGCTATGTTAGAGGCCAGGATCCAAAACAACATAATGTATTCTGGTCTCTTAAACAGGGAAAGTGAGCACAAAGGAACTGCGCTGTAGTTCTTCTCTTGCTTTCCCTAAACACGTACGTTGGTCCGTTCCAATAAAGGATTACTAATGGGCCAGCAAAAACAGACTACCACCCATCAAGCTCGTAAATTGTCTCATGTACTGCTGCCCTAAACTTTGCCTTTGCAGAGCATCAATAAACAGTGTCTGATTGATTGCCATGGGGTGGGGTACTACCCCTTGTTTCCCAAGTTCGAGGTTCAGTGTGGTGTTACCTACTGTCTGGTTTCCCCAGTTACCAGACAAGTGCAGATGTGATGGGCCCCCTTCACGAGGGAGATGGGTGTTATGTGGGATACAAGGGAGAGGAACAAACAACTCTGTTCCCTTATCATATTCTTGCTTCTTCAAGAGCCGCTTACAGGTCTTTCGTCCTAAACGTGCACCCTCTTGCAAGAGCAAGCACGGGCCTGCTTCATTTTGGAATCAGATGCTAAATTAGATTATCTAATGCCATCTTAATGGGTTGCTGACCCATTTCCTACAGGATGGCAACAAACAAGCCTGGCTTCAATTCAATTTGGGTTGAGCTGTGGACTGGCATGCATCACACTGCGGCACCGCATCTTTGCAAGTACATGCAAGCAACAAATCACATTTCCAAGTCAATGACCTGAACTCAACTCTTCAACTGCATCAGCTTTCATCTGCAGCACATTGCCTTGCTTTCAAATCACGTTCTATCAGGCTGCAAGCTTGTTTTTTTCCAGTTGACAGAATCATGGTAATTAGTAAACTTTTAATGAATATTTTAAATGTAACATCTGGGCTTGGTTTTTCAATGATATAATGTTCAAGCCTGTGCCCCTATTTTATGTCGATTATAAAATCTCTGTACGTAATGTTGGAGAAACAGTAAAGGGTGAGTCACTGCTAGAGAACCTTTTTCCCTTATTCTCCGTGTGGTCTATTATGAGGCCAGAAAAGGGGCTGGAATGAAAGCAGGGGCCTGTAACACTGATGCCTACAGAAGGAAGTGAGAGTGTGTTCAGTGAGACTCCACTTTTCCACACATTTACTGCAGTGAGGAAGTGCTGAGCAAGGCCTTTCCCACTGCAGGGAGCTGGAGAGACAAAAAAGTGGAGGAGAGAGGATATAGCTCAAGGACATATAGCTCAAACTAAGCCCACCTAACACAGGGGTTCGGTCGAACACACCAGCAGTGACTGCTCTAAGAATTCATAGAAGCATAGCTTTCACTTAAAATGTAATAAAATGAGGCAATGACGTTTATGTACAAATAAACAATTTGTACATAACTTATAATAATATATAGTTTAACTATAATGACGAAACAAAAAAAAAAACATATTTGTGATAACTTTTCACATTTTTTAAATTTAAAAAAAAAAAACTGAAATATCACATCACAAGTATTCAGACTTTGCTAGACATTTGAAATGTAGCTCAGATGCGTTCTATTTTTCTGATTAATATTTTAGATGTTTCACATTGATTGGAGTAAATGCGTGCCAAATTCAATTGGACGATTTAGAAAGACACACATCTGTCCATTTAAGTTCTGAGAGCTGAAAAGGCACATCAGATCAAAAGCCAAGCCATGAGGTCAAATGAACTGCCTGCAGAGCTCAGAAACGGGATTGTGTTGCGCCACAGATCTGAGGAAGGCTACAAAAAATTCTGTTGCATTGAAGGTTCCCAAGAGCACAATGGCCTCCATAATTCTTAAATGTTAGAAGTTTGTAACAATCAGGACTCTTCTCAGAACTGGCTTCCTGGCCAAACTGAGCAATCGGGGTGAAGTGCTTTGCCAAGAGGGGTGACCTTAAGGACCTTAAGAACCTTAAAGTCACAATGGTTGAGCTCCAGAGCTCATGTATGGAGACTGGAGAAATGTGCAGATGGACAGCACTGCAACACTGAGCTTTATGGCAGAGTGGCCAGACTGAAGCCTCTCCTCAGTGCATATGAAAGTCTGCTTAAAATGAGCAAAAACAAACAAACAAACAAAAAGCTCCTTAAGGACTCTCAGACTGTGAGAAACAAGATTCTCTGTCTTGATGAACTGGATGGTCTGGAAAAAACCAGGCACTGCTCATCACCAGCGTAATACCATCCCAAGGGTGAAGTATGGTGCTGGTGGTGGTCATGCTGTGGAGGAGCTTTTTTTTTTTTTGATCGGCAGGGACTTGGAAATTGGTCAGGATAAAGCTGAATGTAACAAAATACAGGGATGTGCTTAAAGAAAACCTGGTCCAGAGCACTTAGGACTTCAGGCTGGGCAAAAAGTTTTGTTGAGTGGCCCAATCAAACATCTCTGGAGAGACCTAAAAATGGCTGTCCACTGACAGTCACCAGCCAACCTGACAAAACTTGGGAGGATGTGCAGAGAAGAATGGCAGAAAATTCCCAAATTCAGGAGTGCAAAGCTTGTCACATCATACCCAAAAAGATTTGAAACTGTAATTCCTGCCAAAGGTGCTTCAGCCAAGTACTGAGTTAAGGGTCTGAAAGGGTCTTGTTTGTATTCCTCACTTGTAAGTCGCTATGGATAAAAGCGTCTGCTAAATGACTAAATGTAAATGTATTTATTCAATGTGATGTTCATTTTAAATTTGCAAAGTTATAAATCTGTTTTTGCTTATTTATTATAGGGTAAGGAATGTAGATTTATGTAAAATAAACATTATTTAAAAGCATTTTGAATAAGGTTGCAATATAACAACATGTGAAAAAAAAGATTTTTTTTATCTATTATAAATATTAAAGTTTCATTTATAATTTTGTTTGGTTTTGTAACTATCGTAAAATGCATTTCTGCACTTGTTCAAGAGAGAGAATGTTAGCTTTGCTTGATGCATAGTAGCATTACCAAAAATCATCTGGAGAGAAGATACAAAAATTGTGAATCTTGATTTCGATTTCAGCCTTTCACTATCAGATATTTATGAAAATATTTTCCAGAGAACAGTGCGAAGCTTTAATGCAGACGGGAGGGTGAGGTGATTAAACAGAGCAAAGAGTCTTGACTGCCTCAGCTCTGAAACCCCAAGCTTAGCAGTGACCTTTGCAAATATGCACCTCTCTGCTGTTAGTGAGCCTCAGACAGATGCTGCTGCACTAAGGCTGGAGTTCTGCACTTTCCCAGTAGCAATCGTCTTCATAACTTCAATTCTTCCAGGGAGATAAGGATGTTAACCATTAATTACTCTGATTTTCTTTATAACTGAAGAATCATCAGAGGTCATTTTGCACTGAGACTCCTACAGTCCCATTCCAGAGGTCTAACTGACCATGAATGTCAAAGGCGGCTAACCAAGTGTGAGTTCTCATATATAATGAAACAAAATCTTGGAACAACATTCAAGGGGATATCATAAACACTGTTGTCTCTAAGATGGGCAGAGGCTCTTATGACTATTTTGAGCTGGTAATGATAGATCAGGATGATTGGCTAAAGTCATCCAACATTTGTTAATCTTGATTTTGTTGTTGTTGTTCAAATATTTTTTAGCAGCATTGCTTTAATGTGAATCAATGGTTCGAGAGTGCTGTGTGCTAACATTAACAATAAATGCTGGATGCCAGTATATCAAAACCTCTGAGAAGATGCATCTCTAAGTTCATCCAAATGTAGAACCTACAACCATCAAATCCACCACCTTCAATGATAAATTTGTTCATGTTAATGCACTGTAATGTGTGAAGTCTCTATGAATTTGGCCGCAGATTGCTCATCCAGTTGTACACAGTAACAGTCTTGCGACAGCCTGAAAAAAGGTTTGTGAGGTTCCACTTATTACACTTTGAGAAACCAAAGTTTAATGAACAGCAAAGGAGATGGACCTAAAACATTTGGAAATATAGTTAGAAGTCAAAATGCAAATCAGCACATATTCAATTTTCTATCATGTTGTTTGCTTATCTTTATCTTTCATGACAAATTTAGCCATTAAGTGAATGAGTGATGCATTCATGGCACGAATACATGAACAAAATTCATCACAAATACAATTTTGTGATGAGTGTAAAAACACAGAAAAGGGGGGCTTGATCTGGACTGGGTTGGAGGGGGTGTTGGACTATTGCAGATATAGGTTGTACATAATAATATTTAATGGAGAGGTGGGTTGAAAATAAAGGAAACGTTTACCTTTGCCAAGAAATCCCCAAAGCCTCCTCTGAGCCATATGACCTGATGTTTTGATTCACGGGCCAGTCACAAATCCTCAGCTGTCAATCAAACACCTCTCAGTCAGACAACTGGGCTAGCACAACGGCACTAACACACATTTAGCATGCAACAAGACCTGGAGCAAGACCTAAGCTCATCTCAACACATTATTCTTACATTTATCTGATGTTAATCTTAAATTACTAGATTTAGAAAACACCATCACTAATGGTCAGGATTAATAATTCTGCATTATGGATTATATATTAGATTTTAAATCGTCTGTTCTAAGCCTAAACAATCCCTAACTTAATTACAATAAGATTCCATTGAAAGAAAGTTGCCATCAAAAATGCAAGCAAACAAAAGGCAACTGTCATATGTGGCATGCAGTACCATTGAAGGTCTAATTATTAAAAATCCTGAAAGCAAAAGAAGAGGTTAGTATACAAAAATGGGGGCTGAGTTACATGGAGGTTGTTCATCTATCCCAGAATGCACTAGAGTGGGAAGCACATGCATTCCAGGTGGTGCATGCAGTTATGGTCACTTCACTGCTGTTAGATATTGTCAAAGCAGCCTGTTTTCACTGAAGCATTACATGAAACATGCTTGGCCTACTGTATGTGAGAGACTAATCTTGGTCACAATTTACAAAGCAGGAGTTTTTGAAAATGTCAGTGTAAATGAGAGAGGAAAATAAACAACTGGTCACATTTACACACAAGCATGCAACAATTTGTATGCATGAAAGTGTGAGAAGCCATCAACAAACAACGACATTAGAGTAAATCATGACATTTTACCGAACATAGCATTTTGCTAATGCACGTCGCCACCCTGTCAGACACACAAGTGCTATATGAGCCTTCATCAGGTATATTCGCTCTCTGAATATTCAATGGTACTCTGTCAATAGTTCTAGCCATGTCTGGAAAGGACCTGTAGACTCCCTTTCTGTTGCAATAAATCTAGGAGGGTGAATAATTGATTTTCTATATTTACTTCAAAGATGTTTCTTCGTGTTCACCCAGAGACATTCAGGTGGCTAAAATACAAATTTCCCAGTGTGAAAGCCACATAAATTAGGTGAACAATGCTAACACTCAACTGGAGCTTCACTAGTACCATGGGGGTCGTGTCATGGGGGACGTGGATATATTTCAAATTATATGTACTACAAATTCTGCAGGGAAAACATTGTAACTACATGTTATGAGTAAATCAATATAAAAATGATTTAAAAAAATAGTAAAAAAGTCTCTCATTCTCACAAAGGCAGCATTTATTTGATCAAAAATACTATAAAGTAAAAAGTAAAATTGTGACATTTTCAGCTGCCTGCGGTCTTTGTCACATTATCCTTCAGAAATCATTAAAATTGACTGATTTGGTGCTCAAGTAACATTTCTTATTATTGTCAATGTTGATATTTTTGTGGAAAACATATGGAAAATATTTTTTGGAGGATTTTTTTGTTTTCTTCAGGATTCTCCAATGAATATATATATCCTTGCTGAATAAAAGTATTAATTTTTTTCTTTTTTTTTCTTCTTTTTTTTTTTAAATCTAGTGATCATGTAAAAATAAAAAAAGAAAGCTGATCATGCTCTGCAGAGTGACTAACAGAGAAATATGTGAGGTATTTTCACATTGCTGTGTGCGGATATCCACCTCCGTCAGTACTGCCAACTTTAACAAACTCCAGCAACGAGTGTGATTGTGTGTGTGTGTGAGAGTGAGAGAGAGAGAGAGAGCGAGAGAGAGAGAGAGAGAGAGAGAGAGAGAGAGAGAGAGAGAGAGAGAGAGAGTGTTCTCGAGTGACCTGAAGCCAGAAAACAATGGCACTGGGGCAAAGTCTAAGGTCAGCTATCAGACTGTTTTGGTAGTGCACATTCCTTCATCCTGTTTTGGTCGACCCCACGCATTGAAAAAACACACTCATACAATATGCTGAAAGGCTCCTAGATGTATTGTACAGCATGTATCCTTGGCGTTTAAGTTCTCTGGAATTAAGAAGGGTGGGTTCAGGTTAGGCCAAAAACACAACCCACATAATACACTAAAAAGTGACAAAAAACACAAAAAACAAAAAACATTGGTACTCGTTAAAAATGCCAGCACTGAGGGTCTCTAGCTCCAAAAAGAATAAATAATAAATAATATAAAAATAAATAAATAAAAAATAAACCAGTTTCTCCCAATATACCTTCAATACCACAAGTGTTATTTTAGTGGAGAAACACAATTAACTGAACTAAGTGGTCTTATCTGCAATGAAACAGCTAAAAAGCCACAATGAGGTAGAAAATGCCACAGTATGTTGGCATCAAAAACATGATAGTGAGAGACAGGCTCTAGGTTTGAGGTCGGCAGTCATCTGATCACTGGTGCCATCTGTCTCTGGCACCAGCGGATCACAGAGGTATGCTACAACAGCGCTAGAACCTTCACAGCTGTGACTGGTGGTTGCTTTAGCATGTTTGCATTAGATAAAGCCAAATAAGATTGTGATCACTGGCCGAGAGAGAGAGAGAGAGAGAGAGAGAGAGAAGGGAGGGTGAACAGAAATGCTGAAAGAGAAAGGGAAGAACCCCTAGGGAAAGTGGCTAATGAAATCTTCTCATCATTGGTGTTTTCACAAACACATTACACAGGGGTATCAGTCTAGAGCAGGTGCTGTTGGGTTGTGTGCACGAATGCTCATCTGTCAGTCTCCCCTGTGTGTTTGGGTTTTGAGTAAATTGTGAATGAGCATGATTTAACAACAGTGCCATTGTGATCATATTTTAGGCAGGTGGAGAAATCTCTTGGCCTTGAGATTTACTTGGAAGGATGGATCTCGAGGGCCAGAATCACCCGCCCCTTCTATATCGATATCTGTCAATAACTGGTGATCTGCTGTCTGTCTGATGCATTATATATATAAAACTAACTTTTTGCCACACCTGCAATGGCCGGCGACATAAGAAAATTTACCAGCCATAAATATTTTTTACCAGCCATGAAATAGATCAATCCTTATTAAAGTTAAAAAAGTTTTTCAGTAAAAAACGATATGAGTGATTGTTCTTTGTCTTTTATTGCTTGATTAACATTAAAAACACAGATGACAGCAGGAATATTAGGCTGCTGTCACTTTAAGAGCTAATGCAGAGATCCAACATACTGTTGCACATGTGCTGTATTTCTCAACTGTTTAGACATAACTATGTTTACGAGGATACAATAACATGACAATTATTTTTTAATTAATTAAGAGAAGCAGAAATCATGATCACGAATAAAAAATGATAAATCATCCAGCCATAGCATAGCCTACATATTGCCATTAAAAAATTAAGATTTTATAAAGTTTTTGAAATATACCTTTTATGCTCAAAAAGGCTGCATTTATTTGATTACAAAATACAGTCAAAAATATTAATATTGTGAAATATTAATTAAATATTAAATATTATTACTTCAAATAACATTTTCTATTTTAATATATTTTAAAATGTAATGTGATGGCAAAAGCCTTTACTGCCACTTTTGATCAAATTAATGCATCCCTGGTGAATAAAAGAGGTGGGTCTACACAAAACTATTAACAAAAAAGTTACACAATATAATTTACAGTAATAACAGTTTTTAAAGATTAACCTTAAGTGAGCATGTCAAAAGTAATCTAATTGTAAAGACATGCTGAAATGAGAACAATGAATCGGTCAGTTGATCGGCAAGTTGGCCACAGTTATTCTCTGCGAATTCTCAATATGGCCAAATAATAGTCTGTAATTATAGTATTCACTTAATTTGTACGTCTCATTTGGCATCAATAATCCGTGTTATGTATATTTCAGCATTATTCTAGCTATCAGCTGGCTGGCTTTCTAGAAACCGCTGTCAAAACACCAATGCCGTTTACCACTAAAGCTTACTTTTTCTGTTCCAATATTCTGTTCCATGGCTCTATGCGACACTGTCCATACTCTAGATGAATTGTTTCTATAGCTTATCCCAGGAAACTGTCCATTACTCTAATGGCTGCCATCCCAAAGCTGCCACTTCAGAGTCTGAGCACCATATCATACAGTGTTTGTGTGCTGTGACAAAAGACTACAAGCATATTATCTGAAGGACCTCGGGCCACAAATCTCAAGCAGCTACGTCTCAACATTTCACGTAGGGGTTATAAGCATACAGATGGTTCTTGTAAATGAAATAAGCTCAAACAGTTGCTAAGGGACCAATAGGAGGAGTGATTATGTATGTATGGACACACCCGCTTGATTTACTGACTCCAGTATACGGAGGCTAAAGACACGGCATGAATGTTTATGTAATGGAGTCATTATAGTGCGGGTGTGTTTGAGCATATACAGAGACCCTCTCGATGCTAGGCCCTACAAAATGAATATAGAGAGAGAGACAGAGAGAAAAGCACAAAAGAAGAGAAAGAAAGAAACACTAAATGAGGTAAAGAGAGGAAAAAAGCTTAGATTTGAGTGAACAGTGAGAAAATGAGAGGAGGCATTAAGGAACAGAGAGAGAAAGAAAGTGTCCCGCTGAGCGTCTGGAGCTTTCTCAGTTTCCAGACGGCCTGGCTGAGCTGGAGGCAGCACCCTGCCCCACAGCATGCTGGGAAAGGAGTGCTACGGGTCTGTAAGGTGACGCCACGGCGACGGCTGTAATCCATACGCCCCACGCGTCACACCGCACGCCCTGACAAAAGCTCAGCAGGGGAACACAGGTGTCAATACATCTCATAATATCCTATGATAAATCACTAAGAATAAAGGCCGCTGTGTACGGAAGACATTATTTACCCAACGAAAGCGCCGCAGGTTAACTCGGGTCAGCACTGGCTATACAATTCTCACTTTTGAGGACAAACAAAAGCTGCGGCTCATGTAAACATGATGGATGGTTGATATATCATCCTGTCTACATTTGATCCCTCTCTCTGTTAAGTGAACTACAGCTAAAACAAAAGGCATTAAGCGAGCCGAATGAGACACTACAGCAGCTGCGGTGCCTACATGCGATACCAGCTAAAAGATATTATAATCACTCATTCATCCAGCTCACACACTGAATCGCTGTTATCAATATCAGTCTTTTCATTATATCCAATTACACCATCTATTCGTCACTTCTGCATCTCAAAAAAAAAAATTCAACGAAGAAAACAGACCCATGTTTTTTAAATAAGGCCTGCAGCACTGCCCCTGTTGGTGAGCTCTACATTTCTTGGCCCTGTCCAAGTATGCAAAACCAGAGAGTAATAAAAGCGAGGCTTGCCATTACTGTAACTCAGGAGCAGGGCAAGAGAAAACCACTAATTATGATGTCGCCGCGTGCAGATGAATTCAATTAGAGGAGGGTGGAAAATACTGGCCTCAGACCAGCCCTTTCATGCTGCAGAGGGCCGTCGCACACACGCACTAGACTATTACTCTTTTTACAATACTGAGTGTTTTGCCAAAAAAAGATCATTTCACTAAAAACCTTCTAAGCCGGGACTGACAAAAACCAAATTGCTCACGTTAAATACTGCATTTAGTCATATATCATTTGGTCCATCTGAAGACAATGCTAGCTATTGTTGCACAGTAGTTTTAACACTAAGACAAGATAGATTTTATGTTGGAATTGGTCTCAAGGGAGGTGATCACAATAAAAATTCAAAAAAGTCCAACAAACGTCTCCTGCTGTGTATAAATCCATCAATTACAATGAACAAACTGAATGGTAGAACAACTGAAGGAAATTGGACTGTCTGAAATTCATTGATTTGAATAAGTATAAGCATTTTGTACTAATGTCTGTCTAACTTCTACAGTGGCCCCAAAAAGTATTTTGACACTTAAGGCACGCTTAAAATTTAGGAAACCACAGTGTTAAATAACAAAACATCAAACGAAGAGGGTTTTGAACACTTGCTGGTTGTCAAATGTTAATCAGACATGTCCATAGCTAATGTGAGGATATACACCTGTGGTTACTCTGCTAGGACATCAATGTGGCTAATGGTGCTTTTCCACTGCGTGCCACGACTCAGCTCGGCTTGGTCCGGTACGGCACAGCTCACTTTACTTTCATTTTGTTTTTCCACTGCAGTTTAATACCAAGTGGGTGGGATTATAGACTGATCGTATAGTTGGGCCGCCCCTCTGTGGATCCACTCCTCGGCTACCAACAAGTCTGCACCTTGTCTACTGACCACAATACATCCATTTGTTTTTTGAAGTTGTGACAGTCGTTTAAAGCAAGCCATTTTAAAAATGTCACTATGTCTCGTCTTTCAAATCCAGTGACGCTGGTAGTGACAATTCTCTGACCAATCAGTGATCTGCACTGTTTACACATCACATTTAGAATCAGAAAGGCTCGTTTGCAACCTCTAGGTAGTACTATTTAAGCAAGCCGTACCATGCAGTGGAAAAGCGGCAAAAAGTGAGCCGAACCGAACCATACCATACAGTGGAAAAGCGCCACAAGTGACCAAATATATCCACTGGAACTATTTGGTTAACTGCAAAAATTTGAAAGCAAGTAAAGTTAGTTCTGAGAAAATGTCTACCGTCATTTGTTGGTTTGATATTTTACAAAGATATTTACACAAAGAAAAGTATGTTTTAGTTGTCCGCCTAAATTTTGGGGGCCACTGTATTTATTTTCAGGATATTTAAATGAAAATGCCTGGGTTTAGTCTTAGATTACTTTAATTTTTTGTTTTAAAAAAGTAGACTCGCTGTCTATGAATTTATGGAAACCAGTGGATTCTTCATAAAAGTGACATTCACCCACACTTGCAAAAACCATAAACCTCTAAACGTGACCGTGGTTACAGTGCAAGTGGAAAGACGTGCTCAATAACAGTGAGTAACAGAGGAGAGCTTGCCAGGAATGTCAATGGCATTAAACGCTTAATAAATATAATATTCTATGTGGTGTCTTAGAATATGTTACATGTGCCCAATAGGTGCATTTAATTGAATGCTGACATAAAATAAATTCAACTTTCCTCCTCATTTTGTCTCAACAGCCCTGTATCTTCATGGGACCACAACAGTTCCTAAAATTCATGAACAGATTATTTGATGTGCTACCTGTCTGACAGCTCTGACACCTGTTGGGAATCTAGAACAGCTGGATGGGGATTTAAGAGAGAACAGGGGAAAAAAGAGAAAGGTAAAGGGGGGTGGGTCATATCTCACCTGTTGCTGGTGAAGAAAGGCTGGGTCTCTGGAGCTCAGTCCCACAAAACGGTTGGCAGTGGGGGTGCCTGGAGCCGAATAACCTAGATATACATTCAAACAAGTGTGGTGTTTACACAAGTAATAAACTAATATTTGGGCTCAGTACAGTTTTTTTTTTTTTTGGTTACAATTAATTTTAAGGTGTTCGTGTTACAGTGTTATACATTTAAGTACTGAATACTAGTAATTAACTACATGTACCTGCTGTAGGGTTATGGTTAGGATGTGGTTTTGGATATTTGTATTAGGACAATTTATAGTAATAGTATAACAACTATATATAATGTGTAACAAAGGCACTGTAAAATAAAGTGTTACCGTTTATTCAATTATTATTAATTAATTGGTATTTTACAGTCCTGTTCCCCATGTAAATACTATGTACTTTTTACAGTAATGACAACAACTGGATCTTAACTAGGAACTAACCCTGAACCTACACCTAAACTGTATATTACCCAGTGTTTTCTTAGATAAGTACACTGTAATTACATGTAAGTAAACACACTATAAAATAAAGGGTTACACTTTATTTTAAGGTGTCCATATTACAGTGTAATAATACATTTAAGTAGTGAGTAATGACAATTAACAACATCTACTTACTATAGGGTTAGGGTTAGGATGAGGGTTTGGTTTAGGGTTAATTGCATGTAATTAAGCATAATTTCTAGTTATTACTATTGTAAATACATGTAACATATGTAACAATGACACTGTAAAATAAAGTGTTACCAAAGACATTTATGATGAACATACAAATGCTGTTCTTTTGAACTTTATATTTCTCTCAAAATAGAATTTCTATGAGGAAAACAGGTATCACAGTTTCCACAAATATATTAATCAGAACTGTTTTCAACTGTGATAAGAAATGTTTCTTGACCACCAAAGCAGCATATTAGAATGATTTCTAAAGGATCATGTTACACTGAAGACTGGCGTAATGGCTGCTGAAAATACAGCGATGCCATCACAAGAATTAATTATTAAAATATGTTAAAATAGAAGACAGTTGTTTTAAATTTGAATACAATTTCACAATATTACTGTTTTTTTTTTACTGTATTTTTGATCAAATAGATGCAGCCTTGGTGAGCATTGTGACAGCTGTGTTGTAGAGATGGGAGTAACTCACCCTCTGAGGATGTGGTGATTGGCTTGGTGTCCGCCATTGAGAGAGACACCGGTCTGACCGTGCCGTGGTGGGGCGAGGGGGCCAGTACTGGCGTGAAGTGACCCGGCACTTTCCCCAGCACCTGACCACTGCTGTTCGGCTGTGGTATTCAGAGGAAAAAAGTAATCTGTCAGCATACCAGGCCACACGGTTTCATGTTTTTAAATTAATCTAATTACATTGTTCATTTCTTTTTGTTTTCTGTGATAATAGACAGATTAACACAATCTTTTGATGCTCTCCCATCTTCTTCTGGCATCGGCGCTAGACTGCTGAGTGTGCACTTTTCATGACTTATTCCGAGTTGATACACAAAAAAAAAAAAAAAAAAAAAACAGAAAAAGAGGGGGTTGAGGAAACACAGGATTCAGACGCAGACACAGAGCAAGAGTCTACCTCCTTCTACTTCGGACTGCAGGAGACAGACTCGACTGAATTCCCATAGCGGGGCCCTAAGTTCAAAACTCAAACAGGCCTTTATGAAAGAGAATGGTGTCCATGGGGTTCCCCAATGTGAATAGAATGTTTAATTAGGGTGTAATATAATCTGCGTTAAAGCAAGCATAAAAACATCCTGGCTCCCATCCACCCGATTATATGCCCCGTGTTATTTACAGAGCGATCTCCCCTCACCAAGCTCCAGACCCCGGCAACGGCAAATATTTACGACCTTTATCGTTCCCTGTGGTTTCTCCCAAGTAACAGTTCCAGCGTGCTATGCCTCGTCCAGTCTATGAGTCCTTTGTTTACTGTTTGAGCGGCGGGGATATAAAACTCGCTCATATCGAGACCTCGCTTCAATCACACTGAGAAAGAAGAAATCCCTCAGACAATCAGAGCTGTGTTTCCCAACGTATCAAATCACAGCAGATATTTATTTCACTCGTTTGGCTTTTTAATTCTTAATGCATTGTTTTAAACAAAACTGATTTTACCCAGATAAAAAAGAGGCTGTGTTAATGGGGATACCACAAGCAAATTAGATACTTTTACTGGAACACCCATTCTAACTTAACCTTTTTTTTCTTATTAATTTTCCACTCTTCTGCATAGTTTAAGCAACACAAGAGAGGCATCAAATACCTTTAAGCAAAAGGGAACTGTAAGGGTTAACCAACTGCAATATAATCCGAAATAAAAGGAGTTTAAATTTCTCTTTAACAAAATGTTTGGAGAGGCTTGGCCTTTTTGTAAAATTTTGTGGTACTAATTAAGATGAGTGGGACAGTCTGAGCTTCTTAGCAGAGATGCAGAAAGTTCTTTAAAATGCAGCGCCATCCATCACCTGCAAAGGAGGAGGAGTCAGCCACCACAACCACAGCAGAGTAAAATAACTGAGTCCTTCAATTAACAGGAATGAGGTAAAGCTTGTGTTTTACATGTTTTGTTATGCTTTATAAAACTTAATGAAGACATAATGACCAATATAAAATTGTATTAAATTATAAATACAATAAATATTCCCCTTATTTTCTCTTAACTCATACTTTAGGGAATCTCAACCCCAGTTAAACGTGCAGTAATAGAAGTTTTCATACAGTTGGAGACACATTGAGCGCATATGTATTTGTGCTAATGCGCAGTGGCTGCCATGGTTGGAGTGTTTATTGACTCGCTTTTGTTGCGTTTTCCCCTCTCTCTCTTTTCGTTCCCCTTCGCTTCATTTACGCTGCTGGTAAACAGAGTAGCCACAGCGATGGAGAGGCCGTCGTTTGGCTCCACGCTCGGCTCTGAGCAGATTTAGACAAGGCGCCGACAGAGAAAACCACTAATGATTTTGTGTTCGTTAGCTAAACTGGGTCAATTACCGCGCTGAAACAATGTGGCCTGTTAATCAAACTTGAGTCCGATGCAGTGGGAACAACCAGAGACAGAAAGAGGCAAAGGCAGAAAGAGAGGAAAACTGCGCTAAAGCACCTTTGTGTTTACAGCATGTGCTCTTACAATGAGGGTCTCATTAGTTTTAGAGGGGTAGAGCAGCTTTAGCTCACGGTATGGTTAACACATGTGACAACATGATGATTATGATTGGAGAATTTACGGTACACGTGATGCATGTTATTTCAAGTTATGTTATAAATGTGAATCTGTTCTTGCGTGTCTCAGGAAAGAAAATATTTCAACTGAGACATTAAACCAACACCCTATTTTAACAGCTGGCATCTATTATGTATTGTGGATAATGCACACACAGTCATGCGATTTAAAGGCTCTGTTCCAGTACAGATAAACTGTACTAATTATGTATGATTGCGTTAGGGTCGGGGGGTAATGCGCATGTACGTTAGTCTTTGTGCGTGTACATGAGTACTCCGTGCTTACCTGGCTGCTCTGTGGGCTGGACGGGTCGTAAGGCTGCATGTAGTTCTTGAGGGAGTCGGGTGGGTTGAGGTGCGGTGGGTAGCGGATGGCGCCGTGAGAGATGTACGGTGAGGGGGCTGGGGGAAGGATGGTAGAGCCGGAGAACTGCAGCGGAGAATGTGGAGGTGGACTCCTGGTGGAAATTACTGCACACACAGAGCGAACAACTACTTTACTAATAGATTTTAATTTGACAACATATAAACTCAATGAAATTTGATAAAGTTCTTCTCGTGGGTCGTTATCATGAAGCCATACCACACATTTACAGAAAACCTAGGTGAAAATATTTCTAATGCTGTGTTCAAGTCAGGTCAGAAATTAACAAATTTATGAGTTGAGAGAGCTGGCGTTCTACGTCAGAACGCCGACTCATTACTGGCCGGCTCCTGCGTCAGCATCACGCGAATGCGTCAAGCTGCTCGCGTGTACAGCATCGGCCAATATTGAGTTGGCGTTCTGACGTGGAACCTGGAAGCTCTGCACTAAGTCTACAATGAAAAACTGTAGATGACTGACGGGAGAGAAAAAAATTTTGATTAAAGTCATTATTTTTGTTTTGTTTTTGCGCACAAAAGGTATTCTCATTAAGGTTGAATCACTGTAGTCACATTGACTAATTTAACCATGTCTTTACTACCTTTCTGGGCCTTGAAAGTGGTAGTTAAATTGCTGTCTATGGAGGGGTCAGGCAGCTCTTGGATTTCATTAAAACACCTTAATTTGTGTTTCGAAGATGAACGAACGTATTATGGGTGTGGAATTCACCTATAAGGGTGAGTAATTAATGACAGAATTTTTCATTTTTAACCCTTTAACCTCACCCATAAATTCATGTTTACCAGTGGGACATTAGGAATTTTATTTAAGCCCTGACTTTCCAGAGTTGTGTCATTTAAAGAATTATGGTGAAAACAAAATGGGATTTATCATAAACATTTTGTGTACTGTTGATAAAGAACAGCGATAAATCTCTGTCAGTTGTACTGGTATTGATGATAATTGTAGTATTTTGAAAAATATAATAAATATAGATAGTATGTTAATACTTTACATACAATAAATAACACAGCACAGACACTCCAACAGAGTAGGTGGTGATACTGCACCGTAACCCTGGGGCCATTTGTTCAAAAGTAATCTGATCGGATTTCGGCTGTTGGATTGGATCAAGTCTTGAAAATGGGTTGTTCAAAAGAAGAAAAAAAAATTAGGATTTTAAAATCAGATTAGATCACAAAATCCAGTCTTAGTTTTGATCTGGATCAAATCATCAGTTTGTGTTGTTCAAAACGTTTTAGTAAGATTGGGATACCTTTGATCCAAAAAATCTGGATTATACTGATCCTGTCGGAAGGGTGGATTTCAGGAACAAAAATGTAATAAAACTTTAAAACTGGTCAAAACATACATTTTTATCATGTATGCATATGTAGCATTCCGCTAACCTACTATAAAGTAAAAAAAGAGATTTTGGTACTATAAAATAATCCCCAAACAGCTGTAAATATCAAACAACAATATTTTATTTGATTCAAAGTGTTTTTTATCACTATTTGTAAACTACATTGGCTCAGTCAAGTGATGAACACAAAGTTTCTCGAGTGAATGTAACACTGAACTTTTCTGAGAGAACTCAAAAGCATTGAAATGTTGTTGTTCCTCCCATCTCATATTCTTTCACTATGTCCAATCCAATTTTGCTTTGAAAAATCAGCACAAAAGTAAGATGGATTACCTGATCCTGGATAGCAAAACATGGGATTTCCAAATCCAGATCATTCTGGTCCAGATTAAACTTTTTGAACAATTGGCCCATGGTTGTCACCATAAAATAAAAAGATGACAAAGCAGTGTGTAGCTACTACTGCTGCACAAAATCATACCAAAGGAGATGACAGATGGACTGACAGACAGCAAGACACTCTACAAGCGCCTGATAAAATGTTAGCTCGCTAGTGTCGGAGTTTTGTGGATTCCTTTAAAAGTCTGGTTGTTAGACAGCCCAGTCTGAAGGAAGTGCAGATTACCAGTTAGATATTTCTGTATGCTTTTGCAAAGTTATGGTTACTATCTCTCTCCCCGCATTGCATTTTAAGTGTGATTCTTTTTTCTTTTTTTGCCCTAGTGGCAGTACGAAAATGATAAAAACATCCTTTACTGTACACACTTAATGCATATGCTTGTGTTTTATTAGCCCTAAAACATTTAGTCAGAAAGTGAAACAGAAAGACATATTGAAATTGGCCATTCAAGTCCAACTTTCTCAACTCATACTGTAAGTAGGAAATAGAAGAAAACTTTAAGGCAGGATTAGCATTAAAAATGTAGGGTGGTTGTTAGAAGGTTTGCTTGGATCAGGGAAGGATTGTGAGAAGTATTTTTTAGAAAAGTAATACCACTATGGCCAACAGTGGTAAGTCCTGGGTGGTGGTGTTGAGGGAAGGTGCTGAGCCGAGGTGAAGAGTCCTGTGGAGATGTGGGACTGAATAATGGCTTCTCTGGCTTCTTCATGGTGGGAGAGGACATGTCTGCTAAAAAAAAAAAATAGATGGAATATCAGATATAAGCTTGCACAAAGCATTAACGGTGTAAGAAATGAAATCTGGGATGAGCAGAACTAAGCATTTTCAAAATCAACTTAAAAATGAAAAGTCTTACTAATTGACTTAGGCGACTAAATCTTCGCCAAAATGACTGAACTAAGCATCCAAGAAAACAGTCGATAACTTAAGAACACAAATTCTTTTGACATTTTCACGTCATGTTATGCTCTTTCACGTTCCTTCTCTGTAGTGCAATGCAGTCTATCATCTATTTAGTTTGATTGTTTAAGAAAAAGATTAACTTCATATCTACTTCCAACGAGAGACAAAAAAAGTCTCTTCATCAGCAGACATGGAGGAGACATAGTGCTTGGCCTGCATGTCTCTGGCGCTCCTCCCTGACAATCATAGATGAGATGAGAAAACAGAAAAGAAAGGGAGGCAGACGCAGTGAAATCAGAATAATGAAATAAGGAAAAGCGAGGGAGGGGGAAGAAAAGAGAACCGCTAGCTAATGACATATCAGCAAGCACTTCTCATGATGTGTATTCTGTCTTGAGATTGTGTTTGGATATGCGCAGATGCTTTAGATGAAGGAATGAATCGCAACTACGTCTCTGTATATTTAACTTTATAAATGCTCCATCTCTCTGTCTCTCTCTCTCTCTTTCATTCTCAGTGTTGTGATGGCAGGAAAAAGGTAAATGATCTTGACTCGAAGAGCACAAAGGCAATGGAATGTAGGGGGATTCCAAGTGTCTGTGTGTACTATTCAGGGTCCAAAATGATCAAAATCACTTTTACCACCACTACCAATGACAAGACAATTAAGAAAATTTTGATTTCCTAACTATACAATATTATTTTGTAGTATTTTATTTTTATTTAAATGCATTTTAAAACATTTAAATGATTTTATTTTAATACATATTATAAAAAAGACACATTAAGGTTGTTTAAGACCCCTGCTTTACAAAAAAAATGATGACCACACAAAACAATGCAAAGGTGTGTACAACAAGGCACTCCAAGCATTTTTATAAATAGACTTTGACCAATAAGAAGGAAAATCTAACATGATTCCACACCTATAAATACTTTTCTAGACAGAGTCTACTTATAAACCTTGCATTTATTGGACTTTAACAGAGAGCAATGGACACAACGTTGGCTTTATACTGTACGGTTATGAAACATGGATTTTTCTTCCTCAAAAATTTTTTGACTGCATTTTCCTGTTTCAACATGTCCAAATTTAGCATATGGCTTTCGAATAATATTTTGTCATCACACCTGTTGCAACAGAACATTGAAGAAAAAAAGAAGAAAAAAGCTGTTAGAAGGCAGGATTGTGCTCCCTCAGGAATATGTATACATGTGTTTGAGGAGAGAGGGAAGGAAGGAAGAAGAGAATGAATGTGGGTGGGATATAGAGAGAAAGAAAAGCCTTCACAAAAAGCCTAAAAAACGTGTGCATGGAGACTAGGGAACGACTACACACGCGTCTGAAGACACAGATTGGGAAAACTGATATATTCAATTTTTTTTCAAGCTAAATCAACAATTTCCAGAGCTGCTCCAGAGAAAAAGGCATGGAGAGAGTGAGAGACTTGCAACTAAATCAAGGCAGTGGCCACAAAATGATGTTGTTTCAGAAAGTTAATTTGATATGGAATTAGAAAGGTATATTACTGGTCAGTGTGTGTGTGTATGTGCGTGTGTGTGTGAGCGTGCACACATGACGAGTAGGCTTTGGCTGAGACAGTTTCCTTCTGTCAAGGCCTCATATGGCTTTAATATTCATGCTTCGCTCCTTCTGATATGGGTTTTTACAAAACAAACCACTTTCTCATGAGCTCTATTCTACCCCATCCCCCTCCATCTCTCACAACAGCTCATCAGCAAAACAACGGCATCAGATGAAGTCCACGAAATAAAGACGAGTAATTATACATAAATAACATAAATCAACTTAATTGCACATATCAACATTTGGTCAGAAAATCGACCAAATTAAGATCATTTTAAGTCATCATTTTGGCAGATAAGTAAATCCTAAAATAGACTTTACAGCATTTGAGTTTGTCCGTGTTTCTGAAACAGACTTGAAGGCTATAACACATATTTTTTTTCATAAACAATCAAACTAAGTTAACCTGTTAAATGGATAGCTCTAACATAAGTAACAAAAACAAGTGCATGCAAGGAAAATGAGACATAACATTTATATGTACAGTATAGTGTGTCCTGCTTCCAGGGAAAAGAGTATGGAACTTGAATTAACTACAATTAAAGAAAGAAATTTGTTGAAATAGCTCAGTGTTGTTATTTTAGCGCTCTAATTCTCCCTCTGTCTCTCTTTCTCTCTTATAGTGACCACCTGTTGGTCATCAAGGGACAAGTTCAAACAGACACTGTCACTCCTGCCTGCTTCTTTGTCTGTCTCTCTCTCACACACACACACACGATATATACAAATACAATCTCTCTTGACTACATGCTAAAATCTCAAAATTTTAAAATCTTTAAAATCTTTTAAGATCTGAACTGACTACTACAGAACTGGGCGACAGGTAGGCCTATGTGAGCGAATGAGTAACAAGGGTAACTGTGCAAACTCAAAGTTAGAACACGAGATCTCTCCTTTCATTCCCTGCCACACACTCTCTTCCTCCTTTGTCCCATCTGGGTCTGGTGTCTGAAATCAAAGGTCACAACCCTGCTCTGACCTTTGACACACCCATTTTAGAGATCAGGTCAAGTTCAATAGTTGCCACACGCCAGACAAATCCTTTATGAAGGGGGAGGCATGGCTAATCAAATACCAACCCATGCAGACAGGAAACCAGGCTAGTCTGATCCACATCTGATGGATTTATTTTAACACATATACATTGAAGGTTTCTTATTTATTTATTGATTGATTTTTTGCTAAAATGAAGAAAACAACTTTTGTCTAAAAAAAAGTTTGTATACTATAGCGAAAGTACTCGTTTCGTTTGATGATGTTAATATTGCAGGAATTAATCATTAATTTTATAAAGATAATATAACATATTATAACCCTCATATATATAACATATCCTCACTTGTAAGTCGCTTTGGATAAAAGCGTCTGCTAAATGACTAAATGTAAATATTCCTTTATTGTTTAAACGAGCCTTAAAGTAAGCTTAAACAGTCCTTTACTACACAAGAATGAAACAAAACCCAATACTGACACACACATACCCGCACAAAACAAGACTGGACAGTTCCACCCTGTGAAAATGTGACACTTTTCCTTAATAAATGCAGTCTTATCAAAGATTTGAATCAAAACATACAACAGGACAACCGGCTCTTTCTTTCTAGTTATGTTCAACTGCAGCGCGCTACAAAGTAGTGCACAGGAATGAAAATCTTGTTGTAAAAGTGATTACTTAACTTTATCCAATTTTTGTGACTTAACTTAAAAAAATACAGGCCCTAATTTTTACAACATTGTATATAGATAACTGTATAAATAATCTAATAGTGATTTTAAACAGCCTTTATTTGCAACCTCAATTTGCCATTATGTTTGAAATCTGAATTCAATACGTTTGAATTATCAATATGCTTCAATATTACCTAAATGGTAATAAATGGTACAAAAAACAAACAAACAAATAAAAAAAAAAACAGTGAGCAGTCCCACTCAATTTGCAAGTGACATTTTATGCCACTGAAATTTTCAAATGGTTATTAATTCAGGAAATTATTATTGTTGCAGAAACGTTTTATAAGTGTTAGAAGGAGAGCCGAGGTTATGAGAATGCCACAGGCTAATGCTGACTGATGTGTTTTGTTCAGTTTTGTATGAAGACAGGAGTTCACAGAGTGCTGCAAGAATGAAGACCAGTTTATCAACATCACACTTTACTGAGAGCAGAAGAAAGGGGAAAATCACTCAGAAAACATCTTCACACAGAGTACAGAGACAGGGGAGGGGGGGGGGGCTGGTGAAAAAAGAGTACTGAATAGCTCTCAGTAGTGCTTAAACGGAGGAAATGAGCTTAATGCTCACATGATAATAAAATGACCTCAAGAGCAAGTCTTGACTATGAACAGTCTTCTCTCACCTTGGTCTCTCTCATGCCAGGGTCTGCTGGCCGGTGAACTGGGGGACGGGTAGAAGTCTGGCCCGGTGGGGCTAGTCTCCATACTGTCCTCTTGGATCGTCTTAGGCCGCTTACTGGAGAGGATAAGAGAACTTGCATTAATCTAACTTCTGACTTTACCCACCTGTGACATTGAAAATCATTTTTTTAAAAATCATCAGTTTTGTCATTAGAATATAGGTCATAACAGATATTTTAATGACCTTTGACCCACAATAACTCTAATGTAACATATTTTGGGGCCAAATTTAATTATTGCATTTACACACACACACACAGACATATTTCTGTATGTGTGTGTGTGTGTGCACGTGTTTGTGCGTATACATAAACACACACACATAAACACAATGGGCATTCTCCTCTGACCCCTGACATAATTTTCGCCCACAGAACTGCCGGTCACACCAAAAAAAAACTATTTTCTTCAAATATAGTTTACATTCCTATTTTAAAACACATCTTTGTTGCGTTTGTTTAGCTGATCTTGGTTAGGTCTGATTACAAAATTTTTCTGCACTGAAAATGGCAAAAAAAATTACACTGAAAACAACAAATAGGCTTAATAATGAATGCGTATGTATGTGTGTGTGATGTTTGAAAATGCATGCTAACCTGCCATGAGGAGATGAGAGGGTTCGGTGTAAACTCACTCCTGAGTTCAGGTCTTGATAATATGGCTGACTTGGCATGTCAGCCATAGGGAAGTTCACTCCTGCACCCTGTGTGATAGGAGCTGGTGAGACGAGAGAGAGACAACACAGCGGTTAGGCAGAGTTACAAATGAGGAGTAACTAACATCATCGATTTGGTATTAAGAGTCAATAAACTAAATCAGTTTTAACACACTCTTTCTGGCTCTCAGTTTGAAGCTGTTATTCAGGGCAGAATTTGCATGAAGGCAAACCCAAACATGACTGTAGCTGTAACTCAATCTGAGAGAGAACAGCCGTAGGGGCTGCAACAGTATGAAGTGTATCAGAGATATCATATCTACAGAAAAACCACAAGAGCCAGAGTACCGTTCAGCGGTCTAACCTCTGTCACTAGCCTCTTTGTTTACATACAATAGCATGACACAGCTAGCTTGGTCTTTCACAAACAGAGAGCTCTAAACCTACTATTCCTTAAAATCTTTTCATACCTTTCATAATATGCTGCTGATTTATTAGCTGACTAATGTACACTGTAGCATTGAAGCACATCTTTTAATGGCAGTATCTGTGTTTATTAAGGGAGTGGTTTTGGTATCCCGGGAGCACACATGCTGATAACACATGTATCATGTTATAAGCTATAAGTTTCTCTGAATAAAACTATTTTATGAATGCACAAAAAAGTCATTTAAAATGTCATTTTAAATTGTATACATTATGTTAGATTAAGTTTAACAACTTTGTTTACTTGTGGTCTTATATCCCATCATTAATCATAGTGTGCTTGTATTGGTTTGACCTGCATTATGAGGACGAGGATAAATGTCCTCATAATGTAGTGTATTCAAGTTTCAGGTCTCGACTCTTATATTATGAGGACATCCAGCTGTCTTTGTAATTATGGTTAAATAAACATTATTTATTATTTTTTTTATTAAAAATGTAAAAATGCAGACATTTTTCTGTGAGGGTTATGTTTAGGGGTGGGGTTAGGGGATAAAAAACATCATTAACTCAGTTTAAAAAACAATCCACCTATCGGCAGTTCTGATAATGATAGGTGTACCAACAACTGTGTTGTGTAACGTATGTATATATATTGCCTGAAAAGAAATTCACAATTAGCTATTTATTTTGCTTTTTTTATAGGTTTGATGGTAGAATCTTTGCAAGTATTCATTGGAATCATCTTAAATTTTCCCTAGTGTACACAAACTCCTGGTTGGAAATAACCTTCCTAAAATACAAATGATGATGTCTAGCACATTCGAAACCAAAAACATATTGCTAATACATATTCTTACTGAAATAATAAGGCTTGTGTTATAGTGTTAAAAGTGTCATTTTTTTTTTCTTTTCTTTCTTTTGCAGTAGTTTGAGGAGACGTGCCATGAAGTTTTCGCAGAAAGTGTGTTTTCATGCATGACATGATATGGCCTGAGGGTATGAGGTGAAGGAAACACATTAGAAATTACTGTCAGTCTCTGCTGGCACTGAGCCCAAGACCTCCTGCCGCCACATGAATGCAGGTGAGCAGGTATGACATTTGTTCTAGTCCTTGATATGAGGACTTACAACAATATATACAGTGTTCACGATAACCTCATCTGAACTGCATTACAGGACAACACAATGGCATTGCATTATACATTTAAAACCTTAAGTGTGCAGTAAACTGACAGTTGAAAGTTGACAGACCTTCCATTGTTCTGCTGTTTTTTGGTACATGTTGTTTCCTGCAGGTAAGTCATATGGCTGTAGTGCTTTCCAAAGAGCAGAGGATCATAGAGGCCACAATGATGGCAGTGTGTGTGTGTGTGTGTGTGTGTATGTGGGACAGAGCGTTGTGTTACATTTAGGTGTGACATGGATCAGTTACAGCGTCACAGAGTGCATCATACACCCTTAGGGTGAATATGAGCGTCTATTTTGTGTGGGGAGTAAACCTGTGTGTGTTTCAGGCCCTGATAACCCCTTTGGCAATATGTACAAATCTTGCCTGAGGGCAAAATTGTCCTCAGCCATCAGAGAGAGAATCTTTTTGGAACATCTGTCATCGTCTCTGATGAGAACAGACATGTCTACACATAAACTACTGCATGCTTGTACAACAAAACTCACATGCGCACACACACACACACGCACACATATATAAGACCCGCTAGACTGGATTTTCCACACATGTTCTGGGCAAGTCCCTCCCTTGCTAAATCAGGAATGCCTCAGCATAAAGCGTGCTGGTTGTGTTTCTTTGTGTGTTTTCTTAGCTATACTTGTGGGTTAAAGCTATCGTAAGAAGTTAGAGAAATTCCCTTTGGAGACAACCCCTAAATTTACTTGTAGATTATATATAAATCAATTTAAATATAATTATAATATTCATATAAACTAAAAATGCTAAATATTTTATTTTTTAATTTGGTTAGTCAAATAGATTCATAGTTATCTTAAAGTCCCCTTGTAGTCAATAATTTTATCCCTTAAAACTCAGCTTTGTTCACCAAAGTTACATATTTAAAAAATCCTTAATGCCTTAAAATAGCTTGAATGTAACTCTACACCCTTGCCTCATTTAATATTTAATTGCCTCCACTCACTTGCACAAGCTCAGAGATCCACTCGGTCAACTTACTGAGGTAAACACTGCACAATGATATCGCTTTTTACAACGTTGGACACATAACAGTAATTAATATGATTAGTGTTTGCTTGACTGCGTTATCAAACAGTTAATAATGTGTTGCTAATGTTATACAAACCATGTTCTCGTTCATGAGTCAGCTGCCTTCTAACAATCAGTATCCTTACAAACGCTTTGAACAAGTCAGAACGTCAAGTGGAGAAAGGTATAGTTCATCATAACAATATAATATCATACACCCGCTATATTGCTAAATCTAAACACACGATGCGACCAGGGTAGCCCAGTTTACAAACAAATTGACTGTTTTTCCATTTGTTTGTGTATCTGAAAATTACAGGGATGTGATTGAATTCTATGACTGCTCGTTTCATCATAGATATAGACCTTTTTGCAATACGATGAGAATTTTTCTTTTTAAATAAAATATAAAAAAATAAATGGAAGATGGAAACTGATAGCAGAGTTGTCTAAGAATCTAACCTTAATCAACTAGACTGAAAAGTTTGAAAGACATTTTATGTTGGCTTGTCTTAAAGCCAAGTGATGTTTTAAAATTAAAACCACTTAGGTCAGAATAGATTGATGTTCTGAGCGTTCAGCAACCAAGTTTTCCTATGTGGTTTCTATGATATTTTGGGTGCTAGGCTGTTGCTGAGGTGCTGCTAAATGTTGCTAGGGTATTCTAGATGACCCTCCATAACATCCACATACAGACATTTCCACCTCTGTTAATAACAGGAACTCTATCATTATTTACAAAACTGATCCAGTCTCAGTGCTTTGATATTTTGGCATTTCTTTATAATGTTAGCAAATTCAAAAGTTTTTTTATGTAGTGGCCTACATAATATTAACAAAACAACTTGTCTTCTTTATGTAGTAATGATATACTCTTAGAAGCTCAGAGACATTTGAAACCTCTTGTGTTTAATATACAGTGCCTTGACTTGGTGCCCTGGATACTGACATTTTATTTATTTTATAGACAGTATAGATGATTGCTTTGTGGTAAAGCAAATAGTAACCTAATAGTCGTCATGCCACCCCCTTGCCACTCTATAAATAATTTTCTAGATCTGCCCTGAGAAGGTTTATGCATTTACAGTATCTTTACCTGTGTAAAATATAAAGCTATGTACTTGTATAAAATTTCTGTACAAAAAAATGTGTCTATGGGATGCCCTCACTAACAGTAGTGAAACCTGTGTGTGTGTGTGTGTGTGCATTTTTGTGATTTATGAGGACAAAAATTTGTATAATGACATGGGTATTACAATGGTACTATGACATAAACATGAAATATGAGGGCATTTAATGAGTACTCATATTTAAAATAGCTTTAAAAACATAGTAAACGATGTTTTATTAAAAAATAAAAATGCAGAATGTTTTCTGTGATGGGTAGGTTTAGGGGTATGGGTAGTGTAGGGGATAAAATGTACAGTTTGTACAGTATAAAAACTATTACGGCTATGGAATGTCCTCACTTTGATAGCAAAACAAACCTGCGTGTGTGTGTGTGTGTGTGTGCGTTTATAGAGAGAGACTTACTTCTGGACACTCTCACCAGCTCCGAAACACTAAAGACCCCTGATTTAACAAAGCTGTCTTCCAAGTAAACTGTGGGAGACAAAAGCATTTTCTTCAGACACATGTCCTTACTTAACACATACACATGAGAACATTTCTAATGCAGGCATCAGAAAACATTTAAATTTCCACATGGATTAAACAAATAATGTTTTATCCTCCTCACCATTTAATTTTTACTTTCAGGGAACGTGACAACACTAACTGTGACTTGTATTATGTACAGACTAGATAGATTAGGTTCAGAGAAAGCCAACTAATACGTAACACTGCATTCCAGACTTGTGCAAAAAAAGACCAGCCCCACAGGGTCAGCCTCCCAGAGCATGCCAGGGCATCCAAGTCTTTCCCACAATGCACCGCAAAGCCCAATAGGAAGTGCAGTGAGGGCCAGGGTTTCCACGGCAGCAGTACTAGCTGGGTCTGAGTCGCAGCCTGAGAGCTTTATTTTACTTGGCTGGGGAAACTACGCAACCTACTCTTGAGGTAAAGACTTAATTACACTCTCCATGATTTTCATTCTTTAAACATTACTTAACAGTGACCGTGTAAGAAAAAAAAAGAACAAATAAAAGAGGAAAAGATAACACAGGTGAGTTCAGGGGAACAAACAGGTCTCACTGGCATGAAAAATAGATGCTGTTATACGAGGAGCACCATCTGCAAAATCAGCGCAAAGTAAGATCTGACAGCACTGGTGATGTCATTACATGGCTTGTATTATATACATGGCAATTTCTGTTTTTCCCAAAAAAAAAAATCATAGACATGACATGGTCAGCTTTCCAGTTGACTTTAATTTGCGCTGAGCAGCGAGTATAATTATGGTCAAAACCAACATATTCTGATCAAATAAGCCTATTTCTGTATAATTTAAAATAGTTAAACTAGTAGACAGGGTAGGATTTTTAGGAGCTGAGCGCCAAAGTTCGAGGACCCCCTTGGAATTGTTCTGTTTATATTTGATTTTTTAAAGACTGCGCAATATAAAGGAAAGTGTAGCTTTAACGCAGCTGCAAAATAATTAAATTAAAATATATTTGTAGAGTTTATTTGAGACCTGGTTTGGTTTGAGTGGTGAGCAACTGAGAAAGTTGTTTCAGTGGAAGATGGCCAGGTAAATATCTCTGTTTCTCTTCTCTGAACATGAGTTACACACCTACAGGTGCAGCTTATATTCAGGTACAAATATATACACAAATACACCTTCAAGCTCACAAACTCAGGGTTCCCACACCTTTTGAAAAATGAATTTCCATAATTTTCTTCTAGTCATTTTTGATTACTGGATTTGATTTTTATAAATTAGTTACTTTTAAATAATTAAAATAAAAAGTTGTCATTTTATAATTATTAGTCATTTCTAGCTGATGAAATATTTAAGAGGTGAGCACAACTAAAACAATTTATACTGACTGTAGGAATTTCCATGACTTTTCCAGGCCTGAAAATCACAATTTTAAAATTTCCAGATATTTTTAGATTTTCTATGACTGTGGGAACCCTGAAACAAAATAATGAAAATGAGACAAACAACTGTCTAATATGGATGTCATGCATGATTTATCTGTTTTTATGTAGTGCCAATATTATGGGTACACCAGCACCTGGCAATAGTTTATTTACTTACTTTCGATTGCAGATGTAGATTTATGTGCATTTGTGCATTAATGTATTACGTTGACATACCTGGAGGGTTCTTGCCAGGCTCATTGTTGCTGGGACTTCCTGACTGTTGCGAGTCTGAAAACACAAATACAGTTGGCGGATTAAAACAAAACCCATAAAAAGCAGTAGGTCTACAGATGACAGTTCTGTGCTTCACTGTAATTTATCATCCACTTGGCAGTGTTTTCTTGTGTTTGTTGAGCTGTTATGTTTTTTGTTGACATTAGGAAATGAGGAAAATTCAGAAAAATCAAAACAACACAAATACACAATATATAGACAACATACAATACAATACAAAAGACCACATATTTTCTCATTCAAAACAAATTGAAAACTTTAGGATTTTACAACACGGAAAATCTCTGGTGTAAAACAAATAAAATATATTTCACTTTCTGCAAATTTGTGACTCTGATCATGTGAACTCTTAGTACAAATGGTCAGATGCTCTTTGGATCATCAAAAAGCATGTTGGAGAACATGATCATCAGGTTTTACCAATGTTTTTAGAGTTTATGCAGCTCAATTAAAGCAAATGGGCAACAAACCCAACACAAAGAAAGAATGTACGTGGTATAGTAAACAGCTGTTAAAGTCATTGTTGCCCCATCGTACCTTCATGAAAAGCGAACTACAGTTTCTTGGTCCTGACAGAACAGGCCAGATGTGTGCAGTTACATGCTTGTTTCTTTCAGTGAGGAGGAACGGGTGAAGAAAAAGGGAAGGAAAAAATGAGGATGTAAGAACAGGCAAAGGCAAAGCTGAAATGTGCCTTGTAGAGAATGAGCAAAGAAGAGGAATGAGGGAGGAAAAGATGGAAAAATGAGAAGAATCCTGCCTGTCATTGATGTGTGCTTTAAATGTTCACATGATTAATGTTGTTACCTTATAGAACCTTTAGGAAAACCCTCCCTTGATCCTACAGTGCTAATGATACACCTCCATTGACATGCATTCACCTAGTCTTTTCAGGAACTTTAAAGATCTGCTTATTTCAAGATCACAACAAGCAATGTATTAGGGATACACTTATATAAATATTCTGGCTGAAATAACATTAAAAAAATTAATTAAACACAAATAAATCAATAGCTTTAATGTGAATTCTATTGTATAGCATGAAAACGAATATCCATTTTGAGAGTTGCATTTATTTTTACACAGATTATATTTAACAGATATAAATTATATTTAATTAATTTAATATTAAATTATTAGTGTTTTTAAATATTAAATTTAAGTAATAGTTAGATGAGAGAAGTAATCTAAATCTAAAAAATAGGATAAACGAGCTTGTACAAATAAATATCCAGTGCCAGACGTTATATTCTCGACATGGATCAATACTTATTAAAAAAAAACAAAAAAACATATAGGCCAATAACTGATATAATACTACAAATCACTCATACTTAAACAATAAGCCATTGCTGAGAGGTTTCTAATCTAAAGGAGCCCTAAAACTCCTTTTAGTTAACCAACCAACTCAACACATGCAATAGAGAAAATGAGCTGGAACATCACTCTTGTTCCTTCCTAAGCTCCATTTCAGAAGTGAAAATTTAAAGAGGCAGAATAAGAGACAGAGAGATAGAAATAAATCCCGACCCCCTCAAAAATGACCATTAAACAGAGCTGCAAAAACGGAATGTTCTTGGCTTCAGCTCAACAACGACAAAGAAAGGGAGGGAACACCATACATTAAGAAGAAAAAAGTCTGGAGAAAATTAAGATCCCCACTCATGGTTTGTCCTCGGCATTTGTGAGGAATTTTAAGTTATTTGTGTGTTAAGCTTTGACAATTTTCTTCCCACATAATAAATAACACCTTAAATAATGTTTGAATCATGAAAGCTTATTGGCCAAAAGCTGAGTCTTTGATTGGACAGAAGCACGTTGGCATAATGCAGTGCCCGTTCCTATGCCAGCTACCCTCCCCCTACAATTCACAAGCAAGTTCTACGCCATCCATCAGTCTGCTTAAAGACATCTCCTACCATGCCGATGGCCCAAGAGAGAAAACAGAAATAGAGAGAGGTAGAGGAGTAGTTTGCATCTCTAAGTACTATCTTGCATGGATGTTAAGTGATTAAACAAAGGGCACAACAATGGAGCAGCTGGAACACACTATTAAACAGCTCTGATCCAGACACACTGCTACGATACACAATGAAATAAAGTAGCCAAGGCTAATTTCACTGGGATATTCAACTTTTTTGTAATAAATATAAACGTTACGTTTTACCATAATAAGTAATACCACATTTACAAGTGCCAGTATGTTAAACACTCACTGACCACTTTATTAGGTACACCTGTTAAACTGCTCATTAATGCAAACATCTAATCAGCCAATCATGGCAGCAACTCAATGGATTTAGGCATGTAGACATGATCGAGACGATCTGCTGAAGTTCAAACTGAGCATCAGAATGGGGAAGAAAGGTGACTTTGAACGTGGCAGATGGACTGGTCTGAGTATTTCAGAAACTGCTGATCTACTGGGATTTCCACGCACAACCATCTCTAGGGTTTACAGAGGATGATCCGAAAAGAGAAAATATCCAATGCATGTACAAATATGTGTTTGTGTCTGTGTGCGTTTTTGTGATTTATGAGGACACAAATATATAATGACATGGGTATTACATTGGTATTATGAAGTAAACATGAAATTTGAGGACATTTCTTGAGTCCTCATATTTAAAATAGCTTTAAAAACATTCTAAACAATGTTTTATTAAAAAAGTAAAAATGCAGAATGTTTTCTGTGATGAGTAGGTTTAGGAGTAGAGGTAGTGTAGGGGGATAAAATGTACAGTTTGTACAGTATAAAAACCATTACGCCTATGGAATATCCTCACTTTGATAGCAAAACTTTGTGTGTGTGTGTGTGTGTGGTTGTGTTTTACACATGGTGGGCCGTTTGAATAAGCAACCGTTGGTTCGTTCTGAAAATAAATATCTATATGCCACACATTTAAACAGTTTTGCCAGGGCAGTGCTGAGTGTGTGTGCTTGTGTATGAGAGAGAGACAGCTCACAGAAACACTCTGAGCTTCTCCAAGCACAACAACCCTTGGCACCCAACAGCCCTGCCACTTGTTTAAACAAACAAACTGTCCAAGGAGAAAACATGGAAGAGAGAGGGCAGACAGAGAAGGGGAAAATGAATCTTTCCTTTCTTTGTGCAGTAACCCATGAGGAAAGAAAGGTACAACTATTTTTTTATGCAGAAAATGTGTACTGTTTGCCCATGCTAAACTGTTTACCATGATGCTAGGGTATTGCAATGCAGTTGCTAAAGGCTTCTGAGTGGTTTGTATCATGTTAATATGCAGATGCTACGGTGTTCCTGGTGGTTGCTAGGGCATTGCTCGATAGCCCATAAGAGTCAAAAGAGCAAATTCTGCACTCTGGGATTTTTACACCCATTTTATCATTCACCAGGTGAAAATCGGATGTCTGATTGGTTAGAAAAGCAGTCGCAGAGTTCTCTTTAAAGGCTGTGACACACAGAGCCAACATCATTGAACATGTGGCAACGAAAACCGTCTGTGTCTGGGCCAAAAAGTAGTTTTTGAACACACCACAAAGACTACAGTCAACAGACAACTAGCGCGGATGTTAGAAAAAATAACTCTCCACACCAGTAGGTGGCAGTAGTCTATAGACGTCATTCAAAAAAGAGAAACCAGATCTAAGACTGCGGATATACAGTTCAATACTTGTTTACTATTTCGAATATGAAACATGTCTATTCTGTCACTGATTCAACATGCTCAATTGGCCGAAAAGCTGCCGACGGTGAACCGACTAGTGCCACACACTGCAAAAACCAGGCCGACAGACCCTCAATGATGGCCCGACCATAAAAGGCCACACAATCTGAGGTATCATTCATGTTTGTAGCACATACAGTACAGGGTTCGCTAAACACCAAATTTAATACTTAAAGGGACAGTTCACTCAAAAATGAAAATTCTGTCAATATTCACTGACCGTCAAGTCATTCCAAACCTGTATTATGTCATCTGCTGTGCAATATAAGATGATATTTTTTAAAAATGGCTTTCTTCTTTTGTCAATACAATGGAAGTCAAAGGACCATAAAACGTTTTGGTAACCAACATTCTTCAAAAATACCTTATTTTGTGTTCCACAGAAGAAACAAAGTCTTTGGAACGAAATGCAGGTTAGTAAATGATGACAGAATTTTAATATACATGTAAACTACCCCTTTAGTTATGGGTTTATTGAATTCCCTAACAGTATAAGCAACAGTAATAGTGATGCTTTTCTTGGTGACTAAAATATAAGATGAAGACATTCGATCTAGGATCATATCCACATGAATAGAAGCAAGATGAGCTCATCGCGGATCGCTTGAGCTTCATAAATACGATGCGATAATGTATCCTTATGCCACCTTATCTATTGGATAGCATCCATACAGCTGTCACAATTATACCTTCAGCACTTCTTCCACCTACAATATAATGTAATGTTATTCTGCGGGAAGAATACCTCCAATACCTGAATCTGGAATCTATGAACCCAAACACACAAGGCGCACACACTTACACTTGGCTCTGTCCCCATGTAACCCAAGCAGCCTCTTGTCTTTGTTTGGAGCGTGGTTGAGAGCTATCACATACTTCAGAAACTTTAATTCACTGTATCACACCCCCAGCCAGCGCGCGCAAACACACGCAAAACAGACCTGCCGCGTGCACACCGTCGACATTTCAGGAGGAGGCGTCTGGCAGCCATTTTAGAAAGCTGCACACATGTACTGTTATGCTTGCCAAAGAAACCAGGCCCGAGCCAAGAACGCTCTCTCTCTCACTCTATCCTGAGTCCTGAGCCAAGCAGAGGGAGGGAGAGCGAGAAAGAGACAGACAGCAGAGAAAACCAGAGAGGCAGAAATATCTCCTAATTATGGGCAGTCCTGGCCGAAATGTTTTGAACGGTACAGCTGCAATTGTGTAAATATTGTGTGTGACTGAGTGACACCCAGCGACTGACTGCGTGTTTGTGTGTGCTGGTCACTGACCTGCTCTTATGACCTCGCGCTATGGCTGACATCAGCATGCATACCCAAAAGTGCAGAGAGAAGGATCTTTGTGTATCTTTCCTTTTACTTCTACACATACTGGAATTTTTCTTCTGTTTTTTTTAAAGTTTATATCTTTAAATGATTTTTCAGGTGCATATCTCTCTCTGCTTTCACTTTTTCTCTATCTTCATTATGCCAATTGTTGATAAATCACAGCTCTTTATCAAAGTTTGCTGTAACCCAAACATAGATACAGTGAGCAGTGTGCCAGCTTTAGAGATAAAGAGCGAATGTCAGACGAGGCTTGTGTAAACGGACATCTCTTCTCTAAAAAGGACATCAGTACATGGGCTGATGGTCATTTCATGATGCAGTTAATATCTCCTCACTCCAGTAAATTTAAACATTTAATTAGTAAATATCAATTCAGTGAAATATTTAAATATCATAAAATATGCAAAAATTGTGCATGTTAAACATAATGTGTTTATACCAAAGTATTTTGTTAATCAATGCTATATGCTTATAGATGTTTCATTGATTCATATTATGCAAAAATCTTAAAAGCAAGCAAATAAATAGCTCAAATCATTCTGTGATATTTTTTGTATGACTGTAAAACTGTACATTTAACTTTGACCCAATAATTTCCCAAATCTTTTGTGCCACTACAAAGCTCTATTTATTTTAACTGCAAAAATTCAGTTAAAACAGTAATACTGTGAAGTGTTATTACAATTTAAAATAACCATTTTCTATTTTAACATATAATTTATTCCAGTTATGGCAAAGCTGAATTTTCAGCAATCATTATTCCAGTCTTCAGAGTTCTCCTTTAGAAATCAGTTTAAAATGCTGATTTGGTGTTCAAGAAACATTTCTTATTATCATCATAGTGAAAAAAGTTGTGCTTTTTTCATGGACGCTTTGATACATTTTTTCAGGATTCTTTGATAAACAGAAAGTTCAAAAGAAAAGCATTTGTGTGAAATCGTTTGTAATATTGTAAATGCCTTGATCCATTTAAAGTGACCTTGCTGAATAAAAGTATTAATTTGTTTAAAACTTAAAACTCGGTAAAAGTTTTGTTAGTGTATTATACAACAAAATATTCCTTTAAAATTCAATTAAATAAAATATACTCAATGCTTGAATGGTTGAATATGGTTTGGCGATGTTGGTTTTCTATATTACTGTATTTATGTATTCGATTACAACTCCAGTTTTCTCCTATAGAGTATCCTTTCACAAGGGTCTGCAAGTCACAGATCAGACTACACACAGACTGAGACAAACACCAATCCTCTCTGCGACGCAATCTATCCACACATACACAGACAGACAGGGTGTGAAAATGGAACTAATGCCTGAGTGACAGACTCATATCCCCCACCCAACCCCCAATCCCCCCCCCCTCCACCCCCCATAAAACAAAAAGTTTCTCCCCAGCCACACATCCTCACATTAAACACTGGCCTCAGTTTCCCGCCTGATCTCAAGCACTTGATTGCAGACATGAAGAGGGGAGGCTAAAGTCAGAATCTCCAGGGATGAATGAGAGATTGAGCAGAAAGAGAGAAAGAAAGGGGGTGGGAAAGAGAGACGGAGTTGAAAAGAGGAACCGAACAATGGCAGAGACAGGACGGGGCTATTAAATAGGAGTGGGGTGGATCATGCTAGGACAAACTAGAGAGAGAGAGAGAGAGAGTGAGAGAGAGAGAGCAAGACTAAAACAAAAGAGAAATTGTGTGTGTTTCAGACTGCCTTCTGTGACTCAAAAAAAGTGCAAATAAAAGAAGTGTCTGGGAAAACAAGTCACTCAGGGCACCTTACACACACACACAGACACATGTGCAACTTCAGGCACACGTCTTCACAATATCACACTGCGTTAATAAAGACATACAGGCATATAGCGCACACAATGGCTGAGACGCACACTGCATCACGCAGCGAGCACCGATGTACACATGTTCCCATGTCAGCACAACACTGAACCCAGGGTGGCTCATCCGTCATGTTAAAAATGACTGGACCACTGTGACAGCACTATGTGTGTGTGTGCGTGTGTGTGTGTTTTCCACCTCAGTAACAAAGGAAGCCTATAGAGGGCACATCAAATCAAACTCACTCACAACTGCTCCGTCTGGCCTTACAAACTTTAGTCACACGTTGGTTCCAAAGGGGCCTCAGATCCTAGTCGTCATAACACACATCAATAAGTTGACAAGTGTCGACCAAACCTCTCCAAAATCCCCCCTGACAGCGTATCGCTTCTGCTCATATTGTTGTTTGATTGGCCAAGTGAACGGTCCATTTGCATGAGTGTGTGTGGAGTCATGGGATGCCACCGTCGGCCTGATCCATCCGTAGCTGTGGCAAATGTCCAAGCCTTTTTGTAGCCGTCAGACGTGAGGAAAGGAGGAGTGAAGAGAAAGCGGGAGGGAGGGATGAAGAGACTGAGACTATAGATTCAATTATGCATGCACATTTCCCCATTCATAGAGGCTTCTACGGATGAGGACGGGGGAGACGGAAGGGGAGAACCAATGACATTCTGCCGTATGTAGCTCCTGTCGAGAGGAACACTAATGAGGTGACACTCAGTGGCTGGAGCCCAGCCAAAACAGTCCATTAACTCCGCACAAGTAGTTAAGAGGAGGAGAGATGGGGAGGGGAATGGATTGAGAGAAATGAAGGAGAAGAAAGACAGAGAGGGAGGGAGGGAGGGAGAGAGAGTTGTGAATGACACGACAGGAGGCCAATGGTTGTGTGGAGTATGTTGATCAGTAGCAGTACAATGTGTGTGAAAATTAGCAGTGTATGCGCAAAACTACATATTTTCAAAGTCGACAAAGTTCATGTGTGCAATGGAAAGGATCTCGAGATGCATCAGAAGAGTTCAGCTAAGAACAAACTGTTCTCTTTTAGAAAGTGTTGTCTTACACAGCGCAAGTCCTGGCAAGAATTAACCTCTCACGTGCTTTACAGATCACAACTCTCAACTTTTGTTGTTCAAACTAAAACCAAGTACCTAAAGCAATATTTTATGCTTATTCTATTAGTTTCATGCTGACCAGAGTACTACTCTCACAAGTTAATGACTGAAAAGTCAATATAGCATTGCTCGCACATCTACGCATGCATACTTGCACACTCACAGTGTAAGAAATCCTGTTCAACCACTTTGCTATTCTTCCACTGTCAGGTCATGTCATCATAAGTGTATCTTTCTAGTACACAATGTCAAGTTGCTCTCCTTTTAAGCTATATTCACATGAACAAAATAATTACATATCAAAAAGTGCTAATTCAGGCAATGTGGAAGTTATGAGGACGGAATATTAGCAATGAGCCCCATCAATTATTAAGTTTCATTTTATGCCAGCAGTCAGGTGAGGTGATATTTGCATATTGTAGCACCAGAGCAGGTTTTTCATAATCTACACCAGCATGCCTTCTGGATTTCTGTGGTTTGTTAAAACAATTTAAAAAGTGTGTGCTTTAGATTAAAAAAAGTGAGACACACTTGTAGCTTTGACTGAGAACAGACGGGAGTTGACCTCCACGTTGCACATTTTATGCTAGTTTGTTAGCAATGGAAAAAAAAAAAAAAACATTTTAAAAACGAACTAATATTGCTTCTTTATGATTGACAATGATACCAACTATTTGTAAGAGTCCAATAACTGATATGCACTACCAGTTTTTATTACTTGTTCTATTATAATGTTAAGTTACTTTACCAAGGTTACCAAGTTGAATCATGTATCAGTAAACCTAATATCCAAGAACTGATTGCCAATGAAACATTTAAGTGTGAAGTGGGTAAAGAAAATCTGCAAAGATTGTGTCTTGTTAACTCAAACCCAGTTCTTATGAGCTGGTTGCGTCGGCATTTAGCCAAATTGGTTCCCTTAAACATTTATCGCTTGATCATTGACATTTAAACGTCCACAAACTCATCATCTTACATCGCATAAGACAATATCATCCATGCACTTTTACCATTTTCAAAATACTTTGATCCAGGTTGTGCTAATTCTAATCTCAGATACTATTTAGGATGGACAACAACAAACTGTGATGAAGAATGGAAAATCACACAGATCAGCATCCCTTACGCAACTGTATTTCCTTCAGCTGCAAGACATCACAGTGCCAACCTCAGTTGATAGCCAAGCTTCCGTTTGTGGTGAGGGCCAATGGGGTGTCAGCTCAAGCATGAGGAGGCGGGGCAATGTGCCAACACAGTAGAGAATTAGTACCCAAGAATGGCCTCACTCCAGCTGGGCCAGAGGCGACAGACAGCCACTGTTTAGCACCCATATACACACACAAACACACACACACGCACACACACACACTCACTCACACACTCACACACACAACCTAATTAGGATGTTGAGGGAATTATTGGATCATATAATGCCACATCTAAGACGAGATCTTGGCCTGAAACAGACAAAGGAACAAAGCACACACTCATTTAGACAGCTCCACTGGCACACACTTCTGGAACAAGATGGTGGGGGGGACACTGAGTTTAATGTGTCATTACAAACATAAAAACTGACTCCCAACATAGCCAACAGATGTCTGAGCACTTTTATAGTGCTACAACACCACTAATTTTAGTGCACAGAGAAAAAAACCTCAGCCAGGGCTAAAATAGATGCTGCAGGTGTCTCAGTGCAACAGCACTCCATCACCTGTAAACTGCTCTTGACATTCTGTGCCTTGTCTCACCTTCATAAAAAGCTGAATTAATCCTTGAGCCCTTGGTCTAGTCAGATAGTCTCTTGATTAATAGGCAACAGGCTTCTGGTGTTCAAAGCCAATATAAGTTGAGGGATAGAATTCAGAAAAAAAATGTATAAAGAATCAGTTGGCTGTGCCTTTAAAATGTGAGTCCTTTAAAAAGTTCATCATGTCCTCTATTGTTTGAAGATTTGAATTGCTTTTCATTAATATGCCTTATCATGATTTGTAAGTTGCTTTGGAGAAAAAGCATATGTTAAATGACTAAATGATATCCCTCTGTAATAGGCTTTAGAGAGTAATGGCAACAGTCCATCAATAGATCAGAGACAGCAGAGTTCCTTGCAGTAGATGTTGATTTTCACTTCCACCTTAGTACCTGACAGACCTTCTGCTGGACCCCTCCATTCCAAACACTCTCCTGACTTCTCTCAGGTATTTTTCAATTGCTCTTACCTCTACGTCAAGTAGTGTTGATATGTATCTGAATCTTCAATGGCAAGGGTGTACAATACTGTTCCTGGAGCGGCCAATGTCCTGCAGAGTTTAGCTCCAACCTGCCCCAACACACCTGCCAGGAAGTTTTTAATAATCCTGAACACCTCAATTAGATGCTTCAGGTGTGTTTTAGGATTTAGGATTAGGTGTGTAAGCAGGATTGAAGTTAAACTCTGCAAGACAGTGACGCTTTAGAAGCAGGATTGGACACCCTCTGCTCTATGGTGACAATTGCTGAAAAGTTTAACATATTCAAAGTCAAACATATCACTGAATATCACTGAATCAAGGATCTAGAGCCTCTTTTGACATATGCTCAATGAAGAGCCTGAGCTAAAGCCCATAAGATTTTTAAAGATGATTACCTTATTGCCAAGATACAGATGTATAGGGAAGCAGTTACAGTGAATTAACGTGTAGACACGATTTTGGCCATCTGGTACTGTCAACTGTATGTTTCTATCTCCTGAAAATTGGCCCCCACAGCTAGAGTTTTAGTTTTCTGGGACAATTATGTCATTCAGCTTCTTGAGAAAGCTATCATATCTAAAACAAAAAGCTACAGTTTCCTTTTATGGCAAATGTAGCAAGTGTGTGAAACAGCTTGCAGGGGCAGGATGGTGTTCCCCTGACAAAGCCTTTCCTTTGAAGTATGTCAAAAAGCCAACAGTTGAGGATTAATACAAGCATAATAAAGCAGACTGTCCTTTCACTCTGGAGAGTGCACAAGACCGCTGAAAGGTCAACAAGCAGGCCAATAGACCATTCTTGCCACAGCAACTGTCCAACAGCCTCAAAGAACTCCTGCTAGCCCACCAGAATGAAGTGATGCAATCCCATAATTCACGTGGCAGGATCCCTCGTCCCTGGCAGATGCTCAGGCAGGCAAATCCTCCATGTGCTTCTTTGGCTTGCCGGGGTGGCCTTGGGCTTCAACAGTAACATGTGGTTTGGCTCCAGTGCTCAGTTTATATGGACGATTGTAAGAAGAGGAACCGCTAAATGAATTTCAGATTCTGTTTTTCTAAAACCATAAACAATTTTACACAAAGCCTGGCATTAAGGAACGGAATGAGAAATGCTTCCAATAACAAACAGCTTTGTCTTCATTCTTGTGTAACCTGTAAATCTCTCCTAAAAAGAAAAACTGAGTAGACGCATCTACTTGTAGTGAAATGTCTCAATGAACATCTCACTGAGAGTATATTCAGTAGGTCATTTGAGAACGCTGTCTGAGAAATTTCAAAAAGAAATGATTGTGCACTAATATCATGTGCAGTCTGTTTATTTTAACAGTACCCTAAAAATGTAATCTTTCAGGTTATTGCAATTCTAAGCTAAACATATACAAGGATAAAAGTGGGCCTCGTGAAGAAGATACAAGAAGTACAAACAGTTTAAATTTTTTATAAATCACATGTGGTCTAGAATAAGAGTTACGGCAGGCATTCCTGCACAGTGTGGCAACAACCACCCTCCCTCACTTTGGGGGCTAGAATGCAAAAGATCTTTGTGTGCGGTTCCGTTTTTTTAGGGCAGCCTGCCAAAACACTAAAATGATATGAAGAACAATGCCAAGCTGTCATGCAGCTGAATTCAAAGGAGGCCTGTTAATTCGCCTTCACCTACAAAGGTGGCATTTCTTAACAAACCTCCAAGCAGACACACTCTTAGAGGTAAAAGAAGCTGAGGAAGGCTTAGGAGAAAGGAAGGAGGGTGCGAGCCAGTGTTGGGAGCCCTGAGATGTTAGTTCATGGTTTTTGTTCGCTTGACCTCAAAAGGCAAGTTCACATGTTAATCACATAAGAGCTCTTTTGTGCAAATGATGTAGCCTCTCCTTCATAAGAATGAAGTGGCGGATGGAACTCTTAGTCCCGACAGTCAGCTTTTCCAAGAGCCAACTCTGGAATTTCCCGTCCAGCATTATTTCTTCTCCTGTTGTTTTTTTTTCTGCCTCTTCCTCTGTTCTTTGCAACTGTCTACCTGACCTAAGCTTAGGGGACTTTTTTACCTTTACAGCCAAACCAGTCACCTTCAGTCATCTGAGTTTCTGTTTATTAACAATGCCGATCAATGGGTCAAAGGTGAGCGTGTCGTCACACGTGGGAAGTGACGTACGTTTCTCATGCATAGCTCAGAAAGACAAACAACATGAATAAGTGTTTTGTGGGACAAGTTTCAGGGCTCAAGGAAATAAGAGAAGAAAGGGAAGGAGAAGGAAGCAGAGGAAAACAACCCTGTTCTCTCACTGTACGTGACGTGATCTGATCTAATTTTTCAACACAGAGCAACTACCCCTCCAGCGCAACCCTGAAGACCTTCAGTGCACAAACACATTGCCACTGTTCTAGACAACACACACATTGTTTCCATTCAGTCGCTGCTGCACGTTGGGAGATTGGGGCTCAGAGGCACACCCTGTCTCTTCACCTCAAGAAGAATTCTAAGGACCAGAACACTTTTAAGCTCTTTTTACAGCCCAGGTATGCTACCATCATGAGCATTAATTATTATTGCCTGTAGCTATTTTCCATCGTCTGAGGAAAAACCCAGCTACATTTTTACTGCCCTGTATGGTGCTGCCATAAACGTGTAAACGTTTGATCACCTACCTTTTAATTTCATTATAAACTGCACATTGCAAATATATTGACATGGTCACGGTTGGATACATTATTTTGCTTGTAATATAATTATGCAATGATATAAAGGTATAGATGTCTCCCAATCAAAATATAAAATATACCCCCTCAAAAGTATAATCCAGAAATTAAATGAATGTTCATAGATGTAAATTCGAGATATTATGTATATATAATTTTTTATTTATTTTTGAATAAATTGATTCAGACAAAACAAACTGCATCATATTGTTAACCCAAAGACAATGATAACAAATCCCTTCACTCCAGTGGGTGTGTTTTACTAAATGTTGTGGGTTTACTAAAAAGTTTGTGGGGACATTAATAAATCTGGGACCAAACCAGGAATGAACATGTTTTACGCAGACAGCGACAAGTTCTATAACTCATGATGCTTTCCTAACTTATGTGTGTGTATGTTGTTTTTAACCAATTAGCATGGCTTTTGCAAACGTAACTAGACTGTAACCAATGTAAGCACCAACAGTCCAGAAATGTGTTTCCCTCTCAATAAATCTTGTTGCTTTACAACATTAGAGGCCTATGCTCAAGTGATACTCCCCTAGCACTTGGATGGGCTTCCCTGCCAAGGCTGCAAAATGTTATCTGCGACGAGCCTGGACATGCCATTGCATCATGGGAACTGGAGAAGATATCAAAGAGCCACCATTAGATCGGACACACTAATCCACACTCTTGGCATCTGTTTGCAAGTATGTATGCCCCCAACCTTCAATACTGGACTGCTTTTACTCAGAGAGGGACTTTTTCCAAATGCTCCCTAGAAGTGAGGTCAATCTGACTGCTGACACCAGTGGCAGGCGTCACGCAGCAGGGCTTCGGCCACAGTCCCAGGCGGTTGGCAGAGGTGCTGCAACATTTCCCATCCGTGGCCTGGGGCCCCAATCCAAGCCACTCGAGTTTGGCATACCTCACCTGGAACACCCAAAGCTTTCATTTGTAAACATTCACTATAGCAAATCCAGGAAGCCATAATGTCACACCGCTAAAAGTACAGTAAAACAGATCCTCTGCAATGTTAAAGCAGAGATGGAAGAAAACGCTGGGGGAAGGGCCTTTATTTAAGCTTTTCATGCTGAGCGCACAAAAAGCAGGGCATGCAAGGTGGGTTTTTTATCATTTGAAGGAATTATACAGATCGTATGTCACCATATGGAATTCCTTTTACACATAATGCATTTCCTTCATGGAGACGGTCTGTGAGAGGCCATATAGCATGTCTACAGGGAGAACTTTTTAGGGCAGAGAAAAAACTCCAGTGACTTTCAGTGCACGTGGGGTGGGGGTGGGGGTGGGGGCCTCCAGCAGGGGCGGTCTCTACTTGCTGAAGAGAAATATGCCATATGCACTCGTTGAACTGGGGCCTGTGCAGGCTCCTCTCAAGGTTATTAGAAAATGCTGCACACCAAGTAGCCAGTGCAAAAACAAACAGTGCAGAAGCGAACTTCAAGAAAGTTCTGCCACGGTCTGTGACTTGCTGGGAACTTTCAAGAAGTCCTGTACAGTCAAACAAAAATTTCTATGATGACTTGCATAGAATTAATTCACTAAGTTTGTTGTATTGGACACCTCGTAATGGCAGTGATTTGTCTCTGCCCCAGATAGCAGAGCCGCTGCCTTTGACACGGAGCTTCCTTCCCCTTCAAAGCGGCAAGCGCCGGGGCTGTGCATCCGCTGCCGCACCCCTGGGTCCTCGTCCACACAAAGGTAGGAAACAACAGCCACAGTGGTTCGCATTGTGATCAGGTCTCTAAATCACATCTTGTTTCGTGCACCGCTCTTCATGCAAGTTTCACAAGAGGAAATTATAAACACAACCGTGGCTTGTAAAAGTTTCTGCCCACAGACATTACAGTACTCGAAAAAAAAAAAAAACAGGCAACTAATTGAGTAACGCCATGGCTTATTGCGGTGGCATTGAGTTACAGTGTGCTGTAAACAAAGCCTGCACATCTACAGACAAAAGTCTCTGAGTCACAAACAAGTTCAGATAGAGCTACATGTATAGGGTGTGCACTAGCTCAAAATGTATTAGGGATTAATCATAGGTTAAAACAGAATCGTGAAGTCTAAATAAAAGAATGTGGCACAGTAGAAATCGTTTGATGAAATTCCCAGCTTACATGTATTGGTAAGCAGGAAAGTATATGAACTGCTGGGGAATTTCTGTCAGCCTGCTCTCATTAGGGGGTGGTTAACCTGTCAACATTCCTCCCGTGGTCTGAATAGAGGCCTACCTCGATAGGCAGTAAATAAACAACCAGGTAGATGAATTGGTTCCTTTGCATTAACAGACCATTAGCACCTCGTAAAGAAGCTATTTTCTGTTTTACTACAGATTAACCCCCGTCTTCATAAAACCAGGCCCAGGAACTCATCTGCCGCAGGTATCTAGACCTCACAGTGGGAAAGGGGATTGATGACATCATCTTAAGTAATCTCTGGTCTCTCTAGACCCAGAGACACTAAAAGAGTTGGACGGGACATGAAGGGTCATTTGTCTTTCCTCAATCATGGATCCTGCCATTACACCATGTCGTAAATTCTTGTGCAGAGCAGAAGGATGGGGAAGTGAGCAACTCAAGGTCCCTGGAAGAGGTCTTTGGCTCACGTGGTCTTCAGGTATGAGCACACAACTGAAAGAAGCTGGGGCATTTCAGGTGCCTTAATCAGTAGAAGATAAACTAAGTCACAAATATGATGACATAACACAAAAGCATTCCAATACAGTAAAGGAACCTTCGTCTGCAACACAGAAGCAGATATGGATTAGATGTTATGGCTGGATGTTTACACAAACTGTTCAATTTCACAAGAGAGACTTGAAGGCAATGTGGGTGACTGTGAACTCCTTGGATTAGCCCTGGTTTTATTAGCTGTCATCTCTGGCTGCTCTTTGACAAAATTGCTGTTGTTATTGAAAGGTCTTGAGTGCTTTCGCTGAAAGGAGAGGGTTGAAACAAAGGCAATAACTAATCTTTTTTATTGGATGTTGTAATCACTCCATTCGCTGGGCTGACTGATAATATGCCACTAACAGAACTTACACAACCCTCCCAACTATCTGAAGTGGGCAGGCTTAATGACAAACCAGCTAAACTAGATGAAAGATTTCAGCAAGTAAACGATTTGCTATCACCTTATTTAACCTTGGCAGCTGCAACTGAAGCTCAGTAGAAGACGTCTGGAGTGTTAACCCTTAGTGCACATGAGGTAAAATCCCTGAGCTGCTGTGTACTTGAATCAGCACTTCATAAAACCCTAGCCTGGGTCATGGGAATGAGCACTGAGTGCTTTAAAAGACCAAAATAGTTTCATTAAAAAAACAAGACTACAGGATTTGAAATAGTGATAATCAGTTCTCAATAGAGTTCTTTTAAGGATTTCTGTATTTTGTAGCATGTGCAAATAACAGAATAATGACTTTAGCAGATAAATCACATCGGCCAGAGTAGTTAACAGGTACCAAGCAGCCTCCAACACTATACGCATGAAGTAACATTTTTTTTAAACTGGTGATATTTGGCCTCTTCATATTTGGCCTATCAACTATTTCCTGTCATATTGAAAAGTGACAGTGGTAGCAAGAACATTTTATGCTGAGCTGCATATTTCTGACCTTACTGTGTCCCCTCTGCTGGGACTCTAGCCATACGTCTGCACAACCCTAACCTTTGGAAAACAAAAGTAGAGCTGCTGCTATCAATTATTCTAATTATTGATTATTGGTTTTAAAGTTCTGCTCATCTGTGAAAATGATCTTGACCATCAATGATCAAAACATGATAAACTTTTTCATCATAAATGTTTTTTTGATCAGAGCTTGTTTTTGCGATAATCCAAAAGCCTATGGAAAAATACTATTGGGTTTTTGTTGAAGGAACCAGTGTGATGCTAACTGCTGATTGGCCTAAAAAGTGACATCATACCTGGGCCACTCTATAGGGCTCAAACTAATTTACAAGTGCACAGCGTGAGAAGGTAAGGAAAGTACAGCTCTATTTCTGTTTGCAGTGAAATCATTGTGCTCTCAGAATTATGAAAGAGAGCCAGGGATAATATTAGGCTAACATGCTAAGATAGGTGATACTAATAAGAATTGCTACGATTGTCTAAATCATACGTAAAATCAAGGAAAATCAAGCCCACTCAAGGGCGGAAGTAAACATTCAGAGAGTATACATCTAATTGTACTAACTCGATTCTTTGTCTCAGTTAACATGGAACAAGAAAATAAATTCTCCACTTCTAAAGGTTTTACATTGTCGTGTCTCTTTTCTTGTAACTCAGCCACACATCACAATACAATAAAACAGACAATGCTTCCTTACAGTAAGTCATCGAGTTCTTTGGCAAAACAAGTAGTTTCACTTTTTACTGTTGCAAGAGGGTAATAGAAGCAGTCCAGACTAACACTAACCTAACTCTCAAAAGCTGTCAGTCATGTCTAAGTAGGGCAAATTCTAATGGAGGACATGAAAGTCATGGAGCTAGGCTTGGTTTACATTTTGACTTAGTGGTTTCTACTGTGTGGAAAGAGGATAAGCATCACCCTCACTTTATCTCTTCAGCAGCACTCTGTAGAAGACATAAACATTTGTGCAATCTGGTCTTAGAGGCCTCCGTTGGAAAAGGGGTGAAGGCAGCCGTCAAGAAGAGAGGTCATTACAGTAGGCTCCACTCCAAGTTAATTTAGACGCACAAAAAATGGGCCGATTTTATTGCTAGTTCTCAAAAAATGTTAAATATTACAACCTCTTCAACCTCACTGCCTACAAACAATAAGCGGGCACTTATTCCACATCCTCTCCGCAAAAAAAACACAGTTTTAATATGGTGAACAATTCAGACTCATTAAGCATCGTAGAGCACAAACAATGCAGTGCCTGAAATCTCTGGGAGCCTTTTTCAGAGGATGAGGGGAATGAAAGAGCTCTCTGTTATACCTGGCAGATGACAGACATATGTATGTGAGATATGTCTACTCATTCAAGTGCAACGCCCAGCACAGCTCACAATATAACGCTTATCAATGCAACTGTACAAGAAACTTCCAAGAGCAATCAATCGTAATAGCAAGCATAACTACAAAAGAAACAAAAATATAATAACAGCTGGTAAAAATGACACAACAGCTAGTAATGCTTTAAATAAGTTTAATTGTTAATTTTAGATTGATTCATTAAATATCATTAACAATGAAAAGCAACTCTTTTCTTTTCACTGAACTGACTTCAGCTGAATGACACAATTGTCTTTTTTAGAGCTGCTTTAGCAGGACTGAATTCTTTTTAGATCATTATCTTCCTGTTTATCACTATAAAGCTGCTGTGAAACAATCTGAAATGTAAAAAACACTATATGTATAAAGCTGACGTAAAGCATAGGTTTGTCCATAACTCATTCATAAAACTAGCTAAAAAATAAATTTACAAAAATGTTCCAATGTATATCAAGAAACATTAAATAATATGAATAAATTCTGTAAAAGTGTTGTTCATTGTTAGTCAAGTCAAGTCAAGTAAAGTCACCTTTACTTATACAGCGCTTTTTACAATGCAAATTGTGGCAAAGCAGCTTTACATTAATAATTGGCAAAGTTCATAATACCTAACTTTAACAAATGAAACCTTATTATTTTTGTCACCATAGAAATTATACAACAATGCTGTGATTACCTGCAGCAATTAGCCAAGAAAATATTCAGTAAAACAGCCCTCTTTCTTGTGTAATGTTGTTTAATGATGTCGTGCATGTTTCGCATGTCCTGGGACAGATCACATTTTGTCAACATAAACATACAACTGACTCCTAACCAAATTCCTGAGTATATGTATGCTGACTAACATATGACAGCAACGGTGCCTCAAATCGGGCTAAACGAGTCACCATGTTCTCAATCATCTCATTACCAACCGAGCGAACGCAGCCAAGAATCACATCATGCACACTGTAGTCTATGTAATGCAATAACTTGAACTAATAAGTTCAGTACATGCTCTTCTACACGCTGGGTCTTATTGGGTACAGACGATAAGAGACCACTGAAGAATGCTAAAAAAAAAAAAAGAAAAAAAAGCCAGATGAATCAGATTTCATATACAGTAGAAGCTAATCCTACATTCCTCCTCTAAACACAACCAGTGCCATGTCCTGTAAACATAAGTAAGTGGACTTTTGTTGGAGTATTTAGTTTATTGTCCCACAGGGTACCAAAAATAAAAAGAGAGGACCGAAAGAGTTAAACTCTGGGAGTCTCTGAAGCTTGACAGTCATGTATACAGTGCAGCTTACAGCTATTCAGCAGGTGACTCTCAACCCTAGAGCCTGGTATGCAGCTCATTTCCTGATTACAAGTACATGCAAGTGAAGCTGTAAGAGAAAGAAAGGTTGAGTGAGATGGCGGGAGAGCAGTGTTTGGTTAGTAGCGGTATACATTAGCTTAGCTTTCAGTGCTTTAAAGGAACACGAGTACCAACCCCTCTGGACACACATCCCAGCGGAGCTAGTGGGATTTAACGGCTTCTAAGAATAAAGACAAGTTTTACAATAGACTCTTTAGTAGTCAAATATAGGTGTGGTCACTATTTTACAGATCATGGAAACGGAACTTAAACTTAACTGGAAGCCTTATATAATTCTGCTACTATTGGGTTCATCTGGCCATTTTTTCCAGATTGTTAAAAGATGAATGCAAGAGGCATTTCATTTTATATTTTTAAAAAATGCAACTGTTGAGGTGAGATGTTAACAGTGTTCCAAGAGTTGATCCATGTACCATGAATAATATCAGAAGATAGAGGACACATACAGGACCAGTTTCTGTAGTGTTAAAGTACAACCATGTCTTTCCCTGTCCTCATATCTGCTTTCAATTTGAAGACTGGAGAGTCATAATGGCCGGCGTGTTTTGCGGTTGGCTGAAGCATATGGTGTGTGGTAGCGTGTGGGTTCCACGCTTGGTTGAGAGGAGAAGATTGTGAGATTTATTTCTGCAAAGTTACAACAATAGCGCTGGTTTATATTAGTGCCTGATTTGAGCAGAACAGCATCAGCCACCAGAACATGAGACATGTATCCCCTGTGGAAGGGTCGCACATCACTGGGACACATGTTAAACATCATGTAGTGCGAATGATGATCTAGTAAAAAAATGATAATAATAATCGCAGCTTTCACTGAGATTTATTGTTCGTTTAACTGGTAAAAATAAAACACGCTGTTCACACTATTGCTTGTTCCTTGTCTGGCAGTAGAGATACACAAAATATTGTATCATACTATCATTACTGGCCAATGTTACTGTGTTCTTTTAAACACTGATTTGTTTGTTCTTATTTTGATCAAGCCAAAACTATAAATAAATCAAGTTTTATTGTTTCCAATTTAAATAGTTTAAATAATTTAAATACTTCTGTTGCAGTATTGATTTATTATTTAAAGTTGTAATGAAACTGAAGTAGTGGAAGATTTTTCTTCTGTATTGTGATGCACATCCGAGTGAAACGGATTATCAAAAAAGAAAAAAGGTATTCACCTTTTCAGTTATTGATCTGTCTGTGCCCTATCATTTTTGCAAGTAATATTCATGATTATTACTTCTTCTCCCACTGTTTCTGTAACATAACTGCAAACCACCATCTATATTACAATTACAAATTTATATAAACACTGCTCTTTCCCATCAGAAAAAATTTCCCTCAAATTATAAGGAATGCAATTACTATCCTTTATATCTGAAATACTTTATCTGCACCACATGCCTTTTCACCTGTGTTCAGAGCAGGCTGTGCTTGACTGCTTATAGAGCTTATAGGTTGCTTTTCCTTGGCTTGTCCCTTATCAATCCCCCTTGTGAGCTAATCTCTCCTCGCAAAGCTCTCCATTTTGTGTTCCTTTCTAGAGATACTGTTACATGCAGCCTAGACACAACTTGCAGGGCCAGGGTGGGGTGGAGGAACAGCACAGGGCTGATTAGCGCACTTCCGCCCTCCTCAGCATGTGATACATGTGCACTCCGTTTACTCCCTCAGTGCGCGTTTTGAGCCATACCACCGGAAGAGTGGGACGAGCGAACGGCCGGTGAGAGGAGATGATGTCATTTGGCGGGAATGCAGATGGCCGGATCAGTGGAACATGGAGTCGCACAGGGTGGACACAAGCTCTTGCGGACTCATAAAATCCAATTTCTTATCCTTATCAAATACATATACAGCTCTTTTTTTGCTAAGTGAATGTTTACAGTATACCTTGCAAAGCAGGTCAATATGCAAATGCAATGTTTGTAGCATATATGACCGGTGTATACAAATCTTGCAGTTATGTGTTTTTATATTAACAAAAGGATCAAATGAGAGTCAGAAGTATCCCCAAGCATTCAATTCATTTCCCCAAAACGCAGCCCTCTGCATGTGTACAGTTCCAGTAGATGGCTATCAACTCGACTGAGGGGACTTATCTCAAACGCAATTGTGCTATGATCTTATCTGGCCTGTGTGTGTTGTTTATCATTGTTGACATGGAGGCCTGGAGTGGAGTGTGAGGGTTTGGAGTTCCCCTGCAATGATAATCTAGTGAAGTGAAACGGTCAAATGTGTTTGTGTGTGCGAGATGGGTTTTGTCGAGGAGCTTGATTTGACACAACATTTAGTCACATACGCACAAACCTCCCAGAGAACCACGTGTGCTCTTTCTGGACAACCTTTATGTGACCACTGGCCTCATGGTCATTCCGCATGTCTTTTTGCTCTTTCTTAGAAAAAGAGAAGGGGGAAGAAAAAATCATTTTTCTCATAAGCAAGGAAGGGAGGGACGAGAGAGACCCCCACACAGCGAGCTAGTATGGAAGACAGCGCAAAAGAGTGAGTGTGAAAGGGAGAGCTGACAGAATCTTTTCCTCAGAGGAGAGGAGTGATAGGCCCTGTGTTTACACAGGTGTTTTACGAGCTTGGCACATTGAGCCGTGCGTTCCGTAGCATCTTACTATAAATACTGCAATGCACAGACATGTACTGTAGATCCAAACCACAAAATACACAAAACACACACCTTAAATGTTCAGAAACTGAATCTGTTTAACTTTGAAATGGAAAAATAATGACCTTTGAAAACAAAATGGCTATTGTTATTGGGCTTATGACAACTCTTACAAACTTTTTATTGTTGAGAGTGAACATTGTACAAACACCTACATAAAGGAAAGAAGTGGCACTTTTCTATTCTTTCACTTCAAGGCTCAGACAAAAGTGAATGAGGATGAATGCACCGTTACTATTATTCAACTCTCTATATTACAAAACCAAGCTTTATCATTTCATAACACACCGTCATGACCTCGAACCTCTTTATATGTGACATCTTTGGTGTTACCAGAATCTGTTTGCATGATATATACTGCTTATAAAGCGTGTAAGCTGTACTAATATGTGCGGTCTGTGTGGGGCTTGAGGTCGGACTGAAGGAGGGTTATCTTGGCAGTCAGGGCTTGTGATCAGGGTTGATGGGGAGCATGTGGAGGGGGCGAGTGGAAATCGTCCAATCAGCTGCTTTCATTGCTCAGTTAAAGCAGATTGCTCCAAAAACATTAAGCCCCAAACCACTATGAAACCCACTCAATGCACCCAACAACCATTGAGAGGGCTCTGAAAATGATTCACAGTGACACTTAATTCTCTTGGTGATTCTATGGGCCATCTTTCACCATATGCAAGACTGTCCATGAATTTTCTTGCCGATGATTTTTCTGAGGTAGGTTGCTGGGTCTTTCCCCAACCCTCCCCATTACATGGCTTGGGACTCACAAACATTCACACATTTTTAGTGTCTCCAATTCACCTATACTGCAAGTTTTTGAATTGTAGGGGAAACCGGAGCACCAGGAGGAAACCCACGCAGACACAGAGAGAACAAGCAAACTCCACACAGAAAGACCTCCTGGCTCAGCCGGGACTCAAATCAGGGACCTCCTTGCTGAGGCGACAGTGCTGAGACACTGTGCCATCCATATACAGTATATATGCTCCAGGTGTGTGTATCCACAGTTTGCAGTGTGTGTATGTGTTCACTACTCACTGCTCCTAATGTGTGTGCACATACTTGGATGGGTTAAATGCAGAGGACAATATTTCATTACTAAAACATTACTACAAATTACATTACTAAAACAAAAAATTCCCAAATGAATTAATCAGGCTGGTTAACCCCAAGCTTCTTTTTTTACCATTGAATTTCAGAGGAATTTCAAAGACTTCCCGCCATTTCGCAGGCATGTCATTCAGCGTCAGCAGCTCACCTCACAGCCAGAGGAATGCAGCTGTGGCTCCGCCCACCGTATGATTCTGCTGCATCTACGAGACGAACTAAAGGCAGATACTGGCAGTGAGCATGTTCACCTCAACAAGCCAAAACTACAGCTGTGAGTAAACTCGCTGAGGTAATTGTTCCAAACTCTTTGCTCTGACATAGATTACAGCAAAATAAAGCATGCATGCCAAACACAACACATCCTTTAGACTTGGGCTGGAGTTTGTGTGTAAAAAGTGAAAGCGTTTGGAATGAGTTTGTGTGTAAAAAAGCGTTTGGAACGAAAAAATTATAAACAACGATTAGTGATCAGGTTTTATAAATACACTTGCCACTGTTCTCTTACGTACAAGAAAGAACTTTCATACATACACACACAAAAACAATTATTAATTTCCACTATTTGGAAAGCAATTATAGTTGGTTTGTAGTTTTCTAATGTAAATGAAAAGAAGTTACTATTGCTAAGATGTTTGAGCAGCTCATGCAACTGAGTGGAAAGAGCGTCAGAGGCCAGAGCAGGGTATATGTGTCCTGTATAACCTAAACAAGCCCAGGTTTACACACACAGTCATACCACCCCACACTCTATAAATACACATAGAACAGCCCTTACAGTCTCTATCTTACTGCATAGAGTTATACCTTACTCAAACACACTGCAAATGTAACTAACACTCCCACAGCCAAACTAACAGACTAGTACAAGATGACTGAGGACTGAAACCAATACTGACACTAAAAAAAGAGTTTCCAGGTTTCCTTTGGTCATGTACACACTGCAAAGTGTTGGTACTGGTAGTGACAGCCACAATTAAATAATACTAGGGCTGGGTATCGGTACAGATTCCATGAATTGATTCAATTCTAATTCACAATTTATTGAAATTATGGGATGGGAGTTAAATCTTTATTTGGCTTAAATATAAAAGCAATTCTTTGCTATATATATATATATATATATATATACATATATATATACAAAATATACAGGGCAGTTTTTCAGACTGATTCAAACTAGTAATCCCTCTTTTTGAACTATTCATGAAAAGAATCAGCTCATAAAAGTCATTTGTTTAACTAATCAAGCTTCTGAATCACTAAAAAGAGTCGCTCAAAATAATAATTTGTTTGTGAATTTAACCATTTTTGGTCTCATTGTTTTTTTCATGCATTCCCAAAAGACATCTCTCTGTTTGTATCACTATGTTGAGACATTTGGAATCACAGTTGGATCACAGTTCTACAAATTTGAAAGTTATTTTTTCCCTTTTTCTGTCCCCCTCTTTCATTCTCAAACCTCTCTATAGTCATTCTGCACACCTATAAGTACCGGCAGGCTGACAGACAAGTGCCTGGCACTCGAGCTGTTTCACATACACTCAGACATACACACACCGACACACACACAGACTGTAAACAGTCTTTAAGGGGACATGAGGCCCTATACAAACACAGCGAGCTTCTATTGAGCTCTCTATTGAGACGACTGCTGAACAATAGCAGGCCAGAACGTCCGTCCGCAGATGTGTGTGTGTGTGTTTCTTGCAGACGGTGTGAGTAAAATCCAATTATCAAGGCCATGGCATTAACATTCCTGCAGTCTGGCAGGTGACAGCAGAGCCTTTTCAGGCAGTAGGGCCGCCACACCCTGACAAAGGCCGGCGATGAAGATGTATAGATGCAGAGTGGAGGTCCCGCAGGGGTGCTCTCACAAACACAAGGCCATTCTTAAAGAATTCATAGCTTTTGTTAGAGTAGTACAACAAGACTGTCTGTGTCATTTGACTACATGGCGGCTTAGGGTGAGAGCTGGAGTTTCCCTGTAAAGACACGCTGGACCAGACAGGGGAGGACTTTTAGTACTGGGAAGTCAAAAAAAAAAAAAATACTATCAACCCATAGGAAAAAGAATTAAAAATCACAAATGAGATCTAACTCAACCGTTTCTCCTAAACAGTAACAAAATGAAATGGAGAGCAAATTAGCTAAAGTGTTTTGCTTCTCAGATTGTCTCAAGAGAACAAGACCCTCGAAATCGCATATGAATCTCATTTAGAGTTGCAAATAAATAAATAGAAAATAATTTCACAAACTGTGCTCAGATTTGCCAAGATAATGTCTACAATCAAAAGTCAGATTTCAGTAAAGAATCAACAACAAAACCAAATTATCAGAACATGACATTCAAATCAATTTAAAAAAATGGTAGTGATGCACCATATCAGTTGATATTAGATTTTTTTATTTTATTTTTAAATTGTTCTATTTATTTGCTGATATTGGATATTTAATTGGTCGTGCTATTTTCCAAAATTTTTACACCTAGATTACCTTTGCCATCTTCTAATGCACACGTAAAGGTAATCATTATAAACGACAAAACCATTTATTAACATGTTACATGTACATAAATTCACAGATTCACTTTTCAATTTTATTTTTTAGTGTTATGTAATTTATTTACAATAAATAGTACAGAACTTTAATATTAATTTATCAGTTATCAGCTTAATGGTATATGGTTTATCACTAATAATTGTCTCATTTGTTTTTGTTTTTATTTCTATCTCACAGAACGCACAAAAATATATACTTCAGGACAAACATCCCAGACTAAGCTGATACTTAAATAAAAAATTCTTGAGCTATGAAATAAACAACTGCCCAGGGAAACACAAACAAATTCATCTGATGATTTGCTATTTAAAGTGTCATAAAATTTCCCTATATGGTGGGCATTTGTCTAGTGGGCTATGTAATCATAACTATACATACCGTGAATTATACTGAGGTTGTCACAGTGGGTGTGCGTGACTAAGAACATGTCACCAGCTACATGCCAGTCTGCGTCCTGCCCTGAACTCAAGTATATATATATATATATATATATATATACATACATACACACTCTCACTCTGTCAGCGTGCTTGAGATCTTAAAGAGATTTTGTGTTGCACATGCAAGCAATGTCATGATATCTGTAAAATCCTGTGTGATTTATTACATAGCAGTAATGTAGCTGCTGACACAGCCTTTCACACACACACACACACACACACACACACACACACACACACACATGCACACACACACACACACATTCTCTTTCAGGGTGATCTGATCTCCTTGGGAGATGCCAGACAAGCACAGTAGCAGAATGATTGGCGGTGGCCCTTTGTACTTTGTGGATCTGCAGGTGCAGCGGATCCCTTACTGAGAAGAGCGAGTGTGTGTGTGTCGTCACAAAGCCCTGTGCTGTTCTGCTTTCTGCACTCACACATCAGCTCATCTAAGATCAGATCCTCCTTTAAGAGCACCAGCCTTACCAGCTTCCAGCCAAACCACAGCATTAAGCAGAGCTGACTGTCCAAATCCCACAAGATAACATAAGAGAAAGAAAGAAATAACAAGTGTGAGAGCATTCCTCACAATTCTTATGACTGCAGAAGTTGCCTGAATGAAGCAAACTTCATTCTCTCTTGAAAAGGTGAATAAAATTAAAACGGATGCTAGGAGATCCTTGTGTAAATGTTATTCGAAGCATTCAACTTCTCCAATTCACTTAAATTCAATGGGATCACTTATCAAAACACAAGCGAAATAGATTTTTACACATGTTTGAGTTGGGAGTGGTCAAATTCGCCACCACAGGTTGCTGTAGGTGGTTGGCAAGGCGGTGCTATGTAGTTGCTAACGTCTTCTGAGTGTCCTTTAATGCATTGCAAAGTAGTTGCTAAGTGGTTGCTTACTAGCTGAAGTCAATCCCAAAGACAAGCAGCAAATCTCTCCTTAATCAATGACACATTTTGAAGAGTCGTTCCTGTGTGTGACACACATAATGCTGCATAATTTACATAAAAAAGTTTAACTTAGTTGTTCAAATCCTCTATGAATCAAATTGCATTCAATTACTCTAAGTATAAGTAGCAGCAACAGTGATAATAGCATTATGAAGTACTACTAATGATACAGCAGTACCGAAGTACCTCTACATCTGATCGTAGTTTACAACTGAAGTGTGTATGTGTATTGTCTGCATCATGAGGGCTTTTCACTGGGGAAGCACTGATTATGATTTTTTCATTGCTGAATCTGCTTTTTTTTTCTTTTTTTTACAAGCAAATTGGCTGATTCCGATACCGGTTGTCGATTTTAAGCAAATTTATTAGTTTATTTGCTCTATAACAGGCCAAAACTGACCACATATAAACCGCCACCCTTCAGGCATCACGAACAGTAACCTTGCTGTGCCTGTTACAGTATTTTCTCTGCTTGCACGTCTCTGTTCTATGGAAGCTTTTTTTCTCGCAATTGCGAATTTATATTACAATTCGGATTTTATATCTCAGAATTGCGAGATATAAACTCACAATTGCGAGTTATAAAGTCAGAACTGTGTGATATGAAGTCAGAATTGTGTGATATGAAGTCAGAATTGCATGATATGAAGTCAGAATTGTGTGATATGAAGTCAGAATTGCGTGATATGAAGTCAGAATTGCGTGAAATGAAGTCAGAATTGTGTGATATGAAGTCAGAATTGTGAGATATAAACTCGCAATTGCATGTTATAAAGTGGAGTTGTGAGGAAACAAAGATTGACTTTTCTCAGAATTATGACTTTATAACTCTCAATTGCATGTTATAAATTCATAATTGCGCGATACAAACTTACAATTCTGAGAAAAAAAAGTCAAAATTGCAAGTTTATATCCCTCTTATTTTTTATATGTTTTTTAGAAAAACATTATGCAAGTGAATTATCTCCGATGGGAGGTAAATATGTGTGTGTTGAAGGTGATATTGATTGGAGCTTGAACTAGAAGGAATTTCTGAGGTAAATTAAATAATGTAGTTCTGTGGAAACAGCAGCAGAAAATCAACAGTAACATCTAACAGGGAAGTTGTCTTATAAAGCGCAATGTGCATAACCACAGAACCATTCATTAAAATGTGGCCCATCAAATAAGGCCAGTGTTTATCCTAATCCTTTAACAAAAGATTACAAACATGAAGGGTCATTTATCTATAATACAACCTTGATATGAAAGCTTGAATGAAAGATCTCTAAGAGTGAATCCTGTACTGTGTGTGTGTGTGTGTGTGTGCCAGTGCTGGTTAGAACTCCCCCACACTCTTACAAACCTTCCCTCTCTCTTCAATAACTCTGTGGCTTTGTCCGCAGCCAGAGGGACTGAGCTTAATTATTCTTGGATTCAGCATAGAAAAAAAAAAAAAAGTCAACCCTTTTTCTCATTCAGTTTTTCATTCATGAGTTCTGGTACTACTTAGCCATTTCAAGTCTTGTAGTGGACCACCTTTTCCTCATAGCAGTCTGTCATTCACTTTCTATTCCATATTTAATGTCACAATACACTTCTGACCAACTTTCCATGCATGATTGTCCCAACTCAAAGTTCTCAACAAAACTGTTACTCTCTCATTCTATGGTTAACAAATGGCTCAATTCCAAAACATGTAGCAAGCTCAGCTGCCTTGCTTACTTCTGAGGGAGCATCACAACTGAAATGGACCCCCAAATTTTAATAAAAAATGTTAACTTTCATTAATAACTTTAACAAATATAACTATAACGCTTTTCAGATCATTAATATACCACAATTAAATATAAAGAATATATTTTTTAAAAATCCTATGTTCTATGAATCTGTCCAGAAACCCCTTCAGGACTTTCACGGACCCCTAGTTGAACTCCGTAACACCACAAAAATGCACAGCCGATTCCAATAGAGTTTGGCTTTAGCATGTTGCTAAGCTAACAACTCCATATTATAATACAGAGCACAGTACTGTACATAAAAACATAGACAACAATAGTGCATTTTTATTAGATACTGTCTTATCACTAGTTTTGTCAATAAGTTAAGCACATGTATATTTATAAAATCTCATATGCCATCTTAGATGAATTTTTGCTTATAGGTATGGATTGTTGATCCTGTTAGTGGAATGGTAAGAAGACATATAAGGGTCTCTTGAAGGGTTTGTATTCATTTGAGTTGAGTCGAGCCGACAGTGACCACTGCAACCTACACTTCATCATTACAAACCCAGTGGGAATGTAGCCCCTGACAAGCCACTTCCCGCCACACGTACACACAAGCAAGCTCCAGCAGCTGTGTAAGTGTGCGTGCATGCATAAGCGTCTATTGGCTACATATATAGTGACCTAAATACCTTAACTATTTCTATTCATAAACACTGTACATGTGCTAATGCTATATGCACAAAAGCACACTCATATTGACCTACACAAAACCACATTTGATTGACCTGGTGCCGCCAAGCTAACGTCAGCTCAATAAAAACACTTCAAGCACTTTAAGACATTTCTCCACACTCGCACACATACACATGCGGAGGTTTGCTAGGCCAGCGGGAGTAGGGGCAGGTTGGCGAGCTGTGGATTACAGTCTGACAGTGGCCCATTGTTAATTGAATGCCATGTGTGAAAGCTACAGAGAGATTAGTTTGTACAGCTGCTGCCATTTGTCATAACTGCCCTTAACAAGACACACATGGTGGGTTTTGGTTCAAGTCATAAGAGTCCTGGCTTCTCTCTTGTTCACTGCCCAAAACTTGAGCATTATCTCATGAAGACGTTTCAATACCAAAACACATCACGTATCCTTGAAACACGTTCATTGTTTTACTTTTTATTGCTGGGTTCCTTATTTGAGCTTCTATCTTGAGCAAATCAATGTCAGTTTTAACTTAGGCTATGTAAAATTACATATTTTAATAATCAACGTACCTGAATCATTGATCTTAGAGATACCCTGATTAATTAGGCTGGTTGAGGTTCACCTGACCCTGACTGAACAGACATGAGATGTGTGCTTGTGTTATTATTCACACGAATAATCTTTTATCACACATAAACACGTGCTATTTAGAAATGAAAGTTTAGCAATCCTGTATTTGTCAATGTAAGGGAAAGGCTAAATATGATACATCCTCTCTGGAGAACAATGGTCAACTTTCCTCTAATCCTTCTTAACGCAGAATTAAAAGTTCAGTGCATTGTTCTGGTGCTCGGAAAAGACACTACAAAACATTGTACTGATGGCAAAGGAATGAGCTGGAGGAAATTCCAGCTGGCAGTTATGGATTGGGATGTTTTCAGGTTTAGAGGTAAATGTGGTCAAGCAGGTATCACAAAACTATGGGAACAATGAAGTTTCCAACCCAGTAATCAAAAAGAAAAGCCTACTTTGACCTATAAAGTGTCCCCTTCCTGCGCGCCTTTTCATCACAGCCTATGACGTCACCACAATCTGTTCGTTTTTAATTGATCGTACGTTGCCCCACACTGAAATGGGTGAAAAGTAAAAATGCAATGTGCAAGCTTTTGACCGAGCACAGCTGTAGTAAGAATGCTTTCTCTGTCACAGAAAACTTTATTGCACTGCATAATTACATTATTATTTTGGGAAAAAAGCATAAATGTACTGTGGGTTCAGGGCCTATGCACATGTAACTTCCTTAATTACAAACTTCCACAGCTGAACTCGGGACCCAAATCTGAAGTGCTTGCACACAAAAATATACTGGCAGTACTGACAAATGCCATGGCGGAGCTGCGGTTATCAAAGCTGTATGCCTGATTTTGTCTAAACGCAGGCTTCAGGAACTGAAGTGTGGGCGAGCGTGTGTGTTTCTGCATGTGTGTGTGTGTGTGGGTGGGTGCATGTTCTACAAAAGTCAGAGAGGCACATCGGGGGAGAAGGAGAGAGAGGGAAAAAAACAGCAGCGAGATTCCTGGGCCAGCAGAAAGGCAGGCCAATTTGAGAAAAATTCCAGTAATCCGGAGCCAATGCGTATATCCTTTCAGTTCAGGCTCTCATAATGAGGCACATACGTAGCCGTTAAAGCCCTGTATTCATTAGCAGCCCCGTTACCGGCAGAGTGCGTTTAATCACCGCCGCCCAACCGCTAGTTCCGCAGCGCTCTGCGTTTAACACACCAACTTCCCAGAACCCTCGGCCCTGAACTGTCACCGGATAGGGCAAATTACAGGAACAGACTTCTTCAGAAACGAAGAGCTGAAAGCAGCAACAAGTTCACTATCAGTGACAGGTGGATACACACTGGTCTTGTCAATAATAGCGGTATTTCACTGACAAGTCGAATACTTTTATACCGAGATAAATGATGGAATGATAAGTCTTTCTATAAAATATGATAACTGTAGAGCAGTTTAAAAACATATAGCCTAAAAGACCGAAAGTCACTCAATTCTCTTAAATTATTGCTTTGTTCAACATTACTGACTGTTTACATGACTTGAAAAACCTGAAATAATGTTTATTCAGTTTAGTAATACCAGGAAAGCTAAATGCCATTGTTCTCATTTAAATTGTAATATTTAACCTTTAAAATAAAAGAGTATGTTTCACATATTAGTGTTGTAGTGGAATCGAACTGGTACTGAGAATTGTGAAATCACACTGGTATTCATTCTGACTGATGAAATAGTGGTCACCACTAGGCGAACACCAATACACAAACTACTAGTGTCTTTTTCAAGTTCATTTTCTTTTTTATTACAAACCATGTAATAAAGTGTTACTCAGAATCACTATTACAACTCTTTAGAATATGTATCTATAAATGTCTTAGATTAACAATAAAGTGTGGTGAATATTTGCTCTGTGGGTGGATGACTAGTGAAATAAAAGAAACTGGTGACTCCCAAACCTATGTAAGCATGGCTCAGAAATCGTCCCTGAAGTCACTAACTAATCTTCTAACTGATAAGACAACGTCATTCTCTCTACTGTCAGGTCTATCAACTATAACTAAACTAATTGAACTCACTACTGTTGTTCTCTTCTGCTCTTTTTTTTTTTTTTTACTGAAATCTGCCCTTATACAATGAAGCCGTGTGAAAACAGGATGCTATTATCACTGGGGGAAAGCGACTGGAGAAGTATGTTTTGACATCTGTCGTTCCCATGATTGCCGCGTGTTAGTTTTTATGTTGACCCACCTCACAGGATGTCCATACAGGATCCACTGGGCACTCTACAGAGAACTAGCACTTGTGTGGCTATACTTGAGGGACTAGAACTAATCGTAGACCTGGACAGAAGTTACTTATTTTCTTTGCAATAAGATTTTTACATTATCCAAATAGTGCTTTCTTATATCACCTATTGTTCTTCTGGTTACAATTGTATGCTTCATTGAATAGTAAAGTAATTCCAAAGGTAGGCGTGACTGTTTTTCTTTACCTTTCCAAAGAAGTAAGTCTGACTGATGAACATTGCCCAAAGTGACAACAAAGTGACTTAACTTTCCATGGCATGAGTTTATACACCTATTGCAGATTCCACTAAGGCAACAAATCAGTGCTAAGACTACGCAAAATTATTTAAAGGAAAAATTAAGGAAGATAAAGAGCATGTGACAGGAGCAACTTTTAACCCCAAACAAAGTCACTCATAATGTGTTTTACATCTTGGGGGTCATCTTTTTGACAGACTTGACCCTATTGTTGCTTCCCAACCCTTCCACACTTGTTACCTCTGGGTTGTCTGTCTCAGAGGTGGGGGGTACTGTACCAGACAACACAAAAGAAGAGACGGCCATCACTCTGAATCCTGTCTGCCATGAAAGGACTTTAACTGTGGGCTGAGGGGGGAGAAGTCACTGTCTCCCATGGCAACCTCCACGATTGTCTCTGGCCTTCTCTGGCAGCTATTCATCGGGCCCGTCCCCCTAATGAAGGACGCCCATCAGCGTAGAGATGTGAAAGACACTGACTGTCCCACCACGGAGGAATCCAGACTCTCTCTCTTCACGTCTGTCTTCTGCCCTCTTCAGCTCCCCAGGTCTCAATATTGGTTTCTCTGCTACCTTAACCCTAAGCCCCCTCTGTCTTTCCCCTTTGTCTGCTTCTCTCTGGATGATCTCCATTGGTGCAGCTGCATGATTAGAATGTTTGGTTGATGGCAGAGAGGAGAAGAGGCCATTATGGGGTGGTACTGGTCCAGTCTGGGGGGAAAAGACCCAGACACCCCATACAGTGAGATACAGTAAGGGAGGATGAGGCCATCCGTCTTCATTTAGAGGGAAGGAGAGGACGGTGCTGGTCCTCTTGTGAAGAGGGCCCCAGGGATCACCAATGCCTTCAGTGTTCTCACAAAGCCTCCGTCTGCACCAATGACGTAGGGGTGTGTGGAAGCGGCACAAGTAAGAGTAACACAAGATAAGTCTTTAGAAAAAAACAAAAAGCCAAGAGGCAAAGCAGGAAAGTCTGTGACCCCTGAAAAGAGAGTTCATTTTCCAACATACTTTCCCAATTTTTCACAATAGTAGACTCTGGCTTTTAAGTCAACATTCGTGATAGGCTGCATTTCCACCACTTTTGATAAAACATTCCAAAGGGAATATCCCTTCTCCCGACCACACACTCAGACACCCACTCAAACACGGGGTGAAGCAGCACCCACACTGCAGCACAGACCCTTCCACACTCCTCGTAACCACAAAGATTTATGTACACATTACAGTCTGTGAAAGAAGGCGAGGGAGGTTATAGTGTGCTTGAGCCTGAGGGTATTCAGTCAACAAAGAGTCCCGGAGATAGCGTACACAAACACACTCTCCAACACATACATAAACTTATTTACACAGATATAAACTCATGAGGCCTGTTTATAAAATCTAGAAAGCAGCACCTTAGAGGAAAATTGTGTGATGTAGAAGCAATGGACAGCAGAAAGAAAGAAAGAAAGAAAGAAAGAAAGAAAGAAAGAAAGAAAGAAAGAAAGAAAGAAAGAAAGAAAGAAAGAAAGAAAAAGTCAAGATTTCTTCAGTTTTTTTCTGATTTTTTCTACACAAGCGAGAAAGAACAAAACAGATTCTTTCTAACATGAAAAAAACAAACAAAAGAATTCAAGAAAAAAAGAAACAAAAGCAAGAAAGAAAGAAATAAAGAAAAGCAACAGGCAACAAGGTAGAAGAGTGTAAACAAAGTGCAGAATGTAAGACAGCACGACAGAAAGGAGAGAGCGAGAGAGAACAAATGAAAGGGTGGGGGAGATTTCCTTTGCGGCAGCATGTGGAGTAACAGTACACCACTGAATTGAACCAACAGCGGGGCTAAGAGGAGAGACTGAGGACAGAGAGGGGCGGGGGGGAATCAATAAGGGAGGCCAGAGAGCTGGAGGGAGCTCTAAATGGATTAGACTAAGGGAATGTGTTCGATAGGTTATGGCTTTTGCGTGAGCTAGTCACCGCGGGCCATGCAGAATACTAATCAGTACTGCAGCCTCTGCTTCAGAGACCTCACTGCATGCTCAGCACAAACGCAGAGCGACCTCATCCCCCTCTCCACTCCAGCTCAGAGATCACAGACGCATCTGTAGATTTGTACAGCAGATTTGTCTGCACTATTGCAGTGGATCCAAATGTTTTCCAGTGACATTCCTGTTATGCTTGCATCATAAATTCATGCAGTGGGATGCGATCAGATGGCCTTGTACCATTGGGCTGCTTGGAGTAGAAGGGGATCAAGTTCCTCCACAGAAAACCAAATGGATGGTTGAGGTTAAATAAGGCCAGCATATGCCTGCCTATCTCTGCTCTGGTATTCAACAGCCTGCACAAACTGCTCCACATTTATGCTACCATAAATTTGTAGCTTAAATACTTTGAAATGCACTAGTAGCACTAGTAAAGCAAAGGGTGTTTCTGGAATAAAAATTGATTAATATGCCTTTTAGTGCTGATTTCTTTCAGTTCTAAAGCAAAGGAGTGTTCTCGAGCAAAAATAAACAAAGATGCAAAGAAATGTTTGAATGTGTGTTTTAGTCAATCAGACTCTTTAATCGGAGGAAACTCAGCAGAAAAGCACTCACAACACCCACAGGCCACTGAGATTATCGTCTGGATTGAAGTCGTAGTGGCAAATCCTTTCACTGCTCCTCCGCCGCCCCCCTCCTTCCTTCTCTTTCCCTCTTTATGTTTAATGTGGCGGTACACCAGTGTACTAAAACATCAAACAGAAGCTATTGCCTTTCATTTCCACAACTGAAACCAAGTCGTGCGTTGTAGTTCTTTTTTGAAAGCAAAGCACCAACAAATGCGCGGTTCAGAGGAGAAACCGAGAGCAATGGGAGAGAAAAAGAGGGAGCGGAAAAATGAACCATCTGTACTGATTTTTGGGAGCGATTCAGTAGCTGCGGGCCATCAAGTGGATGTGCTGAACACTTTTTGTGTCTCTCCAAAGGACAAACTCCGCCGCCACAAGGGCTCACTGGAAACAATTAGCAAATAAATAAATAAATGACTAAACAAAAACAAATGCTGTGGCCCTGTTGCATACCATGAACTTGTAGTTCCATATCGGTTTTCCTTCAAGTTTTGGTTATGGTCCCAAATTGTCAATGGATTTGTCTGTGTGTGTGTTTTGTCCCTGCCAGCTGTCCTTTTAATTCTCATTATTGCAGCACACTAGAGTTTATATTGCGTCAGTGAACACTGCCAATGGGGATGATGCGTCCCATGGACGTAAAGGAAAATCGCAAGGGTTTAGAAATGAAGAGCTATGTATAGAAAACAAAAGTTGAAAATAGGGATGGTAATCAAGAATTTAAAGGTCCCAGTTAATTATATTAATGATTCACTTCCACTGTCAAATTGTGAGATAATTTGCCTGAGAATATTTCTATAAAAATACATTTAAAATAATTCTCACAAAATGTGCAATTACTCAGGCGATTCAGTCTCTTTAGATGTGACACAAATACAAGGCAATAACAGGCCTTTATGTATATATTAAACAACAATACTAAAACAAAAGTGTGACAATATTTTTAAAATGTATTCTTAATGAAATATTACTCATGATGTCCACCTTTAACTACATGTTGTCATATGATAAACCAGTCAGACAGTATGGATTTAAGTCTCACAGTTAGATGTAAATTGTAGGTTCTTGATTCAATAAAAAAAAAAAAGAACTCATAATGTCATTATTTGTTCGAGAATTGGACAACACTGGTTGAGCGATGCACCTGAAAACAATCTGCAGTATTTCGGCTTTATTTAAAATCTTTCCATTACCCTGAAATACCTCTTGCGCTTATACAATAAAATTACACAATACGTGTAGCGCTCCATCATAGTTCTCTCTAGTGCCCCGAATCAGGAAGAACAAGTGGTTTCAAAAATACTTCTGGTCTAACTTTCCATGTATGTGGACATCAGGGACAGAGTGAATTAGATAGGAGGAGACAGACGGGGAAAAAAGTGAAAGTGGAGAAACCACAAGCTGTACTTAGTAACTGACAGGGGTGATGACCTCTAGGTCACGCTTGCTAGTCCTGACCCTGCCGTATACCCAGTCAGCTGGAAAACTAGCCGCAAACAGCTTCTCTACAGAGCACACACACACACACACACACACACACATCGCTAATAAAGGCCCAATAGGGAACTCAGTGTGTGTGTATTTGTGTGTTGGGGGTTTTGGCAAGTTGAGAGAGGGAGTTTGATGAATGACCAGCTCTTCTGAAGGAGTTGGCAACCGCTCTGCTGACCCAGACATCCAGAGGTCATGAGTCAGCTGGGGGTCCAGGTGCCCCCCGAAACGACCCCCTGGCATGCCCCCACGCGCCACAGGTCGCCACCTTGTTTTCAAAGATCTGTTGTGCTCAATTAAACTTCACATGACACCTTCCACATCTTTAGCGAGGTCTTGACACCGGGGGCAAAAGCTAAGTCCTGCAGCCATAAAACAGACCTCTTTAACATACTAGAACAAATGAGAAATAATCCATCCGACACCAGAAAAGCGGCCAATAAAACACTGGCTACTTTACAGGGTACCAAAATAAACATTAGGGAGTCTGTGCAGGAAATCATGACACCTTCACATTGTTACTGATACCTTGAGCTCTTGCAATTGTGTAACACCTTCTAGTTGTTGAGTAATGCTGATTGTGCCTGCACAAAACATGACAGCTTATTGTTGCCGTTTGACTTCTTAGGATAAAAATTGACTTATTAATTGTAAATTCATTTTCTTCAATTATTTAGCTTTACAAAAGGACAGCTAGGTATTTGAAACAAACCAACTGCCAGATAAATGTAAATATTTATGAAAGGCTTGAACCGGCACTTCATTTACACTAGCATTTTTGAGGTTTTGTGTTTATTTGAAAAATAATGTCATATGTTTAGGATAATGTAAACACTGAGATAAAGGTTGTGAACATATTCCAGAATGTGATGGAAAATAAATATCTTGGGTTCAAATGAAAAATGCCTGTTTGATATAAACCGGCTGGTCCCTTTTCAAATCTATTTCTGCTTAGTCACTTTTCTAGTATAAAAAGCCTATACCAACATTTTTCCTCAGAGTATAAAATGCAGCAGATGCAAAAAAACAAAGGTACATTAATGAAACACATGTCATCAATCATACAATACAAATTATTAGCATACTTCCCTTGTCTGAAAAGGGCCTGGCAGGTCATGATTTATGAGTTCTAGTGAAATGAACTAGAAATGAACATCACTTCACATGTACAGACTTGACTTGTAGGGACAATGTGGAATCAGAGTTTCAATAGCTGGAACGGTACAAGCAACTTTAGCTGAAAAGTTTCAAAGCATAGATAAATGCAGCTTATAAAAACAGATCTTCAAAAATTATTTGAAAAATATACCAGTAGAAAGTACAAAAAAAAAAAGACTACAAAAACAGAAATGAGCCAATCACATAAAGCAGAATAAAAATACATTGTCTTTTGTTTCTCATTGCTGGAAATGTGATTGTTCGAAAGTGGTGTTCTTAATTCTATTGAAATGTTTTTAATAGAGAACAACTCATCTTGACAATGTTATAATCATTTTATGAGAGAATGGAGCACACGCACAGGCACAGAAACCGGCACAAACGGCATGGCCAGACTTGGTGAAGTGCAGAGGCAGGGCATGGCACGATGCCCACAAACAAGCTTGCCGCCCCTCATTCCTGTCCTCTTCACCACGTTTTCAATGGGCATTGAGCTGGGCATTTACTAAGCTGCTATCGCAAATACCGGCGAGTCTGCTAAGCCTTCATCCATAAACCCGTGGCAAGCTGTTTGATGCCCCTATGGATGCCAGGTGCTGCGGAGAGCGGTTAAAACACCTTTAAATTTAAACCAGACCCTGAGATAAATTACAAAGAGGACACACAACACTTACAATTATACTGTGAAAAAGTCAAACGTTCTATGAAATAAATAGAACAAAAGCAGTAATGCTTTGCAGTCACCTTACAAAGGACCCGTCGCTGGCATAGGGACATCAAAATCAGCTGAGCACTGAACAGGATTTACTTTTTTCAATTCACAGCCACAGACCACAACCACAATTTCCTTATGATGATCTCCTTTTGCTTTACATTTGGTTTTATTTAGCTGGATTTTATAAACGCGAATCATGTCAACTGCCATTCCACCGCCGTCAGGAAACTTTCCTCCATGCCCACTGCATTGCGGATGCCAACTAACGAATCAAAGGCATGCAGTAAGCAGACAAAGAGGGTTTGATATCAACGGCCATCCTCAGTCACTGGCACTCTTCCTACCACTCTCCTGGCACAATGCTAACAAAATGGCCGCCCTGGGTGCACTGGCATAATGTGAGGGCATTGTCTAGAGATGGGCACTGGATACTAAAGGCAAAACACACCGCACTGCCATGGTAAGCTCTTAACAGAGAACCCAATATTCATTTGCTGACATTTATTTACTTCAGTAGTTTCTTCCATACTTTGTTTTTTCAGATTAGAGAAAGGTCAGAAATATCTTTAGTGAGTAACATTTTTAGATTGAGTCAGCCACCACGACTGAGCGACAAAAACATTAAAAAATTATGAAAATACATAAAATACCTGTTAGATTTTATATACAAATTTCTTCATATGTTAAACATTTTATTTGTGAATAAGAGTGGAGACTATGGTCAATTCAGAACAGTGTACGAGAGATTTAGGCTGTCGTGTGAGTGCCAACAGCGAATGCACGCCATCTTACAAAGACACAAAAGAGATTCTGATGCCAACCATGGTGCCAGTGGCAACCATTATTGTCCCTCCGCTCTGCCTTCTGCTTACCCTGGCACTTCAGTTTCACAAAATGGAGGTGCCATGCCTGATGATAATGAAAACATTTACATACTCACAAAAGCCCCACTTTTATGACGTTAAAATTTTTTTTGTCGTGTGGCGATTATAAATAACCTGAATTGTTGCTCCCTGGAAAATATGGATGATGTAAAAATGAATACTTTTCAAACAGAAAACTTGAAATGGAAATAAAAGAATAGTTTATGTTGTAGGCTTCCTCATTTTAAGTAATTTTGAATAAAAGGAGATGTTAAATGAATAAATGTGAAGGTACTTGTAAGTGTGTGGAGGAGTTTAGACCTTTTTCCTTTACTTTGCTATAATAAACTAGCACATATAACTGTGAAAATAACTGAAGAATATCACAACAGATCTAGTCATAAAAAAACAAACATTTTTAAAAATACAAAATAGAATTCTAATAGAACGCCTCTGTGTAATTCTGCACTTATTCTCATTATGTAATATATATTTTGCATATATTTATATAATAAGGAGTATTTGTATGTTTTTATACTTAATAGTTTTCATTTCTGATGTACATTTTGTATTGTACTCTGATACTGACCTGCCGCTTGAGATTTCTGCTGAAATATCTGTATCTAGGCTAGTGCATTTTTACAAATGCATGTGATTCCAGAGCATGCAACAAACTTTTTATATGCCAACTAATCTGTAAAATGTAAAATATGTTAAAATACAAATCATTGTTATACTACTTAAATGTACCAAAATAGATCAGTTTGAAACTTTCCTTGCCTTTACGCTCATGTATGTCGTTGAATGTATGAAATGTATGCCTTATGTACATAACAGCTGGAAATTATTTTATTTTGTCTCTACATCCTTGAACCTGCTAGTTAGAGTAAATCAAGTGAAGAAATGTTATTTCCCATCCTCCCCTCACACTTACCTTGGTCCTGGACATAGTATGCCAGAAACAAGTCCAGCTCTTTCACAGAGACAGTGATGTGGTGGGGCTGGACGCAAAGTGCCGGGTTGGTGCAGTGCGGGGACTTGACCAGCCGCTCCCCATCTGTGCTCTCCAGCGGAATACCTTTGAACAGGATGACCATCACCAGGTCCAGCCGCCACACTTTATCAGCCTGCCTCAGGCAGTCGATTCGGCGGATCTTGCCCTTCTGGTCAGGGTTGGAGAGAACGCAGCACGGGTGCTTCTTTCCCGTTACGCTGAGCACAAAGTCCTCCCGGTACTCCTGCCGGATGTCCTTGCGCAGCTTGGCCAGGAGACGAGACGCCCACTTCTGCTTGATTTCAGGCTTCTCGCTGAGAAGCTCATCTTTCACGGCCCGTTCCTCATCCTTGGACATCCGCTTTTCATGCTTCTTGAAGTACTTGCGCTTTCGTGCCTGCAGGTTGAACCAGGTGTAGGCTATGGCACGGACATGAGGAAGCAGAGCCTCGATGAAGGGATGAAACTCATCCTGAGGAGAGAGAGAGAGAAGGGAAAAGGAGAAAAATTGAGCAGAAGCAGAAGTGACCTTTTGGCATGGGTTCTCGTCTGAATTAGCCAAGCGCCCGTGCAGCCAAAAAAAAAAAAAAAAAAAGTCTGTTTACAAAACATTGCAGATAGAGACTACTTATAAGACCCAAATGTCGATGAAGTTATACAAATGACCATTTAATGGTCCAGGAATAGCATTACATTGTCACAGTTACAAATATACTTTTGTATCAACTCTCTAGTCGTCATTTCCCTGCTTTTAGAGAACTTTTAAGAGCTAAAGTTATTTAAAATGAGATTTAAAAGTATCAACATGAAACATTCATCTACCATTTCCACTGCGACAGGCAGCGCTGGCCTGCCTGCAGGTGTTGGAGGCACGCAGAAAAAGGATGCCACTGTTTACCGCGTATGCCCGCGCCGTGCCAGTGTAGAGCAGACAGTTCCAGAATCACCAATCTCTCACTACCCTTCTCTCTCGCTCTCTCTCTCTCTCTACCCCCCTTCTCTCGCTCGCTCGCCCTCCGTGTCCAGCCACGCTCAAAGCACCAGTCTGTGTGTTGGCACAAGAGAGCAAGCACCCCCCATACTTCCAGATCTCTTATCAAAGCGCCCTGCATTCCTGAAACAGCCTTTACCACAGAGCCCCACAGAACCTCTCGGAATCCTGGAAAACCCAAAAGATAGTCTTTAAAAGCCTAGGACGAGGACAGCTGAGGGCACGATTATCAACCACAGTTTGTAAAGAAAGCAAGACAAATGTGGACATGTCTTTTGTCTATAATGACAGGACAACCCTTCCCAAGGCCAAAAGTAGGTAAGGCATTTAAGTAAAGATGGAAGAGTGGAGAAAAGCAGAGGGTGGGGGGCGGGGGGAATCAATTTTACACCTTCAGCTTTTACTCTTGACAATGAGGAGGTGTTTGCTGTCCTTGGGAATCAATTTGTTAGCATTAATGTACCGCAATTATTACAAGGCCCTCCAAAAATCAAATCTAGATGGACAATGAAAACGACATCTTGGCACAAAACTCACATTCTTTGAGCCTCAGAGCAGTTTGGTAAGAGTGGCATTAAAATGCCAAAACAAAACTAAAGCGGCCTGACTCCGCAAATAAGCGGCACAGCTAACTCACACTTGTCTTTTTGAGCGCAAGGCTTTTTTGTCTTCATAATCCTCAACTTGCTATATAGCTTTTACACTACAAACTGAGAAAAATTAGTTGCCAATTTTACAGAACACTGACATTTATTCAGCTTTTTTTTTCCACACATATAATCTCCTCATCGCCTCAGAAAGTGAAAATGATTCAATATTGTCAAGCAATTTCAATCATGCTTTAAAACATAAAATAGAACTGGAGAATTTTTCACACCAAACAATAAAAGACAAACACTTCCACTTTCTGAAGCTCCTCTTTATATTTTTTTTTCAGTTCAACAAAATATTATTATTCTTTTATAGTTCTTTTTTAGTCAACAAATTAATAAGCACCGTAAATTCATATCAATGGATGAGAAGGTTTAACAAAAAAGTAAAAAGACAATGAGAGCAAGTGTGCGAGAATCTCAACACAATGAAAAAGACATCTTATGCACACACACTCTGCAAACTTCTATGCATTTTTTTTTTTCACCGCCACACTGGAAAACGAACAAGGGCGGCAGTGAATGGATCGAAGAAGAGTTAAACCACATATTGTTCTGTGTGCAGGCGGGCGGCAGCTCTTTGGGAAACCACAACCAGCACACCACTGCCTATATTTCTGTGACAGCCGCACACACAGCCCACACTCAAGCACTGTATAAATACCATACTAACTGCACAACTTAGGAATGCATGTGCAATGCTTCACGCAAAAATGTGCAAAAGTGTGTGTTGCACAAGAAATATGTAACTCGCCAAAGAGTGTGAGTTTTCACACTATGTGGTGTAGTCCTGGAATGTATAAAAACCCAAGTACATCCAAAGTGCTGATTTTCAAAACAAATCTCATCAGATGATAGGCAATTTCATAATTTATATTATTATATCAACATGCAACCTATAATGTATAATGCACTCAACAAAAATGATGCACTGATATCATAATATCTGCTGATAGTATGCAAAAAGGATCTCCACTAAATCAATTCTGTAATGCTATAAATTTAATGGCCCTATTTAACGACAGAAAAAGCTCTGTGATAACTTTTCTTTTTCATTACAATTCTTCCCATAATGAATTTAAATAAAAACAATCTGAGGCCTTGCAAGATCTCACACTGTTGCATCTCTAAACACACATTAAAATCAATGTAAATGTAATGTAAAATAACAAAAAAAAAAACATTACATTGATCTTTTGTCAGCAGCTTTTATGCAAATGTATTTCAAATCACAATGTTACGGAATGTCCTTAAACCAAAACCAAAAACACACACAAAAAAACACAAACACACAAGAATTTCTATATGTAACATTTCGAAGTGCAGCACGAGGTTGTTGGCTGCGCAGGCTCGAGGTCCTCTGTACTCACCATATCTCAGTCAATCACTCTCTGATGCCAAGGAAAATATAAACAGTAAAATTGTGTCAGCCAAAGCCGGCGGACTCTGTCCAACCGCTGAATCAACGTTATCATTGTTTTCATCTTAATTCACTCTGTGAGAGAAGCTCCAAGTACAAACTAAAGCAAGGTTTCTCAAAGAAAGGTGAGGATAAAACGGTGAGCTCTCAAAAAGTGAACTCAAACAAAGTCATCTCCTTGTTGCTAACCTCATAAAGGTTTCCTCGTTTAATCAAGCTTTTACCGCAAAATACATTTACAGACGACACAAAATTAGGTTTAAGTAAACACTGGTCTATTCAGTGATTATTCAAACAAACGTCTTTAGCTTCGCCTGACGTGCGCGAGCCGAGTGCATCGCATCGCACAGCCTATACAATAAGTTGGATGTCCGTCGGATTTTAAGAAGTCCTAGAAACTTAAAATAGCTTTAAAATCGACTGCACTCTTTAAAAAAAAGAAAAGGAAGAGAAAGAAAGGTGTCTTCAAAGAAACAACTTATCAAGAACCATTTCTCTCTCGATAAGGTGCTTGAGTTGGTTATATAATTCTTTGAAGATTAAAAAAGTTCTTGTTCTAGCCATAGGTTTGTCAGATATTGGTTTTAGGTACTTTAAAAAACAATATATAAATGGCTTTCTAAAGAACTCGAGAATAAAAGGTTCTTTGTTGATTTTTTTTTTAAACGGCTTCGTTCTAATATTTCAGTAATGGTTTTAAAAGTTGCTGTTTTGTTTAAATGAATCTTATTGTTGTTGTTTAAATACGATACTGAACTTTAAAAAGACAAGAGGGACGTGTACAATAAACGCGTAATAACTGCAACAATTTTAAAATGAACCAAAAGCACATGCAGTGAATAATGTACACAAACAAGCATGAAGAATTACAAACTCAGTGATCATTCAAAAATATGTAATATACCTGTGTGAGACAAATCGGCGAATACATCGTAGATCGCGCGGTTATCAAAGTCCTGAAGGGTGTCAGATGATTGATATTATCGCTTCATTCTTCAGAGCCCGTGCTGCTCCGTGCACGTTTGAGTAAGACCTGATATCCTCATTCAAAAAAACACGCTCTTATCCGGAAACCGAGAACAACTGGAGATCCCACACTTAGCATTTAACCGATCCCGGCGACTATTTAAGAGCACAAAAGAGCGTAAACGGAGTGAATCTAGACGCATCCACCGCGCGTGAGATGAACCCGCCGCTGAGTGAAGCGCTGCCGGAATCTGAGTTGAGTTTCAAACAGGAATCTTGAATAATATATCGCACGTGCAATAAGAAAACTTGAAGGCGCCTAATTTCTGATCATGCCTTCGCTTTTCAAACTTGATATAATATGGGCCGGTAACACCCTCTAGTCTGCTGGAGCCTAACAAATCAGTCTGAAGATTTTTTTTTTCGCCTTTAATTACACAGTCATACTCCTCCTCTTCCAGCAAGCGCATATCCCATATCTCCAGCCCACCTCGACTGCACCTCCGTGACATTGACAAAGATTCCAACTTTTTATCCAATTGTCATTTTTACGTGGTGAGCACTTTGGACAGGCTTGCAAAACTGTGAAACACGAAGAAGCGAGCACAATATATAGGCTTGAACGTAAAGATTTTTTTCATTTATAAATTAAAACAATTCAAGCCATTCTATGAAGAAACAACAAGTGCATGAATCTTATACATTTGCATCTTTATGTTAGGCTACTTTAGTTCTGTAAATATGAATTAGTTTTGCTTTTGACTTTGATCACACTTCACACAGTCCACATTGTCTTAATAAAAACAAAACATGATGTTCAAATCATAACCGGGAATCTAAAGAAAACATTTCGTAAGGTTACTTTCACTATTAGTCACTACAAACCAATACAGAGATATGGCATTACTTATAAAACAAAGACTTTGGTATTACATCACACGCTTGGAAAGCACGGTTTACAAATGACGCAAATGCAAGTGTGGATCTGCAGCGTTTATTATGCAAAAGAACTCAAAATGAATGAGATTATCAATGTCCAATGCTATTTCTGTGCTTTTTAGAAGACCACTACTCGACGACGGCTTGAATTTTGCGAGAAAGGAGGAAAAATCAACAGTTCTGAGGGAAGAGCACAGGGCCAGGCTGTGTGTTGGACAGATAATGATTCCCTTCGCGTTACATCGGCATCTTGTGTCGAAGTCAAAGCCCACCCCCTCCGTCCAACTCACAAGTCCACAAGGTTCAACAAAGACTTTATGAAGGACACAGAATCAATTACTATAATGTAACTACAATGGACCGCGAGTCCAATGTTCATAGTGAAACAATGAATCGGTTTATTGACGAAAACATTCGGCAAACACACCTCGACGTGATGTTTCTTGGATACAAAGTATCAAAGAACAAAGTTACATTGTGAATTCGAGTCAATTCTACGTGAAACAGTCCCAGACAAGCATTGAAATGACAGAGCAGTGTGAGTAAATATCAACACGGCTTGTCCAGGTATTCACGCTGCTGCTCCGTGCCAGAAGCGCACTGCTATTCAATAGGGGAGAGTTTTAGCTAACACAGGATGCATGCCAAGAGGCACAAACTCGACTTCTGACACAATGATATGACCCATATAGGACGTCTGCCAATGCATGACATAAACAATCTAACATCACTATCATTTTGTCTGCCGTTTTAAAGTGTCTTGTTCAGTTCAATCGTGAAGCGCAATGCTATTGCTCTGTTGAGGTTACATACGCGCAACACAGTAACTCGAGAAAGAGATTCACAAATGTTAGTAATAAGACAGTGTTTTCCATGATAACGTACCATTGCACTGTATTGCATGGAATTGAAGGGGGTTCCTGGAGGCCGGATGAAACTGAAGCCGGTACGCTCACATGTCTCAAGTTCAAAAAATTGTGCTTTTTATTTTTTTCTCTTTTCGTTTCACGTTGTAGTGCTTGCAAAAAAAAAGAACACCGGAAGAGAATTCTTGGCAGACAGGCGGCAAAATCAAGTCAGCGAGCACCTCAGATATTTTTTTATCTTCCTTCCTCTGCAAGTCAGTCTTTTTGGATAGCTTTTGGTGGTTGAGTTGAACGCGGTCCAGAATAGGCTGAGTTTTTGGAAGTGGGTAGGTCTGCGCCTTCACTTTCTCTGTCTGTCGTCGCTGTTGCTCTCGCAGGCAGCAGCCAAACGTAGCTGCGCATTTGGAATTACATCCTTGTTTCTGATTGGCTGACGCACCGGTGGAGCTCCGCTCGGCGTTCCATGCCCTAGGCCCCTCACTTCCGCTCGGCAGGCAGTGTCACTATTTGCATATTAACATTGACCAAGTCCCATCAAAGCGAGACCGAGCGAAATTTAGACTAGTGGCTGAAGATAGGTCAAATTCCTCTGTCCATTTTGGCCTCCGGGGGATTAAGAATTGTTCATTGTGGAAAGGCGTGAAAGCAAATAAATTCCTACTAAATCAATTAGTTGTTTTTTTTAAAAAAAAAATTATATTTAATTCAGTTGACAAAAACGGTTCTCATACTAATTCCCCTTCATACCGTTGTTTGTTAGTGTGTGTCCGATTTTGATAGGCTGTCAACTTTAACAACATTATTTATTATTAAAAACTTTGATGACTTTCTAATAAAACAGACCATCTTTAAATCGTTGGAAATGGGCTATAGGCTGTAGTGCTAAACCATTGTTAAGATTTTGAATGATATAGCAGAGAAAATCAGCACTGTTAGAAGCACAATGATGGCATTGATCCAGACCAGAACACCAGAGCGCCGCGCGCGCGCGCACACACGCACACACACACACACACACACGAGTCCAACACATCATGTGAATGAAACACGCATTAATCTAAGCGTGTTTACCGGATTGGTGCCATTAAATTAAGCACTATTGAACATAGAATTAATAAAAAGGTGTATGAGTATCTATTTATTTACAGTCACAAATAAATAATGTAAAATAAGTGTAATCATAGATATAACAGACGGCACAAACAATAATTCTGAATGAGAAGCAATTCTGACAAATGTTTTATATATATATATATATATATATATATATATATATATATATATGTATATGATATATATATGATGCCACAAAACATAGTATTCATTCATTGGGTCTTTTATTCTGGTCAATCGATACAACTTTACATTAAAGTCAATCGCGCTAAGCAAAAACATCACTCAAGCTATATTAAACGCGGCGTGTATGACACATACATTATTTAATAGTTCATATTTTTGTTGATAACATTTTTCATCTGTTATTTCCATAATTTCAACAGAAGAAATGCCATTGCGCTCTCGTTGTATTTTTATCTTTCCGATACTCATAAACTGTTTTCGTTTTATAACTGGATTGTCATCTTTTGGACGACACAAGTTGTCCCGTCAAAAAGTTCGTTTTGGCTGTGACTGCACTCCTAAATGAATCCGTCGAGATATACGACTTATAGCCAGTACCTAGAATGAATGGGTTATTCTGGTTTGCGCTGTCACACTTGTGAAACAAACAAACAAGCCCTGTGTTTGAAACAAAAAACACGGCGCTTGTTGGATCATTATATCGAGTAGGTGGAGTGTGATACGATGCGAAAGGGCTCCAAATTCTTCGACGAAAACTTTGTCAAGTTCAGCGGCGAGCGGAGGACAGGAGTCATTATTAACATATAGAAAGATCGATGTCCTTCTGAAGATTTTAGAGATCTGTTTACTTGTGCCTGTCAAGTGTCACATGAGTTTGGATAGGCTGTGTGCCGTGTGCGCGCAGCGAGCCTCGACACTGCCTCCGTAAGTTCACTGCATTTCATGTACAGAGATAGTCTATTCTCTCTAGGCGTTCAAAGCCAAACTTTTCTTATCATTCATTGTACTCAGGCTGTGTGTAGCTGCTGCATCAGATCGTTGTAACAATATTTGTGCGTTTCAAACGTCTCCAGAATTTATCCAAAAGATTCAGTTTCTTTTTTAGACCGAGAATGGGACTCGAACGATTTAACCTGTTTTCATGTTTTCACGGGTTAGGAAGTAAGTATTAAATACTGAGAGTGAATATTATTTGATTAGCCTATTAATTTTGCTATATCGATATATTTAATTGTTTTAATAATATAGCTGCTTGCAACGTGGAAATTGATTTAATGTAAATCAGTGACCTAATAAACTGCTTCACACTTCTTTAAGTCTGACATAAATCAGTTATCCGGACCTCAGAGATTCCATGATTCATCTGTTCTATATGACCAATTTTTTTGCAAGAGATGTTACAATGGTATTTTTTATTTTTATTTTTTGCTTAGGTTACTGATAATAGCCCATATAATTTTCGTTTTAACATTTCACTCTAAGACCTATAAGAGCTTGTTTCCCATACATTATGAGGTTTTCTAAATGTATTATATTATCAGTGTGTCACATTTTGACCTGAGCCAGAATTTAAAATTTATATGACAATCAATAATTAACAAAAGAATTTAGAAATGAGTTTATACAGATATTTTCAGTGAAGGCATAGCTACATGGTAATCTTTCTCCTTTTGTAAGGATGAACACAATGCATCCTTGCAATGCACCATTTATTGTTCTTAATTTTTTTTTTTTTTTTTAAACACTCTATCCAAGATGCAAAATGTGCAGTCATGATGTGTTTGCACCAAGAATAACACTTGGGTGTTTCACTGTGCAGTTAAAAACTGCAGTCATTTGTATTTATGAAACTATATTTTCTATTATTTTATTAATTTTGTTATCATACTTCTCAAGGCAGAGGCCTACATGAACATGAAACTAATAATCATTTTCATATTGATTAGGTTCTCTCCAAATAACATAACTTTCTCATTTAAGCAAGATCATTGTGTAGAATATGTGATAAAAACACCAAACTTATTTTGAGAACAAGTGATGACCATTCAAATTCAAGATATTATTTCATATATTTCATATTTCGTGTTTCGAGCAATTCGTATGCAGTACTAAATTCAACACTAACATTTAAAAATTAGCCTGCACGTCATCATCAGTTTTTGCTCGGTTCATATTTGCAAAAAAGGTAAAACGTTTGTCGAATATAACGCTATTCACTAGAGTTATCTTAAAGTGATATTTGTTCTTAAGTGACCTGAGAGCCTATAAATATGTATGTCGGAACGCTTTTTCACATTGCGCCACAAGGCCATAGCCTGTTTGTTTCAGCGGGCCTGGACTGCAAGCGGGGGTAATGTGAAACAAATCATATTGTATTAGATTAGATGTTTTTTTTAATTTCCATAATTTACAATAGAACGTATGTAGAGAGCATCTTTCTCCACGTAAGAACGCAGAAACTCACGTAGCACGCGCCAGTGACCTCGCACTGCTCGGTTCCCATTCATTCACTCGTTCCAAAAAAACACATTGTCTCCTTAAATTGTCGTAGAAACCTGTAACTCTTACCTTGGAAGTCTAAGAACAGCTCTTTTGACAATTTATTCGCTTTAATTTTTCGGTTTAATACTTCAACAACAGGATCACAGAGTGCCCACATCATAGCCACCTGAAACCAGAAGTGAAATAGGTCGACGTAATATAAAAAGACTGGCAGATTTTGACATAATGACGTCTGAAAGCGATATATTTGTTCGGAGATATTGTTGCGATGGCACAGTCGAAACAAACGATATCCTAACATTAATAGTGTTTAATAACCTACTGAAGTTAAATTTTAATCGTAAAAGCAAAGTGTTGTGTGACTGATGGCTGGCCCTCATCTGCTGTCATAGCTCGCCGTGATCGTATAGTGGTTAGTACTCTGCGTTGTGGCCGCAGCAACCCCGGTTCGAATCCGGGTCACGGCAGTAAAAATAGATACAGCAGTGTCTTTTACAATTGTTCTGGATTTAATGCGACAGAAAAAGCCGACAACGTGTCACATATAGCTGGATAGTAACATATTGTTCGAGAACGTTGTGGTTGGTCCATCTATAAATAAACTGACATCCTACATTAACCTGGATAGCCTAACCTTCACTGAAATGAACTTTTAAACAGTAATAAAATTATGGTCATTGCTTTTTGGTTATATAAAAACTTAAACATTTGATTTTTAATAAAATATTTGCTCTTTGTCGATCAAAGAACCTCGTTTGTCGAAGGTAGAATGACTTATTAGATAACCTATTTTGTAGAAGTTATGTTACGTATACACAGCGCAGTTTACGTTCAGCCCACAAGGATGCGGTAGTGAACTGTGTCTGACAGCTTTTGGCATCCCAGTCCTGTGCCGTGATCGTATAGTGGTTAGTACTCTGCGTTGTGGCCGCAGCAACCCCGGTTCGAATCCGGGTCACGGCAATCATCCCCACACAAGGACCCTCTTTTGAGTGACTAAATTATGTGCTCATTAAGAAAAATCTATGTAAATCAAGTCTGAAAGGCAACATTATATAGCCTAGTAGCCTACCATGTACTGTCTTCAACTTTGTAACCCCTCTATTTAATTGAAAAAAAAAATCGTGTCAATTCATATTCTTGTAGCCTATCTCAAAATAATATTTTTCCCCCAACAGTGATTGGAAAATGGACCTTAAAAGCATAACCAACATTTGCCTGGCCTTTGTGTTTTTAGGGTAGCTTTAAGTTCAGTTGGACGCACCAGATGATTCAAGCACCAGAGGGCAGCAAACAACTATATATATATATGAAACCACTGCCTACAAATGGACTAAAGAAAACTTGGCAGAGATACAGGCTGATTAATTACCTTACTGTGTTCGTTTGAGATTACTGCACCTGTAGTAATTCTAGACCATGCTGTTTCTGACTGTTACTGAGATGGCAGAGTCAACTAAAAGGCCAGATAATGTTATTCAAGAGAAATGTTTTGAAAATGAAACAATAATTAGCCAATACCCAAACCAGTCAAAGTTTTGTCAGATAATTAAAAATATATATATTTAAAAAAAACTGTTGCTTTGTTTCTTTTACACATTCACTTATTCAAAGTTAGAAACATGCACATGTCATTTGTTACAATGTCATTTTGCTTAAAAGTTGCTTTCTTTATCCTGTGATCCAGTCTTGACAAAAAAATCTCACACTTATGTATCAAAGAAAAACACATTCAAAGACATGCAGAGGGAGCTCTTATGCACCTGTTGACAATCATGAAAGACCGGCCTTATTCCTCTCTACCACGAACCAGCAACCAAGAACAAGAGCAACAACGAGACGCACGCTCAAATAAACAAGGAGAAAGCTTATAGTAAACATGGAATCCTGCCAAAACCACTGCGTCCCATTCACACTCACACACACACACACACACACACACACACTCGGGCATGCATTGCAAATCCTACAGCTTCGAGAAAGAAGCAGCAGGCCTCCACAGAAGAGTCAGGCAAAACTGCTGTGTACTTGCTTTCTCTCTCTATGTGCATCTGTCTCACTCCTCACTTCAATAGGTCTTGATTGACAGGACAAGCATGCACCTATGTCGCATGAAATGTGCATCCCTGCAGGCCTTTGTCTGGTCTCTGAACACATGTTCCTGTAACAATGTGCATCTTCATTATCCACAACTATAGAAGTCTCGCGGTCTGATATTTGATCTTTCATTTTCACTAAACAGGGTTTCCTCCACAAACAGCCTCAAAAATAAAGACTACAGTGGTTTTCTTGTGACCACACCACACTGAAAGTCTGTGTGAAAGGGTATGTTGAAAGATACCAGTAATTTTGACATGTGCAATAAATACTCCAAGAAATGAGAGATTTCTCTGTAGCGGGGATGAAAATCTGACCAGTTACCATAACAATTAGGATGTTTAAACGTCCACTGTAAGCTGTTGTTGTATCACATTGGCATCAGTAAGACAGTCCATTTACATTAAAATGTTTAACTCTTCTGTCTGTGGATCAGATGACTGTTTGTGTATATTTCAATGACTTCTTATCAGTTGGCACTAGATGGTTGAGCACTGAAGCATATAAATGAAGGTAAGCAGCTTCAGCGAGATTAATAAACATGACATACTTAAAGACTCATATTTTAATAGTAGTCATGTCTAGAGTTTTAATACTTCAATACTTTAGGGGAAATGCTGCATGTGTAAACAATAAATAATTTATTAATAATATATCCATCCACAGGTCTTGCATTTCTTCTGCAGAAAGGCATTTAGGTTTTAAGCAAGCCTGATTAAGTGAAACAGTGACTTTTTGTAAAACATTTTTGTTGATCCTTCATTTTAACGAGCTATAAAAAATGAACAAAAACAATGTCTGATCTAATGGAATTAACAGTAAACTCTAAAAAATATTTAAAGCCTACTACTTTACTAACCACTTATTATTGATGACCTTAATTCATGATCTCAATTGACCCTTCGCTGGCAGTTTGATTGACAGGCGATCTGACCAATCATAACCCCGAATCCGGCATTTTGTCCGACAAAGCAGTCAGGGGAGTTAGTAGATTAATGTCGGTGAACTTGAACTTTAGAAATTGTGTGTACTCACATCTTTCCACGCTTGAAATAACATTCCTTCTGATGTTCATTCATGTTTATTTGATGCTATAAATGAACTAGTATGAAGAGATGATCGGTTCACGAGATGCTTGAACTGAGGAGCTACAGCGATCTGTCACGACACATTAAAGAGACACTATACGCTATTTATTGTTTAAACCTCTTTAAAAATTACAATATTTTAAATATGAAACTGTTTCTTATGTCTGTCGACGTGTTGTCAGTGGCCTCTTTGCTCCACAATGTATTTTTCACCGCATGAGAACATGATGTGTGGCATGAGAGCGCATGGCTTATCGGGCATAGCAACAGTAACTAAAGGGGGCGGGTCTTTGCGAACGGTCAATGTATGCTCTGAGATCAGTTAATAAAAGTTGTCAGGTTACAACTATAAAGACTGCTTGTGAACGAATTTAATAACTGATGATCTTTACAACAGAAGTGAATCAACACTGAACGGACTTCAGCTGAACAGCAGCTGAAATGCATAATTTTCCTGTTATCACTGTAAAGCACTATATAATAAAGGTGGCTTGACTTGATCTATTCACCATTCCTCCATACAGCATTTCTGACCCATACCTTGACGCTTCACTTTTTCCTCTCTCAAGCCTTCTTTTTTTCTTAACATCCCCTCATCGACCCCCCAACCCTGTTTAGAACAAAGAGGCCTTTTGTTTCCTAATTGCCCTAAGCAGATATTCGTCAGGCATGGCTACACATCGCTGTAGCAGTTAAAGAACCCCTGGTCGATCATTCTCTTCAAAATGCTCTCCATCCGATGTCTAAAAGATAAGTTAACTGATAGTCTGCATACCTATTTAAGCCCATTTCACAGCTTAGAAATAGTACCCACGTGTACATGCCCTACATGTGACAGTACCATATTCACTTGCCCAGTGTTCCCAAAGGACTGAAAGTATAATCTCTTTATCTTAACAGTCTTAAAGGTACCATCAGATTGCATCTGAATATGCATATTTCCTTAGTATATAGTAGAAGAAAAGCAGAGAAGGATGTCCAAATTCACAATATTCATAAAACGTAAGAACGTAATTCAAAAAAGTAAGTGAAAAATACCCGGATGATTAGCCTACTACTTCCAACAAGAAGTTCTGAAGTGCACATCCAATGGACACTTTACTATCCCATGAGGCCACAGGTAAGGATTTGTCATTTCAACAGTCGAGTTCCGGAAGTAAAATTCCCATTCATTTTCTCCATAGGGGGATTGATTTACTAAAATATAACTTATAAACCATTGAAGCAGACCTACTGTGAGCTACAAGGTTGTTAATCAATGGTATATGCGTTAGCCGAAGCCGTCAATGTGCATTTTTTCAAGTTTTTAAAAATAATCGTATTTAACAGCAGAAGTCCTGGTGGGAAACTATTCAGGATGCTGCAAAGAAATCTCAACCAGTAAGACAACTGAAAAAAGAAAATTGTGCCAAAATAAATTTTTAGCACCTGCCCTGTCCTATATGAAGCACTGTGAATTATGTAATCAAGTCAGTGTCCCTACACTTTTAAACTACTTAAATATTTGTGCATATGCATATTTCGCAATTCACGTAAATATGTTGTTTTTATATACACAAACAAAATCTTATTATTTTCCTGACTTCGAAAATGTTTGCAATGCCTAATTGTAGTTGTTTTTCTCATAAAAGCCGCTTACACTGTCTTGTAACATGTTTGTAACAAATACTTTTTTGCTTCACCTCGTATTTGGTTGGTTTCATGGCTTACAACTCTTTAACAAAGACTTTTCAAAAATATGGGAGATATACTAGGAAAATACTTAAGAAATTTAGGTCGCTGAAAAAGTGGGTGGGGACTGTTGCACCCTAATACACATTCATACTAATGTCAGGTTTATGTTCTGTTGTTTTGCTTAACTGGATTTTAGGTTTGTTCTGTTCTCTGTGTTCCTAGTTTCTGTTTTTATTTCCTGTCTTCCTTTGATGACAAGGGCTGTGTCCGAAATCACCACCCCTATACCCTTAAATCGAACACTATTTGAGATGACAGCCATTTGTAGTGGTGTCCGAAACCATAGTAGCTGTGATCAAATGCACATATTCAATCCCACAATACACCGCAATATGAATTTACAACTGATGTATGTTCAACGGCTAGAAAATACCCATAATGCAATGTGAGAGTTGCACTCAAAATTAATCCTGTGGCTTCAGTGTCTGAATTCACTCACTCATTTTCTTTCACTCCCTCAAGTGAACTTTATTAGTGGATTAATGTGTGGAATAGTGAATGAGGGTATATGTTAATGTTACGTAAATATATTACATACGTGATATATGTATATAATATAGATGTAAATACATGAATACAAGTTCATGAAGCAGTGTTTTGAAAGAGCGCATCACTGGCATACTGTAACAAAATAACCGACCTAGAGAAGATTGAATGGATCCATCATCAGTTACCCTACACCCCAAAGGCCTACTCCTCTCCCTCTCACAAGATGGCTATCCTCTGGAGGACTACATGGAACCACCTGGTGTCCTGGAATGATGGCACCTCAACATCCTGTTTCTGGAGTGGGCTGGATGATCAAATTTTTTGTCTGCTGTCAGCGGAACCTACCACCTACACGCTGGCACAATACCTGGACTATGTGGCTGAGTGGCTCTCCATTCACTGTTGTCGAGAAAGAAGAGGAGTACGTCACACCACTCAGCCGCAACCTCCCTAGCCATTGATCACCATCCATTCATCATCAAGCCTTGTTACAGTCACCTCGTCCTGGAGGCCTAGGCGGAGCCACAATGACAAGCAGCCAAGGTGGAGCCAGGATGCCGGAGTACTGAGGCCTCCGCTCGTTCCCTTCAGTCCCTCGGCTCCTCCTCAGTTGGCTCCAACCAGCTTCTTGGATCTGCTTCGGGTTTTCTCAAGTCTTCTGTATCTCCACTGGTCCTGCCCAGATCCAAGTCTCCTGCATCTCTAATGATCCCAACCAGCCTCCCTCTCTCGCCTTCTCTACTCAACTGCCAGTTATTCGGCCCCACATCTGCTGGTTCCCTTCAGTTCCCGAGCTTCTCCTCAGTTGGCTCCAAGCAGAAACTCGAATCTGCATTTGATCTGCTTTGGCAAAGGGATCTCCTGGCTCTACCTTGGCTTGTCTACTAGTCGGCTTCACCTAGGCTCCGCCCTCCCTTGGCTCCACCTGGGATTGTCATCCTTACGGCTCCACTGGGCGCCCTCGTCCCTCTGGCTTCACCTTGATCTTCAGTCACACCAGCTGCACCTCAGTCCTCCGGCACCTTGGCTATCTACCTCGGCCACTTGTCGACATGGCTCCACCTAGGCCTCCTGGACCTAAGGTGTCGCCCGGTCTCTGTGTTCCCTCAGCTGGATCTCCAACTCTCCTGGCTTCACCACTGGTGGTCGGACATCTGACTCCACCCTGGCTTCTCCCACCATCGGTTAAGCTGTGAACTTCATCCTGGCTGTGCAATTGGTCACTCCCTGGCTCCTCCCTCCATCATCTCCTCCATTAGCTCCTCCCTCCATTGTCTACTCCATGGTCGTTCCCTCTGTTTTCACCAACACCCTGTTTTCACTCATTTAGTCCTGTCTATTTATACCCCCTGTTGAGTTCAGTTACTTGTCAGTTGTTGTCTGTTTTGGTGTTCTACATCTGTATTCTTCTTGAGATCTTTGCTTTATATTATTTTAGAAGGTTACTTTTGTAAATAAAGAATGTTTTCTTGGATCCAAGCCTCTGCTCTCTCAATGCCTGCATTACGTAATAACCATTTAACACATACTTTTTTAAAAGCCTCAAAGTAATTACTTATTCAGTAGAAGTACCCAATAGGGTGACCCATTCCATATAAAATAAAACAACTATTAGATATTTAACATATTATTTGTTAAATCAATTCTATTTTAAAATTGACTACTTTAGACATTCTACTAACTGTAAGTAACTTTTCAATTGCATGTCAACTACCAGTCATTAGTAGACAGTATGCTTAATATCTGGTAGTACTTTATTTTGATGGTGTTAGCATCAGACACAACAGACATTCTACAGACTATAAATAACTTTGAAAGTACATGACAACTTATTCTACTTAGCCTAACCATAATAGTCTACTAATACTCCGAGAGTTAATTAACATGTAGTTGCAAAGTGATGAGAGTTAACTGACACGTAATGTAGTTGTGAGACGTTACTTATAGTTAGTAATGTCTAAAATGGACTATCGACTTAAGTGTAACCTTTTTTCTTCTCTGTATTAATCTGATTGCCTAGTATAATTAAGCTTGGGGAAGGTGCTATTTATTAATAATAATAATAATAATAATAATAATATTTTATGCTCATTAAATATGTTGGTCACACAAAGAAACCAACTGTACTGTTAAATAGTCTACCACTACTAGTAGTATTTTATTTTTGTAAGTACAATTTGTTTCTTTATGTGTCAAACATTTAATGAGAATAAATTCTGAGTGCACCTTTAGTGTTTGTTTAATGTGGTACTAGAGGTTGATGGTGAGATGAAGGTGGCAGAAGCTCTAAACATGCTGCTCTGATAATACACAGAGCCGGCAGAGAGCAGTTAGAAGAAGCCAAGCTTGATCCCTATGATAATGATCAAACAAACCTGAGGTGTGCCCAACAGCCGAAATAATTAACGCTGTGATTATGGAGAGACTTTAGCTTCCAGACAAACAATACCATTTACTTGCTAGATCAGTCTGAGTTTTTGAGTCTAAATCAAAAGTACCAAGGTGACCATTTAATGTCATTATGTCATTATGTCATGTTAATGTCATTATGTCAGCATACACTAATCCATTGAAAAATTACACCCTAAGCATCTCTCTCATTTTAATAAGTTCTATCCCCAAAGCTAACATACATACATGTTCAATTAGTACGTATTTAGACATTCACAGAATACAGTCACCACAACTGGCATAATTCATTAGTTAAACGAGTGCAAGTTCTAAAATAAGCAGCGCTTACTTTATCTGGCCATTATAAGCTGGTCAACATTTTCTCATCATCTGACCACCAGTCCTGAGCATCAGAGCCAGTGGTCATCCAATCAATATCATAAACACAGTTGTCACAGAATTTCCTCATTTATTTCTTCCCCTACCGCTAATCCTTTTAATTACTGCCTTACTCAATGCTAATGTTATTCACGATTAGTTGGTATTATGCTAATCTTCGACCCACATTCGGCAGGAGAGCAGGAGTATCGTCTGAAGGCCAGATTGCTGGGAGTCTGCATGCAGACTGACATCAGTCTCCCAGCTGCACAAAGCAAGCCAGACAGTGGGACTCTTGCAAAAAAAAAAGAAAAAAAAAAAAAGGGAGAGAGACCCTCAATAAACAAAAAAAAAAGGGTGGGGGGGTAGTGTGTACCTTAATGAACGACTGTTGGCCACAGGGATTAGCGATAAATGCTGCTTTCCTCTCTGCATAACCCACCCCAGCATCTGCTGACAGTGCTGACATTTTGCACCAGATTCTTAGTCTTGAGTGGTCAGCATTTCAAACTGAACCATGGACCGTGATGCTTATGTCTGCAGGTGAGTCCATGCCAGATCCAAGGTGTTTTATATTAATTTGTTGTGCCACTTTTTTTTAGCATTACAAAAAATATTTTGAAATGTGTTATGTTCCAAATTCTTGATTAAACTCAGATATTCCATTGGACACTGGATGAGAAGAATGAAATCTCCCATCTGTCAAAATGAAACTAAAGCCAAGGAGAATGTTTGTCTGAATTTGATTGTTTTACATAAATAGAGAGAATATTCACTGGTAAACACATAACATCTTTTCATTTCTTATTAAGGTAAACAAATTTACTGTATAACATACTATAACATTTGTAATGAAAATCATTAAACATTAAGGTAGTCCCTTACTTGTATGTGCTTCAAAATCAATTACTGCCTTTTTATTTAATAATTTTCAGTAAAAATTATAAAAGTCTGCATACTACTAATATTATACTACTAACATAATTTTAAAAAATTAAGATTTAAAAAATGCATAATAAAATACTTCAATAATGAGTGTGTAACCCTAACCCTATCATATCTACAACTGTAAAAGACAAACATTAACTTTTATAAAAAGTTCAGAACACTAGTTATTGCAGTTATCCTTCCACATATAGCCTACATAAAAATAATAATGTAACATTAAATTAGATATACTACTTATACAAATTAATTTGAGTTCCAGAGATCACTTTTAATGGCTCAGACAGGATACACAGGTTTTTTTAAACAAAATTTATGACTTCATAACTGAAAATACTAGTGTCATATTGGATACAAATGAGCAAAGTAAGTTACCACTAAATTTTAAAGACTTTGTCTGAAGCAAAAAAAAAAAAGGTGATTCACGTTTTAACAATTTTGCAGTTCTGAAACATTTAAAACAGTGGCGTAGAGACATCCCTTTACACTTTAATTATTATCACTGTCCTATGAAATAACACAATAATAAATACTTAACTCACAAGACAGCTGGCAGAAGGAAAAAAGTTTGACTTTTGATGCGAAATTAACATTCCTAGTGGAATGAGAACCAGCAGTAGCTTCATTGAAAGCGACGCTCAAACAAGAGGCTTTTGTCTGCCAGGACGGAAAATAGACAAACAGAGAGAAAAATGTCAACAAGTGTAGAGAGCAAGACCACATCAAGTGCGACAGTGTTCATAAGCAGCATGACCAAAACCAGGAAAGAAAGTCACGATCAGAAATATCAACGGAGCAGCGACTGCAAGAAACATCGTCCAGAACAACTGATTTCTTATGAAACTTTAGAACTGTGTTTTTATTTGAAGGACTCTCTGATCATCGATGACAAACTTTCAAAATCCCCCAAAACAAGAGAATTGGGACGGACTCCATAAACTGAATTAAAAGTAAGTTATAACCTGGCATAGATCGGAATATGCAAACAGAAGAGGGTCTCTGAAAAAAAACCTTGACCTCCTGACAGTCAAGCGCAGGGTCCTGACCTCACGTGACACCAGTGGCACATCCCTATACAAGATGGGCTTTATTGACTATCAACACGTTAGAAAGATATGAAGCAGGATTACAAAGAGCAATATGCTAAAATAAATTAAATTAAGTACAGCAGTAAAAAAAAAAAAAAATGCAGTAAATACAAAAACACATGTTTTAACTCTTTTACACAAATCACAAAAAATACTTCAGTAAATATCTCAGTCAACTTTTTCAAATGATAAAACAAATAATTCAAATTCAAACATCTGCTCGGCAAAACCTTTTCTCTAAGACACACTATGAATCGCAGTGAAGGAGGAGTTACGTCACTCAAAAATTGGTGGGAAAAAAGTGAAGGAAAAAAAAAGCTCCAAAAAGCACCAAACTTACCATCCACCAGGTCCTGGCTGTCATGTCATAACATAGCTGCCATTTGATGGAGCTGTCTGCCGTTTTCCCAGCCATTCTCCCGTCAGTAGCTTTCATCAGGAGCAGCTCAGGAGTAGATAACACACTAATCAAGCCTTCATCAGACGCCACTCTCTCAGCCCCATGTAGGCCAATCCTTATCACACTGCATTATGGGAGAAAAAAAGTGTACGCACACACACACACATACACACACACGCACGCTCATAGCCCTGTGCTCTAGCGATGACTCCAGCCTCCAGTGCTGCCTGTAATGACAGGATCAGGATCTGAATCCCTCTCTCACACACAGAGCCCCCCACCTCAGCCAGGGCTTTAATTTTTTAAGCTGTGCAGAACAGGAGCATGGATGTCTTTTTTTTTGGCATCTTCAGTAGTACAACAAGTGGGCAACCAATGAGATGCCTGCATGCGTGGACGCTTTTCAAAGTTTATTTGCATTTTCATCGGTTCTATATTGTTGATTTGTGGTTTCTGGAATCCCCCCCGACCCACCCTAAAGCCATAAACACACACACACATTTTGCCCCCCCCTCCCTCCTCAGAACGCTCCTCATTCTGTGTCGATGAGGGGAGGCCCAAATGGGAGTTATATTCCCTAAACAAAGACTGGGGAGTTTCATAGACATGAGAGCCGGGCACGGTTCAGATATCACAGACTTATACAGCAAATGAGGGAGGGAGGGAGAGAGGAGCTGGGAAGAAAGAAAGAAAGAAAGAGAGGCGCAAACACCAACAGGTATTCCAAGTCCATTCACTTACTAGCCTGCCATAATTACTTCACCAGACTTTGAATGCCACTTTCTAAGCAGCAAAAGACAAACTCAATTGATTCAGAAGCAGCAAGAGAATTTAATCACCCTCTTTATTTATAGATAAAGGAAAGAAACTGTAAGTTCTCATTAGCCGTGGTGCAAGTAAAAAAAAATGTCAGTGATAAATTCATAAACATTTGAGTAACTATCATATTCTGACTCGAAACATGACGTTGGTGTCGATAAAAAAAAATCTTTAGAAATGACTCTGATGTGTGAAGTGCATTAGAGGTGTTAATCGTTCTGACACGTTCTCAACTATCACTGAAGCATTAGCATTAGCATTAGCATGTAAAGAAAGCCAAAAAACAATTTGAGCTCAAAGTCAGTTAACAGAATTCAGTTTTGTTGTGTTTTTTCTCAGGGTTAGGGTTAAAATATAAATCTTATTTATATTTTAGTTAAATATTTGACAGTTGATAATAGCTTTACGAATTAGTAGTCTGATGCATCATGTAGGGATGTATCTTGAGATGGAGAAGACAATGGTTGTGTTGTTCCAAAATGCACAGAAGAAAAAGGAGTGAAACAATACTGGAATGGTGAACAGTTTTCTGTTGAATTTGTTATGCAATGTTAGTAGGGCTATTATTAAACCAATTGAACTGTAAAATCTTTATAAGGGCAAATGAAAAAAAATTGCAACTATTTGGGAGAAAAAAAGAAAGAAAAAAAGAATAGACAGTTTTGGCAAAAAAAAAAACTAAATTATGAAAACCTTTCCTTTTCATTATTACATCTTTGTCTTTATATTTATTTACTGTATACAGGACAAATAATCAAATATTTGATTATTTATCATAAACAAAATAATAAATAAATAAATACAATGAAATAAAAAAGCAATAATGTCAATTTAGCCATTTTACTTTTTTTTTTTTTCTTTTTTTTTTCCCCAAGCTTTTTCAGACTTGGATTTTTGGAACTCCAGGTGCTTAACTGGATTATTCCATGACATTCAGCTTCTTCTAATACGTTTGAAATATTATTAGCTGGAATGTATCACTTTCGGGTCTAACAAAATTGTTTCCATTAAATCTTTACAGATTCTAAGAAATGTGCTTGAAGGAATTCTGTTACAGTATGCAGTGTATTTGTATATTATATTATAAATTTTAATATTATTATATACGTGACCTCAAAGTCTTAGTCACATGGGTATATTTGAAGCAATAGCTAACAATACACTGTATGGGTCAAAATTATCGATTTTTCTTAAGTAAAGCTCATCCTCCATGAAAATATTTTGTAAATTTCCTACCGTAAATATATCAAAAAATATTTTTTGTGATATCGTCCTATCCTAACAAACCATACATCAATGGAAAGCTTATTTATTCAGCTTTCAGATGATGTATATATCTCAACTTCTATTTTTGCTGTGATTTATGATTGTATATATATTAATAATGTTTATAATATTGTTAAAGATTTAACATAAAGACTTAATGCATAACAGCCTTATTAATACCACAATTATTTAGATGTGTTTAGTTCACTTTGGATGCCTAACAAACTTTTGAGTTCATGAATGAAACATGAAGTGCTCAAATGAACAGAAAGAACACTTTTTCAATTTTTGAACAACGAACATTGAAACCGATAATGACTGACTCTGTAAACATCTAACATGCAACGTATAGCTGTAAAACCAACGGCAGCTGCTGGACTGCTGAGGAGGCACACGGACGAGACTCTAGAAGGTTTTCAAATATTCAAGCAATCAGAATATCCTAGAAGCAAGTGCAAAGCTAGCACATAATAACTGGCTTGCATTAATAGCATTAGCGCAGCTTTGGCTGTTTAAAGCCACGCAAAGCAGGCTTTAATGACATTAAGCAATTACAAGGATTCTCTTGCGTCGGAAGGCAGAAAGATGTGATGTGCTGGAGCCTCTGACTTACTGTTTCAGCCCGAGTCGCACAACAACCTCATGTTTGAGGCCTGTAAAGCATGCTCACATCCCACGCCTTCAGAATTATGTTTAATACACATACATGCAAACAAATGAAGCACTGCTCGTGCTTTTGACATTTGCAGATTTACGCATCAACCTGACACTCTGCTGAGAGTAGTGGGGTTTAACGCTGAATGCCAGCTTTGTTCCATGTTTGGGACTCTCTTTGTAACCTATCCAGACCTTTTTCCCTCGGCAGCGCATTCCCAACCTCCACCTCCTCACAGAATGTTCCCGCCTGCAGCTGCTTCCCTCCACGTGAATTGTGGGATTGTGTGAGAACGTCCCGCGAGTCAGGGCACAGCGCGTCTGGCATTCAGGGGCCGAGGTGGCATTTCAGAAGCACCATGGCCAGAAGAATACCTAGAGTGTTGTTGATCCTCCTCGCCTTTTGCGTTGTGTCTTTCCATTCATTTCCGAAACCTTTCCCACATTTCCACACAGGGTCCCAAAGAGATTATTCTGTTTTCTTACACTTTGGATTTCAGGGGTCATCTAAAATACACTCTGTTCCATATAGGCTCATCTAGTGTTTTTTTCAAATTTGCAAAATAATAATAAACCAAAATTCACGGTTATTGATCCATAAATGCTAAACAAAAGCAACGGACAAAGTAAACCGAGAACAATTCCATTACTTTAGCATTTTCTCACATCTCACAATATTTGATAATCGAGTTCATGGACATTGACATTTCACTTGAATTTCCCTCACGTGTGCCGTATTGATTTTGACTCTGCAGATCAATACCTTTTCTAGCCTTGATTGGATTAAGGATTACCTTTTCAGACTCTAGTTTTAATTGGATTTCTACTTTCTTTCAGTCAAGTGTTTGTAAGATTTACATGAAAAATCAATAGGCAAATCAATAATTTGAGAGGCCAGGAAGTGAAGGCTGTTGAATCGATCCAAGTAATGTGAACACCTGCCACAGACTCTCTGTGTATAAATTACTACTTAGTATAAATCATAACAGTTGGAAGGCATACATAATTAAGTCTTTTTGTCAGCTGACATACTTATTTAAATATATAATCAAATATATTACTTTATCAATTCAGGATGTAAAAGTTGCTCAATAGCTCAAAAGGCTTCTGAAAATGTAATGCGGACCTAATTTTACATGGAGCAAATACAGCAGTCCCGGCTGAGGATCATTTAAAGTTTATTTGAGACTGAACATACAGACCAGCTAATGTTGACCCATATGGGTTGAGCGGTCAGACGGTTAGGATAAAAAAGCACTTGTCTGTTACTAATTGATGATTACCAATGTCTAGAGATGCTTTTTAATCCTAGTCTACTGTCCAGTGTCCAAGACACATTGGGATTATAATAACTGCAATCATATAGATGTGTAAAAGAGATATCATCCCACATATCACTCCTCTAGATACCCTGTTAGTTTTATTCCCATAATTCCCCCTTTTGTTTAACCAGATGTCCACTCCTAGAACAATAACAGGTGGCCATTTGTTTAATTAGGCCAGTTTACTTAGCAGGCCAGACACATGGGCAAGCGGCAAATTACAATTCAATATAATTACAATATGTATTCAATATACACCATTCAAATACTTTAATTTAGATATTTAAAAGTGATTGACTGTAATTGGTGCCATTTTTCAGAATGAAATAGGACTTCTATAAACTGTAATTAATGTCAGAACAGACAATGATTGACAGTAATGGAGTAATCTTGGCTAAAAAAAAAAAAAAAAAAAATTAATTACAAAACCTATTGCCATGATCTGTTGGAGAGTCTAATTTGTTCACAAATGACCACCTGTTGCTCCAGAGAAGAAATTATGCCTGCTTCAGGACAATGGAGAGAAATCAGGGTTAATTTTCTGAAGCTATAACATTTAAACCTAAGAGTAATTTAAGTGTCAAATTAAGTGTCAGTTCTAAAATAATATAATCACTTCAATTCTGTTATAACCTATTCACTGAGGGTTTTGGCTTGATTTATTCAAATATTGGTCAGTTATTGACCAATATTTGTGGGAAATGTCAGGGGAATTTCTGTTAATAGTTGCGTATGGCACTAGCAACAACAAGGGTATGGCTTTGCATGGATAAAATCATCTACTACATGAATAAATGTTATAAAAGGAGAAAACAAACAGCTTCCTAATAAAGGACCGTAATGAAAAGCGATTCAATTCCAGTTATAAATACAACATGTCCAATGATTAATTTTGGCTGAGAGGAGCGACGCAGGCGAACACTTGCTCAGAGGTCATGACTCAGTCTCTCAGTGAGAGAGCGACATTAAAGAGTCCCAGCCAAGACGATTTTTTTCCCTCTGGGATGAGGTGGTCCTGCCATCATGCAGGCAATCTTTTAGGATAATTCAAGGGAGGTACTATCTGCTGTCACTCAAGTGAAGAATGCCGAACGCCGGGGAGCCAGTCACTGCTGACAGGGGCCGTCATTCACACCACCACACAGTGCAGGACACACGCCGAGCCAATCAACAGAGGCCCCTACTGGGAATGGACAGCATCAGGGCGGGAGGCATCCAACCGTAGCAGGGAGAGAGAGGATGGGAGCGAGTGGGCGTGGGACCTTCTGGGGCAATGCCAAAGTTCGACAAGAGTTAATGTAAGCAACTAAACAACAACTAGGATTAGAGGTTGGGATATAGATTAGTTAAATTAAAGGCCTAGACATGATATCATTGAGCACAATGACTAAATAAGTCTCCAATAATAAGAAGAGTCATGGAAAAAAAGCATCAAATTCTTGTGAAATATAAAACAAAAGCATTGAATTCAACTAATTATGCTTAGTTTTACCTATATACACCAGAAACTGTTCAAAATGCACAGGAAATGAAAACAACTGCTTCAGGCAGAAGTTCAAACAAGGTGGGGAGAGGACGGGGGTAGAGCTAGTTCTTACTGGCCCAGACGCCACCTTTCAGCAGGGTACAACACATACACATTTTGCTGATTCAATGAATTGTTCTTTATCCGACACACCATCCAAAGCCTCTCTAAAAGACGTCTCCTCGCAACCGTCCCCTGTGCCGCAGTATTAGACCTGCCAGCCTAGAGGAAGTACATAAGGAGCCCTTTGTTAGGTTACACTGGAGGGACATTGTGTAAAGTACAGTGCCTGCCCAAGATAAAAGGCTTGCCTTTCCTCTCATCTGAACTAAGTTTATCCTCCCTGAAGTCTCTCCTTTCTGCCCAGCAGACAAAGGGATGACTTTAGTCTTAGGACCAGCTACCTATCAACTCATTCATCATCCTAAGAAAAGAAAGTCATGGGGAACTTGCCAGAAATTGTTAAATGTGGGAGTGTCATAAGCATGTTTATACACAAAAAAGGGGGGAAAGGCCCCTTAGTAAACTAAGCAAAGTATAAGTAAGACCTAACTTCTCTAACTGAAAATTGTTTTGCTCTTTGTTCATGCCACAAAACCCTTTTCAAAACATCCCATTAAATGCTACAGGTAAATTCTTTACAGGATTAAACTCTGCAAATTGAGTCTTGGCTATCAGGTGGTCTGTGAAGAGCAGTTGGAAGCAGAAGTTAGCCCGTTCATGGCTCAGGTTTTGGTGTAACACTGAGGCTTGAATGGAAAGGACAATGACAAAGAGGAAACACAGTGCATTTCCATGGCAACAAACTTCCACGGTAGTCAAACATCCTACATTGTCAAAATTACCAGGCTTTTATTTCATTAAGGATTAATTATACTATTGTTAATTATAACTTAAAGTTTATAACTTAAAATTTGATAATTTAAAATATAGCTGAAGGTCCTCAAATCTGATTTGTTGAGTGGTGTTGCAAATGGATTGGTAGTCCAACACAGAGCCGTTGAAAAACACTCCTATGGTGCCGTGTCATGAGGCAAACAATGGTTCCAAACGCCACATAATTCCAGCATTAATACACAGTAATTTCATTTCTCAAGCACATTCGCTGGTAAATTGATGAATATCACGTTCTGTGGACTGATAAGAGTAAAATTGTTCTTTTAGAGTCTAGAGGTCATCGACACCATACGTCAGGGGACAACCAGGTACTGGGTCACTCAATCCCCTGACCTCAACCCCATTGAACATTTGTGGGTTGACATTAAAAATGCGGATTCTGAAGCAAAACCCAAAAAGTTCACAGGAACTGTGGTACGTAGTTTGTTCATCCTGGGCTGAAATACCTGTTTCTAGGTGCCAGAAGTTGATTGACTCAATGAAACGCAGATGTGCAGCAGTTATCAAAAACAATGGATATGCAACTAAATATTACTTCAGCAATTTAAAGGTAAGTTTAATCTTTAAAAATGTAGAGTTTGAAGAGAAAAATGTCAACACTGCTATTTAAATGAAATGGCTGATATTGATTGAGAAATGTATCATGTCTTCTTAGAATGACTTGTCCTCCATGTGTACAATGTTTTGAGAAATTTTGGCGTACACAAAATACAGAAAATTAGAGAGGCAGATATATATTATTAAGTACACAAATGAAATACATTTTATGACTTCATACAAGGATTCAGAAGAAATAAGATTTTTGATACTATCACACACAGAGTTGCTAAATTGTCTCGGCCACCTTGTCACAGATTTTCACATAGTTGTCCCAGGGCATGCTCGGCAATGTCATCTCTTGGAAGGTTTTTCCTATCCGTCATCATTAGAACAGAACACATTTTACACATGGGAAAAAACTGATAGTTTGGTGAATAATTCAAGAAGGCCCAGACTTAAAAGATCTTGATTCTAACTGGTACTTGCCCTTATGGCAAAGTAACAGTTCTTGTTGCATTTGTTTCAATAAGGATATACAGTAATTAAAGGTATGACAATAGATGGCTCCTCAGTACAATGGTTAGGCCAATGTTGACTTTGTTTTTTTTAATCTATATAATTTTTTATTAGAAATAGCAACATTGCACAGTTATCATAAATCTTTAGTAAAAAAAAATATTGCCATAATATATTATAAATGATAAATTCTACTAGTTAGTCAAAATATACCACAATAAACAAAATAAAAAATTATAAATTCTAGTAACAGTGATGTTTTCTCTTCTTTTCATCAGTCTTTTTAGTTTATGTGCCTGTTTTAGATCATGATTGACTTTCTTCATAGCGTTTTAAAGTGGTAAATTCTCAACAGAATTCAAATGGGTTGTACATTTTATCATCAGCTGTCAAAATGGACACTCATGTTGGATCAACAGTGAAGCATGCTGAGACCATCCATGTGTTGGGTTGCTTTTCATGCTTTCACTCCCAAGGGAGTGGGCTCTCACAATTCTGCCCCAAAACCCTGCCATGAATAAAGAATGGTATCAAAACGTCCTGCAAGAGCAACTTCTCCCAACAACCCAGGGGCAATTTATAAATGATCTGTGCATTTTCCAACATGATGGAGCATTGTGCCACATGGCAAGAGTGATAATGAAGTTGCTCAGAGATAATTACATTAACATTTTGGCCAAGTTTATCCCAGATCTTAATCCCATAGAGAACCTGTGGTTAATCTTTAAAAGGTGAGCGGTAGATGTCCACAAATTGTGATCAACTCTGAACACTAATTAGGCAAGAATAGATCGCCATCAGTGAGGATTTGGCCCAGAAGCTGATATCCAGCATAACCATAGTGAATCGCAGAGGTTATGAAGAAAAAAGTGTCAACACTGTAAATATAGACTCTTTAGATATATTGAATGTTTTTGCCAATAAAAGCCTCTAAAACTTATGAAATGCTTATTGTTTTCCAGAATACTATAGAAATATGTGTTGAAAAATAATCTATAAATACTAAATCAGCAAACTTTACAGAAATGTTGTGTCACTGTCGTGGCCCTCTCCTCCTCCATCAAGATCGACAGTTTCCTCCATATTTCCTTCTCCTCCTCAGACTTCATCTCAACACCCTTTGCGTAGACGCTTCGTCAATCCCACAGTCGCTACCACTCTAAGTCCGCTATTCTCAAAGTGACCGCTTATACTTCCTCGTCCACTCCCATCAGGTTTTGGCCAGCAATGGTGGCCGCCGAAAATATTTCTGCAGTGGATCCCTCTCCAAATAATCCTCATGCTCCTTTTTCTCCAATCCTACCCTTTTTTTTTCTTCCCTTTTCCCATTCTCTGCTTTTTACAATCTATATTGGTTAGGAAGCAGACACCTCAGCAAGAAAACCTCCACTGCAATCACCCTCACACCCAGCCTTTATGTCTGCAGTTATTTCTTTTTCTTTTCCTCCTAATTCCCACTCTTTTCCACCTGCAACCCACACTAGTCAAGAAGCATCAAAGAGGATGCCTCTAGCTCAGGCCTCCATGTCTACAGGCCCAGCTCACTGGCCATCTCACACCCTCATGTCAGCAGAACTTCTTCCACATGCTCACAAAGTAGCCCAGGAACCTCCACCAGTATCTTCACAACTTTGCCCTCTAATCTCAGCAAGTGGCGTTGTCGATTTGACTTTGATTTGACACTGCATCCCCAAACTATCCCAGAACCACAAGTGCTCAAGTCTTCATCATACGTCCCATGTTCTAAGAGTGAATATAGCATTCAGCCCCTCAGTGAAACAAGTCTGTAGTAACTTTAATAACTTTGGCAAGTTTGTAGTTACTGCGGTGGAGCTCACACCCTGTACACCGTTCTTCAGCAAATCTAAAAAAAAAAAAATCTCTAAAGTATCTCTCTTCCCCTATCATCATTTCCTCTCTAGCAAACAAACTAAAATAGCATCCAGACAAAAACTTTACACATTACCTCATTTCAGGTTTGAAAGAAGGATTCAATCCTGGCTTGGAAAGCCTACCAAATTCCAGCTTAATCTGTGACAATCTCCAGTCAGCCTCAGCAGAACCAGACTCCATAGTGGTCCTTATTAAAACAGAAGTCAATTCCAGCTTCATGATTGGTGCCACATGGGCAAAAAATGCATCATAATTGCAGCCTAGCTCACAAAGATTGACAGAATTTCAGATTTCAAGGTCATGCCCATCCACAACATTTTTACTTTGCAGTTCGTTTGATGTTCAATTACAAAAGCAGCATAAAAATATATGACACACTATCAGAAGCCCTCTGCTGGATCCTGGATCCCTACCTCATTCAACTTCTCAATGATTTTCACATAATTTCCGCCAGCAGAACATCTATCCTTCGTCCAAACTGTCTTCACACAATTAGGAGTCCCCCTCTCCCCGTAGAAAACCCCAGGCCCTTTTACATCTTTGGAATTTCTGGGAATCAATCCATTAAATTCCAAGCCTCTCTTCCCAAGGTGAACAGACAGAATAATCGCCATCTCCTCAAACTTGCTAGAAGCCCCCCATTGTAGCAAGCGTGACTTGCTCTCTCTTCTAGGCCATTTAAACTGTCATGCGCATAGTTCCTTAAGGCAGGCATTTCATTTCTTCTGACTCTTGTTACTGTAGCTCATGGTCTAGATGATTTAGTTGAACTGAACCCCCCTGTCGATCACATCTCATTAGTTCAGAGGTTACTACCTCAACTTGGCCACCCAAGCTCACCAATCAATCGCCCTGTTCGGGCTATATCCCATAATAGTAGCAGCCTACTCATGGGGCTCGGACTGGTCAACAAAAACCACTTCCTTCTGCGATAACCAAACAATAGTTAACTGCATTAACAAAGGCCGTTCTCATACTCCAAAAATCATGCCCCTGCTGAGACACCACATTTGCACATCCACCTGTAACCAATTCATTGTGAAAGCTGAATATCTTCCAGGCCCTTTCTCATTTTCTTTTTTGGAAATTTAGAATATTGGCTTCTGAAGCTCCAACCCAACACCAGTTCCTCCCTGTCCAGAGCTCATATTCCCATAGACCACCCTCTCAGTCATCTTTACACCCAATATATGGAATCAATATTGCAAGCAGTTTCTCCCAGAACCCTACAAACTTACTGCCTGACAGCCTGAAACTCCTTTAAAAACTTCCACAGAGTTCATAATTTAGCTTTCCCAGATTTTTCCCTCCTTCAATATCTTCTTTTCCCCCCACCTAAACAGTACCAAATCCATTCAGCCAGGATCCATGAAAGTCTACCTCAGTGGTATACATTTCTTGTTTAAACTCATCCACGGCCACCAGTGCCCCATTATCTCAAATCAGACATCTCTTCTTATCAAAGACCTACCAAAAAAAAAAAAAAAACTTGCTCTGCCAAACCTGATACTAGGCAGTCTCTAACTATTGACATCCTAAGCAAATGTCTGATTATCCTCCGCTCCAGTCTTCTCTCCAACCGCAACCAGAGCTCTAGACCCCGTTCAATTTAGCCTTTTTTTTTTTTTGGCTTCCTTTCAGTTTCAGAATTCACTACCAATTCTACTTTCATCCTAGCTATCCATCCAACCTTCTCTTATCTTCAAATTTTAAACCACGACATGATTTGATTCAACATCAGAGTAAGACAGACCAATTGAAACCATTCAGTCTGGGCCATTCAGTCTTCTTTTTCAATCTGTCAACACCCCTTCAGCCCTATCAGTTCTTTGCCATCGTCCTAACTCAGAAGTATTCACAAATCAACTTTCCACTCAACCCTCTATTTGTCAACGAGAATAACTGCCCTAAAAATTGTCCTTTACCAGCTCGGGCATCCTCACAAAATATTTTTCCTCCCACACTTTCTACATAGGAGCAGCCACCACAGCTGTCCATTGAGGTCTATCAGAAAACCAGTTAAAAATGCTAGGTCTGTGGACCTCCCATACTTTCAAAACCTACTTGAGATCAAAACTCATCCACATCAGACAAGCCCATCAAGCTCTCACTGCTTACCAAGCCCAGCAGGGCTTGTATCTGTTCAGATATAGTGAGGACTCTCCCGTTCAAATGCGCATGAGCTACCACGTCATTTGAATTGCTGTGTGGGCTCTCCCATCCAGATGCAACGTGGGGTCTCCAGTTCAAATCGCAGTGTGGGCCCTCCCATTCGTCTAAAATAAGAGCTTTCATGTTTTATGTTTATTGTGGGCTCCCCTTTCGAATTGCAGCGAGGGCTCTCCCATTCGAATCGCAATAATCCCTTTGTTCGGGTGTAGTGGGGGCTTTCCCTTTCCGAATCTTAAGTGTGACCCTTAATGTTCTATATCATGGAGGCTCTCCCGTTCAGATCACAGTGTGGGCCCTCCTATCTGAACAGCGGACTGGAGGAACCTGGAATTCGTCCCACTGCGGTAGTGGGCCCCTTGTGTTTTCATGCAATTAAGGCCCTCGCTTTAGAGGGAGGGAAGCACTGCATCTAATACATATTGTAGGCTCCTTCTTTCTGTGGTTTGGGAAGTGGTTATTGCTTTGGATACTGATCGGCCCGCTTCTCCAGGGACAAGGAGCTCCTTCCTCAATCGTGACATTAAGAGTCCCCTGCTATTCTGACTCAGAGGCTCTACCACATTTCTCCCACCAGTCCAAACACTGCAGGAGCAACTTTGACCGTCACTGTTGAAGCAGTGTTTGCTCACAACCCAGGTTGATAACCGCAGCAGCGAGATACATCACACTTTATTTATAAATAAAAATAAATAAATTGCTTCCTATGCTGCCATAGGAGTACAAATTCACAGCTCCTCGTCATCACTGGGGCTTGCTTTTCCAAAATACAGCTTTCGCAAGAGTAACTCCTGTGCATCACTGCCGCAGTAGTGACTCTCACTCATGGCTCCAATGCAGCATCAAGATGTGTCCAGAGTAAAGCACCCAAAATTCCCCTACAGCTCCCCAGGAGGCTCCTACAAACCACAGCTCCAACAGTGCCCCATTCAAACTTCCTCCTGAGTCCAGCTACTATTGTCTCTTTCCTCATATCTTTGTCGCTCATTTGCCTTACTTTTTTGGGGGTTGGGGGGGATCTTCCGTAGTTTAAAAAAACAAATCTTTAATAGCAAATACTGCCATCTGCTTTGTTTGTGTCTTTCCAGCTTGCTGTCCTAAAATCTAATTCACACTTTTTGGGGGGATATATCTAAGCTTGAGTTTAAGCTGCTTCCTCGAGCCCCTCCACTGTGGACAGCATGCCAAATATGCTTAACCTTTTTAGCTTAAAGATTATATGGGCAAACGAACTTGTGAAGTTCACAAACATAATTTCAGGAGGAGTGAATCCATCTAATCTTTCAATTAACTGCGGGAGCATATAAGTAGCCGCTCACCTTGCTCCGGCATCAGCTGTTTTGGCATCCCTCCACCTCCCCAACTTCACCAACATAATTTAAGCATCTTGCCACTAGATTCATCATCCAAGCACTAGTAGTCTCACTGGGGGGTATATCTAAGCTCGAGTTAAAGCTGCTTCCTTGAGTCCCTATACTGTGGAAAGCAAGCCAAATACCCTTAACCTTATTAGCTTAAAGATTATTTGGGCAAACTAACTCGTGCAAAGACAAAAAGGAAGCATGATAAACTTGGATCATAAAATGAATGCAGTCACAACTATAAAACAGTAAAGTTGATTTCCTAAAGCCAAATACCACACTATTTTATTTGACCTGTCATATGAAGAAATTTCAGGTTCACCACCTCCCAGATCACAGACTTTCTGGGAACAATAAAATAAAATCTAACTTGAATTGTATCATAAACGATGTTTCTCTTATCTTACAGTTATGCTAATACAGTAAGGCGGTTTCCAATTTATCCTATTCCAGTAGCCTGTCTCAGCTATAGTTGCCGTAACTATATTTTTGAACACTAATCATTTTAATTAATAACAATAACTTCATACAAAACATAAAAACATTATACTAACATTATATATTAGGTATACTATAGTTATGTATAGTTAAGAATACTTACCAATTGAGTACCATAATAGCCTATAAATTACTTATTAAAAAAAAGTTAGTACCACAGAAACAATGAGACATCCCAATGAAAATCTTCACTGGAAGCAAAAGGAACTGTTATGGTAATGGTGTGATGTCAAAGCTCTTGAGAACACAGATCTAATCCATCAGACCTTCTGTGCTTTTCAACCACTGGTTAGAGATATTGGCTATCAGTACATCTGTGTTGCCAAGGCCTCCAACTGGAACCCCAAACTGGCACTTAACTGTCACCGTGACCGTGTGTGGAACAGTGCCTATCACCAGAGAGACCCTGGCACACACCAGGGCATGAGACACAGAGGCAGGCAGAGAGGGCATTGGGCAGCTGGCCAGGCACATAGAGGGCTGCTGAGAGGCAAAGCACCACTGCCACCACCAACACAATCTTGCCAAAACAGCACACCCCTAACAAAAGCTTCAAATGCCCAAATAAAAGGTTATTTTGCAGATATATTATAGTACCTCAAACTATTTCAATGATCTCCAGCCAAGGCAAAAAGAATAAACAGGTGCTCCTTGTAAAGTCATTTTCATGGTGGACCACTATATTGATTAGTATTTCCCTTTGTTGAGGACTACTCCGAGACTATAGAGAGTGCTCATTGTTTTCTTGGAGGCTTAAGGATTGTCTTTGCTATAAACAGCCAGGTGAGGAGCTAGCTGACAACTCAGATCATGTCAATCATTAGATAAAGTAGACCAAGGTGTTCAAATAGCAATTGCTGTAATCTCATTGACAGTGCTCAGAGCTAATTGTTTAACTATCTGAGGAAAGCTTAATCAAGAAACTGTTGTGTTTCAACATAAATCCGGCATTAAAAAGCTTCAGTCCAGACGGTCAACATGTGGGTGTGGACCTGGTTAACAGAAACGTTCAAGCATGTACATGCACATAAATGCAATTCTTTAATGAAAGGTCATTGGTCCGCTACAAAGTTGAAATGGAAAGGCGATTAATCGACTGTTAAATGTGGATGGATTATTACCCAATGTGACAATGTATCAAGTCTGAAAATGAGTAGTAAAAGACGAGTACACAGGTTTGAAATGAGCTGTAAGACAAAGGTTGTGCAGGGAAGGATGAGTCCAGCTTTATTTGTGTAAGCGTAAGAAAATAATTTACACAGGAAATTGACAGCCAAAATTCCTCAGCAGATGGGAGGATTTCACATCGAGGAGAAACTCTTTATGAAAAAGAGAAACAAATGAAGAGTGGACCTTTGCCCCTCTGTGATGGGATGTTAAGGTATTACTAATTAGTATTCCAGATCTCGCAGTGTCAATGTCCTATTCGTCCTATATTTTTCCATATAAGGGTGTTTCCTCAACTTCAGCCACTATTATATCTCAGGGGGTGACTTTTTTTTTTGTTTTTTTAAATAATAACTCAGATTTCAAACTTAAAAACTGTATAAGATTTTTTCTAAGCCTGGTCCCAGACCAAAACTTCCCTATTTTTCCCAAAGGTTAGAGTAATTTTATAAAAATAAGACACGAAATGAGTAACTACTGTGAGTGACAAATATTATTTGTGTGTGTCAGCTATTAAGACAAAGGAATATGCAATTATAATTAAAAAAATGTTTCACCTAAATTTGAGATGTGAAATAATTACAGTGACTAACAAATATTATGTGTGTGTGTGTTAGCTATTAAGACAAAGGAACATGCAATTTTATTCCAAACAATGTTTCACCAAATGTTAAACAAAACAATTGTTCAAGATCTTATTTATAATACAAATGACATGTCTTCTGTGATTCATGTATTTACACTGTTAGACAAAAATTAAATAAAGAAGTAAAAGTGTGAAGTGTTTTACTTTTATATGATAAAAAGCACAAACCAAAACAACTGCACATCCAGCAAAAGGACACCATTTATTTAAAAAAAATGCCTTCATAAATAATCTGATAATATGATTCAAACTCCCATGCCCCATACAAAATAAACACTGTGACTGACACCAAAAATGAAGCAGATAAACAGAAACCATAACTGATATAATTCAATCATAAACCTGAATATGGTTGTCATCCTCAACAAGACAGCAATTTCTCATATTATAATATTCATGAAGAGTATATTCAAATAAACTAATGTTCAGTGAACTACCTGCACGCACAATAGTAATATCTGCTATAATAGTGAGTAAACTCTAGCAGGTCTTATTGCTTAACAATGGAGACACGCGCACGCGCACACACACACACGCACGCACGCACACAGTCAACATAAAGCTACAGTGAGTACTGCTCTTTTATAAGCTTTCTTAATTGATGTTAATATATTACAGTTGTTCTGTAATTATAAACATATTAAATAAATGTCTCATGAATCAAGTAATAGAATTAATTCAATAACTCCTGCACTACATCTTCCCCCATTGCGACAGTTGGGTGGTGATGAAAAGATTTACACACGTCACCTCATTGGCTTAACAGCAAAAAAGAAAAAAGAAAATTATATACATAAAGATAAATAAAAAGTTAAAGGCATGATATTCACAAAACATTTTCAAGTACGTACCTCTTCTTGTATTTGGTCAATGTTGTCTACTTCTAAATGCGGTCACACAAAACAAAGAGCTATTTTATAACATTACTCAGGTGGAGTGTAATGCAAGACAAAATAAATTCAGATTCTCTGCAGTTGACAAATTGGGACCTCAACTAGAGCTAGATTTAGGCTAGAAAAGTCTACCAGATCACCATCAGAGCAACATGACAAGAAAAATATGTCTACTGCAAAATCATACCGACCATAATTATCAAACTTTGACCAATTACATTCACTCAGACCTAGTGGACAAAACCCAAAATTGCACAATACATTTGATGAAAAATATTGTTTATAATCAATAATCGTTTAATATAGAATGGCTTGTCAGTATCAATGTCTTTAATATAAACCCAAATGTACTTTTGGATCATTACTGTGATTTCAGGGAAGTAAATCTAATGTAAAACCCACAAAAGTCACAGTAGTGTATTTGTGCACATAACGGATAGCAAGTTATTTTATTAGAACTGCATGTTTAGAGGCACTTCAGACAATTGTTGATTTGCTACTAGATTTCCATTTGGAACTTATACAAATGTTAAACGGTAATTTAATGACAAGCTAAGTATTTATAGTGTTGTGCAAAAGCTAAATCTGGGCACAAACAATTAACAGCATAAATCATGTTTAAACCTTTTAGTGAATTACGTCTTTACATAAGTGAACATAATCTAGAACATTTTCTTTTTTCACGCGTCACAATTAAAATATAATTTATAATATGAAACTTACATTTATTATTATTATTATTATTATTATTATTATTGACATTAATTTAATAGCTTTCAATGCAATGTGAGATTAGATATAAAAATAAATGTGTAAAAATAATAAGACACAAATTATTTAAAAACGTATGGGTTTTAAAAGGCACAAAAACAATGATATAAAAAAAATGGTCAAATACAGTTATAGTAGTCAAACGCTCAGTAGAGGCATTAGCAGTGCTTGGTGAGGTATGCGTAATTATGTGCATGATAGTGAAAGGTATCGTAAACGGTGTTTGTGTACGTGAGCGTTGTTTTTAGACTTTAGCAGTGTCTTTCACCCATGCCAGAGGTCATGACTCACCTCGAGAGCCATCAACCCTCAGTGCCACAAAACCAGACAATCTCCGCCCACTCGCGTCCCTACTCGCATGACAACCGCTCACGTGATCCAGACATGGGGGAGAGGACTGCGCCGAGGTCTCAACAAATAGGTGTTACCCTGGAGACAACAAAGCCTCACAATCAACTATTCCCTTGTAATTCTGTTTTGGTACCCTGAAACCCTGACCCGGTCAAAACAGAAAAAAAGACTACATATTTGACAATGATATTTTCAACTTCAACTTCATTCTATATGAATATGTATACGTCAGTTATTTTCAGTTGTAATGTAGAACCTGAAAAAGTTTGATCCTGTAGAGATACCAAGCTATTGTAGAGAGGGTTTTGATGAAGACAGGGTGGGGGGGAGGTTGGGGTCGGAGGGTAACCTTCCCCACTGAAGAGATGTGTGTGTGTCTCTGTCTGTCTGTCTACACATGAGAGCGGGAGGTCAGGTTGAGCCTTAGAGGCTGTCTGCTCCTGAACGGCAGGAACCACAGGATCTTCCAGCGAGTGCCAAACACCTCAGCCATTGCTTGCTGCCACGACCGTCGTGGTCCACTGGGAGAATGGAATAAATTAAAGTACGCATCGTAAGTTCATGTGAAATAATATGACAATATGAACTATAGAGAGAAGCTCAGAGCTTTAGGAGAGACTGGGGCTAGTTGTCACACATTTTACTCAAATTAATATTTCTCATTGTCGGTTTAGTTTTTGAAAATGAGCTTGTATGTAGACACGTACCATACACATCTGGACTAAAAAAGCTTTAAACAAAGTTACGGTATACTGGAAGATATGGTTTATTGAACAAATCGACCCATTGTGCACAGTACATTATGGAACCTGCTATTGGCCCATTAAGTGGCCTATTAGAGTTTTTTCAGTTAAATATAAACAGTAAAAGAATTCTGAAATAAAAAAACAATTTAGAACAAAAGAAGAAAAACAGAAATTTCAAAATATCAAACCAAATTCTGAATTTCCTTTGTACTGTTCAAAAGTTCAGGGTCATTAAGATTTTTTAAATGTTTTTGAACAAATTATCACCAAGAACACATTTGGTTGACGGGGAGATTACATTTTAAATAACCCTTTTCTATTTCAGCTTCATTACTCCAGTCTTTAGTGCACGTGATCCTTCAGAAATCACTTTAATATGCCGATGCTTAAAGAATATTTATACTACTTTTCTTTTTTCCTTTTTGGTTAGTTTTAAAGAACAATTATTTGAAATAGAAATCTTTTGAAACATAACATTTCTTTATAATGACACCTTTGATAAGTGCGATGCTTCCTTGCTGGAAAAAAAAAAGTATTTAAAAAAATCTTACTGACCCCAATATCGAAATTCTCAAACCTTACAGCTGAGCTGTAACAACAAGTAGCCCCGATCTCCATGTCTACATGTATTGAGGGTGTAGACAGCATTACATTATTGTCAAATGACTGAAATGATTCTGCAAGTTTCTATACTTACATGTCTTCCAATAAGTGCGACATCTTCTCTATGGTTGTTGTGTCCTGTTGTGGAAAACATGAAGTATCAGTTTGGTATCAGTAATGAATGATGAACAAGTTATTTCTTATGAATGTAAGAGACACTACAATGGCAATTCACAAAATGATTTATGACAGCGAGCCAATGGATGCGAGGGGGTGAATTGGATCGGTTTTTGATCTTTCCCACGCTGGGAGTGAAAACCGCTACAGCATACACTGAGACAAAAGAGAGACAGTGAAGCTGACAGCAGCAACACTCCCTTGGTGCCCTCCTCACCTTGCCAAGTTGGCACAGGGGCAAAAGGGCATCTGCCTGCGGACAATGGGACCGCATGCATAGGGATGCTAAAATCCCCCCTGCTTGCCAGGTGAAGAGACGCGGCAAAGAGAGAAAAAAAAAACAGACTGAATATGTAAATAAGGTGGGATTAACAGAGGCGAGACTGAAGAGCCTGTTTGTGTGAAAAATGGTGGACGTGTGATTGACAGTGGCTTTCGAGAACAATCTGTGCTTTGTGTGTGATCCACAAGACAAATAAAAAAGGACTCCATTCCTAAAACCATTCGAGGTTATGTAAGAAGTTCGACTTGAATTGCCGAAGTCGATGACTCTTCGGTAGAAATGAAGTCAGATTCACATTGTGAACCACTAGAGGACACACTCTTGGCCCGGAGCAGGAAGCATCATGCCAATCCGACCTGGCTGCACTTCAGGCTGAACTGAGCTGCCCTCAGAGAGCATGCGTGAGGAAAAGATCTTTGCAGGGATCAATGGCTAAGTCTACTTCCACAGTTGCTATGACTGGCACGGGCTATGCACTAACCACCCTGTCAGCCTCTAAATCTTCCAAGACATCACAACATGGGATAGCGGGGTGAAAGAGTAAGCTTGTGCGTTAAAGCATCAGGACTTTCCAGGCCTTTGGATAACGAGACGGCTTAAGGGCAGTACAGGACACAAGATAAGACAGCTTAACATGGGCTTTTAGCAACACAGGTTAGATTAGCACTGTCAAAAGGAAGTACGCGGCAGGAAAAGGTTAGCGTCAAAGGTCATCTAAAAGAATGGCTTGGTGCAGCTTGAGTAATAATTAAGGATAACACTATTACCTTTGTCCAGAGGGCATGGAGAGAGGTTAGAGTTGAGTACACTGACCCACAGCAAGCGTATTTGTTGGAAATTTGTAATGAGAATACGGAAGACACTTGCACTCAAACGACAGAGGATTGGATGCGAACTGGGTTCTTTGACACACTTCCACAGCATATGGTGGACGCGTGGGGGTCAAGTGATCATGACTGGGAACCAGAGAATAAGATTAAGGGGAGGTGTATTCTTTTTAAAGGGCTGCACTTTTTTGCCTAATTTAACTAGGTCACTACTAATCCTCTTTTGAATCACATGAAGTCATCAATTAAAGGATCAGAGTCAAGCGTGATTATCCTGCTTGCCCCAATCACAGCCATGTTTTAGACCTAATCAGCAGAGAAAGGATGGAGGACATGTCAAACTCTTAAGTGAGATAATTATTATTGTTTGCGAGCATATCCGTTTGAGGAATGCTTTAAGACCAAGCTGAAACCTCTGCCGTATGGTTGCTATCGCTTCACAGCATTCGCTGTATCGCTGTATTCATTTCAGCAAATCAGTATGGGCGAATGCAGAATGCGAATGCGATAAGTGTTAAAGAGCCCAACATCCAGCCACGCAAGAAAACATGCAATCTATCTGAGGGAAAACGTAGATAAAAAGGGAAGTCATTTTTCCACTATTGTTAAATTAATTTTGTTAACTTTTTACATTTAAGTAACTTTTAGTGTCTTATCATATAGTTACCAGTTCCCACACCTCTGGTTTTTACTAAACCTTTGTGCAAATTATTAGTGTTTAATAGAAAGCTTTAAGTCAATAGACAGCTATATCAGCTAAAAAAAAGGTGGAGGAAAAAGTCATGAAAGCAGCAATACTTACAAACATTTTTCAGAGGACCAGCACGCATCATATAAGTAGATTTGCATTTCTTTAAGCAAATACGAGTCCTTGCAAGGCTTCAAAAGACTACTTCGCTAAATCAGTCAACTCATTCGAATTAGACAAGTTCAGCTACAGATTGACTTTTGCAATACTGCAAATGCTTTGGTTAAAAATGTTGGTTATGCAAACAAAGCAACTAAAAACTGAACGAGAGAGGGCAAAGCATTCATTCTGTGAAACACTCTGAGCTCCATCAAAATAAAAGTCCCAGAGACCGGGGAGAAAGCGCTACTACACACCTGTCAAAATGACTATCATTATTAGTGGACCTTTCAAAGAGATGTAAGGTCCAGGGGTCAGAAAGTAAAAGTCCTATGTTTATTCCACCCATGAACTCAGCCAGCTGATTTCACTAATTAGTTCTACCTAATGGCTGAAAAACTCTGCTAATTAGCAAATCCAGGTGATTGGAACAAAATACTGATGAGGACTTTTACTTTCTGAACCTGGGCTTTACACCTCTGGCCTTTGGCACAGACCGTATGCACAGCACATAATCATAAATATAGGAAAAAAAGATCTGAAATGTTTATTTTGTGTAGGTATGAGAATCATCAATATTTTAGTTATCTTGAAGTTTCCCCTCTTTTAAAAAATATAGCTCAATGAAAAGTGCACTTTTTAATTTGTACCCAATTCTGTGAAGCTATGTCTTTGTCTTCACTTTAGTGTGAGTCCATAAGATCCATCAGAGCCACGAGATCAGGCTGTGAAGGAGCATGTAATTGGTTTGACTCACTGAACGAGATGCCCCATCACTAAACTAGTTTTGTTCATAAACAAAATAAATGAACCAGCCATCTCGTTTGTGAACGTGGATTTTCTGGGAGGGTGCTGTTGATCGCATAACTAAAGATGGGTTATTCTTTTTTTACAACAACGACATAATGGATGAATTATACATGTGACTGATGACACTGACATTACATCTGAATGACATTACATGCCTATTTTAGACTACTATTGTCTTTTTTGTATAGCTTGACAAAAGCCCTGCTCAGCAGTTCACAATGTGGAGGAAAAACAGATCTATGTTGTTGCCATTTGTGAGGAAAACATTTAGTATGGATGATTTGTAGACACGCCAGACGCCTTCCGTTTTCAAGTTATGAAAAGGAGTGGCTGACGACGGTTTTTTCTTAAGTTGAATACGGAAGGCGTAGGAAGTAATGCAAGCGTTTTGAACTGCGAGAGGCGTTACACTTTCTTCGAAAGTTGAATATGGAAGGCGGTCTAGCGGAAGCTAGTTATTTTACTTTATAACTTGTTAAATATGGATATTTTTCTTACACAAACGCATTGCTTTGCTTCAGAAGGCCTTTATTAACCGTGAGCCGTGTGGAGTATGTTTATGATGGATGCACTTTCTTGAGCTGCACACTTGTTGGTCCCGATCACTGCCATTATAAAGCTTGAATGTGTCAGGATATTTATTTATATAACTCTGATTGTGTCCATCAGAAAATAGAAAGTCATATACATCTAGGGTGGCTTGAGTGTGGGTAAAGCTTGGGGCAATTTTTAAAGTTAACTAATCCTTTAATGAGACTTGTTGCAATGACTCATGACATTTAAAATATGCTTATTTGTCGCCAGCTACAGGCGTAAATATGTAAAATCACTGAACGAATCAGTGAACGAATCTGAAAAACTCTTTTGGTGAATGCAAGACACTCAGAACAATCAAAATATCCACCAATAGAACATTCTATCAATGCATCAAAACTTAATTTTTTTAAACTGATTTAAAAAAAAAAAAAAAGAAGACAGAAAACCTAAGACTAATATTATCTACAAAAAGGGAGAAAAGAATCTGTTAAGTGGTTTGAGTGGAGAAGAAAATCCACACAAGATGAAATCTCACCACAGTTCTGCCTTGTAAACACAAATAATCCCAAAGATAAACCATTACAGTTCAATTTATTTACTCACTGTGAGGATTCCTTTGACTTGTGTGTAGAAAAGGCTGCTCATTCCACCAAACATAATCAGCCCCATGAAACAGGACCCACGTAGAAGAGCCAACTCATGACGTACTGCAAACTCCGCCTGAAAAAGACAAACATGTTACACATGTGCTACAAAAATTCTCATTGATAAATCAGACTATTCTCATGTCAGACATTTTTATTCTACACATAAGGAGGATTTTTGCACTACAGACCATTATGGGAAGTGATGTGACACGCTGCTTGTTTTCTTTTACTGAAGGCTTTTCTGTGACTATTACAGCAAACACACAAATACACAAAATCCACAATATTTTGCTTCTTATGGGAAAGTTAAGCTTTTCTGGGAGATAACGTCACTATCTCTTCCATACAGCCGTTTCTGCGCCCATACAACATCTCTCGCTTCTCAGCTGCGTCTGTTTACTCACACACAATGCTCCACAGAATAAACAAAAACAGGAAATTGAGCGTTATAGGCTTTTATTTACAGGCGGTCTACCGTTGCCATGATGGCTCAGCTGTTCAGCTGCATTCAAGTTAGAATGATGCTCCTGTGAATTTAAATCCTCTGACAGAAAACACACCACTATATTCCTGATTTCCTGAGACGTTGAAACAATTCCCAGAACTTCACCTTCCATTCGTTTTTAAAATAGCAATATTTCCACTCTAAACTCTATGAGATGATCACTACGTTCTTAACACAAATGTATAATTTAATTTGGATTTCAAAAGATTTAATTTTGATTCTCAAAATTGTGAAACTGCATTATCACTACTTCTAAAGCCACCAATCCTCTGAACTTTAAAATATAAGAGCAGACAATAAAACTAAATGTGCACTAGGAAAAACAGAAGTATTCATTTGCATCCTTAAAATACTAACATTATCATGACAGCAGGGAGAGGTTCATCTTAAAAGTATTCATCTTTCACAAGCTTTCGCAGCGGTCTTTTGGTCAAAACCATCGATATTTATGAATCAAAATCAAATCCAGACTTTATCCTAAAGGTCTTATTTCCATCTGCTGTGAGTAAATAAAGTTCACACAGTCTCTTAGTTTTATTGTTGTTTATTCTTATCATTCTTTAAGAAATTGATTTATATTTATAACTGTGTACTCATCAAGAATTTCTTATCAGGATTTTTTGATCAGTCAACGTAAAAATATTAGAGATTAAATAACACTATCTGAAAGCAGCAATAAAACAAGAAAAACTTTGGGAGATTGCTGTTTGCAGGTGTGTTTTGGATGAATAATGCGACATAAGGCCAGTACAAATGTCGCATCATCGCATGCAAATACAACTGGTGTTAAATTCAGTTTCTCTCATTGAAAGCTTATTCAGTACTTAACAGCAATGCTGATGCCACCTGCAGGTCCCTAATCTCAGTAAAGAGGTGAAAATCCAGTGCTAATCATCTGCCTCCATTGAGAAGATTCTACTAAACCACAAAATAATAAAGTTAGCTAAATAAAAACTAGAATACTGCATTTGCATTTGACAAAACGTATTACATATTGTACTGTATCAAACAATGCAATGTACTTGACTTAACTATCCATATGCAATGCAAACAATTAACTGGAAACAAATCAACCACAATTTTTAATACAATTCATTATTTAATCAGTCAAAAGACTCCAAAACACCTATGACAAATAGGAAAGTAAAAAAAAATCAATCAATAAATAAATAAAATAATCACATATGCACACACACACACATATATATATATATATATACACATATATATACACACACATATACATATATACATATATAAATATATATATATATATATATGTGTGTGTGTGTTTGTGTGTGTGTGTGTGTGTGTGTGTGTATTTAAAAAAAAAAGGTATAGCTTTTTAATGGAATTTTTGAAGTTTTATCATATTATGGTCAGTGTTGGGTGTGATGCCATACTAAGTAATTAATTATTGTAATTTAATTATTTTTCTATTGAAAAAAGAAACGCAAGGATTCTTACGTTACGCACTCTTAATTTTTCCGTAATTTAATTAGTTACTTCTGATGTCATTAAATACAGATTAAATACTGTATAGACAGTAGAATTCCATATAAAACAATAGTGGATTTAACATTTAACAATTTAATGTCTAATGTTAAAATGTAAGTTTTTAAATGTAACCTTCTCCCTTTAATGTATAAACATATGCAATGACAATAAAGACCTAACTATCTAACAAACTAACTTAAAGGCCAGTTCAAGAATAATTCATTTAAAAAAAAAATCTTAAAAAGAGCAGTTTGATGTCTATCCTTAAGTAATTAGGAATAAGTAATGCGATACTATTTAGAGAAAGTATTTAGCACAATAATCTAATTACACTGTTGAAGCTGTAATTAGTAGCTAATAATTAATTTTTTTTTTAGAGTAACTTACCCAACACTAATTACAGCCCATATGTACTGTTTGCCTAAAACAATGTGCACACTGAATTGGAGGGAAATTATAAGGTCCACCCACATGGCTTACAATTATGCTACTACAGTGACTTAAGGACAGTATAAGTGCATAAATGTAAGATGGTCTTACCCGGTCCACCGAGGACAGGGGAGGGAAGTAGTAGTACTGGCAAAAGTCCAGCACCAGAGTGTAAAGACTCAGAACCTGAGTGTAAAAACACAGCTGCAAAAAGAGCCAGTGGTTATCCTCCCCAACACAGTTATTAATCCTGCACAGAGAGAGACAGAGACAAAGATGTTTTTAATAAATTATCATAAGAAGTGCAAATTATTGTGTAATTTTAATACCTAAAAAGCTCAAATTCCATAGTGAGTCGGCTAGCTACCAACATTGCTTTTAACACCATTTGATATTAACATGTTAAACTAAATGGCATTATACTCTAATAGGCATAAAAAAACAATTTTTTTGGCTAATTGTTGACACAATCGCACGTAGCAATACAAAGTCGATCTAACACATATGTTATAGATTTAAGCAGCAAATGAGAATTGTCAAAATGACCAAATATAAAAGATTTTGTTAATGATTTTCAGTTTTGTTAAATAGCTGAAGAATACACAAAATTATTTGTGATTTGTAAAAGTAAATGGCATTTGGTGTGAAAAGCACCCCTGCTGTTGGAGCTAAAGGCACAATAAATAGACAACTGCATGATCTGTATTGTCTTAGAACTGTACATTTCTGCAATATGGACATTACTTTGATACGATCACCTGATAACTTAATTTATGTAAAAACAGATTTTCTGTAAAGCTGCTTTGGAACTATATGTATTGTGAAAAGTGCTATACAAATAAATATGAATTGATGGGATAATAAATAACTAACTGACATGAAAGAGTTAGAATAAAATGGTCAATATAATTTATTAAGTTATCGCTATATTCATTATGAAACAATCACACTTAAAAATATGTATCAAATCATATAATATTTATTTTTAATTTTTCAGCATTTTTAAAATGACCATATTTTAATGTGTATTTATTAAATAAAAGTATATTAACTTTATCAGAACAGAATATGGTATAAACTTTGCTGAAGTGTTTGTTTTGAACAAGTATTTTACTTCAGCTAATGTATTTGCACAAAATGTGATGCATGACCAATTTTTTTATTTTTTTTAAATCATACACTATACAAGTAAAAATTATGAATTTTCCTTAAAGTGTACCTTTATTACTGTTCCACCTAAATAACATAGTAATGGTAAATTAATAAAGACAGTAAAATAAGTAGTAATAGTAATAATAGTAGTAATAGTAAAATAAGTGATTCAAATCTGAAAAACATTGATTTGGCATAAATGTGTAAATGCAGCATTTTAAAAGAAATTATACATTCATCAATGTGTGTTTTAGGCTGCTGTCTCTGCTTGATATTAATGCTATTCTCTTGTATTTAAAGACAAGTCTCACCACAGGAAGAAGCACCACAATAAGGAACATGAGAGAAAAGAGCTGAGAGAGCGGGTGGAGAAGGCCAAAAGAGAGAGAGAGGAGAGCAGGCAAGGTTGAACCGTTAGTCAAACGAAGACGGAAAACGATATGGCCACGTTTTTTTTCTCCTCTTCCCTCGGCCATTACAGGCGATGACAGGGAGTCACGATTTGCTGAGTCCAGACAGACAGCAGCCTTCTTCAGCTGTACTGTAGGGCTGGACTTAACACAAGCTTCGCTGGTCACTCGATATCGCCTCTCCCTCTGTTTTACCCCTCTATAGAGACTTCATTAAACTTCCCCCATACAAAACCCACCAGGAATGTAAAGCTGTCTGGAGTACAGGGTCCTTTAAGGTTATACTGTGACCTTAGGTCATCATGCCAGATTTCAGTTTGTATCCTAAACCATCGTAAAGATCTCAGCACGTCTCACATAGCCATAACAAGCCTTAGAGCACCTGTATAAAATTACCACTTTTTTTTGTCACTGTTACACGGTTAATAACAAATGCACGTATATGATAAAGATACAGAATTTTTTTTTTTAAAGACTGCTGTGTCTCAAACAAAAGCTGGTAGTAGTAGTGGATTTATTATTTTTTTGTTTCTTTTTATTACCAAAATTATTTTAATTTTACCAGGGACAGTGGTGGTCCATGCGACGGACACAGTGGCCGCAGCGGCTGCAGTGGTGTGACCTCTTTGGCCTCATCATGTTGCATTTATTGCACATTTCCCAGTTGTCTCTCTCTGAAATGACAATTAAAACAAAACGGCTAAATCGTGAAACCATTTTAAGCATTGAAACCTGTACAAAAACAAACTTTGGCAAAAAAAAAGGTCTTTAATGCCATCTAGTGGTATTCAGAAAGAATTTGTATTCACTTATTTTTTGTATGTAAAATAACAATTACAGAAATTAAGAAAATACAGTCAAGAGAGAAGATGTACAAGGGCATGACGCTGAACATTGCAACAAAAACGTTTACAGTTTTATATTTTTAATACCAAACTTATTTCATGAAGACATTATGTCCTCAGGGGACATGACCTTCTGAAACTATTCTGTCCCGATTGGAGCCTATTCCAAAAATATTATGATTTCATTGGGGTCTATATATTCTAAGCAGGTTATGATTTCATAATATACAGCCACTATAAGGCATAATAACAGTATAAAATCATTAAGATCACACTAGTGACTGTACATGTTCCAAAATCACTATGATATAGTTTATGACTATACACTTTAAAATCTAATGAATTTTTTTTTTTTTGAAAATCACTGTGTTTAATGTGGGGACAAAAATGTCCTTATAGGAATAAGATATGGCGCATGGAAAAAATTGGGGTCACATATACATGACTGATAAGTTAAAAGATCTCACTAGTTGGCTAATAACTGAATGTACATATCAGCATATTAGAGTGTATTTCAATCCACATAAACAGCAAAAAGATACAGAGGGGAAAATTAAGTATTAAACACCTCAAATTTTTTTTTTAATTTAACAGTTTCAATGGTGCAATTCACATAAAGAAATCTACTCAAGAAATCCACACAAATAAATAAATAATGATATTACAACCCATAAACCTTTTCATATGTAATAAAGTCAAATGACACAGGAAAGAAGTATTGAACACGCTAACTGAAATTGTATTTAATGACAGTTATTAATAGTTCCGGGTTCTGCCTGACCTAATCTATGCAGCCTAACAATCCTTTGACAGATATGAAAACATAAATGTGTCATGTGTGTGCCAGGTTAAAGAGATGCGTTTTTAAGTTTAGACAATGACTAAAAATGCTCTATTGGGTTTAAGTCTGGTGATTGACTGGGGCATTGCAACAACTTTATTTTCTTTCTCGGGAACCAATTCAGTCTCCTTAGCAGTCCGTTTTGGATTGTTGTCCTGCTGGAAGGTCCACTCGCATCTCATCCTGATGGAAGCCAACGGATTCATCTCAAGAATTTCTTACATGGCTCCATTCATGTTCCCTTCAATAATATGGATCCTTCCAGTACCATGAGAAGAGAAACAGCCTTCATAACATGATGCTTCCACCTCCAAACTTCACTGTTGGTAGGGTATGCAGAGCCATTTCTCAGCCAAACATGACGTGTGGTATTATTGCCAGCGTCTGACCAGACAACATTCTCCCAGTATTTCACAGGCTTTTCCAAATGTTGTGTAGAAAACTTCAAAACAAGCTTCAACATGCCTTTTCTTTAATAATGGAGCCTTCCAAGGGGAGTGCGCTCAGGCCGTGGCGGTGGAGTGCATTGCCTATCGTTTTCTCCGTGACAACTGTACCTGCTGTCTAAGTATTTCTGGAGCTCTTTCCGAGCAGCTCTGGGGTCTCGGGCTACTCTTCTGACTAACCTTAGTTCTGACCCTGATCAGAAATCTTGTGAGGAGCTCCTGTGCATGGCTGGTTGATGGTGGAGTGATGTCCCTTCCACTTGCAGATAAATGGCCCCAATGGTGGTTACAGGAAAATTTAAGAGTTGTGAAATCCGTCTGTGACCAGTGCCGTTGATACATAGCGCAACAATCTTGTTGCGAAGGTCTTGCGAGAGCCGTTTGCCTCTACCCATTCAGAGGTGGGTAAGCCTTTTCCTAACCTATCAACATGTGCTAACCCAGCTGATTCTAATTTGCACAGGTAGGAGGTAGAACTGCTTCAGCTGCTGCCTTGCTGTACTAGTTTTTCTTAATGTGTTCAATACTTTTTTCCTGTGTCATTCCACTTTATTAAATACAACTTGTTTTATAGATTGTAATATTATGATTTCTTCTGTGTGGATTTCTTGAGTTAATACCAATGTCTGGTCAAAATTTCATGTGAATTATTTTTCCTCCACTGTATACATCAGTCTGGTTTGGCATATAATAACCAGAGTGACAGAATCTTGGACAGATATGAAGAAAGAGCGGCCACGTTTACAGCACATCTACATACTGTACCAATACCAAGAAAAAATAGAATGTTGCTAAAATTGCTAGTTAATTTTTTTTTTTTCTGTCAAGTACAACCTCAAATGCCCCGGGACAAATCAGACAAAACTCTTCTGAAGGCTGCCTTTAACATTAAGCCAAGCGGATATCAGGTAATCTAAGGCATGACTTGCTAAGACCAGCCATTCGGTGATAACTAGCTTAGCAGCAAGCTGTTTACAGTATCAGAGTCCTAGCTCAGTCTAATAAATCTTTCGGCAAACTGCCATTACTCACAAATCCTTTGAGAAAATCTAACAGCCTGTGGTGACTTGTAAAGGTTAGAGCAGGACAAATGACAGAGATCCGGATAAAACTCCTTATCTATGTGATAGTGATGCACCTGAGCGTAAAAGCAAAACTGCTAAAACAATTAAAAGGTGCACTATGTAACTTTTGGCCTTTTAGCAGCAAAAAAGAAAACTACATGTATTTTGAGTAAGAATATCCATTTAGGCTCGGCATGACTGTGGATAAATATGGCCCTTCAAAACAGATAATGCTTTGCAATGAACTGTTAGAGAGCTATGTATCTGTTCCTTACTCGCCTGTTGAGAAATAAAAACGGCATCTCTTACAACACTTCAAAACCCTCAGGTCTCCCCATCTCTGAAAAGCAAAGCCAGCGTTGATTCTGGTTTCATTGCTCCTTTGTTCTGCGTATTTTTTAAAGGATGATTCCCCGGAGGTTGGAGATTTAGCAGCTCCGTGTCAACATTTCTCGCTCAATGTGACAACTAACCTATGTGACTCCCACAATATTCAAAGTAGCCAGAGCAACTGTTCTCTATTTACAGATATGACGAGACATGCTGCTGTGTTGGGCTGACAGGATGCAGAAGTATAGAGGGAAATCAACTTTTGAAAGGGTTACTTATGCTGTCTCTACATATAACTTGTATGCAATGCTGCAGTGTGTTTATTGTGGCCATTTTACTAACCCACACACCTTTATATATATATATATATATATATATATATATATATATATATATATATATATATATATATATAAGGTGTATATCATATATATATAACATATATCATTATTGTCTCCACCTTTTTCCTACACTCCATGATGCTTTCGTGCAAATTATGGGAGTGACCTCTGTTAAATCAGTGACAGCCAATAAAATTGTTTAACTCTATTATTAATAATAATTAGCAAAAACTGGGTATGAGGTGATATTATTCTCCTCACTCCAAAACCATCAAACATCAAAATGAAACTTAAGTGTGAAAGTATTAACAAATTACTATAAGCAGAATAACCTCAAAAGTTCAGATGAGTGTTTCAACAGCAATATTATGGACGTGTATGTTGCATTAATCAAAAATGTTACATTGATTGATTTTTCAAAGTACTTTCCCCCATTTTGATAGATAAATGTTGCCATTTCCTAGCTTTAGAAATACTGAGAGGCATTTTAGAAGTGAAAAAATAGGGGGGGGGAGACAAAGAAAAAAGAAATCAAGATGAACAGAACAAAGCTAGTGGACTGAAAAGAGCTTCTTCACAGACGTTCTTGTGATATTTATGTTAAATTAAAATGGCAAGCGTTTAACTTGCATTATTTTCCCAATAGATAAAAATAGAGCATGAAAGAAAATATACAGCTCATTCAGTCAAACTGACAGATAAAGATTATTTGTAGTGCAACCTTATTACCTGAAATGATTGTTTGTCTTTTTGAGTGGAAGTCCCCAAATCAGAGTGCCAACCATAATTTAAAACACAGCAGGCTCGTTCAGAAAAAAGGTGGATATCTACTTCTAGGTGTCACTGAGAAAAATGTGTTAGTTAACTTTAGAAACAACATTTAGTTTTGTATTGTCATGTATATCATACAGCGTAACCGGCCAACTATATCTTATTTCATAACAAAATTGTATAATAAATTGAAATAATTTAGAACAAATTACATCATAGGAAATTTTAAATTCAGATGAACATTATTAAAGGGTGTGTTCTGTAAAATCAAATGTAACTACAGCTAAATAACACAGACATGCTAAGCCATTAACTAGCTAGCATAAATCAACTGTAGCTCAAAGTAACACTTTATTTTATGGTGACTCTATAGTAAGTACATGTAGTTAATTAATATTGCTTGGTACTTATTTGAGTAAGTACAATGTAACTACATCACCTAAACAATAAGGTGCAACCAAAGTGACAAACAACATTCTATTTCACTTATGTACTGAAACACAACAGCTATTTATAGGAGCAAAATTAGTGTTCATCAATGCTTTATGAGGCAATTCATAGTCCTCCACACTCAGCATATACTGTTTATCACCTGATATGTCAGGGTCTACAGAAACCAACAGATCCCTAAATGCCAAAAAAAAAAAAAAAAAAGATTATTTAAAATTTTGTTAAATTCAAAAGTGTACCAAAGAGCACAGTTCATTAGATCACTTGCACATTACTGTAACATTCTGAAAATGGTCTTAACACAAGTGAAGGGATTATGAAAGTCAGTGAACACTGCCCTCCTCTGGTTAGTTAGAAGAACTTCATGAAGAATGGAAAGTATTTGCTCTCTACTAAAGTCTCAACATTTCTTTTAGAGAGAGCAATGTTTTACCAATGTTTTATATTTGTTTCTCACTGTTGTGCATTTACTTCTGCAATTTATTCAGATGATGAAAGCGGGTCAATATTTTATTGGTTTTAATTATTCAATTAATGCATTATGAACACCAGGGTGCAATAAATCTTCAAAACGTGTGAAACAAAACTATGTACTAGAATACAAGCATAGTTATTCTGTGTTCTAGGAAAAATAAAACAAAACAAAAAAACAGAATGTATAGGCGAGCATTATCGGTTTCATACCTCCGAGTGGAATTTTGGGGTCCTGAGCAAGTTTTCCGGGGTCGGCAGTGGAAGCCCTGAATAATGCTGAGACACACAGCAGTGATGCTAGATAGTAACCTGGAGAAGTAGAAAGAGAAAAAAATTCACATTTAATCAGGAAAGTCACAATAACTAGAAATGAATTAATGTCAAGAAGACATGTACAGAGATATTTGTTACACTGCTATTTCACATATTAATGAAAATTAAATATAAATCGTCCAATTAATTCACCTAAAGCACTTAATGTACAGACAAATGTGGTTTTATTGATAGCACACCTTAGGCTGAAGTTCTCATTTTGTTTTTTGTAAACTTTTGCATTGTTACAAAAGGTTTCTCTTTCAAATGAATGCTTTCTGTTCAAAGAATCCCAGAATCACAGTTTCCAAAAAACAAAACTAAGCATTTAAGCACCAAGCCATTTTTAACGCAAGAAATGCTTCTCGACTACAAAAATCAGCATATTAGAAGAGTGAAGAATAGCTGCTGAAAATTATGAAACGGGAATAAATATTTTAAAATATACTAAAACAGTCATTTTCAACTGTAATAATATTTTACAATTTTAATGTATTTTTGATTAAATAAATTCATCCTTTCTGCAACCTTATGGGTCTCACTGCCCCCAAACTTTATTACTTTTCGGTTTCATTGACTTCAATTTACACGCAAGCAAATGCAGAGGACAGGAAATGCAAGCTCATGGCAATTTCAGTGCGTTCCTTCCAAAGTTCAAGTTGGGCGAACTCTGACCTGTGAATTTGTATCAAGTGAAGAGGTGTGACCAACAGAAGATCAATGTTTCACGACGTGACCCCTTAGTTGAATTAAAAGAAGGCACACATTTTACATCGCGGTAGATTGCATATTTTCACATTTTGGATGCATCATATTGAACGATGTTCTTTAAAAAGACAGAGTGTGACGTCATATTACGACCGTTGATGTTTCCAAAGAAATTTTGCATCCTTAAAGTCTAGAGCAGGGGTGGGCAACTCTGACCCTCGAGTTGCACTTTCTTGCAATGTTTAGCTCCAACCCTGAACAAACACACCTGAACAAGCTAATCAAGATCTTCTGGATTACTAGAAAGCTACAGGCATGCAAGTTTGATCAGGGTTGGAGCTAAACTTGGCAGGAAAGTGGATTTTAAGGGCAAGAGTTGCCCAGCCCTAGTCTAATGAGACCGTCACTTAAATCCTAAGCTTGGTTACATTTTTAACACCATTCTTTTGCGATTTAATAATTCCTTCAAGAAATGCAAATCTAGTTATGTTCCCAGAGTGACAGGTTTGTAATTAGTTCTCAACTGTTGATGTGAAGTGGTAAAAAAACCTGTTACACATAAACCTGTCCTGCTACTCCTACTTTCATGGTGAACGCGAGCTCATTATCTCACAGTTCTGCTCTAAGCTAAGAGGAATTCAGGTTTCAACTGACTCATTTGTAACTTCTCCTCATGACCTGCACAAACCAGATTGTAAAACAATGAGATTTCAGTGAAACTATTCAACGCTGAACCTGACGATACTGAGTACAACACTTAATAGGGGCTGTTATCAATAGAATACGGTGAGACCACTTACAGACCACAAGTGAACCGGGTACGTGTCCCTCCTCATAGTGTGGCAACAGCACCAGTTTGGGAATAAGGAAGCTGTTATAGAGCCAGACAAACAGCACCATGCTTACGCAGAACCAGCCCATGGGGTCCACCACAAAATGCAGTCTCAGCTTCATCCTTCCGGATAGCGTATGTGCCAGGATAACTGAAGCAGCTCCTGATCACAGATAGAATGCAGAGTTTGGATCAATGATGCCCAAAAATACCATTTAATATGGAACATATTGATTTGTCTATCGCCAAAATAGGATATGAAAAATGAACCAGCTTGTAAAAGAAACGTCTTCAGAAGCACATCAATTGAAATAAAATGGAGCAAGCATACAGCGGGGTTCATAAAAAAAAAAATTCTAAAATTTACTATAATTCTACAAGATTGCAAAAAATATATAATCTAATTTATTACCAGAAGTACATTAAAAATGTAACATTTTGACAATAAATACACATAAAAGATGCAAAATCGTGAACTCTTGTATAGACAGTCAGATGTTTTTGCATCCATTGCTCATTGGATCATTTCAAAACCCGATAGAGAACATTACCATCAGGTTTCTCGAAAACCTGTGGAGTTTATGCAGCTCCAGAGACATTTTTCAAATATACTCTTATTCGCAGTATTATACTACTAATATCATTTATAATAACAATAAAACATTGAAATACAAGCACTATCACAAATGTTCTTAGACTTTTGGACAACACTGCATATGAATATATCTTGTCATAAAATTTAACCAACATATTCCACCAACTTCTGTTGGAAGAAGTAATAAATAAAGTATTAAAGTGGGGCACTTTCTGATCATTTGTCAGTGGCATAGGTTTAAAATGAGATTCAGATCCTACATCAGTGTGTTTGGAATGAACTTGTTGCTGATTTTTAAAATTGGATGGATATACACATAACGATAGATGATTGACAAAATGTCCAATATTACTTGTGGATTGTATATTTTATTATGATACCTGGTGTGCAGTGGTGTTCTGAAATGAAGAAGCATCACTGTTTCCAGGTTAAAAATACAAAATTATTACTTAAACTATATAAAAAGAGCCACAAAAAGAAAAACATAGTTACTCAATTTTGTATTTTTATAATTTAAATAAATGTTCTATTTAAGCATTTTTACATTTGTTCCAAAATAAGATCTAAAAGAATGCAGCACCAAATTTAAAATCTATTTTATTTGTGAACTAAAATTCAGCTATTCTTTTTAATAGCCAGCTTATTTTCGAATCATCAGTTATTAAAAGTAAACACTCTAGGCGTCATGATAGTCAGACACAGAGATATACCTTTAAATTTCTTAAAAAAAGTGATAGTTCATTCAGTCCGATTCACAAAATGCGCACGAAAACAAGTGGTGGAATTTATCGTGTGAACTGCCCATCAAAACACGACAGAGGTATTGCCTCCTCTCATGTGACCGTTCTGCATTATTTCTTATTTACCCTCCACCATAACCCACAGCACGGCTCAGTTAAAACTCAATGGGCTCAGAGACTAGAGAGACTCTTCCCCACCAATCTTTAAGCAGTAAGACACATGGGTGATACATGGTCCATTTGGCCAGATTAGGACTGGTCCCCCCAGTGAGTCTGGTTTCTCCTAAGGTTTTTTCCTCCATTCTGTCACCGATGGAGTTCCTCGCCTTTGGCTTGCTTAGGTGGGGTCATGTAATATTCAGCAATTTTATTGATTTGACTGCACTGACACTGTACTGATGAGAACTGAACAGAGCTGGACCATGACATCACCATTTCTACAGAGCTGCTTTATAGTTTAATTGAACTCATTTCATATTTTATGATGTTTACAGTTCCTAAACAGACTGAATCAATACTCTCAGCAGAACTGTAACACTATTTTTGGGGAGTTAGCTCAGTGAGTAACCACTCACTTCTAATGCACCAGAGACCTGGGTTCAATCCCCACCAAGGGCATCTTCTCACTTGTAAGTCGCTTTGGATAAAAGTGTCTAATAAATGTATGTAATGTATAAATGTATTTTCTTTTTAGAGCTGCTTTACAGTTTGCATCACTGAATCATTATTTTCCTGTTTATCCTTGTGAAGCTGCTTTGAAACAATCTGTATTGTATAAAGCGCTAATGAATAAAGGTGACTTGACTTGAGAGACGCTGCCTCACGGTTTAACTTCAACCACTTGTTGTCGCTGTTGGAAAGCGTCAAGCAATTGATGTCATATTTTGTAATATTTGTGTTTTTATTTTTGTACAGTGGATTATCTCATCCAATTTTTGAGGAGGCTCTGTCTCGCTTGTCTGCTTAGAGGAAAAGACCTTTGAAGCTGAGTGCCTATTAAATGTGGTGCTACAGAAGATTTGCTGATATAAAAACTTGCATTTGAAGGAAGTGGATGGACAAAGCTTTAATGAATCAGTGAAGTACCTCTTTAACGGTGTCAGTCTACAGAAACCAGCAGCATCACAGTGGTCCTAGCCATGACAACCTAAAACACACAACACAAACACTCATAGCTGTTTATGGAAACTAGTCATAGAAACAAACCAACGAAAAATAACATCTATTTCAGTCAGAGTAATATTCTATCTGGAGTTTTACAGAATTCAGGAGGAAGAAAAAACAAAAAAATAACAAAAAACAATAAAGGTGCTCCCGAAATGGTTAGCTTAAGGATAACATATGTTGATATTTTCACTACAGGTAATGAATGAGGTCACATGAGAGACCCCTACTGGACTGCACTGGCTTTGTTCATGCATACGCCCATAAAATTTAAATGATCTTGCGAAATATTTGAGCAATGCTAATAGGTACAGGAAATAAATAAAGCTGAACAATTACATTGATGCGACTTCTCATAAAATATCAATTCTCTGCATTTTATAGTAGATCTGGACAGTTTTCTTGATGTTAAAGACCAACCATAGTTAAAGAACAAATCAGTTCATTTCATAAACAGTCCTGGCTAAAAAAAAAAAAATTAACTCATGTAAACGTGTTTCTATTTTTAGGGCATTTCTGTTCTATTTCTGTCTACTCGTTATATAGTCACTGTAACTAGTAAACATGTCCAGGTAGTGGCTCGTGAGTGATGATGCCCACGAGGATGATGCACAGCTGAATAAAGATTTAACGTCAACACACAGGAACAACCTGCGAAACGGAATATGACATCCGGTTACCGAATCAATGTAATACTTACCGATTTTCTCACACGGTGGTGTCTCAGTGGAGTGTCGATGGTTTGGCTTTGGGTTCTGAGATTGAAAGACAGCAGCTCTTCCTGGACTGTGATTGTACGGAAGCCGTAAAGTACGGAACGCTTTTAGTGGGAAGCGCCACTGAACTGTTAAAACGGCATGAGGGCGGTCTATGTGAGAAAAAACTTAATTTATAGCTCCGAGAGCACTTATTAAAATGACAGTGGTAACAATAGTGTCGAAAATATATCTAAGGCTACTACAAAATAATTTAGTGAAGGGATAGCAACTACTATCATAATAAACTAAAAATAAAAACTTATAAATAAAATTAACCAATTAAAATAAAATTGAAAAAAAGTAAAAAGATGTATTCGATACGTTTGATGAACTATTATCTAACATAAAATTAACCTAACATGAAAATAGCTTGTTTTAAAATTATTTTTAATTCACTGAAAATATACGTTTATCAATAACTACAATTCATCGTTTCGTCCCAAACTAGCAGTCTATTCAGAGTGTAGTAACACAGTTTTGCAAATCACACAGACAGTACAAAGAAAATAAAACTGATATTATTATGTTTTGAAAGATAAGCTGGAGGGATGAGCATCTCCTCTCACCGAGCATATATCGAAAAAAAATATATAACACAGTTACATAAAAAATAATGAAGGTGAATCTGAGCAGAGCGTGTTTTATTTTATAAGAGCGTAGATTAGTAAGATATTTATGACTTTTATTTTGAAGCATTTCCTGCCGCCAAATTCAGTGCTTATCTTTTTCTTCAGCTCGAGTATTTTAAATGACTGAATAAACTGCATCCGCATTGTAAGAATTTTGAAGGGGTGTACAGAGAGACACGGTGTGTTTCATAAAATGAGTGTTCGTGTGAACGGCAGCGGAAGGGAGCAGGTTTCACTGCTGTCCAGATGTGTGGAGAGTGCGCTCGAGACGGCTCTGCGCAGGGCGTTTGAGGTGGCGCTCGAGATCGCGCTAAATGAGATCAGCAGACTGACAGCAGGTCAAGCGGCACTGGATGTCTGCTCTGAACACATTCGCGAGAGACAGCGGGAGAACAACAGTCTCAAATCACCACCACAGCATCGTGGTGACTCAAATCAGAGCAGCTTGTGCAGTCGGAGAGAGGATACACCGAGGAAAGTGTGTGAAAAACAAGAGCACGATGAATATGTGGATGAGAGTGAAAGGATGAATGGATCTTTTCACAAAATCTCTCATGAAATGAACACATCACCCATTAATGGTGCGTTTAACTTGGGTATCTCAAAATGAAAAACAGAAATGATTAGAAACTGACAGTAATTGCAGTTGTGGGTTAAAAAGACATATATTTAGACCCTTACAGAATGATATAAGTTTACTTTTAAACAAAATGTTAATCTTTTGAGTGATACCGACTAAATCATATATGATATATCTGTATAATTGCGGTATAGATAGATGGATATTATCCATTTTGTGTCTTGATGTCACTTATGTCTTCACAGACGAAAAGGAGCTCAACATACATCACATACAAGATGTAGAGCCCAGCGGTCAAGACTTGCCATTTCAACCCGCAATTGCGCAAGTTATGGTGAAAAGAGAAAAGCCAGATTCAGAAGAACTGGCACTGAATAGAATCTCAGGATGTTGTTCTCCTTATTCTAGTCCAGACTATGAGGAGTTTGTGCACAACAGAACGACTTTAGTTCAGTCAAAACTGCTAGAAGACTGGAGGCCTGATCCAGAGAAACCGCAGGAGACTGAACTTTTGGATCAAGAACCCAGTCATGGTAATTGCTAATCTATAATCTATAATACTGAAATATTGTCAGTGATTTATGTTTCATTTCCTCAGGCTCCTCAAAAATCAATTTGCCATCCAGTAGCTGCATCTCTCCTGTCTCCACCCAGTTTCACAACCTTTACCTAACAGCAGATGACAGGACCTCCCTCACACGGTCAACTCAAAACTGTATTGAGCAGGTGAGGATAAACATATTTATAAATTCCGTGGCCGTGTATTTCCCAGTTCAAATAACCTGCGTAATCCTCACAATCAGCAGCACAGGACCATATTGATGAGTGTGGAAGAAGGCACTGTCCCAACCAGGCCAAGAAGACAGCAGCTTTTCCCTCCAGGCTGCAGCCCGTATCACTGCAGCATGTGCAGCCGAGACTTCAATCGCCTGGAGAACCTGAAGACTCATTTAAGGATACACACTGGCGAGCGTCCCTACAGCTGTTCATTATGCGGGGTGCGTTTTCGTCACTCGGGCGCGCTGACACGACACTTCCGCATTCACACCGGGGAAAAGCCATATGTATGCGGAGAGTGTGGGAAGAGTTTTAGAAACTGTGGAGGTCTGCGCTACCACCAGAAATCACACCATCCTAGTTCTGTCTTTGAAACATCACGCATATAAAATTATTTCATCGGTCAGTTTTGACAATAAGCTTGTTGGCACATACAGGTTTGAGGTTCTTGGAGGCTTCTGTAATTCTGTGCATTTGATATGACGGGAACACTTTATATGGGGAACACATATTCAGTATTAACTATGGCTTTTCCCTCAATACACTCCTAACTACTGCTTATTAATAGTTAGTACGGTTGTAGTGGTTAAGTTCAGATATTGGGTAGCATTAAGGGATGTAGAATATGGTCATGCAGAAAAAGGTATTAATATATGCTTTATAAGTACTAATAAACAGTCAATATGCAAGCTAATAAGCAACTATAGTGGCAATTGTTCCCCATACTGAAGTGTTGCCAATATGATTAAGTTATAGACGGCGGACCACCAACAGCTAAGTTGTATGTTTGTGTTTATTGAACCTTTGTAATTGATCCTTCGCAAAGACCCGCCCCCTTTAGTTACTGTTGCTATGTCCGACAAGCCATGCGCTCTCACGCCACACATCATGCCACACATCATGTTCTCACGAAGTGAAAAATACATCCTTGAGCAAAGAAGACACTGACAACACGTCGACAGACAAGACAGAGCAGGTTACTTTTGATATGAAACAGTTTGACATTTAAAATATTGTAATTTTTTGAAGAAGTTTAAACAATAAATAGTGTATAGTGTCTTTTTAACGTGTCGTGACAGATCGCTGTAGCTCCTTCAAGCTCGTGAACCGATCATCTCTTCATACTAGTTCATTTATAGCATCAATGGACATCAGAAGGAATGTTGTTTCAAGTGCAGAAAGACGTGAGTGCACACAATTTTTCAAGTTCAAGTTCACCAATGTTAATCTACTAACTCCCCTGACTTCTTTGTCGGACAAAATGGCGCATTTGGGGTTATGATTGGTCAGATCACCTGTCAATCAAACTGCAGACGAAGAGTCAATTGTTTTATTTGGATTTTTACCTGATTTAGATGGATTTTGTAATCTGATCTTTGTCTAAATAATGTTAAATAAACACCTTCAAACTCCTGAACTGCACTGTATTTAAAAGTCAAGTCACCTTTATTTACAGGTTGTTTCAGCTTTACAAGGATAAACAGGAAAACAGTGATTCAATGATGTTCACTTCAGCTGTACAGCAGCTCTAAAAGTAAATAGTGTTGTTGTTCAGAGTTGATTCAGTTCAGTTGTAAAGATTATCAAATGTTCAAATAGTTAATTTCATATAGACTAAATGTGAGCATCTCACTTGCACAAAAACAGATTCAGTATCCCTCAAAATGAATAAAATCGGTGAAATGTGTGTAAAAAGGCCTTTACATTTGCTAAAAATAAAAAATAATAAAACTTTTGTTGGTGATTTATATATATTACTCAAAAGTAATGTACAACGCATTACTTTCCATAAAAAGGAACTTATACAATTAGTTACTTTCCTCAACCATTGAGACTGGTGCCAGTTTATCTTAAAAATCCTATACCCAGATTTGAGAGGAATGTCAGATGGTATAATCTGTGCTTTAGACCGAGAGAGCTTTCTTTCCAATGAACATTGCAGTTACTTTTATTGTCATGCACCGAAGTTGCTTTTCTCGGTACTTAAAGCGAAAAAACAGCATGTTAATCCATTTAGTCTTAGAATAAATACTGATTTCAATGTTATATTACTGTCAGACACATGTAAATGCGAGCAGAATGTGTTTGTGTGAGAAAGAGCACTGAAAGCCTTCTGGAGTAGGTTGTCTTTATGTCAGACAGCAGGAGGTCCGTCTGTACTCTCCCAGCTTCAGCACAAATCTTACATACTTTTAGCTTCATGAATAAAACATTTGCTCTCGCAATGCTGTTATTAATCACACTTTATATCCATGTGAACACAAAAGGTTATGTCTATCCCTGAATCAATGACAGGTTGCCATCTTAACCAAAGCATATTTTCCTGATTGGAAAGCTCTTAAAGTGTGCACTAATTGGCTTGGTAAGATTTTATCACGAGCTTCAAAGGTTATTTGTTGTAATAATCAAATTTTTCATTGGTTCTCAGTGGGGTGGTGAGCTATTTGTCTGACTTAGAAAATCTAAAACATAAGCTTTGGGAAGATAATTCACCAAAAGTGAAAAATCTTTTTCATCCTCATGTTTACTCACATTATTTACTTTGTTCTGTGCTGTTATTTTTGATACAGTGAAAGTGGATGAGGACATGTACCAAAAGTTTGCCTTTGTGTGTGAGGATCATACCGAAATTTCACTTGTAATTTAATCGTGTATGTTCTGACAGGATAAATTTGTTACCTGGGTAAAATCCAGCTGTACTGAGGTAAATAATCAAAACATACCAAAGTTTTTAGATTTCAGGGCTTTCAAAGTGAGCTTGCCTTTTACTAACATATTATCATGAGTTCAAGTGAAATTGGTGACCATATTTTTTATATCGAAACATTCTGAGCTTTCACTCCAAAAACACAGAAATGATAGAAATTTAACTAAACTTGAAAATGTCTAAAGTTTTAGGATTTAGATTTAAAATAAACAAAAAATGCCGTATGACAAAATGATTAAGAACTATCTCAGAGTCACTAATATATACGTACATTTGTGACATTGATCATGTGACTCCTTTGTATAAACAGATGCTCTTTAGATCAAATCATGATCAATAGGTTATAAGTTACACAAACTTGTGCAGTTCACACATCTGAAGTTCTGCTGAAAAATGTTAATGGAGTAAATCAAATCTGATACTAAGACATTATGGAAATTGTTTTGATTTTCAAACGAAGTGAAATGAACAGTATTTAATGTTTTATTGGTGGCCATATTTTCTAAATCAAAACATTCTGAGCCATCCTCTGAAGTTCAAAATGAAAACACGTCACCACACATTAACAAACTGACAAAAACCTACAAATTCTGTTCAGAAATGTTCTTTATTGTCAGCAAACAACATTTCAAAGGTCCCTTATATAGCACATAATGTATTTCGATCATTTGCGAGAGATGTTTTGCATAAGTGACTAAAGAACTGAAGCATAATTACTTCATAAATATAAATGAAATGATTTCTATTACATTGGTACAATACTTTAAGGGGAAAAAATGGAAGTATCAACAGATTAAAAAGGTCACTGCTGTTTTATTTGATGGCTGCATGAATGAGTTTTGTGCATGTCTGTTAGTGTCATTGTGCTTTCTGTTTCTCCCACTGCTCTGGTGTCAATGTTTTCTGCTCGAATGCATGGATCTCTTTCAGCTCCTCGGCAAGGCAATTATTCACCATCCTAACAACAAACATAAACACAGACTTTTATAAAAACATCACATGAGGTCAGTAAGTCTATTGATCCCAGCATGCCTGTTCCTCGCAGCTTGCCTCCACAGCTCCATCCTCTCTAAAGACAATACTTTTCCACATGACTTGGTCCCGTAAAAAGACCCAGATCATTCTGCTAAGCCCGCACATCTGCGTCCGTGTCTGAGGCACTATCAGCCAGCTGGGACTCCATCAGCTGCAGATGACCTTTGCTCAACACTCTCCGCTGCATCATTGATTCAATCAAACCGCATTTTTTTCTTCCATTTTCAGGTGTTCTGTACTTGGTTGAAAAAGCATGCCAACTGTTTTCTTAAATATCACTACTGATAAGAAATGAAAACAGCTTTCCCCAAAACAATAAAATGAGAGATTAACATAAAAAGGACCATTATCATAAGGATATTTTCAACAAATGTCAATAAACCGATCTTACTTATACAACTGGCCTAACTGTGGTAAATCGACAGTACTGCATATAACATACTTGCTGCGTCCCAGTTCGCCTACTTATACTATGCTGTACTGTATGTACTGTTTTTTTCTTCACGAAAAGTATATACTTTTGAGTGTGTAGCACAATAGTAGGCAAGCTTTGGGACATAGATTGCGTCTTTAATGGACAGTTAGCGTCCAATGTAGCGTCTTTTCCTTAGTTACGTGCATCTTTTAACTTGTCAAACTTAAAATCAATTTATTTTCATTTCCAACCATATCGGAAAGAAATAGTGGCACATTGATCTGCCAGTCGTGGATTTGTCATGTGGAGTACTCTCCTCATGTGTTTTCAATTTGCATAAAGATGCATTTAAAAGTTAATGATCATACGTATCATTACAAAATTTCACAGTGTTATTGCATTGCATCAATGTGGATAACACTGAATAAATGTCAGTTTAGATACTGATAATTAATCACTCAAACCCCTTTATCTGAACCCCTCTACTTAACGGCTGGTCTCGCACATCTGCCATGTTTGTAGTTTTTTGTGTTTGTAGTTCTAATAGAATCCTCATCCAACACGCAATGGTTTGTGGACAATATTAGCCGTTAGAAAGTGCACAGATCTGCACTTTGGATTCTAACTGGAAAAAGTAGAGTAGACCATTCGGGTATCTTTGGAACACTCATTTCAAGTTACTTATTTTAGAGAGTTAGAGCTTCAGTTAAAGAAAACATCTTTATTTAGTTTTTGTTTTCATTTACATTAATAACCCTGAAAAAGAGAGGTGCAAAAACCAGACTGAAAAACTAAAACAATTAAAACAAACAAGACTTACAGTATTTTTACATAAAGAATAAAATAAAATTCTGTCCCATCTCTGAGTCACTAATATCGTATATATGTAAATGTGACATGGAGCATGTGACTCTTTTGTACAGACAGTCACATGATGTTCTTCCACTGATCCTAAGAGCATCTTGTGCTTTATTCTCAAATTATGATCCTCACATTACAAACTAGTGGAGGTCATGCAGCTGGAGTTCTGGGGTCATTAAAGCTAATGGGGGACCAATCTATTTAGATTTTTCTGATTTCAAACTCAAATTGTTATGCTTATAAAAATGAATTCTAATAACAAGAAAGATGCTAAATTAAAGCATTTCCACTAGTGGTTTCAGTCTTTATATTTTTTATGTTATATACATCATTCTCTAGCCCAGTGTTTCCCAACCCTGTTCCTGGAGGCACACCAACAGTCCACACTTTGGATGTCTCCCTCATCTGACCCCTTTATTTTCTATCTTGGGGTTTCTGCTGATGAGCTGATGAGTTGATTCAGGCGTGTTTGATTAGGAAGAGATGCAAAATGTGTAGTGTTGGTGTGCCTCCAGGAGCTGGGTTGGGAAACTCTGATCTAGTGAAGATCGTGTGCAGAAGAAAACTCACCTGTGTCTCTGCAACAATGGCTTTCCTTCAAACTGAGGGGACACTACAAGAACTTTAAAACTGGCAGCACATCTATTGGGAGACGTGTCTTCTACATCCTGAAAGAAAAGCGGATTCTGATACAACGAGTTGACGTATTTTCCTTCATTTACTGTTGAAATGGGAAAAGGCCTGTTCACATCGTACACCAATATTGTAGGATCTGGCTGTGCAGTTTTTACATACCACGTGTATCGCACCAATCTCCGCAATAAGTTTTTCACGAAGCACATCTGGGGTGACTGACATATTTCCCGGGACAAAGTATAAGCTTTGGAAACGACGACGATTTTATTTAAGTCCGAGGTTAATGATTTTAACGTACAGTACACTGCGTCGCTGTGTTCTAATTATGTAGTAACTACCGGTATGCTTTGGAAAGGAGGAGCCTAGAGATGGAATCAGAGAAAGCCCATCCCTCTTAAACAACAATGACCAATCCCTGTTTACCAAAGGCCTGAAAACTGACCAATCAATGCAGAGAATTTGGGGTCCTTGTCGTTATCGGCGTTCTCTTCCTTTGCATGATCGGAAAAAGCCATATAATTTAATGGAAGATGATCAAACCAAATTATATAAATACAAAGGCTGAAAACTTTGCTTTTTAACAACTTGATTTTTTTTTTAAATATTTAACTTAATATTTTATACGCTTAATAAGTGACTCCTGAATCGAACATTTGCTCAGGCCATACCCGGACTACTTTTAACGGGCTAGTTTTGAAATTAAAGAGCCACAATAACAAATCGCTTTGATGATTCAAGCGACGAAGGATAGAAAACATGGCAAGATATAGTTATGTCGCTTGAGATATGGAACTCTTGAAGGGTGCTGTGTAGTCGACGAAATAGTTAAATATTGGCAAGTGAATTAAACAGATGGCATGTGTCAGAAAGGAAAGTCTTCAGGTTACTAGCCCTCTCTCTGCAAAGGTGTTCGAGCTGCTGGAGAGAACAGGATGGTGGTAGAGGTGGAGAGTTTCTATGGCGTGTATATGCTGTACTGTACTAACCCCAAATTCAAGGGTCGAATATACATTGGCTTCACTGTGAATCCAGAGCGCCGTATCGGTCAACACAACGCAGGACGACACCGAGGAGGAGCCAAGAGAACCAGCGGCAGAGGACCATGGTGAGAGAGATCAGCTGAGCATTTCTTATGTTTCCACCAGATCTATACAGTTCTGTAGTAAACGTACGGATTTTGATTCATTTTAAGGGAGATGGTGCTTATCATCCATGGCTTTCCATCTGATATTGCAGCTCTTCGGGTAAATATAATTTTCACTTTATGTGTTATATCTTGTCTTTCATGTCCACTTTGTATAAAAGAACAGCAAACAGTGCAGGAAAAAAATCTTCCAAGCCTTTACTCAAATACTCATAAATAAACCTAATAATAATGATTTATATTTTTAGACTTCTCGGGACGGATTTCATGTGAAATTGCATACATGCATCCTAGGCTATGTCTGAAATTGCATAATCTCCTATATAGTAGGCGAAATGCAGTATGTGACAAAAGAAGTATGTCCGAATTCACGGTACTCATAAAAGAGTAGGTAAAAAGTACCCAGATGAGCTACAGCTTCCGGCAAGATTCTGAAGTGTGCATATGATGGACACTTTACTATACCATTAAGCCACGGGAGAGGATTTGTGAATGAGAGTGAAGCGAAGCAACTAATGCTGGTAGGTCACATGACAGTGACAACATGGCGATTTTAGTACCGTATGTCTGGATTGCATTCATACTATATAGAATATATTCCCTGAAAATGTAAGTTCTTATTTAAAATGAGTACCTACTAAAGGGAGTATGTGATTTCAGATGCAGCCAGAGTAATATCTGTAGACTGAGAGGCCCTGTCCCAAATGAAAACCTAAGCCGTTGCCTTCTTCTCCCTTGTTTAACAGCAGTTGGCATCCAGCTTATTGGTGCATTACAGCTAACTCGGCTCCAGATTGTGGATCTTCCCCACTTACACACACACACACACACACATCAGACACGTAAAAAAAACTTTGCTGCATCCGAAATTGTATACTTCCCTAGTCTGCGAAAAATGGTATAAGACAAAAGTATGTCAGAATTCAAAGTCCTCATAAAAGACTAAGCAAAATGTACCTGGATGACATACTACTTCCGGAGAGAATCTGAAGTGTGCATATGATGTACACTTTAAAATCCCATGAGGCCACAGGAGAGGATTTATGAGTGAAGCGAAGCAACTGACGCTGATAGGTCACATGTCAATGACAACCTGGTGAATGTAGTACATCCGGATTGCATTCATACTATACACATTCATATTATATATATTATATATAACATACTTTTTTTAGCAATGGAAATGTAAGTACGTATTTAAAATGTATACCTACTCGATTACAAATGCAGTCAGAGTAATATCTGTAGACAGAGAAGGCCCTGTCCCAAATGAAAATCTAAGCCCTTGACTACTCAAAAAGTACCCGCACGACGATGATGATGATGTGTGCCATTGGGGGCAGTTGTGGCCTAATGGTTAGAGATTTGGACTGGTTACCTGAAAGTTGCAGGTTTGATTCTCAATACCGGCAGGAAATAACTGAGGTTCCTTGAGGCAGGCACCTAACCCCGAATCGCTGCCCACTGCTCTGCATGTTTGTGTGTGTGTTCACTACTTCTAATGTGTGTATACTAACTGATGGGTTAAATGCAGAGGACAAATTCTGAGTATGGGTTACCATTCGTCATAACGAAGCAGAAAAACGGGCCATGAATCATTTAAAACCCGCTCTCTGATGTGCTGTATCCATGTGTACACTGGTTTCCTGAACCGCATTCATCTGAGGAGCACAGTTGAAGCACAACCAAAACGTTTTGATTTTTAGGGCCAAAAGTTACGTAATGTAGCATTAATAAAATTAAAAATTATTAAATTATTATTAACAATTAATTTAGTTAAATTGTCCAAACAGATTGATTCATATGATTGTATAAGAGTAATGAAAATAATTCAGGATAAAGAAAACAATAATCGGTAAAACAGACACGTTACAGTAAAAAAAATTGCGAGGTGAATATGTGAGGTTTGACTTTGTTTTAGTTGTTCTTTGTTCATCTTTCCTCTGCTAGTTTGAGTGGGCTTGGCAGCATCCGCACATCTCTCGTCGTCTGTCCCATGTTGCCCGGCGCAGCCGAAAAGAGTCCAGTTTGCAGTTCCACTGGCGTGTGGTGTCAAACATGCTGCGGGTGACGCCGTGGAGTCGACTCCCCCTCACTGTGCGCTGGTTAAAGCAGGAGTACCGGATGGACTTTGCCCCCGTGTTGCAGCCTCCCCTGCACATTCCTCTAGCGTTCGGCTGTGTTCGTGCTAAGAGGAAACCGCAACAGGAGTGCGAAGCGCAAGAGGAGAGACATGTGGAGCAGTGCATGTTATGTGGGGTGTTTGTTAAGGTTGGTTCCACTCTGCTTTCAAAGTAGTTTGCCCAAGATGTTGCAGAAACAACTGTCTCAATTCTTTTTTTTTTTTTTGGGTGATTTTAGGCTGTGGATAGACTATCTTGTTTCCACTCTTCCTGTCAAATGGTTTGTCATCTGATTTGCCTGGCTAAACACTTTCTGAAGGCAGAGCCTTCCTACCTACTTCCTGTTGAGGGAAATTGCCCTGGCTGTCATCACTCAGTGCTGTGGGGGAGTCTGATACGCCATAAAAACGGCTGTTATGGTGATTTGGAAGAAATTACCTCGTCATCATCCCAGGTCAGCTTTACTATGGTATCAGAATGTATTAAAGGGTTAGTTCACCCAAAAATGGAAATTGCCGCATAATTTACTCACCCTCAAGCCATCCTAGGTGTATATGACTTTCTTCTTTCAGACAAACACAATGAGAGTTGTATTAAAAATATCCTGACTCTTCCAAGCTTTATAATGGGAGTGAATGGAGTATGAGATTTTGAAGCCCAAAAAAGTGCATTCATCGATCATAAAAATGTACTCCACTCTGGGGGGTTAATAAAAGCCTGAAGTAAATTGATGCGTTTGTGTTGGACAAATATCCTTATTTAAAACTTTATTAAGTAAAATAACGAGCTTCTGGCGTGACAGCCATATGCATTCGACTTATGTCTAAAAAGCGTTAACTTCCACGATGTAGTACACAATGACATGACGTACTATGCTTTATAATATAGAATATAGCGTAGTACGTCATGGCATTGTGTACTACATCGTGGAAGTTAACTCTTTTTAGATGCACGTCGAATGCGTGTGGCTGTCGCACTGGAAGCTCGTTATTTTATAAAGTTTTAAATAAGGATATTCGTCTTTCACAACTGCATCGATTCACTTCAGAAGGCCTTTATTAACTCCCCGGAGCTGCATGGAGTATGTTTTATGATCGATGAATGCACTTTTTTGGGCTTCAAAATTTCATCCTCCAATCACTCCCGTTGTAAAGCTTGGAAGGGTCAGGGTGTTTTGAACATAACTCTGATTGTGTTTGGCTGAAAGACAAAAGTCTTATACATCTAGGATGGCTTGAGGGTGAGTAAATTATGGGGTAATTTTCATTTTTGTGTGAACTATTCCTATATGTGTTGTCAATTAATTAAACAATTTTCATTAAAACCTCAACATGGATTGCCACCAGAGAGTTATTAGAAGCATATTTCCAGTTATTTTACAGAGATGTCAGATAAAGTTATAAACAACTGTAGCCAGTGAAAGTTGCAGCTTTTAGTGAGACAAGTAAAAGAACTGATGTTTCAATGATTAAATAACTCAATGTTTTTTCCCCTATTAAACAGAGTCACTGGACAGATGAACTACAGTTGTGAAGACAATGTGATGCAGACATTTTGCATTTTAAGACGTATTTATTGGACTGGAGAGTCTGAACTCACAATGACCGCTCATTACGGTCCAGGCATCTGTACATCCTAAAAATGTGAAATTAACAAGGATACACAGAATCAGATGAAGCCTAGATCTCTTATATCTTTTGAAATATAGGAATCTTCAGACACATTTTAAAATATGAAATAAAACATTTTAATTCAGCATTAATAATTGTTACAATATTGAGTGTAAGCGCAGTCATGATGAGAATGATGACCGAATTACTGTTTTTAAAACAACTGTGACAAAAGTGGTTATTTTTTTCTGAAATCATGGGTGGTCATACTTATTGAACAATAAATCATTGAATTTGTGTTTCTGAATGTGTGTGTGAAGCATTATTTCCCCCCCATTCCTTGGTTGCAATGTTGAATTACCACTTGCAAACAGATTTTCTATTTGTACATTTAAACCAGATGTAAATAGACGAACAATAGTAAGAATCAATAATCCGTGAGGATGATTATCGATGCAATAAATAAAGGCTGAATTCCCTGAAGAGTGTAAACCCTGCAGCTTGTCATCTTTTTATTATTGCTTGATTTGAGTAGTTTGAGAACTAATAGTGAGTTTGAAGCGGGATTACCTGTGCAAGCAAGGAGGATGTTGAAAGCAGTCATAACAGTTTTCACAATTATTATAATTTTTGCAATACTGATCAGTGCTATTAGTGGGTGAAAAGTGTTGGTGAAAGTTACTTTTAAAAGTAATGCGTAATGACAATGTGTTACATTACTTTTTCTTATCTGGACTTGCTTGCTTGTTTTTAATAATAATAATTAAAAAAAAAAAATGCAAAGGCCCTTTCACACTAAAAGTGCAAATGCAAATTCATGCCTGTACAGTAGAGGACGCAGCTCAGACCTTTCAGCTGTGTTGACTGCAGAAGAATGGGACACAGGAGAAGAAATTTCAACACACTTAACATTACTTTAGCAATAAAACACAAATGTGATGTTTATCTACAGTCATTTTTGCGTAATGATATGGTTGATTTGAATCATCTGAGGTCAGCAGCAAAGACATTGGTTAATAAAGTAAGATTAAATCCCTAAAGTATATTTGTATTATTTATCATTTAAGTACTGCTGGTTTGCATTTCAGTTTTTATTCATTTTGAGCAATACTGAATCTGTTTTTGTGTGAGTGAGATGAGTAAATGCATGTTCACATTTAGTTTACAATAACCATCATGTTTATACAGCGCACAAAACGCATCTGCACCTCACTCCCGATTTCTCTCGACACAGAGAGCCGTCAGCCAATGAATGGAGAGGCTACTCACTGCAGAGCCATAACCTGGTGGCCTAGTGGTGAGGGAGTCGGACTTGTAATCTGAAGGTTGCTGGTTCGATTCCCATGCTGGCAGGAATTGAAAGTGGGGATTGTGAATAAACAGCACTCTCTCCACCTTCGATACCATGACTAAAAGTGCCCTTGAGCAAGGCACCTAACCCCTAATTGCTCCCCTTGTAAGTCACTTTGGATAAAAGTGTCCGCTAAAATGAAAATAACCTCCAGCTCCCCCTCTCTTGACCTACTATGGAGCTGCATCCCCCAACCACACCCTAACCCTATCTCTCCACCCATTAAACAGGTTAAGCTCCACCCTTGAGCTCCAGAGAAGTCTGCAGTGAGCACTACTTGAATGAAGAGGAAAACAAAGTAACTTGCGTTACTTATTTGAAAGAGTAATATATTTTGTTGTAAATTTAAAAGTAACGCACTACTTTACTAGTTCCTTGAAAGTAATCTGATTACATAACCCCCAACACTCTTCACAGATGCCTGATATGTATAAAACTAATCATTCAATTCTGATACACATGTTGAACAAACAGTGGTTATATAGATATATATTGTGGATATATTTCTCCAGGCTCTGAAGGTTTTATCACTGAATCCGTCCTCACCGAGGATCTGGAGGTCTGTTAACCGTGATTACCGGCTGAAAGGGAGTACAAACAGAATGAGCGAGTTGTCATCATATCTTCCAAAACAGCACTTTACAAGATAATCTACAGTTTGAATTTTCATGCGGTCTTACCACACTAGGTACGGGACAGCAGCACTGAATGACCTTGCAGCAGTATGCAGCTAAAGTGGCAGAAAGGGCAATCTGGACTGCCAACATCAGCTTTTGTAATGCTAGGTAATTTTCAAAACCTGTCTGTAGGTGGGTAAAAAGATCAAAAAGTCAAGTCACGTTAATTAAATAGCACTTTATACAATACAGAATTTTTCAAAGCTGCTTTACTGTAATGAAAATAACAGTACTGATGTTGTAAAATTCTTCAATTGACCCTTCGTCGGCAGTTTGATTGACAGGCGATCTGACCAATCATAACCCTGAATCCGCCATTTTGTCTGACAAAGCAGTCAGGGGAGTTAGTAGATTAATGTCGGTGAACTTGAACTTGAAAAATTGTGTGTTCATTCATGTTTATTTGATGCTATAAATGAACTAGTATGAAGAGATGGTCGGTTCACGAGCCGCTTGAACCGACGAGCTACAGCGATCTGTCACGACACGTTAAAGAGCCACTATACGCTATTTATTGTTTAAACTTCTTAAAAAATATTACAATATGTTAAATATGAAACTGTTTCATATCAAAAGTAATCTGTTCTGTCTTGTCTGTCGAGGCATTGTCAGTGTACTTTTTGCTCCGCGATGTATTTTTCACTTTGTGAGAACATGATGTGTGGCGTGAGAGAGAGCATGCCTTGTTGGACATAGCAACAGTAACTAAAGGGGGCGGGTCGTTGCAAAGGGTCAATTATGAAACTAACATTTAGCAGTTACAATTTTGTGACAGCATTCAATTATGAACCACAAACAAACTGTGTGCCAAACAACCCTGGCCTCCCCTACTCAGAATACCATATGAGAATTGTTACAATAAATGTTCATGACTTACTTCTAAATTTCTACATATTGTCTTTTGGGAGGGTTCTACATGAGGCATCCAACAATGAAATAGGACATTGAAAACACTTAGGTGCACTAAAATGCAGATCACAGAGGCCGTACAGGCCACGACTTGCATTCCTAAACAGGCCTTCAGCTGGAAAAAGAAGAAAAAAATCCAAACACAGTGTTATTGGATGCACCAAAACAACAAAATTCTACATGCTTGTTGACCAAAGGTCATTTTTCCTTATTGAATTAAATAAAATTGCTTATGACTTATACACACGTTTTGATGTGTCTGGCAAAATGTTATGATCTGTAAACTTACAGTTGGGAGGTGAAGATTCTGTGCAGCTATTGCCAAACTTCCAGCGATAATTATCTATAAAAGGGAAAGATCGGGACATTAGTCACATACATTGATTCTCACTTCTAACACATTTTTAGGTGGACCTTGTTTCAAAATATATTTACTGACTAACTGATCTGCTGTACAGGTGAAAATTTTGTCAGGGGAAGTAAAAAAATGAGCTGCTGGGCCAAACGGGTTACAAAAACGCCTTAGCGTTGAGGTTTATTCACTGAAATGAAAAGTGTGACAACTAGCCCCAGTCTTCCCTTTTATCAAATATTGTATAATTTTCAGTGTTTTGTTTTAATCTTTTTTTATATTTAAATCTAAATAGGCCTACTTCATTTTTATCAAGTAGTCTATGTGTTCTCATGTTCATAATAATTATTTAATTTATCGATGCTTAACATTTTCCGTAAGTTGAGTATGGAAGGCGTAGGAAGTAGTGTAAGCGTTTTGAACTGTGAGAGGCGTTACGTTTTCTTTGTAAGTTGAATATGTTTGGCATAAGCTAGTTATTTTACTTTATAGTGTGTTAAATATGGATATGTTTTCTTACACAAATGCATCGTTTAGCTTCAGAAGGACTTTATTAACTCCCTGGAGCCGTGTGGAGTATGTTTATGATGGATGGATGCATTTTTTTGAGGTTTCCGTGCACTGCGATTATAAAGCTAATGATTATTAATATAACTCTGATTGTATTCGTCTGAAAGAAGAAAGTCATATACAACTAGGATGGCTTGAGGGTGAGTAAATCATTGGGTAATTTTCATTTTAATACTAATTAATCCTTTAAGATGACAAATGATTCTGTTAAATGTACTTACGATTATGGAGGTAATGGCACTCACTGCGTCTGAAATCGTGGACATGTCATTCACATAAAACAACAAGACCGCAAATGTGAAAAACACAGCCAATGCAATCTGCGTTACCTGCAATGAACCACAAAACATTTATGAAAATTAACCCTGGGTGTATAATATTAAATAGTTCTTTAGCCTGACATTTGTACCTACTGTAAAAACACTATAACCACAAGTTTGCAATTTTTATTAAACCTAAAAATAATCAATCTGCCAAAAATACAGTTAGCCTATTATGCAAGGTCATTTTTCACATCCATGAGTTTGTAAGAAAGAAAAAAAGTACAGTAAAGTACACGCACTCCTAGTATTTTGGGTTCAGCCTCCAGGTATTTGAGTTTTTGGTTTGGGTTTTTCTGAAATCGGATGTCCAGAATCTCTCCGGGGTTCCTTTCTTCCCAAGACTCAATCTGCGGTTCATCTGTCGACGAGTTTCATGATTAAACTCATTAATACACACTTACATTTATACACACGAAAATTAAGCTAAAATCGCCACACTCACATTCGTTTCGATTCAATTCAACAGAGTAAATAAATCCATAAATCAGTGAATTTCACAGAGTAGAGGGGAAACCCTTTTCCCAGGAATTCCCGGAGCATTCCAAACCAAATGAATCGGGAAAAACAACTCGCAGTCGCAGTTGTATAAAAAATAACGTACCTGCCATTTTGCTGATCCCAGTAGCCTAAACTCTCTCGAAAGTAGCCTAACTTTGAATGTTTTAAAATACTTCTAATTTCTCCACGCGCTTCTCTCTTCTGTTTTGGAGTGTACTGGTACCGCCCCGTTATGAAATCGGGTTCAAGAACATCTGAAAACAGTTAGTCAGGTGACAGCAGCCCCCATACTGAAGAAAAGCCCCAAATATCCACAGACTTCTATCGTGTCTTAGAGCTGTAGTGCTGACCCTTACAAAAACAAGCTTCTTCAAGTGTGCTAACAGTAGCCTACACTTTTCTTTTTTTAAGCTAAAAAATGATACTTTCAGTCAACATTAATGTATTTTTATACACACATACACACACAAATGGCTAAATTATTGGTCAGGAAATTAGCTAAATTTAATGTATTGCTGTCTCAGAAAAAAAGTCAAAGACTCAAATTAAGTTTTTGGCAAAATATGAGAAGTTGTGTGTGGAGTGACATGAGTCGCATGGTGATGCTCCAGAATGGTGTCTTCGAAAATCTAAATATTATAATAAATGCCTCTGTACCTCAGTGGAGAGAGGTATCACTGTTTAGCCTATTTAATGTATTGTTGAGCTGCTTCACTGTGAAAAGGCTCATGTTTTGGCTTTGGTCAGAGTCCTGATTTGAATCCTATAGTGAATATTTGGTCTCACATTAAACTAGACATTTTTCAACTACTCATGAACTATTTGAAGCCATTACTTTGAGTGGAACAAGTTACAACACTGACTCTTCTTCCTGTAAAAAGAAGTATTCGTCTAGTATTCGTGCAATTTTTGCTAATTTCATCACCAGTGATTTGTGATCAAAATGGTTAAGACCATTAAAAGGTCACTAAATATTTTGCTATTTTTTAGCTTGGCCCTTTTCTTTCTTTCTTTCTTTTTTTCTTCAGACGCGTATACTTGAATTATACTGAAAAGCCTAAGTATATTTGGCATATAGCCTACTTTTACTCAATCTTTTGATCGATATAAAATAACTTAAATATTTTAAGTATACTTGGCTTGTAGTTATGTTTACTCTTTTGATTGAGTAGACTATTTCACATAGTTTGAAATAGTTTACACATATTTTCCTAATTGACCCTTCGCCGACAGTTTGATTGACAGGCGATCTGACCAATCATAACCCTGAATCCGCGATTTTGTCTGACAAAGCAGTCAGGGGAGTTAGTAGATTAACGTCGGTGAACTTGAACTTGAAAAATTGTGTGTACTCACGTCTTTCTGCTCTTGAAACAACATTCCTTCTGATGTTCATTCATGTTTATTTGATGCTATAAATGAACTAGTATGAAGAGATGATCGGTTCACGAGCCGCTTGAATCTGTCACAACACATTGAAGAGCCACTATACGGTATTTAAAAAATTGCAATATTTTAAATATGAAACTGTTTCATACGTTGTCAGTGTCCTCTTTGCTCCGCGATGTATTTTTCACTCCATGAGAGCATGATGTGTGGCATGAGACTGCATGGCTTGTCTTTGCATATAGGGTCAATTCTGATGTATGTGTGAATTTTTGTGTAGCACTGGTAGTGTACATAGGAATTTACTTCAAATCAATTAATGTATATTTCAAGTATATCTAAACAAAAACAATATATAATATACATTTAATATAACAATAACATATATAGAAAACTATAATGTTAAGTTCACTTAAAGAAAACTTACAAGTATGCAGTATTGAACTAAACTAAAATGGTAAATTACTGGAATGTAACGCTAAATGCAATTCATTATAAAATGTACGACAATTATGACTGTGTAGCATTGCATAAACTCAGAGACAAATGACTTAATCACTGCCACTTGTAAAGTTACACTCTTTTTATAGAGCAAATAATTGATGTGTTTTAATGAAATATACAGCAGGCTATATTATAAACAACATGTTTCCATTTTTTATTCACATAGCATTTAACTGTTTAAAAATGATAAAAAAAAAAAACACTGTCTTGAGGTAGTTTTTATTTTATTTTATTCCAAATAGCATCACAAGGCATTCACACATACCGCCATTCACACACAAACACCTTCAATAAATGTTTCAAACACAAATGTACATTTACCTTCATCATATATAAATTATAAAAATAGAAACTTAGAATACAACATATCTGTACATCAATTAACATATTTATTTATTCAGAATAAACAACAAAGGGTTGATCTACTATTTTTATGATTATTAACATAAAACCATTATGGACAAGTCTAACTACAGCAGATTTATTACGGTACACAAGGAGGGTGAAGGCGTGGTAGAAACTATCACCTTAAACTCAAGAGAAGATCAGGACTTTGTGAATGAGAAATTTATAGGGTTAAATGTACCTGTTTTTATTATTTTACTGAGCGTTGACAAAGAGATCTATTCAGAAGACAAGATATATTACCTTCACTTTGCTTGACAATGTTACAAATATTTGTCTTACAAAAAAATACAAAATAAATAAACGGAGAACAAGTTATTCTAATGAAAAATGGCAGTAAATGGCATTTAAATGTGGTCCAACATTTAAGATGGCTGAGTTTTACACGCCCTCCCTCTAGTGGTGAAAAGAGAGAATTAAAAAAACACATTTAAAAGATCTTTCTCACATTTTCTTTTATATTCACATTTATTTACATACTCCTGAAACAGACATCATTATGGCTACATAAATAGAACACTCTTTGTACTAGGAGTGCTTTAGGTTACGCCGTAGCCCCTGATCGTTGTTTTACAAACCTGTAGCTCTGTATTCATGGCTGCTTTGTCTCATGCACTTTAGTGGGGCTAAACATACCTTCAAACGGCACATTCTCTGTCCTTAAAGGGAAACTCAAAACAATCAAACATTTCCTTCACTCTTCATTTCATTTCACAACTTCATGCTAAACGATTTAAAGTGACATCCATCATCTTGTGGTCCTTTGTCTGTGCAGATTATTATGAACAGAACATGCTACATCTGGTCCCTATACGGACGGCAGTGGTTGCACAAAACAGCCAGCTCCATTCCAGAGAAGAACAACCGCCTTGCTCTGGGAATGTGGCTGGTTTATTTTGCAGTGGCCAAATAAAGTCCAACTCTCACCATCTGCTATGAGTTCACAGGTTCGACATGCTCTCTCCTTACTGAGAGAAGATTGCTAAATAGTTTTGTTACTCATTTTCTCTCTCCATTAAGACTTGGGCACTATAGATCAGGACCGGCTCATGGTCCCATGAGGGCGCACTCTTTGGAGATCCATTTTAGTTATTATTTCCATATATCCTACACCAAGTGGCCCAAGGAATCAGCTCGTACTGTATGCACCGAGAGCCCCTACAATCCAGCCCACAGTACCTTCATCAGCAGTACTCAGACCTCTTTATCTATAAGGCAAAAATATCACATTTCCAGTATCTCCGTCATTCGGTTATTATGTGCTGCTGTGAAGCGTCAATCACAGAGCTATTTTTGGTGACAAATCAAATCATTTTATTACAGTAATCGACCCAGGACGAGCAGATTCTTCAAGACTTTGCGCTGCTCTGGTCTGCGGACCTTTTGGACTTTGAATCCTTAAAGAGGAAGCGGACCAAGCAACTACTGAACTAAACACACACAGATGAACAGATTGTGTATGTCCATGTGTGCGCGCATGGCTTTGAGGATGGTACACAATAAGTGTTCTGCCCATCCATCTGATCAAACACATGCAAAAACAGGATAGACACAGCATGTTATGTACACAGGAGTGAATGGACTGGATGCTGATGTAATGGAGTAGTAGAGGAGTCAGTTGTGTATGTGCTTCTTTGTGTAACTGCGCATGTTAATCGTATATTTGGAATGTGTATCAGTTTCTTTGATTGTCTGCTTTCCTCTTCTCCTCCAGCCCTCCATCTGTGTTTGTGAGCCTTTCACAGAATTTAGTTTCAAAAATCCCACATGCCGGTTTTCAGATAGAGCTTTCTTCGCACTGTGCCAGGGGTGCTCCTCTTAGGCAAGGCATCTTAGAAAACTCCTCCTCCATCTCGCTAAGCACCTCCCCCAGTCCCTCCTCCTCTCCATCTGGCCCCGCCCTTTCTCTACCATCCAGCTCCTCTGCCAGGTTCACAGCTGACTCCTGCAGTTTCAGTCCACTTGAGTTGGTGTAAATATGCCTGCCGTTGTGCCCACCCGGGTGCATGCTGTGTCCGTGACCGTTCAGCGTCCCGTTCCTTTTCTCTGTTAACGGAACAGCCTCCGACAACAGACTGGCGCTGCTTGGAGACTGCGGCGTGTCTGTAGAAGGAAGCAAGTCCCTCCCTTTTTCCAATGTGGACGATGAGTGCCCGCCCCCTCTCATGCCGACTTGCCGTTTGTAAATTAGAAACAACAGGAAACAACCCAATACAAAACCTATGACGAAAAAAATGATGTGCGAGGCCAGGAAGTGCCGGCTGCCCGCGATGGCCACGTTTCCCTCCATGTTGGGGTTGTCAAGGGTCAGCTCATACTCGGCTCTGCGACAGGGTGGCTGATCTCTGCCCACTTCATCACATAGGCACGTGTAAGTGCCCAGGCTCTCCTTTGTGACCTGCACCTCCAGGTCATAGTTGTGGCGGCGGATGTGACTATCGGAGGGATGCTCCCAGCGGCAAGGACGAGGGGACACTTGCACACAAGACAGGAGGATGCGCAGACCCAGTACGACACGCATTTCAATTACAGGTGGGGAACAAAGACCTAAAGGTACAGAGAAAAAGACTCAGATGATTAGGTCACAATTAGTTTTCAATGCAACAAAAATTTAAATGCATGCCAAGGGGACACAATATAATGACCCCCTTGGGACGTGGGAGCCACTTCCTCTATATCCCTCTATATATATGATTACCAAGGCTACAATTATTTCATCGAAAATACAATAAAAAAATGTGAAATATTATAACAATTTCAAATAACTGTTTTCTATTTTCTAATATATTTTATATTGTAATTTATTCTTGTCATGGAAAAGCTGAATTTTCATTATTCAAGTATTTAGTGTTAATCAAGAAATGTTCTTATTATTATCATCACAGTTATATTATTATATGCTTTTTGTGGAATCCGAGATTCTTTGATGAACATAAAGCTCCAAAGTACAGCATTTACTTTGAAACAGAAATCTTTTGTAATGTAATGCATTTATTGTCACTTTTGATCAGTTTAATCCATCCCTTCTGAATAAAAGTAATTTGTATATTAAAATATACAATGTATATTGTGTGTATATATATATATATATATATATATATATATATATATATATATATATATATACACACACACTCACACTCAGAATGGAGAGATGAACATACATTAAATACAATTTTTCTTCACAAAACTGTATGTATATTTGATTTTTATTACTTAAAATGCAATTTAGCAATTTTATCTAGGAGTTGTTTCTGCTTTTTCTCCATTTAGCTCATCTGATTTCATTGTAAGTATATTTACTGTAAAAGTATATATACACACTGTGAGGAAATTATTGTCTGTGTTGCCATGGCGACAGATGTGGTATATAGGCATTAATACCACTGTCAGACATACCTTCACCATTGTTGCATTGCCTGACCAAATCTTCTGCTTCTACCACTTCACCAGGCCTGAAACATAAATGTAACTATGTGACGACAATAGCAGGGGTGAGGTGGGGTGGGGGGTTGTGTAGTTGTTTTAGAGGAATTGAATAGGAAAAAAATAAGTTCTCTGTCTAATTGCAGTTGTGAAGTAATCAATTTAAACTATTTGCAAATAGCATTTTGTTTTAAAATACGCACATATGTCAGATATGAATTACATTAATCAAATGTAAATTCTAGCATATTTTCAAAACAAAAATGGCAAAAATTCATAAAAAGTTGAGAGGCTTTAATCCCTGGAGGCCTGTCAGTCGTTTAACATTCTTCCCATAAAACAGTTGTCAAATATTAAATATTTAGCTGCTTCCATCTTTCCACACACTCTTTCACCGCTAAAACTAAAGCGTTGTGTTGGAATTCGCACTCGTCTTCTGAGAACAGTAAGACCCGAATTCTTTGATTTGACTGGCCATCTCACTCATTTGGACACTGACGAGCTCAGTTAGACTTGCATACTGTGATTCTTGATTCGCAGGTTGCGAAAGAATGGGTCTTCTTGGTTTTTCAGTAATAGTATTAAAAAATAATTTAACCTAAACTTCCTCATTCTACCCACTAAAATAACAGGATGAGACAAATAAAATGAGAAAATATTCTATTTCTCTTTTCATAGCTCAGCCAAAATCATGACCTATGCTCCTCATATGTCTTAATGTGAATACTTGTTTGTGTGTAACATACATAGCACAAGCTGCCTCTTTATGCCTCCATACGCAGCCAAGTCCTCGGGCACGTGTACACATCTCGCAGGTAGAGTACCGAGAACAGTTCACTATGGGTAACTTCTTCAGAGAGCGAGGAGAGCCCACAAGAGCCTCATCCTACAGCAGAGAGACAGTTATGCATTCACTATTCTTTAGGTTTGATATCACACAAAAAACCACGCTAAAATAAAACAATATAAAAACTGCATGTGATTACTTTGTATAGCAATATGTTATTCACTGGCTCCTGTGCAGAAAACAGGGGGACTTCTTCAATAAGAGTTGCATTCGGACCAACTACAGCGACTTTGTGTAGCTCTCCATGATCTATGAACACACACATATAAACCAAAGATTATTAAACTGAATCAAGCATATCAATCCACACTTGGATGACAATGAATTACACAATTACATTTTTTTTTTTCTGTGTAGTCTCTTACCCGTTCCAAGGTGCAAAACTGTGGCCATGTTTTGCTTTGCATCAATGGAGGATGGTATTAAGGTAACGGCAAGTTTAGTGTATGTGATGCCATTTCTGACCATTAATGGCGCTGCCACAACACTGTTCTCCATGAGCGGGTGATCACGCATGAACGTCAGCACTTTATCAGGCAGCTTCAGGGAGGACTCAAAGCCCTGCTCCTTCAGAGCCCTATTCAAACACTGAGAGTGATAAAAGAAAAGAGGAAAGAGATTACAGATTTAAAGCCGACAGTAATGATAGTGCTAGCACCTGAAAGGTCAAGGGGTTCATATCCCTACACATATACCTTGTACACCTCTAGTTCCTTTGGATTAAAGTGTCTGCCAAATACATAAATGTAAAGGCTAGAATACACTACATGACTTGAAAATCTGAACCGATTTTAAAACACTAGACATCATACACTTACTGACTTTGTAATTGGTTACAGAAAAAAAATGGGCTAAATGACTGAGGATCACACACTATCAAGTCATTCCAAACACAACAAACTCATGCGGCTCATTGCTAGGAGACACATGACAGATGGATGTACAGTACAGGAACTGGCCGTAGTATTTGTTATAGCGACTGTGCAAACAAAACAAATCAAGTCAAAGGTAGGTATGGGTGCTCAGTATGGCCTGTACAGATTGCAATGAGAAACGTAAGGGGCTTTGTATCCAATTAGGCATGTCATACACGATATGTGTTCTAAATATCAAACATAGAAGAAATCATAGTCTGAGGCTGTGCCCGTCATACATTTCACGAATTTCTGAGAACTCTGTCAACTTTTTGGCTGCCCAAAATCTGCAGACTGGTTATGACTTTCGGCCTGGACTTCACCAAGCTGCAAATCAGGGCAAAAACTGAGCTTTTTAAGATTACAATGTGTAGATTACATGCATTTTTGTATTAGAGTGTAGTACAGAATTGCATTGTATTGTACTATATATTGTATAATAATACATAGAATGGTATGGTACTGTACTGAATGTTTTGTAAAAGATTGCATTATATAGTATAGTATACAGTAAAGTATAGACTAGTACTGTATTTTATGCAGTAAAATGTTTTAGTACTGTATATAGTGTATTATATAATGTTGTATTATGTGATATAGAATAGCATATAGTATGGAATAGTACAGCATTGCACTATAAATGTGTTGTATCATCTAATATTGAATGATAAGGTACAATGTATAGTATATCGTAATATTATACCGAACAGTATTGTATCCAACTTATTTTGCAATTCGGAAGCAATTATCTGTGAATGTGTGAGAACTCTGATTCATTAGCCAGTAAAGATAAATAACTAAAAGAATTACAAAATACAGTAAATGGTATAACTATTTGCGCTACAAACCAGTATTTTCATAATTACAACAACACATTAAAAGAATATGGTAAGAAATACCAGTGTACTATATCATGAAGGATTTTGTACAGCTAAAAATAACTGGAAATGAATGACATGGAAGCCAAACATTCAATTTATAAATGATCACGCCTGCTTTTAGATTAAAAATATGGTGAAAAGAGTAGAATAGTATTGTTTCGTATAATGAAAGATCATAACCTATGTATTGTATAGACCAGCATAGGACAATATTGTACTTTTAAGAATTGTACCATATTATATTATTTTGTCTGGAACAGTACAGTATAGTACTGTACTTGTATGTGTCTGTATTGGACCCCTCCGGTTCTGTTTGCACCACTCCGAGGCAGGATTCCAACCAGTGTTTCTGGCATGGGAGGCGGGCACACTAACAGTGTCGGTTGCTTTCATGTCTCTTAAGGCCAGGGGAATGAGGTTTACTCACACAGCTCTTACTAGCTGGCCTCCATTACATGTGTGCGCTGTGTATAAAATTGCACAGTAAAATACACACTGTCTGGCCAAAAACTAGTCGCTGTTTGGATTTAAACAGGCAAATACTTAAGAGTCAATGACTGGATCATTATTGCAGTGATCATTATGTTTCTCTCATGTAATGTGTTTGGCAACAGTTCTTTTAACCCTAATTGATGGAGTGTGTAGCTTTTCATTTCTTAACGCATTTCTTAACGCAAGACGAAGACAATGTCAAAGATTCATCAGGCTCAAATTGTGAAAGAATGGTTGGGAGGGAGCATCAAGAATCATTTTAACACATGAATTGGCACCTCTGAGTCCAGACCTTAAATTCGTTCAAAGCCTTTGGGATGTGCTGGAGCAGACTTTAAAGAGTGCTTGACTCTTACATTGTCAATACAAAATCTTGACTAAATACTGATGCACATCTTGATGGAAATAACATCACATTCATTTCCATCAAGAGGTGATGTGTCTTCATGGTTGTTAAAAATAATTATAATAATAATCACTGGAATAATGATCCAATCATAGACTCTTAAGTATTTACCTATTTAAATCCACAGAAACTTTTTTTGGCTTTTTTTTGACTGAAGTATTACACGTATCGTATGACATCATTACACATAAACTCATTGATGTGAGATTGCAGTTGTATACCTGTCCTGGTCGTGGTGTTGGAATGGGCTCTGGGTTAATCCAGTTCTCACAGCTCTTCTTCAGCTCTTTAAAGGGTCCGTCCATCGCCTTAGTGATCTCCTCCAGACTGTACATGCACACGGCTGACAGCTCCTCTCTTTCCCTACACATTAAATATCAACACAACAGAACACACGCAACAACAAAAAATCAATAGGGAAATAAAAAGCAAAGAAACACAATGATTCAGAAGAGATGAGATCAGCTCAGAAGGTCAGATGTGAAACAGATCAAAGTACCACTGTGAGGTGAATATGCCATAGAAGTGTGTGCTGCTGGGGTCTCCGGGCTGGTGCTGTACAGTGAACACATCGGTCAGAACGTTAAATCGCTGTCCACTTGCTCGATCTTCACACACCAGCTGGGCCTTCAGAAACGTCGTCCACCGCCTCTGCAGAGTCTTCATACCACCTACATCAGACTAGAAAACAGAGCGAGAGACCAAAATAGATCAGATATAATATAAAATGGGTGATGAAACACAGACAGATGGCAAAGAATAGAGGAACTCTATGACTGAAGAAATATGAACTCAAGTGGAACAGTACAATTACATAACATCAACTGAGAGCAGAACTGCTGTAAAACGTTCTTCCTCTGAGACATCACGAGCAAAGCCATAAAAAGCCTAGAGAGACAAGAAAACACACTAGGTGTAGTTCCTACCTTGCAGACCCTGGCAACTCGGGGTACTTTGACTTTGGTGTAGAGGTCATACTCTTTAGCCACCTCAGTGAAGAAGAAGTAAATTTTGTCATCTTCACCAGTAAGATTGTTCTTCTCATCTTCTTGGATGAAGGCAGAACTAACAAACTCTGGATCTGAGTTCAGAAACAAGCAGGAGTTGAAAACTGTAGTTATAAACAATCTGGTTGTGAATTCATATTAAATTCAGCCTTAAATGTGTAAATGCCTGTCTGGATGTCTTACCACTAAGCCAGTTGATCGATTGCTCAGTCCGGATGCGTTCCTGCTCGATGCCCGTTGCCCTGGAAATATCATACATTGTGCCAAGAAAGTTACTTGTGGCGGCAGTGTAAAGGATCCCTCCTGAAAGAGAGCGAGAGAGAGAGCAGAAGGTGAAGAGTAAAACCAAAAAATAGACATTTTATTTTATTTTTTACTTTTATGTACTGTAAAAAATATTGTATGCTATTATCTGTATGTTATTTCAGTGTGTTAAGTGTTAAAACATTTTGGGAACCAAATGTACCCTGAAATCACCTATATTGTGAGCCAATGGTCTCTATGAAGAAAACTGCTTAATAAATAATGTCTTAATAATGATGTAAATATGCAGAAGTTTAGGGTTTTGGTTAGCATATATAATTAGCTTTACAGCGTACAGCAACAATAGACGTCTACCGTATGCACTCATTTAGATAGCCAAGTAAACGTGTTTCATACCTGCCATGACAGCGGTGTAATGCTGGCTGGGCTCAAAGGGGCATTTCCCCTTCCCTGTCTCCATCTTCATGCTACCATCATCATGTTTCTCCAGAGAGAATGAAGAGATGTTCTAAACGAGGCAGAGACCACAGATATATGTAACAACTGTCTGTCCTTTCATTCAAAAGAAATGAGCTTTTAAAAATGGGATGAAGAAGAGAGTAAGACAGAGAGAGAGAGAGAGGAGTAAACAGGTACACAATTATAGTCATTTACCGCAGGTGGAAACCTGTCAATCATTCTAGGGTAACAGGTTTATTGAAGCTCATCTGCCACAGTCTGTACACACACAGCATGTGTATACCTGCCATATTTTGTGCATGCGATCACGTTTCATCATCCAACAATTTTCTTTTAACTCTCCTACTTAATAGTGTGACAATACTTGAGTCAGTGTAGCTGTGAAAACTTACAATAAAAGCACACTGGGGATCAAAGGCGAAGGTCCCACAGGCATATATGCGTCCATCTCCCAAAAACTCCAGCAGACGGATGTAGTTCTTGCAGTCACCCTGTGAGGGGCAGCAGAGTAAAGCATGACATACTGTGAGACAAACAGCATTTAATTCTCATTTTCTGTGTTTTGTTATATTACTACTGTTCATAAAGTTTTTGGATACTTTTATTCATCATGGATGCATTAATTATATCAAAATTTACAGTAAAGCCATTTACAAAAGATGTCTATTTTAAATCAATTCTGTTCTTTTAAACTCTATTCATCAAAGGACAAATGTTTTCAACACTGATAATAATATGAAATATTTCTTGAGCACCAAATAAGAATGGCTTTAAAAGGATCATGTGACTGGATTAATGACTGCTGGACATACTTTATACACACACACACACACAGACACATATACTTATACATATATGTGTGTGTGTGTGTGTGTGTGTGTGTGTGTGTGTGTGTGATTAAAATGAAAGTCGCAAGTGACATGTGCTTGTCATTGCTAGTTAAATTTAAATTAATTTGCTTTTAAATTTTATGTATCAAAATTGGTCTATATATATATATATATATATATATATATATAAATATGTATGTGTGTGTGTGTGGGTTACAATATAAATATTATTACACTGCAGCTTTCATTTTAATCACCTATTTGATTATTTAATGGTCTATAATTACTACTATTATTATTATTATTATCATCATTGTCAAGGTCGACAAGGTCAACTGTCTCTGAGCAGAACAAGAGAGTTTCAGTATCAATAACAGTGATTGGTAACCTGAATCCAACTGGGTAGTATCTGAGACCCCCAGACGTTTTCTACAGTGAGACCTCCCCCATCTTGTATCCTCCAAAGGGCACAGTTAATCGGTAATATTTGACATTTCACAGTAGGAGAATTTATAAAGCACACAGAATGTCTTTCTCGCACAAATGCATCCTGACTATCACATACACCAGGCTGGAATTTTGATGAAAACCAGTTGGCTTTACTTGAAAAGTTTCCATTTCAGGACTAGACAGACCATTAAGTACATCAATAAAGATTAATGAGAGACCAGTCGGTATCGAGTTTTCCATGTGCTGTAATTAAACGTGAATGTGTTGGAGAAAAAAGTAAAATGTATTCAAATGACCAGTCGCAGGTCTACGGGGTCAATTAACTCACTTTTTCAGATCGTTCTCTTTCGTTTCATCTCTTTCTCCATTCTATCATGACATACCTTTTGTTTGCCTAATCACACCCTTCCTGACCCTCCCCCACTGGGGCCTCAGCCCACATGTCAATCATCCACAGGCCCCTCCCCCCCACATCACAGCACTGAATGCTAACCACAAATAAGTGAGCTCATTAGCTCTCTCTCACACTCACTCGCCCCATGAGCCACCCTCAGAGAAAGAGAGAGAATGACATGCACACAGGGAACAATACTAAAGCCTGAATGTGTGCTCAATATTGTTCTTTTTTAAATTAAAAAGGCTTAAACATGAAGAAATTAATATTACTTTAGGAAAAAAGGTTAAAATTATGCTCAGAACTCAAATAAGACTTGCTTTATCTGTTTCTACCCTGGACACTTTCACTCATGAAATAAATGAATCATTACTGACTGTGAATTTGTGCATTTCTACAGTGGTATCTGTAACTGAGAATATTTGCTTTTGAAAGTTTGACGACTGTCATATATCGGTCAGTTAAAACAAAGCAAAAGTGTTAAGGGCACCATTAAGAATATTCTTAAAAATAAACAAAGCAGGCAAACAATGGATTTTGGAGTTATGAGCTTTTTCAAGATCCATATTGGTTGTTTGCTTGCTATTGAGGTCTTTACATCCCCCCATCTAAAGCACACGACATACATTCATACACATCATATGAGTTTACCTCGGTTTTTCCCTTAGCAACACAAGATTTCCTCCTGTCTTCTGGAACACTCCACTCAATCTACATAGATATTGAGAGAGATAGAGAGAGGGAGAAAGAGAGAGCGAGTAAACGAGAGGGAGATCAGTACTTCAGATTCTTTCCTGGTTAAAAAGAAACTATGTCATCCATGAATATGCAAAGCATGTTTGGCCTGTTAAATAAAGAAGCTTATAAATGCATAGAAATGTGAATTCAGTACCTGTAAATGTTGTTTACTTATTTAACCATAAAACATATTAATACATTCAGTCAGAATCTGAAACATATAGCATGTGTAGTCATTTACACAACATTAAAATCTAGATTTCAAGATACAGTTCTCACGAACATGAAAATAATTTGAGTAAATCTGACATATTTTCCAAAATGTAAACTGACATCATTTAATTTTTTTAAAATTCAAATATTTTGTAGGACAACGGGAGGCATTCAAGGGAAAAAGGTTGAGGTGAAGTCACATTCGACTTCTCATGGCCAAAAAGGTCTATTCTCACTGTCAAATGTAGTGGTGTATGAATAACACCTCAAACAAACGTCACTTTCAAACAGCTTTCTGTTGGTAAGTGTGGCGAATTCGTATGACCAACCAGAATCCGATTCCAGATCGTGTGGACTATCGAAATGACTGGATTTCACCTGAAAAAATTTGCTGAACAACGGTAAATGTGAGGAATTTGACTGACAGGCGTTCTAACCAACCAATCATAACGCAGAATCCATCGTCATTTCCGACAAAGCAGTCAGGGGAGTAAGTAAATTAACGTTGGTGAACTAGAACTTGAAAAATTGTGTGTACTGACATATTTCTGTGGTTGAAACAACATTCCTTCTGATGTTCATTCATGTTTATTTGATGCTATAAATGAACTAGTATGAAGAGATGGTCGGTTCACGAGCCGATTGAACTGAGGAGCTACAGCGATCTGTCACGACACATTAAAGAGCCACTATACGCTATTTATTGTTTAAATTTCTTAAAAATTACAAAATTTGAGACTGTTTCATATCAAAAGTAACCTGCCCTGTCTTGTCTGTCGATACGTTGTCAGTGTCCTCTTTGCTCCGGGATGTATTTTACACTTCGTGAGAACATGATGTGTGGCGTGAGAGCGGATGGCTTGTCGAAGGTAGCAACAGTAACTAAAGGGGGCGGGTCTTTGCGAACAGTCAAATATACAAGTTAAAATTACAAATATCATCTTTACACAAAAATACATAACTGCAGAATGCTGTGAATGGCCAATCACAATCAAGTATTCCAGAGAGCCATGTACCAGTTTTGTATATTGAGTTTCCTTCTACACTTTGCTATATTTTCACATCTCTCAAAGCACTCTGTAGCTTTTCTACTCGCATAATCAAATAATTTCAAACCAAATCAATATTTCATGTCCATTTAATTATTTATTTGGCAAATTACACCCCTTTTTGATTCAGAACCTGACCACCTTGTCTGAGTTTATTTAGGGAGTTATTTAGTTTTTATTTTACCGACTGGCTGACCGTACATTACCCTTTACATAGAAATGAGGTTAAAATCAAAATGTGTTTGATCTCAGTAAGCTGAGAAACATTTTAAAGAGAAATTCTAACCACAAAAATCTAAAAACTGTAGTCCCTTTTAGCAAAGGAATGGAGTTCTCATGATCAGTGCTATGATCTCACCACAGTAGCTCTCCTTAATCTTATAGGCCTATCTAATATTACACGACACTTAACAGAGTAATTTTGCTTCCAGACAGTGAACAGTGTAGATGGAGGTATGGTGCAAGCATGTGCTGGGCTTTGACACACTCTGTGTGCTCGGGGCTAAACGGACGTGAAGCTACATTACAGTGTGTGATGAATTTTGACTCTAATGACAGGAGACAGTGAGAGGTGACTGCTGGGAGAAAAGGGAGGGCCGTCGCGGAGGGTTAATTTGGTTAGAGAGCTGCACTAGCGACCAGGGATGAGATCATCTAATTTAGCTTGATGAAAAGCCGTGTACTGAATCCTGTTGGGGCGTTTGTTATGATGACTATATGTGAGTATGTTGGTGTGCAGTTGGATATCGTTCTTTGGCACAAAGCATTTTATGAAATGATTTAGGATCATTCCACTTTAATGAAATCTTTTTTATTAGAATTAAACAGAATCAAATTTTATGGTATATTACAGGGCTTGACATTAAAGGGATAGTCCAATCAAAAATGAAAATTAATCCCTCACTACTCTGATGTTTTTCCAAATCTATATGAATTTTGTTGAACACAAAAGTAGACGGTAGCTATTGACTTCCATAGTATTTTCTTCTCCTACTATGCAAGTCATTGGCTACCGTCAACTGTTTGATTACCAACGCTCTTTAGAATATCTTCTTTTGTGTTCAACAGATGAAAGAAACTCATGCAGGTTTGGAACATCATGAGGGTGAGTAAATGCTGACAAAATTTTCATTTCTGGGTGAACTAGCCATTTAACACCCACCAACCTGCCAAATGTGTGTGGATTTCATCAGTGCCGTGTCACACATTTTGGTGGGTTGAATTTTTCAATTGTGGTCTTTTAAAAAGGTAATTCTTGTCAAAAATACTGATTTTGCAATACTGAAATATCTGAAATGCTTCCAATACTCATTTTCTGCAGAACAGATACAAGATACCAGTTGTGCTTTCTTGCTCTCTCATCTCTCCGACAGCGAGTTAACACACAAACCCGCCTCATTTCACTCACTCGTTTCATTTGCTCTGGATGAATATTTTTCAGTGCTTGAATTTCAGCATGGGATTGCGTGTATTGTGCATAATTTACTCATTCCCACAGATTTTGTGCTCACACTCAATGTGCACGCATAAAGCCACCTCTCACTACTAAATTAAGTGCTTTTTCGCAGCTTATTATGCTTAAACAGTCAAATACATACAAAAGAACAGACGATAAATGCAAATATATATTTATGTGCAATCTCTCAACCAGTGTCTCAACCATGGAAAGACATCGATAAAACAGCTGGACAATAATATCTCACGTAGCATTACATTTACGTCAGGCAAGTCACTTAGTGTCCACAGCATATTAGTTCACTAGAGAAATGAACTCTAGAGGGAAGCATTTCACTAAATATATACAGTATATATGCTTATATTAGTATAATTAGCTTATATATATATATATATATATATATATATAGTCAAGCTATGACATTCACTATAAGATAAAAGAGAGCTCACCTCTTTCCTCTTTGATAGGGTAGCAGTATCCACGGCAATGATTGCATCACACGCACCAACGTAGAGCATCCCAGAGACACGGTCCAACAGGAAGGTGCTGAAGTTATATGTTTCTCCAAATGGCTTAGAAATGACTGTTGAGAGAAAAAAAGAACACCAAGGATTAAATATCAAAAGATTTGTCACAGCAAGTTTCAGTAAAAGTAAATTCATATAAGTCATATATATTAAAAATTAAAATAGACACCTTCTTTCTTGTATTCATGCACACACACATTCATCTAGGATAATGATATATCTGCCACATCTTACTAGCCCATCCACAAACCTATTGATATCATCAAATTTAAAGCTAAATATGATTTCAAATAGAGAAGACACTTTAAAAGTCGGTTTTGCTCTATTTGTGAGGATATTTTATTTCAAGAATAGCCAGACCTTTACATATATACGCACACAATCTACGAATGTGGATTCAACATGATGAGTAATTCTGTTCAGATATGTATATTAGCATGTGGGTTGAGGCTCTGAAATTTTAATGCTGTTTAAGATGTGCTATATCTGATGCCCTGGGCAAATTTAATACACCATCTACAATGCACTGCATTTAATCTGCTCCTCTTTATTTAAAATATGAAACACTCATTTGCTCCATTACCCTAATCATAGCCAAGTGTGTATTTAAGAGATTAGAGAAATATATATAGACAGAACGAAAGAAAGAAGACAGCAGAGAAAAGTCCAGGAAAGAGGACAGATCACACTTATCTTGTAGTGTGATATGAGTGTCAGAGGGACGAATCAAAGTGGCACTAAGAAACATACAAGTCTCATCTGTACGAGTTTGTTCTTGCCATCAAAACCAACAGAAATGTTATGTATTAAATGAACGCTCCTGAGAAGTTTTTGTCTCGTCTGTTTAATGTCTGAACTCATTAGATGACATTAAAAACAGATTTGATGTGAAACAGTAAGGCTGTCTTTGATCGGCGAACTGTTTGTGTGTATGGATCTGTTTGCCTTTATATTTGTGTTTGTTTGTACTGACTGCAGCCATTGGCTCTGGATCTGAGCACATGTGATTAGATTAATCACTTGTAATCGCTCTTCTGCCACTCTCATCTCCGTCAATCATCCTCCATTTCTTCTTCTTCTCATATTTTTTGTATTTCTGGATTGCATAGACATCTTTGGACAAAATTCTTTCCCACATTAAAAACAATCCCTATTCACACCAAGATAAATTTTGGAATTTGAATGAACAGAAAATAATATATCTGTACAGGTCAACAAGAACATTCACATACCATCAATGAGACCATTGTTTTTTTTTATGAAGAGGTTTGTAATCTCTTTCTCATTGGCCAAACGATGAGATTCACACTTTGGTCATGTGCCCAAAGATGCTGCTGTTACTTAACATACGTACTGTGATATGGTTGCTTAGGTTTTCTGAGTGTTTGCTTTAGCATCACTAGTTGGTTGACTACTGGCATTTCTCTTGAAATTCTATAAATGTTAGGCTTCTAACATTATATCCTATCATATTAAACAAGCACACACATTTATCTTCTTAAGAGGTGATGAACAGCCTTTAATACAGAGAGATAATCACCTCCTTCTAAAGATAATATCTGACAGCTGCCAATCCAAATGTGTCCTGTTATAATACCTCACTAATACTCTATAGAACACCAGCATGTGTGATGGTACATAGATACACAGAGACCAGACCTGAGGTAGAAGAACATTGAACAAACTGCACCTAGCGAGCACATGTGAGACACATATTCACAAGCAGCCATTTTTTATATGAAATGCAACTGTAAAACCTTCAGTACAGATGAAAATATTTCCAAAATATCTTGTGTGAGGACACCAGAAGAAAGAAATTTTTCTTTGCAATCAGTCACCACACCTGCTGTTCAACTTCAAAATCAGTTTTAGAGTTCAGACTAACATACACACAGTTTGACAGGTGTATGGTTATTCTCAAATGAATTCACAAAATGGATTATCTGTGGGTGTGGTTGACAGCCAGTGGAAAAAAAACTGCTGTACTTTTCCAAAACGAATGGCTCAGAAATGGCAAAGAAATATGAACAGTTTATATTAATACACAAATAATCATGCTGATTGCTTAATTACACCCCACAATATAGTCCTAAAATTCTAAAATGCGCTAAAACACTCAAGCTCCTCCCGACATTTCTCTTTAAAAATTCTCATTTTAGAATTCTAATTCGTCTAAGCCTTTTTTTTTTTTTGCTCTATCCTCTGCGCTTCCACGTTCGTCAATGCGCCAGGTCAAAGTTCACTCTTTTGCCGGAATCGACTCGCAAAAGCCAGTGATTCAAGTTTACAAAGTTATAAAAGTTGTAAATATGGATACTTTTCTTAAAAAATGCATCAGTTTGCTTTAGAAGGCCTTTTTTAACCCCCTGGAGCCGTATGGATTACTTTTATGATGGATGGATGCACTTTTTGGGCTTGAAAATCGCAACTACTATTCACTCCCATTACAAAGCTTGGAAGAGCCAGAATATAACTCAGATTGTGTTTGACTGAAAGAAGAAAGTCAAATACACCTAGGATGAGGGTTGAGGGTGAGTAAATTATGGGATAGTTTTCATTTTGGGGTATATTAACTCTTTAAATAATTTGCATAGAACAAGAAGAGTTTATCTAAATGGAAAAAAACAAACCAATTCAAGACTACATTCCAAGCTATGGCACCAGAAGTCCTGTGTATAAAATCTAACAAACCTAAAGTTTAATATACAAATGTGACTGCACATCAAATTAATTATAAATATGTTTATTGTGATATAGAAAATAATAATAACAGCAGTAATTATTATTATAATTATAATTATTGTTACTATTATTGCTATCAAAAATAATATTTATAACAATAACATTAAAATTACATTTTTATGCATTATTATAATGATCACAATAAACATATTCATCATTCATTTTTATAATAATAACATATGTATTATATATGTAATAACATAATACTTTTGCAACTTAAATTAAATCATAATTTCAATATTCTTCTCATTGTCTCCATCCAACTCTCTCTCAATCTGTGCCTCACAACCTGCCAAAAACAAACCCCACCTTTTCCATCATTTCTAGCTGTCATTCCCAATGAGTGACACAGAAAAGCGGAAAGCGAATGATGGAGGCAGACAAAGACACTTGCTTCAGGCAAGGTCCTGCAAAATGTCATTGTGTCACACACTATCCTCTCCCTCCAGGTCCTTCCAGAAATGTTTCCCCCCCTGCTGCGCATACCGATGTGGTGTTGGTTCCTAGAGCTAGACCATCTGCCCCCTATCCCCCAAACCAAATGCCATTCTCCTATACAACTGTATGTTTGACCGCTCATCTGTGAGGGAGTATGTGTGTGTGAGGGAGAGATTGACTGAGACAGACAGAGAAGACACATTTAGAAATGCTCAGCAGGAATTGATGCAAGAACAAATGTTCAAAATTCTCTTGCAGTCCACAGGCAGGTTGAAATGGTAAAATACAGAGCAATGGATCTTGTCACTAAGGCTCCAGTGGCGCACTGTCATAGGCTGATACAGCAGCCAAAGCCAACCTCCCGTCATTAATCATTCATTCAGTCTCAGCACATTAATCATGAATGACGAACGAGAGAGAAGGGGTAAAAGGGGGGAGAAGAGGGCAAGAGTGAGTTTGGTCTCTCCTCACACTGCTCTGTTAAATATTTTCTTTCTCCTTTGCTGCTTCGTCATGCCCAAACTCCAAAAATCATTTTGATTTTCATCATTCCCTTTCTCTGCCACACTGTACAGCCACACAGTGTGTTGAGTGGGCTGAATAAATGCTCTCTGATTGGCTCTGGCTGCTGAGGGATTTGGGGAATTGCCGTTTTAAGGGGGGGTTACTACTGCTGAATAATGTACTCTAAAACTGAATCTGTCAATCACAGAGAGAAATGCTGCAAGAGAACAGAGTGAAGCTAAACAAACTAGCAATTCAGTTCATTGTGTATAAAACTCTCCTTTTTACAAACAAACATCGAAGTTACACCAAATAAATAAAGATAAAAATATTACAAACACATTAAAATTTCCACAAAAAAACGCACCGTGTTAATATTCTTACAGATACATCCAAATACCACAACCCAGGCTGGTAAATGTGCCTGTATCTATTAGTGTTGTCAAGAGTACCAATACAAAATTGGTACTGAGATTTTAAAAATGTGACTCTTTGATCGCTGTTGAGCGAATTCATAAACGCCTCTGATTGGCCATTGTGTTCACACGCTCATCAGATATGTCTGTGATTGGCATCAAACATGCTGTAAACCGATATCAATGACGCTCTTTACCGAGTGCTAACAGATACACATGGGAGCATTTCAAAGCATTTCTGATGCTTTCAAACACACTCGCTTTCAAATTCAAACGCTCCCGTGCGTTGACCATTGTAGCCAATCACAGACATATGTGTTGAGCACCTGAACACAATGGCCAATCAGAGGTATTTACGAATCCTCTCAACAATGTTCAAAGAGTCACATTTTTAAAATTTGGTATTGAAGTCGGTACTTTTTGACTTCAACACTAATACCTATATTTTTTCAAAAGTCCAATAAACATATCTAAAAGTACTTTCAAATTGGTTGTGAAGCAACCTCTGCTTTTTCACCATTTAATAAATAATCAATGTAGACATTCTAATCAATGTAAATAATTATTCAAAAATTCCGCATACGCATATGATTGAAACTCTGTGTCAACGAGGAAAGCCCCTGAATTGCTCATAAAAACACATATTACTAACACAAAGTACACACTCATTCACCTGGTCTAATTTTCCATTAGCCCTTCAACCTTGACTCATCCGAAATGACCATTCCTACTGTGGTTTCCCCATTGGGAATTTTCTGAGGCTTATCTGCTGTGTCAGGAGTAACAGAGAGAATAAAACGCTGAAGCCGTGATTTACGATTTATTCCTTGTGATCACTTCATGGTTTCTGTGGAGACTGTATAGACGCAGCTGACTGGCTGAATTGATAAATCAGATTCAAAGAGTAAGGCAGAGGAAAATAGATGGATGGGGGATAAAATGGAGGTATACTTTTTGCAAAACGAATGCAATTAATTTTACCTCATGCATTTATATATCCCATAAAAACTGTGGTGAGACTTATTACAAAGGTGGGGACCTCTAAAAGATGTCACCATGGGTAATTGCTCGCTATATAAGTCTGATTCATCAATGAGATGGTTTGATTAGTTCATCCTTTAAAATACTGAGACGGCGAAGAAAGTAATATTGCACTTCACACACTAGTATAGATCTAAAATGAAAACAGACATTCAATACCTGTATTTGAAATAGAACAGATGCACATCAATCAAACATAAGAGAAACTTCCTCTTGTCTCACAGAAAAAAAGCCAATATGTCAAGATATCTCAAGTAAAAAAGTTTTGCTTTTGTATATGAGCTTTACGATATCATCTATCAAGAGTCATTACAAAAGGTCATGTATTTAGTTACATCATTGATAATGTATTTCCTTATACAACAATGATGCATCTGACACCAATGAGTCACAGGAAATACTTTGTGTTTATTAACTCAAGCAACTAACACACATATCATCATCTTCCTGGGGTTAAGAGGGAGACTCATTCCTACAGCTCAGGTTTTATTTCTTTCCGTATCACAACAGAGTGTTGGGTTTATGTGACTAAGTGTGTGTATGTGTGAACTTGCTTCTTTGTTGTGGACAGGTTATATAACGACAGTCTGGTAGTGGGTTGTGTACACTCACTTTATCTCACTATCAGTCTCTCTCACTTTATGTCAGATCACATTATTGTTACTTCTCACCTGTCTACAACTATAGAATATAAATCAATTATGCAGTTAACTGCAACCATTTACAGAAGCTTTTGAATGTTGTTGCAACAGAGACAAACTGAATTGTGACTTACTAAGCAGCATTTCATTGAGTCTGTATTAATATTTTCTGATCTACAATATAATTCAATTCAAAAGTTTGGGATTGGTAAGATTTTTTAATGATTTTGAAAGAAGACTTATGCTCATCTACACTTTTTTTGATCAAAAAGTACAGTAAAAGCAGTAATGTTGTGAAATACTACAATTTAAAATAATTGTTTTGTATTTTAATTTGTTTTAAAACGTAATTTATTTGGGTGATGGGAAAGCTACATTTTTAGCAGTTATAGCAGTCTTGTGTCACATGCTGCTCAAGAAATGTATTTATATTATTATCAATGTGGAAACGCACTGCTATTTTTGTGTAAACCTTGATACTTCAGGATTTTTTAATGATTAGAAAGTTTAAAAGAACTTTTGAATTTGAAATAGAAATTTTTTGTAATGTATATATTTTTTATTATTTTTTATAATACATTATAATTTGAAACTTTATAAATCAATTTAATGCATCACTGCTGAATAAAACTTTTTATTGAACTTTTCTGAAACTTTTTATTGAACTTTTTATTAATGAAAAAAAAAACTTTTGAATGGTAGTTTAACTCTACATCCTCTTTACAGGACAAGGTTTCTTCATCTCTGATTCTTTCATTCCAAGCGACTTACAGTATATTCGGGATACATTTTATCAGTCCATTTAACCCATGACACTGGCATTGCTAATGCTAGGTTATACTAATTGAGCTAGGAAGAGAAAAACCTCCAAATGAGGCCTGACTTGACCACACACAAGGGTCTATTTGACATAATCTGTAATGACAGGTGGCCTGGAGGAAAGACTGTGAAAATCTCAGGGTTAATTTGTCTCGACTGCAGTGTTTTGAGTGTGGTGAGAGTCTGTTTGTAACACTAACATTTAATAGCTCCACTGATTGAATTTCTCAGGCCTCACATTAACAAATAAAGAAAGAGAGGAAGTAAACTGCAAACACTCTAATCACCTGAGAGTCTTTGATAAATAAGCTCAACAGCTGTACAGAAATAAAAAAAAACTTTGACAGCTGCATCAAGGAGAACAATAACCTTGAGCATTTTGTTGTTCAAACTAGAGCTGGACAATATACATAGTAGTTTCATCTAGGGTGTGTGTGTGTGTGTGTTCATAATTTATCAGGACACAAATTTGTATAATGACATGGGTATTACACTGGTATTACGACACAAACATGTTTTATCAGGACATTTCATGAGTACTCATTTAAAATAGCTTTAAAAACATACTAAACAATGTTTTATTAAAAATGTAAAAATGCAGAATGTTTTCTGTGATGGGTAGGTTTAGGGGTAGGGGTAGTGTAGGGGATAAAATGTACAGTTTGTACAGTATAAAAACCATTACGCCTATGGAATGTCCTCACTTTGATAGCAAAACAAACCTGTGTGTGTTTGTGTGTGTGTGTGTGTGTGTACCGTTATAGATTTTTTAACATATTCCTTGATATTTATTTCTTGTGCTTATATAGATCAAGACATTTTCCAAAATTGTCTTCCAAAAAAGGAAGAATTACAACAAATTTCCTTTATATGAACCAATATAACAATACATACAACACAATGATGAATCATTTAAATTTTGAATCAGAGAAAATGAATCAGCATTTGACTACTTAATAACCAAATAAAAAGTTCATTAAAAATTGCAATTTTGTGTAATTTTAAATCGTCAGGAAAATCCATGAACACTGTGAATATCTGATACACAGTCTCTCCCAGCCCATTGTTTAAAATCTGTGTTTTGTTTCAATTAAAGTTGATATTTTGAACAATCAGTATAACACTGATCTGTAATTTATGGAGGACACAGCACTTACAGTGTGTTCTATTCATTCAGTAATTATCTTATCTTTCATCCTTTTCTCTAGTTACCATCAGTCACTGTATACAGAATGGTTCTTGTCTCTGACAAACCTGCTCTTTCAACCCCCCCACATACACACGCACTCTCACAACAACAGAACACAGCTGGCGGATAGACATTCACCAGCTGCACATACAGTATGGCTGCTAGTGTGAATGCTACACAGTTTGACAATAGAAGGTCACATTGTATTGTATTCTATTGTCATGTTAATTGTAATTAGCACAAGGACTAACTCTAACCTAATCTTTTATTAACCTTTTTTGTAATGAAAAATAGATTGTTTAGGGTTTGTATGAATCATTTTTCTATTTGGAAATCATTTGCATTTTACCTCCAAAAGACTAGCTATGTTAAAAACAGTGTTCCATTTTGTTTGGAATAGTTTTGTATAGTTTTTACATCATTGAATAAGGTTTTTATACCACACATAATGTAAAATGATTGCATTCTGGAAATTATAAGATTTAGGATAATTAGACTAAATAATATTCGTAACATATGTGCACACATATAATTTGTAGATCAAAACCATTGTTCAATTTAGCTGGATTAAAGACAGAAGAAGTAGTAAATGAAGGGGGGAGAAAAGAGCCAAAAGAGCCGATTCTTATTGCTGAGCTGAGATAAATGAACTGGCTCACTAAAAAGATTCAGAATTCCCATCACTAACACACTCACACTCATAAGTTGATCTGGCTGATATCAGATAGACACATACTCACAGAATTATGCAACAAACAGAAACATTTGTCTTAAAGGGTTAGTTCACCCAAAAATGAAAATTCTGTCATTAATTACTCTTATTACCTTCATGTCATTCCAAACCCATAAAACTTTAGTTCATCTTCGGAACACGAATGTGACCCTGGACCACAAAACCAGTCATAAGGGTACATTTTTTTAAATTAAGATTTATACATCACATGAAAACTGAATAAATAAGCTCTCCATTGATGTACGGTTTGTTAGGATAGGACAATATTTGGCCGAGATACAACTATTTGAAAATCTAGAATCTGAGGGACAAAAGAAATCCAAATATTGAGAAAATCGCCTTTAAAGTTTTCCAAGTGAAGTCTTTGGCAATGTATATCCACTCACAAAAATAAATTTTTTGATATATTTACAGTAGAAAATTTACAAAATATCTTCATGAAACATGATCTTTACTTAATATCCTAATAATTTTTGGCATGAAAGAAAAATCGATAATTTTGACCCATCTTTTTATTGAAATTTTAAAGCTTTCTGCCCTTCCATTTACAGTCTATGTAACTATCACTTTCGAGCTCCAGAAAGGTAGGAAAGACATCATTAATGTAATCCATGTGGTTTAACCTCAATTTTATGAAGCGACACGAATGCTTTGTTTGCACAAAAAAACAATTGACCACTTTATTATATTGACACCCAACACGCATTCACACAATAACGTCTGCTGCTCTCGTGAACATATGTTGGAGATTTCGTTTTGTAAATAAAATGGTTAATTGTACCCGCGTCACTTCATAAAATTGAGGTTTGAACCACTGGAGTCACATGGATTACTTTAATGATGTCTTTACCACCTTTCTGGAGCTGGAAAGTGGTTGTTGTTTAGATTATTAAAAAGATCTGTGATTTGTGTTCCGAAGATTAACTAAAGTCTTACGGGTTTGGAATGACATAAGGGTGAATAATTAATGACAGAATTTTCATTTTGGGGTGAACTAACCCTTTAATAGAGAGTATGTGTGTGTGTTTGACATTAGCTAACTGCTCGTATTGTTACACTGAAGAGCATTGTGTGTTTGGTGATTGATGGCAGAGGTCAGTCACTGATCAACATCCTGTTCACAACAGAGCATGTGTGTGTCAGTTGCAAAGAAAAGCAGGCACAATCCATGCGTGCTTGTTCTACTGGGCCTAAAAAGGTTTCATTGTCTTCTAGTTATCCTTCCATTCTTCAAATGCTTCCATTGGACTTGTTATTTGTAACATTTCATTAATCACTGTCTTTTTATGTAGTTTGCTCTCAGTTAGCTTTATTTCATTTAAAGTAACATCTAGTACACTAAGACAGTGTCCTGAAAAATCTAAGACATGTCAAAAGATGAGAGAATGATAGAGCAGGATAATCAGATACGTAATATCTTATAATATGTATGGTTTTATTTACTTTATTTATTCCTGTTTAATGTGCAGAAACACATTCAGCATTTTGGGGTGTGTTTCCTGAAAGCATCGTTATGGTCGCAAGTTCAGCATTTACCGAAACCACAGTTCCAACGAACATACACCAACAGCATCACAAAGTTGTGTGGTTGAAACGAAAGCTCTCAAGCTGTGGTTGGAAACGGTTTCTTTTTTACATGTCATGTGTATGTCATATGTCATGAATCCTTATCTTGAGCAAAATAAGCAAGCTGACATTCAGTACAATCTATATCTTTTATTTCGAGTATATACAAATGTCGTTTACGTCTTTTAGTTTGTCAAGAGATTTAAAGCACCGTGCTCTAGTACATAAGAACGAGATGAACAGAGTGTTTGGTGCAGCTAGTGCCGGAGAAATGAACTAATTCACTTTTAAATCATCTGATTTCTTGTCATTTACCACATTCTACAAATACGCATGGATATGTTATTGCCAACATTAATATTGCTGTCTCACAAACATTAACTGCAATCACTGGGTATTGTCCATTGTAAACTGATATGGTCAGATAGATTTTCACAGAGATGTTCTCAATAAGTGTTTTCACATTACACCAACAGTAGCCACTCAACCTACACTAATCTATGCTAAAGCTAAGATCGACTCTGTGCTCTTGTTGGCTTATAGAGCTGGAGTCTTCAAAAGCTCAGCGCTTTGGCTTTGAGTGAAGCTCTTTGAAAGCGTCTTCAACAGAGACAGTTAGCAGCTCCTCCAGAGAGCTGAGATTACAAGACTTTAGACATGGGGAGAAATGGACTAGAGTAGGACTGAGGACAGCAGTCAGACACAAACAGTATTTTGACAAATGGACAAGTATTTTCGAGGAAGTCGAAGTGCAGGTGAAAAACAAATTTGCTGAGTAATACTCTAAAAAATCCTGGGTTAAAAACTACCCAAATTAGGCTGAAAAGGAACAAACCCAGCAATTGGATTGGTTTGTTTTAACCCAGCGTTTGGGATAAATGTTTGCCCAACCTACTGGGAGTTTTATTTAACTCAACTATTGTTTAAAATTTATTGTATTGCTTGCTTAAAATGAACCCAGAGTATGTTGCAAATTAAAATTTATTACAAAGTTTAATGAATAATAATTAATTAATCTATCAAATTTATAGTAATTATGTCTGATTTTTAATTTCCAAACTAATTTTCCATTTTAAGCAAGCTATATAGTAATTCTTAAACAATTGTTGGTTTAAACAAAACTGCCCAGCCCATTGGGCAAACATTTAACTGGACAGCTGGGTTAAAACAACCCAGATTTCCTGAAACTGAAGTTTAATCTAATCTTGTGAATACAACTCTTTATCCTAATATTTTTATTTAATTTCATGAATTTGTTATTAATACATTTAATAATGCAAACAGAAATATCTCCAAATGCCCCCTGAAACCGGTTTTAGCACCTTATGTGTTGCACGTGCCCTAGCTGATAATCCTTGCTTTATATTTCTGTTTTGTCTTATTTCTCTCCATACTGGTCTGTTTAGAGAACATGATAAGAGCGTGGGGCCGTCACTAATCGCACTTGCCCTAAATTCGCTCCTACTCAAGAGGATTACAGAGAAGAGTGGAACCAAAGCTCAACTTAAAGCACTTGAACAGGAAAAAACTAGCACAGTCTTGATAATTCGTCAAGTACCGAGTTATCTTTGCAGATTATCAAGTTTTTTATTCTTAAGTTAGAAGCATCTAGAGTGAATTCACCAAGCATTGTAAATGTTTTGTGCAAAATCTACCCGCTATTCAATTTAAACACTTCACCTGAACTCGACTACCATGCTCTTAGTTGTACTCGTTTACAAGTCAGAATGAGTAATCCTTAAGAAAAAGCACTGTGGGAGTACAATGGGATTCTGATCAGATGCTAATATCATTGAACATGACTGCCGTTTTCATATACCATGGCATTTTTATATACCAAGGTAGTTCAAAGAATAGAATGGCATTATTATCCTAAAAAAAAAAATGTATAGGTCAACAACGGTATTATAATCATGTCTCTAAAAACATAATATTGCCATGGTACATGTACAAAAACCATTGTACCACGGTAACCATTGATACAAAAAAAGTGGTATTATGTTACATCTCCAGTCAACAATGGTATTATGAAGACATGTCTAAAAACATGGTATTGTTTATATGTACACCACTGCCAAAAAGCAAAGGACAAAATGAATAAAGTCCACGATAGACCTATAACAATCGCCAGGAGAAATGGAATTAAATAACTTATCCAATCCCATCCGGAAGCATCCATTAATCATAGGATCCCTCCAGCTCTCCTGATGGGAAACATCCAAAAACTCCTCCACATACGGCTCCAAAGGCCATCCATTCTGTTGGATGTTTAGGAGCCTATCGTCAGCCCAATGCATCTTTTGGGTCAGTTCTTCTGTTACATAACGTGGTGTAAGGAACTCGCACAAACAAGGAAGCATGTAGAAATGCAGACTTTACTAATGAGATTCAGGAACACCGCGAAACAATGAACACACCAACGTCTAAACACAAACGAGAACTGACCAGGACTGAGGGAGAACACAGGGTAGATATACACAGGAACACAAGGGCATAACGAGACTGATTAATCACACACAGCTGACATGACTGAACTAATAATGAGGGTTACTATGGAGACGAAGGAGTGGCGGGAAAAACTGAATACAGACATGTGACAGGGAAAACAGAAGTCCAAAACACTGAAACACGTTTTAGTTTTATCATTATACATTTTCAAAAAATCTGGTATTTTCATGGTACATGTCCAAAAACATGGTATTATGTTTTTATATTTCTAATGTTTCTCCAATGATTTGTCAGCGATTATATACATTCAAAACCAAATGATAGTGTAATGCTTGTGATACATCTCCAAAAATATTAATCAAAGTTAAAGTATGATCTACTTCCATTCAGCTCTAGGTCAGTGTATTAACAAAAACATTGAAAATGTGTTATTTAGCTGTTGACTGTGATACTGACTATGAACTCGTAGTACTATCACATTATTAATCTAATGCAAATAAGAATCTGTAATGCATGAATCTTCATTAACCTTTTCATAATCCCCTCACCAATATGTAATTCTGGACACATGTCCAGCACAAAAAGTTCAAATGATGGCCTTTCTGTGACCTGATTAGGACACTGGTATTAAAGCTGTATCCATAAGCACAGTGTGTCATTAGGCCACCAGGTCAGTTTTTAAGCCGAAGCCTTTCTTAATGCTTAAGACTGTGCCACAGGCTTTTAATCTCACTAAATGCTGGTAGCAACAAACACAATCTTCAGTCAGTCTTGAACACATGTGTCTGCCCGTCTGTCTGTGTGTCTATTACCTGCCAATCTGTTTCCATTTATCTGTTAAATACAGATGGTGGAGTGGAACGACAGATGATTTTCAAAAAGAAAAACGTGATATGATCGCACAGCAGATGGAGCGATCCATGCATGTCAATCAACATGTCTTCCTCAAAGGGGTGAGTTCATAGTTCAAAGGGCTGTTGCCATGGATTCAGCTTTACAAAGTTCCATTGCTTCTCCAATGACTGTAAACTGCTACTGTAGCAGTCATTAAACATTTAGCTTCATGTTGACAGTTTCTTAAACAGTGCTTGCAATTTAATTTAGAAAAACAGAAATGTCAGGGGAAGAGAGAGAAAATAAGAGAAGCTGGATTTCAATATGCATAATTCATTTCCAAAAAATAGTAAATGCATAATTCTTCATAATTTCTATACTTCCATTATTCTATTGTAATTATTCAATTATTACATTGTAGTAACTATTTAGAACGTAGTTCTAAATTTTAGCCTAAATTTATTTGTTTATTTCAACTTTTTCCTTTGTGTAAAATGCCTGTTTGTCAGTATGTGGTCATAGTCATTTATATTACCATATCATAAACAGCATCTTTATACAACAGACCCATTTTTGTTTGTGATTTGAGCGCCTGATGTACTCTTAGATGGTCGACATCTTATGAAGCACTAACTAAAATTTAGCATACTATGTAGTATGGATAGTATGCAAATTGGAAGCTATTGGGACAGCCATAATATCAGATGCATCTCACCCACAGAGAAGTGAACATTTCAAAAATTGGTTTTCTGAGCCTCGTCGTTTAAAATCACTATGGGCTGTTTGTGGCGCATAATCTCTCATGAAAGTCTAAAAGACAAGCTTTCATCCTGCAGCTCTTATAAGTCATCCTCTACCCCCAGTGCCGAGAGCGCTGGATATATATTCGATTGAGGATTATCATTGTGCGATTTACCACATAACTGGATATGAAAAGACAAAAGTGATAGAAAGCATGCAGTGAGATACAAACATGTGAAACCACCAATGAAAAAATTCTATTAAATATTTTTCTAATACAAATAAATTTTTATAATGTATAATGCATATATATATATATATATATATATATATGTTAAAATGTAACTTATACAGTATACTACCATCACAATTTGAGTGAAAAGTTACAAATTCAGTTTGTTCCAAACCCGATGATCATGTTCTCCACTAAGATGATCCAAAGTAACAATAACACACAATGTTTGTCTCAAGTTTTTTTCATCAATTTAATTGAAGGGTTGAACACATATCATAAATCGGAGGAAAAACAAAGTGCCTGGGGTTTCTAATCATTTCTGCTGTCAGTGTTAAATATTAACCTGCATGTGTTCTGCCCACCATCTTGAAATCAATGATGAGAGTGTTTCACAAATGTGCGCACACACAGACAGCAGATGGTTTAGTGATGACTCAGCTTCAAGATCAGAATCCAAAATCACTTCTCCCTTACCCAAAATCCTCTGCTCTGAGTGTCTCTCTCTCTCTCTGTCTCCCTCTGCTTTCACTCTTTGGATGACATACTGAAAGCTACTTGGCTAAAACTGAATTCTCATTTCCGGATACTTGTGCTCTACTTGGCACAAGAGTGACATTACATAAAACTCCTTTTCTCTCCCATCATCCTTCTCTTCTCTGTTCCATACTCGTCTAATCATATACTCATGAATCATTGATCAGATGACCTCTGACCTCTCATTATTGAATTAGACAGATGTGTATGTTTTCTAACTAAATGGACATGTAGGCTCATGGGACTATGGCTCACAAATGTCAAATTCTCAAAAAGAGAAAAAGAATGGTGAGGAGAGAGAGACTGAGAGATGTAAAATGGAAAGACTGATATGAGAGATGTGAACTCAAAGGAAGAGAGAAGACATTATCGCTTTGCTGTATCCATCCCCAGAGTGCAACGGTGGATTAAACTAATGAAACACTCTTGACAATCATCTCTCCCAGAACTACTGAAAAAACCCTCAGAGCCTGTTAACAAGAAGAGCTCCAAATCACTCTTGCTCTACCAGTTAATCTTTACTTTCCTTCTCTCCTGTCAGCACGATTTCAAATATATGTTTATTTATCAATTATGAATGAGCGTTGCTTTTAGCCAGGTGAATGCCATTTATTGTATTCTCATTTCTCAGTAATTGTCTTCTGTTTCTCTCTCTCTCACACACACACACACACACACGCACACACGCACGCACACAAATACAAACACACACGGTTTGTTTTGCTATCTTAGTGAGGATATTGCATAGACTTACATTGGTTTTATATCAGGTTAATGATAGTTTCTCTGGCCTAACCTAACCCCTACTCCTAAACCCATCACAGAAACATGTGACCATCACAATATTTAAATAAAAAACACTCTTGGCTGATTTAAAACTTGTGAGGACATTTGACTGGTCCTCACTAGTTTTAAATCAGCCAAGAGTGTTTTTTGTGAAAGTATTTCACAATATAAGTGAGGACATTTGGTCCTCACAAGTATAGTCAAAACAAGTACACACACACACACACACACACACACACACACACACACACACACACACACACACAGAGAGACACACATTTATTAACTTACCTACAGAGTTCAGAATCCAAGAAGATACATGGAAAAAAAGAGAGAGAAAACTGTCATTAATCCAATTATTCAAACTACACTTGTTTACATTAAATTGTATTTTTTATCACAGCAAATTTCATACCAACAACTCACTGCCATGTGTGAAAAATCACAGTGGAATCTCTAATATCCCAACAATGACTCAAACTTTGCTCAGATTTGCCAAGATTCAAAGACTTATTGATCATAGACTTATAAAATTTTAACTCAAACATTTCGCAAGAAATTCTCCCAAACTCTTTACACTCTTGACATTGATTTTAAAGCTCTATACTTTTTGCCATCAGTTTCATTTCCGTCTAGATTTATATCTCGTTAGTTTTAGAAGAAAGCCGCTGATCACACAAAGGACGAAAGGGCGATAACTGTAAGAACATTTTCAGAGCTGATGAACCATAAAAATATTGAAAATTAGAATCCACCTGACTTTGAAGAGCTCGTCGACCTTCATTTAAAGCGGAAGAAAACATGAGCTTAAGTTATAATCAACAGAAAAAAGAATGCAATCGTCCTTTGGTATGCATGCTAATAGAGTTAATGTCATACAGGTAGTTATTGTTCTTGATGTAAATGTGTCTACACCGAAAAGACGCGCATAAATCTACATTAAATTCTATATTAAACCTCTGAGCAACAGAACTCTATTTGATATCCATATATCTACGACTGAAATTGTGCACGGCTGTGGAAAGTCTGCTGCAAATGTCATGGGTACAAGTGGAGATGGCTTCCAAACATTCATATGGTGAATACTGGAGACTCAACACACACAGGAGAGCTACTGATGATCATTAGCGTATCTAAAGGCAGTTCTGGATGACTGGGTTTTCAGTAATATCACTGTGATTTATGAGACTGTTATATAAAGAATTTTTCCACCTGTGGCAAGTTAATATAAGCAGGAATATGTCTGGAGACCTTGAGATGGAACATAACAACGACATGCTTCACTGATAACCCAGAGGAATGAGCCAGTCAGACATAACAGACACGCACACACACATTCACATCAACTTAATATGTCTGTTTTTCTCCAATGAGAACAAACTGTTTCTTACAAGTGTACACTACCGTTCAATAGTTTAGGGGTTAGTAAGATTTTATAAATGTTTTTGAAAGTCTGTTATGCTCCTGAAAACTGCATTTTTTTGATCAAAAACAGTAAGTACAAAATAATTAAAAGTAATTAAAATAAATTACATCGTTACAACGTAAAATTACAATTATCTGTTAATATAATTAAACATTTAATTCATTCCCTTGCAAAAGTGCAGCATTTACTCCAGTCTTCACTGTCACTTAATCCTTCAGAAAAAAGAAATATTTCTTATTATTCTATGCTGAAAAAAGTTGTGCTGCTTAATTTTTTTATGGAAATACAGTACATTTATTTCAGGACTCTTTGATGAACAGAAAGATCAAAAGAACAGCATTTATTTGAAATAGAAATTGTTTGCAACAAAAAATCTTTACTGTACTATAACTACTGATTTGATTAATGCATCCCTACTGAATAATAATATTCATTTCTTCAAAAAAAAAAATCTTACTGACCTAAAACATTTAAATGTTACTGTACATATAACTCTTACATGACCCCCCCCCCCCCCAACACACACACATAGGCAGACACATAAGAAGCTTTATGATTAAAATAAAATCTTTATGTCACATCTGCGACTCATTTCTTCTGGCCCGCCTCTGTGTGTGTGGTACAAAACATCTTTGAAGCACATGCCGTGTCCTCCAGAAGATCTGGGTTCAGGACGGCCACAAAGCAGCCAGTCAGAGACGCTCAGACAGACAACAACAGGCCTGATGGACAAAACTACTGCACATGTCTGAATCTATTTGTGGTAACCATTTCAAAACAAGAGTCGGTGTTGATGTGTTTGACGGGAAGAGAAAGACTCTTCTAGAGCACTTAGATGCAATTTTGCCATGAGATAAAATAAGAGACGCATTTCTATAGGTTGCAGATCCATCAATACACAGACACATCACTTCCCAAAAGCTAGCAAAGTTACTCATTGTTCTTCATTTCATAAAAAATGACAGAGTGGAACAGAGACCCTCTGTCCATTATAGTGTGTGTGAGTGTGTGTGTGTGTGTGTGTCCATCCCATGGGAAGAGAAACAGCCTGCACATTAAGTTCAATTTTCCAGAGATTTCACGGATCTTCTGTTCAATGAGTTTGTATGGAGTGACATATCAACTAGAGCAAACTGACAGACATATACATATGTGTGTATTCAACAAAGCACATTTTAATTCATCCCACGTCATCAAACGCCAACCAGCTAAACTAACTGATGTAAGTTATGCTGTGTCCCCATTCACCCTCACATCCAGACACATTCATTTCAACAGAACGGCAGCCTATTTCATGTCTGCTGAGCATTGAGACCTCAGGCAAGGGGGGTTTAATCTACTGCATCTGCTATGTCTTGCTTATAAATGTGAGGTGAGGTCTAGTTCAGTCGAGGTTATGATTAGGGATATGTGGGAACACGTTACAAAAATAATTTATTAGTTAAACATTAGTTGATGTATGTAACTAACATGAACTAACCATGAGCAATACATTTGTTTCTGTACTAATTACTAATCTTCGTTAACGGTAATTAATGAAAATACATTTGTTCATTGTTTGTTCATGTTAGCTCACAGTGCAAGATTTTAATACTGTATTAGTAAATGTTGAAATTAACATTAATAAATATTAATAAATGCTGCACAGCAATCAGTGCAGTTCATTATTAGATCAACTAATGTTGTTAACTAATGTTAACTAATGAATCTTATTGTAAAGTGTTACCGACTATGTTTGTATCTATGCCTCTTTAAAGCTACTGTGGGTAGATTTTGAACAGATTTTTACATTTTCTGAAATGTAAGTGGTGCTCGCCCAAGTAAAACTCACTGTCACATTGCTAGGATATTGTAGATGATTGCACTCTTCAGAAGTTAGGGAATGAATGGCTTTCTTACAGTTATCTCGGTACACTGAACTGAAAAAATTGAAAGAACTTTTAACATCAAAAAGGTTATACACATCAGCTTTAACTCATTACTTTGTCTGGTAACACTAGAATATAGACTACACTAGAAAGGTTCCGTCATTAATGAATAACTACTCAGGAACAAATGAGTAACTCAATATTAACTCTAGTAACTACTATTAAAGTGGTTAGTGGTTCAACCTTAATGTTATGAAGTGACGAGAATAATTTTTGTGAGCAAAAACAAAACAAATGATCACTTTTTTCAACAATTTCTACTCTACCCTGTCAGTCTCCTACACAGTTGACGCAGTGCAGCGCTTCTGTGTTTACATCTGAACGTCGGCTCAGTATATGTCGACGCTGATGCACGTGATCACCACGACGCATGCATGGGATGCTGATGCAGGAGCCGGACAATACGGAGACACGGTCTGACGTACAACATGGAGGCTGTGCAATGTGTCTTCAACATAAACTGTAGGAGAATGACAGAAGAAATTGTTGAATAGAGTCGTTATTTTTGTTTTGTTTATGCGCACAAAAAGTATTCTCGTCACTTCATATCATTAAGGTTGAACCGCTAGTCACATTGACTATTTTAACGATGTCTTTACTACTTTTCTGGACCTTCAATTAGATAATCGCATTGCTTTCTATGGGGGATAAAAAAGCCTCTCTGATTTCATCAAAAATATCTTAATTTGTGTTCTGAAGATGAACGAAGGTCTTACGGGTTTGTAACGATATTATATGTTAGTTAATAGTAATTACTAGAATGTTAATAATAACTCATTTGTGCCTGTGTACTCATTACTGACGGAACAGTATTCTAAAATGTTCCCCTTTGTCTTTATATTAAGATGCAATACATAGTATAAGGAAATGAACTGCCACTGTTCACCTCTAAATTTGAATCATGACCTCTCGTGTCTCTTTCTCTGTTCCTTTTTTTTTTTTGGAGCATTCTGTGTCTGATCTGCTGACTATTTCACTATCTATCACCTATTTTCTTACCTTATTCCAACGCACAAGAGAGTCTATTCTGTGCTGTTTTACCATTGGATTCCCTCCTCATTCCTTTTTTCTGCCACGTCTCCCTCGTCTGGGTTCACACAAATCTGACTGGCTCTATTATCCCTGTCCCATCCCATGCCAGCGGGAAGCCTCTCCTGGGAATCTCATCCCTGTTCCTCATTAGAGTTTCACACTCCAGAGACAAAAAGCTCAGGGACATTAGCGAAGCTGTGCAGGACTTTGCTATGGGCGGCAAACAAAATGCAGAAATTGTGAGGGAAAACTTTTGTCTTCTAGCTCCACAGGAGGTCGAAATCAAGCCAGTTCTTCATGAAAACAGCTTGGTGAAGAGAAGTCAAGTGTGGATGAGAAACAGAGAGAGTTGGAACTAGTGACTTTTGGAAAATAAAAAATGGACTGGGAAAGATAGCAATTATTAGTAAGTCATTGTACTGTATGTCTATGAACTGCCCACAATCTGTTCACTGACCGTTGCACACAAAACTGGAATGAGTCAAGTTGCACAAGTTGTTATCAGTCACTACTACTCAAAAGTTTGAAGTTTGTGGTTGGTAAGTTTTTTTTTCCGTTTTTTTTTAGAAATTAATTATTTTATTCATCAAGGACACATTAAATTAATGAAAGTACTTTCTAAAAACCACTACATGTATGCGTTTTAATATATTTCTCTTCATTTCTATTGTCAGTATGACTGAAAAAAAACATCCTTTGTCAGTGACAGCAAGACTCACAGCAAAGAGGATGTTACAATCCCCAAACTGTTTTTTGCAAGTGATACTTTGACTGCTTTTGACTTTAAAAGGAGACAAACACAACAGTAACAAACACAACAGTATCTTATCTATATTATTTATTGTCTGTTTTCAGTAAAAAAAAAAAAAAAAAGCAGTGAGAGGAAGACATGATTTTGTGTCACTACTGCTGGAGCAGTTACCAGAGGAGGACATATGAAATAAACAAATGAAAAAGAACGCAATGGAGAGTCGTTCTTTAACGCAGCTTGAGGCGGTTTATGATGAAATGCAAATAAGCCATCTGCAGGTGTAGAACATCGGTTTTTTTCCGGTTGAGCAGATTCAGTCCACAGGAGACTGAAAACATGACCTGGGTCACAGTGTGAGGAAATGTCAGTAAAATTACAACTAAAATACAAATGAAAGGTTCTCACAGAGCTCATGGCGATTTGTGAAAGTTTAATATTAACTTTTCCATGCTGCTACCGTTGAAGATCCAAATGTAGCATAGCATCTAAGCATTTTATATTGTCATGTTCAAATCACATCTGAGGATGTCAGGAAGTGCCAGGCTGAAAAGTTGACATTAAAAGTGCAATAAATGTGCATTAAAGTCTACAAAATAGCACAGAAGGGGTAGAAAAACTATTTACACACATTGAACAATTCTGGAGCAGGATGTTAGTCGTATATATAGAAAAGGAACTGAGAGAGAGAGAGAGAAAAAAACTGTCCCCCCGAGTCTCATTTCTCTCTCTCCATTCTGTCATTGATTGAGTTTGGGTCTGTCACCTTTTGGCTTGCTTAGTTGTGAACACTTAATATTCAGCAATATTATTGACTTGACTGCACTGACACTATTGGATGAGAATGATGACATCACTGTTTTAGAGCTGCTTTATAGATTTGTTGAAGTCATTCCATAAATGATGAACTTTACACAGTTATTGAACCAAAATAAATCAACACTAAACTGTATTCACCTGAATAATGAAGCACTATATAAAAAATGTGACTTGAGTTGAATTGAAAGATGGATGAGAGGTGGTGGAAAGAAAGAAAAAAGTTCAGAGGCCTTGAGAGGACCCTGAGAAAAACACTTCAGATAAATGAGGTCTTAAAGTTTTCCTCATGCACTCATCCACAAACAAAACGAGAGTCAAAGCATGAAAGCTCATGATAAGATACTGTAGAACTGGAGAACAAACCCTGCTCTTACAGTCAGATCCTTCTATAAAACAGGACAAAAACACATCATAAAAGTTGTTCCAATGACTTGTGCACAATCAAGTGGCTCTGTGTGAAGAACAGATGTTCTTGATCTGCCTGCATTGATGCCATTCAATGCGAATTGAACTGAGCTGGACGACGACATCACTGTTTTCTCCAGAGCTGCTGTATAGATGAATGAACTAAATTAATAACCAATGATTTTTATAATGAAATGAATCAATACTGAACTTACTTATGCTGGACAATGACACTATTTTCTTCTGGAGCTGCTGTTCAGCCAAAATTATTTTCCAGTTATCACTGTAAAGCTGCTTTGACACAATCTGCACTGTAAAAAGTGCTATATAAATAAAGGTGACTTGACTTGGTGCTTTTTTGTCATTTTGAAGGTTAACAGCCATGGTCATTATAAACTATCATTACTAGGAGCTTGAAATTTCTCCTTTCTGTGTTCTATGAAAAAAAAATAACGCCATATGGGTTTGGAACAACATGAGGGTGAGTAAATAAGGGCAGAACGGGTGAACTATTCCATCTGGATGCTATCTAGACAGTAACACTGTCACTTCACCTCTGAACTGTGAACTATTTGAAGTCGGAGTTAGTTTGATCAGCTGATGCTCAACGGTCATGAGTTGTTTATAAACCGCTTCATGAAAGGAGAGTTCATATCATATGATGCCTCATATCAGGGCTGTTTTTTCTCAAGGATGTCCAAACACAAAAGTCTTTGTGTGAGGGAACACAGGTGCTGAGCACGCACACTCTAGCGTCACAGACATAAGATCGCCTTGTCATCAGATACTGGCCTAAAGTCTTATTACTCAGAGCCCGATCTGTTCTTTCATCCATCTCTTTATGACTTCACACACATCAACCCCCTCTAACACTGACTTTCCAAGGTACCCTCTGCGCATTAAAAAGTGATGCTAAGCAGTCCATATGTGATGAGCTGGAAGAGAGGAAGTAGTCTACTTAGTAGGTTTTAGAACAGAGCTAGACACAAGGATTCTGACTATAGTTACATGGTCACGAATCAGTTAAGATTGCAGCATCTGGCTTATAAAATAGACCCAGTTTGTCCTTTATGAGATAAGAACACAACAAATAACACATAACCCTTGTGGGCCTACTATATTCACATTTGCAGTACAAGTAAAGCACGCATCAACATTAAAAAGCAGCATGCAACATTTATGTTTGTATTCTTAGATCAATAGCTCCCAGACATGCTCATTGACAGTCAACAAAACCCTCTTTCATGATGTATTGTCCATTACACTCAGCGATAGACTTTGAGGCTGTGGATATGTTGGACGCCTACATGTCATAAAAGCATCTTCATTGAAAAATTCCTGCTTTTCCGGTCTCAAAGAAATTTAGAGCAGGAGAGATAATGGTCACAGCTGGGGAGGGGAAGAGAGTGGGTTAAAGGGAAAAACTTCCCACAAAACCACACAAACAGTCAAATACGCTACCGCTGACTATCTCAGTTTTTCTGAGCAGATTAATTCCCTCAGTTAAAATGTGTGAAATGGTATTCTTACGGTGGCAAGGCCTTCTAATCCTTCAAAGTACACAGGCTCAAATGCTTTTCCTGCCCAGCGGTTCTTTTAAACTGTGACCATTTATCACAGCCATGCCTATTTCAACTTCATGATCTTTGGCACTGCAAATTTCCATTTGTGTTTACCCATGCAGAACATCCAGTAACTGAACCTATTTCTTATTTGACCCCAAAAGTAACAAAAAGTTCCTGCAAAGAAAAAAGACCATTCGGATCTATATATATATATATATATAGATGACACAAACCACAAAAACCAACACAAACTGCAACTGCAGAAGAAACGTGTGGTGCTTGCCTGTGCAAAGCTCAACACCTTTATAACAATAGAGAGGGTGTTACTACGCAGTTCTAAGCTGTTCAAAAAGCATGGGTACACTTCATTGTCAGCATTCATAAATGTTGGCAAAACGGGAAACCACACGAAAATGCAACAAGAACAGACAAAACACAATTGAAACTGAGGGCTTTAGACACAAGGTTAAATGACGAACCAAGCAAGAAACAGGAGAACATAATTAGTACAGAGAGAAGCCAAATCAGTAACTAAAAATACTCTAAATAAGGGTACGTTTACTAAACAACATTGTACTAAAAACGACAACATTATCAAAACTATCCTACTCACAAGGATTCGCAAAAAGACTAAAAATGCTGTTATTACACATGCCAGACAAGTAGTTGGCGATGTTACTTAATAAAAACAGACTACGTGCCTGCGCATTCTTCAGAGCACTCACGCCAAAAGCGCATGCCTGTCCATCTTATTTTTATAGTTTACTGCACTTTGACATTCATCTAGTTATTGCCCTATAAAGGCTAATAAATTGGAAGTCTCGCACATTCACAGAAATACTTTTTTACTAATTCTGTGTTGACAAATAAGGTGGATAGACCTTATGTAATACACATGTGCATGCTGTCACCGTTTTCACAGATTCGTGTTTCTGCAGTTTACACGGAGATGACTACGGTATCGTTTTCATAAACTTTTTACATTTTCAGGCCACCAAAACGCCGTTGTTGTATAAATGAATGGCCAAAATGCATAAAAAGTTTTCCATTTTTAGTTGAAAATGGTGTCATGTAAAAAGCCCCAAAAGCCCTATTTGCACAGGATTAGTATTATCTGGGGACCTCGTGAATTTCATGTGGTCCATTCGCACAGGATAAGCGAAGCCTGTGATTGTACTCGAATTCACTGTCTTACAGTATGATAACAGAAAAATGCTCCTCACCGCATGCTACTATACATGTCATCCATCTCCATCTAATCATTCTTTTTCTTTCTTTTTTGATGGTTTTCAGCTTTTTCTTTCTGAAAATTGAATAGGTGTATGGTGTATATAGCGATATGACCCAACACCCTATTAAAAAACACTCCAACGCAGCTTCCATTCTTCCCAAAAGATGGATAGAAAGGTGCACAGGAAACAAAAACCATGGATGGACTAGTTTGGCACATACACAAAACCTTGTGGACCTTTGTTTTTCAAGCACTCAAATACTTTGACCATGTGCTGTAACTGTACAAGACTGCACAGTCATCAGCAGACTGTGCTGATGACAAAAATTACGTCATACTTTAACAAAGATGAAACATCCTTTATTCCAAATGCTGGTCCGTTTGAGATGACACTACGATTCTGAAATTCTTACACTCTATCGCTGAGTGTAGTGTAAGCGCACAGTGCATAGTTCATTATTTGAGATTTTTCACCATCATCTCCCAGGAAAATTCATGAGTTCAATGCTTAATTATAAAAAAATAATAGCATACCTCTTCTCAAATTCACATAATTTGAGGAATCAAATGTGCCAAAATTTTATAGCTCTATAGCACTACTAATCTTTGCCTTAAATACTGACCTAATTACGGTTAGAGGATTACACTTAAAATAAACCAGAAGAAACTTTCCATAGATGTTTGACTCATATTTAAATTGGGCAATGGTCAAACTGATATATGCTTATTAGAGCTACCAGTTTGTTTTCTGTGACCACATCATATACTGAAAAAAAAAAAACATACCCGCAGACACACTGACTAAAATAAAGAAAAATCTCCCTCTTGCACACACACACACATGGAAATCCATATGCAAAAATCTATGTGCAATGACTAATTCATGCAAATGAAAGAAAGAAAAAGAGTGATGATGGAGGTCTATAAAACTCAGACCAGGCCATAAACGTTTCCGGGACTTCTCACAGTTCTGAGAAAGGGCAAACTCTCTGTACATGTGTCAATGTGTGCGTGAATGCTTTCTTGTACATTCTTCGTTGTTCTTTCATATTGTTTGTCAATGCATTGCCAGGAATAATTAGATGAAGATATATGTGGAGAGAAGTACAAAGTTAAATATGTATGTGGCGGCACTAAAACAAAGCGAAGGAAAGGAAAGTGCAAGTATGAGGAGGTTTGCATCTAAACATAAATTCCTCACAGGCCTGTTTGAAAGGAAGCTTTTCTTCTTCCTGTTATTGTGTGGATTACTTCTCACCTTTACACATACCAGACCTCAGGCACTGACAGTTCATACGCACGCAAATAAAATGCATACTAATTACACTCAGAGGATTTACCTGTGAAGCTCATGGGTTTAGTCAGGGAGTACTTTCATTAAAAACACTCAAAGGCCATTCGCTCTTCTCTTTCAAACAGTCCCGCTCATTCATTCCCTCTGTTCTCGTCAGCACATTCACAAACACGAAACGTATGTGTCAGATCTGGTTCTTCAGAGCAGCAGGAATCTAAGGTCGGGCTGTGGGAGGGAGAATCCAGGGCCATGGTGCTGTGTGCTGGGGCAAACCCGTCCTGTCACGCACCGCCCACACCACAGATGAGAGAGAAATTTGACTGAAGGTACCGCTGTCACAGTTCAAAGAGACTTACACACCTACACACCTCGAAGAGAAGAGAAGAGAAGAGAAGAGAAGAGAAGAGAAGAGAAGAGAAGAGAAGAGAAGAGAAGAGAAGAGAAGAGAAGAGAAGAGAAGAGAAGAGAAGAATTGGCTTTTTAAAAGATGGTTATTAAAGAGAATGAACTGGGGAGAGCTGCAAAAGTCTTCAAAAACAATATTCAACTCAGGCTCAAAATAGCATTAATCCTGGCCTTTGATGATGCTCTTGAAATGGGTAATTCAGCATAAATAGACTCCACACGTCTTGTTAATGGCCTTTAATATGCAGAGCCGTTATAAGATGATTTTACTGCATGGCCTTAATGAAATAAGAGCTGCTTTGATTCTAATTCATTTTCCCTTCATTGGTCAAAAACAACACAGCACAGTTTTTATAGAGTGCGACTAGCCAAGATGCATGTTCAATTTCTGAAGTGAGGGGGAAACTTGATGAAGGGGATTATAGTGTTTTTGTCTTTAATGCTTGCTTTTATGAACTAATTCACAGTTTGGGATGAAAGAACTCTATAAAAATCACTACAGAAGGAAAAAAATACTGATACTTTACAAAGACCTCATGTGTCCGAAACTGTTCTGAGTTTTACTTTTGCTGAAGAAGTGTTCACACATCTCATTAAATTAGGGATGCACGATATATCAGCATCATCAGCTATCAGTTTTTTTATTTATCCTATCATAATATGTAAGAAAATTGTAGACGCTCATTTACCATGTTTTCAGATTTAGATTACCTTTGCCGTCATCTTTAACAACTTTTGCTTTAGAGGGATCATTTTAAACAGTTTGGTTACCAACATTTAAATTATATCATTTAAATACATTAATAATTTAATAACACTGTTAAATGTAATCTTTAGCAAATCTCAAAATAAATGTATCACTTTAAATTTATTTAATTTAATTATTACAGTATTACCTTTTTAATACTGTACATTTTAATGATGTAATGCCTTAATTGACTTGCAGAATTTAAAAATATTTCATATTTAGTGTTTTTTTCTCTTTATTCATTTATTTTTTTTACATAACATTATAGTATAGACGTTTTACATCTGCCGTTTATCATTAATATCAACTATTTAACATCAGAATAATTATCAGCTTTTGATATCGTTGCATTCTTACATTAAGTCATTGATTAGTTCAGCTTCATAACTATTTTTGGTTCATCCAAAAAATAAAAGCCAGAGCTTAAAACTACGGCAGTTATGTAATGACAAATTTATACACTTCTTAAAGGTTCAGGGAAGAGAGTGCGAAAGAGAGGGAACAATAAATAATTGAAATAGAGAGATGGTTTATTTCTAAATGGATGAACTCTCAGGTTCACAAGAGGTCGATGATGTAGGTGATGATGATGGTCTTAATGAAAAGGACAGATGAATTTCTTCATGATTCAGACTGAGCAGTTCAGTTATTCTGAGATCATACGGGGAACACTTAAAAATTGAACATAATGGCCCTCACATGAGAGACCACAGCACAGTGAATGTTAAGAGAAGCAGAGAAGTCTTTTCTCGTGGACACAAGCGGCTTGAGCCTAAGAGTTTTCAGGCATGAACTTTAGGTTAGTGGAAAGGCTTAACTTTATCACACTGCTTAAGCAGACACTTTATCAGCTAGAGCGAAATTATCATGCTCCACTTGAACAAGAGCTGTGCTTAAAAACATCCTGCCCTTGCAGCCATGATGACGCAGACCAAAACATCAAAGCTGGAGATAGCAAACAGGACTGTGAAATACATTTAGTAAACAATGATAAAATATATTAACCACATAACAGCAGCAATGAAAAAAAACTTAATATGTACACTGGACAGGAAATTCAACTGTATGTGCAAATACGAGACTTTTTACTTTTGTCAAAAATGTATTGGCGAATGAAATCTTTCTTGAGGTAAAAAATTGCATACTGTACTTTTGGTTTTATGGATGGCCTAAACAATGAGAGATGAACCAAGCGTAAACTTCAACACACATCATAAACCAAGAAAAGTCAGAGGCTTTACAGCTGTGTGTGTGTGGGCGGGGGTGTTTTCTGGAATCCTTCCCATCGATCAATAAAGCTTTCCTTCCACTTAAGTCCCTTGATCACATGACTCACTATTGTAGAGTATCCATCCAGAACAAGGGATTTGCAGGAAAAATAGACAAGCTGAGAGAGAATGTAAATGTGAGACACAGAATGAGCAACTGAAACACTGACCATGTCATGTTCATGAAAATTCAGATTAACAGAATATTATCATACATTCTGGTTATTTATGTTTCATGTAAACGCATGACCCCCATTGCAATGACCTGGATAGGCCAATAAAATAATAACATTGTTACTAGATATTTGAATAAGACAACAAGGATATGTTTGTGCAGTGTTAATCTGAATTCTGTCACGTAAAAGGCTTATTTATTTCCCATGTCCAATCAAAAGTTAATGCAAGTAAAACTTAAATCAAGACAGAGCCAGGATTAAAAAAATGTTGGATTTAATAGTACTCTCAAGGGCATGAATGAGCATTAATGAGATTTCTAAGTAATTGTGAAGAATATCTAAAATTAATTAAAATAAAAGGCGAGAGAGCATATTACTTAGATCATAGTGCCGATAGATCACATATATAAGGGATATTTGGAAAAAGGATTATTCAAGTAGCATGTAAGCACCTTTACACAAATAAAGGCTTAACCAGAACATAGACCTTAATCGAAAATTGTATGTAAACACAGTCAACATGATTTCCATAAATGGGAAAAGCAACAGCATGATTCCAGAGGCCTGTAATGCACGCTTCATACAGTGTGTGTGTTTGTTTCTCTTTTTGCCAAGCTCCTCGGTAGTGTGGTGGATTTATATTTTTGAGATGTATAATTAGAGAGCCCATAATCAACAGTGAACATTATGATATTCTCAGTGGGCAAAGAGCCAATAAAGCCGGTAGGTCTAAACTTACAGAGTAGGAGATGTGAGCTGGCCTGCGGGCCATGACATGACAGACTGCAGTAACCCTCCCCCATTAATAATTTCTCTCACAATCCATTACAATACATAAAGCCACAACACACACATGTCCATACTCTTACATGCATGCAGTAATGATTTTCAGCCCATCCTGTTATCAATCTTATGTGACAAGCCATTATCTTACCACACACTTATATTCAAACACACAGAGAGCAAGAAATGCTGACAAAGCTCAACACAAACCACTCTCAGCAGATGTGTAGCTCTGATTGAACACACACCTCCTCTGGCCTACCCTAGACCGACTGCATCCTTCCCATGTTTGTCCAGTCATTACACCTTCCATTTGCCCACAGCAAAATGCAAAAAGCAAAAAAAAAAAAACTGCTTCCTGACTGTAAACCGCATTTACACTACCGATGAAAGCACTACATATTCCATCAGCTAAAAGCCATATACACTCCACAGTCCTCATATGAGCTCCAGAACATCAGTACCATTAAAGTGCAGTCAATTTAGTGAAATTTTGTGGGCAAAAAAAGTCCATTGTCTATTATAAGTTCTGAAGCACGGCTCACAAAGAAGTCACTTTCAAAATAAACAGCTTTCTGTTAGTGAACACAGCAAATTCATGTGACCAAAATCTGTGAGGGAAAATATTTAGGCATAATGTGAAATTCCAGGTTTCAAGGATTCCTATTGAAATGACTTGATTTTGCACGTGAAAATTTGCCAAACAACGGTGTTTGTAAACACACATTTACAGCATTAGTCAGGGTACCACCATATTACTTTTTTGACAGGAATGAAAATGAGGCTGTGAGGGTAGTAGAAGTACAGAGCATTCAAAGGACTGTAGCTTTCAGTAGACAGACACTCCATGAAACAGTTTTAAAAGTTGCGAGTTGTGAAAATGACGTGATCTAAGACCTTTATGCAGTGCGTGCCATTGTGAAGCCTGTAAATCTATCCCTCAAAGCCTCGTTTTCATCTGTGTTAAATTCAATACGTCAAACCCGACGAAGGTCTAAAGTGGAATTCGGCTCAATACAATTCTCATTTATTTGTATAGCGCTTTTCACAATAAATATTGTTTCAGAGCAGCTTTACAGAAAATGTAAGTGCATACATTATAATTTAGATTGATCTGTTATCAAAGATGGGCTGCGTCCAAATAATGTCCATATTTCAGAAATGTACAGTTCTAACATAATACAAATCATGCAGTTAACTAACAACATGGGATACACTTTATTTTAAGGTGACGGAGTTGCATTGTACTAACTCAAATAAGTACTGAGTAATATTAATTAGCTACATGTACTTACTACAGAGTTATAGTTTGGGTTTGGTTTAGGCTTAGTCACTTGTAATTGCACAATTTACTGTTATTAATATAGTAAGCACATGTAATAACATGTAACTGCCTTAAAAGTGATGTGACGTGTAGCCAAGTATGGTGTCAAAAGTAATTTGTGCGCATTTCACCCATCTAAGAGCACACACACAGCAGTGAGTATTGAACACACACACACACACACACACACAATGTATTAATTTTAGGAAGAAACAATGAGCTCAATTAAGCAATTATTACAAGTCATGAACATAACGATTACAATATATAGAAAATTTGACAGCGGTGTATGTTGGCTCAGAGTTGGCGTCATCTGATAATAATTTCTTAAAGGGGATGTGTATCGTTTTTGTTCTGTCCAGCTTAATATTGTATATTACTGTAGTATGTACTACAAGTTATTTGCATGTTTTTTCCCCCAAACAAGTTAAGTGCAAAGCCACCGCCAATTGTAAAGATTTCATTGCTCATGTCACATTCAGTGCTGATCGGCCTATGCAACGCTTATGCAAATAACACCTAACCATAACCTTAGTATTGCTTTGGTTGCACAACTCCATATACAGCATTACTGTTTATCACAATGAGATCCATACATGACTTTTCTGACCTGAGTTGACCAGTGACAACAGCAACGGGGCGGGGATTCACTTAACTGGTTTGACACTATAGTGATGCAGAAATTACACTTCTCCTTTAAGATCTCATCTATAACACATCTCCATATGCGTTAGCATTAACACCAGCAGCTAGCTGTAAAAGTCTCAAATGTTAAACTTCCTCAGTGTACTGGTATGTAGTGGCAAAGTAGAGCAAAAGGTTAGAAGGCATTTCCCTCAATGGCATCGGCACACTAGGTGGTGGGATGGGAAGCCAGGGGGCGGGGCTTTTTCCTTCCTGGCTGCCTGTCAGCACAATAACAGGGTTTCCCAAATACAATAACACTGCTGAAGCACAGCTGAGAAACTGCCACACGCAAATGAGGACTGGGGACTAACAGGAAGATTTGAGTGAGATGTGGAGTGGTCTGTGGTCTCTGGCCTGTGTGGGTGACAGTGACTAGGAGCGACATTAGATCTGCAGAAGCCACTCTCTTTCAGATGCACAAATGCTGGCCATTCAATGCTAGCGCATCATAATCTTTCAGCTTTCAGAAATATATTTAGTAAGACATTTTCTATCAAACTTCTATCAGACATACAGTAGCCCAGAAAGCATTTGACAGTTTAGTACGATGTCAGAATGTTACATTAGATACAAAATATCAACCCAAGTGGCTTCTGATAACAAATAAGGCTTTTCTCAGAACTAACTTCACTTTTCTAGGTATTTTTGCAATTCATTTTAAATAGTTTGTAAACCATCAAAATCATTTTTTGTGTCAGTATCTCTATCTTCCGCATTTGTGTAAACTTGAAAATATCCACACACTTTCTCTTAATTTTGAACAGCATATCAGTACAATAGCTTTATAAATGGTACATACACATTTATTTTTATTTGTTTGAAATAGTGTGCTTTATGAGTTTGGTGTTTCTTATCATTCAAAATAGTTTAAGAAATTTGTGTCATCAATTACTCAATACTGCTCAAGAGCAAATCTCATTGGTTCGTGTGGAAGCTCAAAAGTGCTTGTGTGACAGAACTGAACTAAGGCTATTGGCCTTTCAAAGAACTGCCACCTTAAGTGCTGAACACGTTATTTCCAGTATTTCTCACCCATCTCTTCTGGACACTTAGATTGTAAGCATGAATTGCTTTCTCAGAAGTATTTTTAGTTAACAAACCTCACTGGTTCTCGTTTGTCAAGAAAGTGCAGCTGAGCATCTGTTTACCATATTTGATGTGCTGATGTGTGTTGGTCAATGTTTATATGTGAATAAAAGCCTAAACTGAATCTGTTTATCATATAAAGTGATCGTGCCTCGTCAGAGGACTTTGATAAATGCTGCCTTCACATGTTGTTTTTAGTTTTAAATTTTTTACTTTTGTTAACCCTAAAAATGTTATCAGAAATTCCCTACTTCCAACTTCCAAGTCGCATTCAGGTGCTTTGTAGTTGGAAAGAACAGGAATCATGGAGAACAACAGATTTATTCTAGCTTATTTACTAGGAAAATCTTATTAAAGCCAAAATGATATTTAGCATCCCATTCACTGACAACCATAAACATTAGGTTGTCATTTTGCCATTTTCACTGTATATAAAACATACAATTCAAATGGTTATTCATATATGTAAATATGCACTACTTTAACGGCAAAACATTGGGAGAAAAAAAACCAAGTATACCAGTCACAGCAGCAATCATTCTCTCCTCTTCCATGTTTAAAGTTTATGGCACACCCAACTCCAGAACTTGGGTATCAAAATTATCCCGAGCTGTAAATACAACTTGAGAGTGCACTCATGTCTTAACTAGTTTAAGAAAACTCATATTTATGATAATGAACGTGAATAGCACATAAAGGCAGCATTTACTCTTCAAATCATAGGGATGTCTTTATGAACTTTTTAAAGCTTTACCATTTAGCAGGAATAGACTGTTAATGAAGGGACAGAAATAGCCCAGATTTCAATAAAAATATCTTCATTTATGTTTCAACAAAGTCTTATTGGTTTGAAACAACATGAAGAAAGTAAATGATGACAATTGTCAATTTGGAGTGAAATATCCAAACTTGACACACTATTAAGTGTTAAATAAATGTTTAGGGTCACTGTGTTAGATTTCATGGAAGAAAAACACTTGATATGTATTATTGATATATTAAACATTTCATATGCATATAGGTGCACCTGCCTAGCAAATACAAAGCACATATGTAGCAGAGGCCAGCTAGTAGTTGCTGTGCGAGTAAACCTCACTCCTCTGACCTCAAGAGACGCTCTAGCGACAGATGCTAGAGGTTGCAGCCTTTAGCCTCCTTGGTAGAGCGTCCGACTCCCATACCCGAAAACCCGGGTTCTAGGCCCGCTCGGAGCGGGTAGAGTGGGACCCGGGTGGCGGGGTTACACATACACATTTATGCACACACATCTAATCTTCTTTTCCTGGTGTCATGTTTACAGTAAAACTGGTCAATCAGGTTCAGTAACTCCGCAGGCTTTTCATTCTTTATTATGAAAACAAGAAACACCCCCGCAAGCAGCAGCTAACCTCCATTCTCCAACCCTTACACATCAGAGTACATTCCTAAATATTTGAATACACACTCACAAACAAGTTTTAGGGGGTGGATACATGCAGAATGTAAGTTGTGGATTCTCTGTGCTGAAGGCAGATTGATAAATACTGCCTGCGAGTTTGTGTGCGTGTGCTATATACAAAGCAACTCCAGTTGACCCTGAATAAGCATCCCTCCATGTGGACCAGGGATGAGAAGAACGAAAGGACACAAGAAAGAGACACTATAAATGCAGGGAATGTAGGGTATAATCAGGGAATGATCAGTAATTCCATGAAATTTGTCTGAGCCACACACACACTCACAAACACACACACACAATTGTGTGCCACCTGCTGATTAAGATAAACAATGTTTTGCCAGCACACCCAGCTAACAAAAGCCAGTCATAAGATGGATCACATGACAATACACACCTGTAGCCATCCAAGAAAGTCATTTGTGCTTTAAAAAGCACAGCGTTACTCAGCAATATTTCAAAATATATTTCAAAAATCCTCCCCCCTCTCAATGACTTTCCCTTTGGTCACAGCACTGCCTGATCGGATCAGCCCATTTACTGAATAGCAAGGGGTCTGTGGGTCTTTATGCCCAATCTGGTCCAGTCATAAAGGCCAGACAGAGAGGCTGAATTCACCCTTTTTCTGTATTCATCCTGGGTTGGTCGTAATACCCAAGGGCAGCCAGGATTACTGTCGGCCCACTACTAATGTCCCTATACTTTTGTGTACCAACGGAAAGTACAATCATTCACATTCAGCCTCTTTCTCTCAGCATCTCGCTTTCTCTTTTTCTTCCATTAAAGCTTTGAAAGTGAGGATCAGAGAAACTGCTACGCTCACAAAGACACCGTCTTCAGCAGTTTTTAGACAGTAATTATTTTTAAATGTAACTATGTTACAGGTGATTACTTGTTTTGTTTCACTGGCTGATATGAATTTCATAAATATATAATGCTATATATAGCACAATAAATACACACATGAGGCCCATCAGCATGAAAGCCACAAGTGTTTTTGTACAAATATGTATGTCACCAATGGAAAAAATGTCACCAGCGAACATCTCCAATTACAGGGGGATTTCTGAGATAGTAGTCTGAGTAGTTTTCAGTCTGTCATATGATCTCAGCATGTCAGCCAGTATTATTTGTAAGTCCTAAAAGTCTTTACGGTCACTTTTTTACCAAATGCATGTAAAAGTTTGTTCTTGTGCGTTTTTCAGGTTCGGTTGAGCTTCTGCTTATGTTCGCTGATTAATGTTTACTTGTGAGTAAAAGCCTAAATTCAATCTGTTCATCATAAAAAGCGATCAAGTCTCTTCAGAAAATTTGGACTGGATTTTTTTGAAGTGTCAAAGTGTCAGTTGCAAAGGCAGTCAATGGAGGGAAACACATCTCTCAGATTTCATCAAAAAAATGTTGGTTCTGAAGATGAAAGAAAGTCTTACGGGTTTGGAACGACACGAGGGCAAGTATTTAATGACAGATTTTTCATTCTGGGGTGAACAAACCCTTTAATGATTAAACAATTACTGAGTGTAACACTATGGTGAATGATTTGTGTAAGACTTTATGCACTTACCTCTCATCAGCCTCGTCTATTTACTCTATGGGCTATTAGACTCCCTCCCTCATTTTTTTGGCCTGCCCTCTTCAAGATGAACAGTAATCCTTGCAGTCTGGTTGCTAATCTTCTTTACCCTCCAAAACCAAGATGACCCAGACCTTAATCACCTGATCCCTCTACTGTAATTACATGATGAGGAGTGTTGGTGGTCTCGGCCCCTCTGCCCTCCAACCCCCACCCCCCCACCCACGCACACATACACACACACACACTTACTGGTGAGACAGAGATTAAACTGGTGTTGTAGAAACTGTCAAGAACCAATGAAGGATGAGATTATAATAAACAATACATCTGTTTGGTAAATATAATATTATATTTAATCATGGGAGGATATTTATTCACAGAATTTTCATATACACTATCGGACAAAAGTTTTTGAATGGTAAGTTTTTTTAATGTTTTTAAAAGAAGTCTCTTCGGCTTACCAAGGCTTCATTTATTTGATCCAAACTACAGCAAAACAGTTATGTTTTGAAATATTTTTTACAATTTAAAATAACTGTTCCCATTCGAGGGAACACACACTCAGTTAGTAACAACACTTTTGGGGACGCGCTACGCTAAGGGCGTTACCGACGCAGTGTCTCCTTCCCTTTCTCAGTGAACAAGGGTTACAGTCGTAACCAGAGACGTTTTCTATTGGAATATATTTTAAAATGTAATTTATTTCTGTGTTGGTAAAGCTGAAATTAAATTGACCAAAAGAGACAGTATAGACATTTATAATGTTGCAAAAGCTTTACATTTCAGATAAATGCTGTTCTTTTGAACTTCATATTCATCAAATAATCCTGAAAAAATGTAGACAACTGTTTTCAACATTGATAATAATAAATGTTTCTTGACCAGCAAGAAGACTGGAGTAATAATGCTGAAACTTCAGCTTTGCCAACACAGAAATAGATTGCATTTTAAAATATAATCAAATAGAAAAGTTATTTCAAATTGTGAAATTGTGTTTTTGCTGTATCTTGGATCAAATATAAATCCGTTCAAATCTTTTGACTGGTAGTGTAAATTTCAGTAATAAAAGAATCAACAAGCATTAGAGTCCATTATTGTGATTCCCATTCTTTTTTCTGTATATCTTTAAAGCAGTGCAGCATTGTGTGAATGCAGAGAGATATCTCTATTGTGTGTGTGAGAGTGTGTGTTTGTGTGTGTGTGTGTGTGTGTGTGTGTGTGTGTGTGTGTGTGTGCACGTGATGAGATCAGTTCACACCCACAGTCTCTTTATGACAAGATTAATGACAGTGAGGTCATCGCTATTTTGTTTGAAGGAGGGTTGCTTAAGTCAAGTTTATAGTTTCTCATTTATTTCGCTTCATGTGTACATAAGGGGATGACTTCATGTATTTATTTGTTAGTGGCTTAAAACTCAAGACTGACAAGGTTTTTAATGGCTAATATCTACAGCACAGGGTGACTGATGACAGCGATTATATATACATAGCACAATGACAAAAGAGACATAACTGTTAAAATCAAATAAACGCATATTTGACACAGTATTTATAACAGAATATCTGTATATGCATTGATAAGCCTGAGCTCAACTATTGTTCAGAAGTCTGGGGTCAGTAAGATTTTTTGTTTTTGAAAGAAGTCTCTTGTGCTCACCAAGACTGTGTTTAATAGATAATTAATTGTCCTTGCCTATATCTATCACTATTCAAGACAATTCAAAAACACCAAAAACAACAGTGGGCCCATTTAGTGACCAAGGCCAAACTGCAGAGTGACCTAGAAATGCTCTAAGTGGCCTCTACTACATGTGTATGTGAATGTTTATGTACTCAGCAGCAGTCATTTTTACACTTTACGCCGCATTCCTGTTTGCACTTTATCACACACTGATAATGTCGAGCCAAAGGCTCACTTCCACTACTAACAATGGTGCACAAACACACTCACACTGTGGCATTGTCTGGAGGTCGCATTAATCTCCATCACACACTCTAATTCAAGGAACACAAGCTTTTTCTCCGGTTATACTTCTATAATCACGTTTAAAAGGCCTTGTTCAAAAATATTTGCTCATGAGGTTAGAGAAAGCATTATGTGTGTTCATTTACTCATCCATTAATTATTTATCATTATCTAAATGGAGGAGTGCCTGCGTTCCTGTTTAGATCCTGCTTTCCTCCTGCATGTCTTGCTTTTTGCTCTTATTCTCTCTCTGTAAGACCCCTTGAGGGGAGATCACTTCACATCAGTGTGTGTCTCTCTGTCGCCGTGGAGCATGAATAAATGCTCTTTCAGTGTAAAAAACACACACACACACACACACACACAGCAGAATAGCAGGGAATAAATTTATCAGCAGTGCACTGACTTTCCCAGTTAGTGTCCTTGGACAAAACAATGGTACACATCTGAAAGCACAAACATAGTTGAGATAAACGCATTAACCACGGACCAACATCTGACCTCTCTCTCTTTTCCTGTCTCTCGTCTTCCATCATTCTTTCTCAGTATGTCTTGAATTTCACCTTCAAATGCCATTGTCATAGTTTGTTTGTGTCATAGAGGCAGGATACGATGAATTAACTCTTCAGGTCTATTATATGATTTTGTCTATGGCATACACACCCTTTAACAACAATACATATTTATGCACGTCACACATACAGGTAGACCAGAAAAAAGCTGGTTTTCATCTGGTCTTTCAACATTGACACTGAAATTGAAACTGCTTTCATGCACACATTCACGTGTTATCATATGTATAGACGGAAAACTTTGTGTAAGTTTGTGTAAGGTGACAGGGGATTCACACTTTTCACTTCAGTGAATATTTCTCAGAGCAGGTTTATTTCTGAAACTGAATTTTTGCATGGACACAGACCTTTGAGTGCATAATATATTTAAAATAAAGTAAACATGTCCAGTTAATTTCCAGGTTATTACTGCAGTTCATTGAACAAACTTGTGTGACATTTTCTCAATCTATATGGCTCAAGTTGTCAAAATGGGGCCTGGGTTTAAATTGGCCTATTGTGAGGTAAAGTTAAGCAGTAAAACAATTATGAAGCACAAAATGATGCATGGAAATCCAAAAGGTAACATATATCAATATAAAGCTTAAAAAATACATGAAAAATACCAAACATTTTCTGTATGGGTCTTTCGAATTGGTACGCATGTGTTCTGACGCATTTTCCTCAGCCCACAATTTGTATCTTATGATTGTATACTTGCCTCTAAATGGTAAAAAAGTTATCCTGACAGCAAGAGGGTCTACGTTTAAAATCACAGACTTCAATGAACAATTGCTGGGGCTGTGCCGCATTCTGACCCCTGCAGTATGGGTATTTAGGATTAGGTGTGAGGGTGGGGTTAGGATTAAAGGCAATCAGGTAGCGGCCTCAACGAGGGGGGTAATAATTTGGCAGGCAGTCAAAATTCACTTGCACATTCTGCCATCTTGGTGTCTGTGAACTTGAGTGCATCAAAAAAATAAACCAAACTCAGTGTATATTGCCTAAGAAACAAGATATATATCTATAGAAAGCTTGAAATGTCAAGCGATTGTCATCCGATTAAAGTGGAAAACAAATATTCTCAGATTATGTAATCCGTATGAAAAGTGCACATAAGCACCTCGAGTCAGCATCGTCGACTTAGTCTCTGCAGCCGAAAACACAGAAAACATCATCAATAAATTAATAAAACGTTTAGACACTCTCTGTTCTGTTTTTTCACAACACATTCATTATCATTGGTTTTGATGGTGCGCTGTGGCAAACTTTATGTGCGCTTGAGCAGCGATTAGGCAATGTATTATATATAGGCATTTAAAGGCTCATTATTATGGTTGTAACACTCGGATGACAGGAGACGAGGGTTTGGAATCCAAAATACACAGGTTTAATAACAGAAGGATGAACAGACACGCAACAGTGTGCTACGCACAAAACAATAACCGACAATGACTTGGATAAGGGCAGGAACTTAAATACACAGATAATGATTACTAAATGATAACAGGTGATGACACTTTAACTAATAGGATGAACGAAGACAGGTGCAGACATGACGTAACAGAATGAAACAAGATTGAACTAAACTAAACAAGACATGACTCTGACAATGGTTTATATGGCTTATTAATATACACGTGCGATTAGTCGACTAATCGCTTAAATGAAACTAGTCGACTACAAAAATCTTTACGCATCTTTACATCAAAATATGATGATATTGAGATTTTAGTTTGGAGGATAAACAATTATAATTTATGTGGTTTTTGATCAATATGCCAACATACAAAAACCCCTGCTAGAGAAAATATGTTTCTATAATTGGACTTTTGAGTCAAAACCTTATTTCTGACATATATGTTGCAACAACATTCTCATGTGATAACAAGCCCTTATTTTAAAGTTGTGTGATATTAAGTGCTTTTCTATTAAACAATTCTTGAAAAACTAAATTATTGCTCCTTCTCAAACACGTGCGTAAGATGTAAACAAACAAAACATAAATATTTCAAGCAAACAAGCTGTGCCATATTTCAGAGTCTATATTTATAGCACAAACAAACAAACAAACAAGCACAGGAACAAATCTCAGCTGACTGTTGTCAGGCATGGTTGCCTGGTACCTCTGGACATAAGCTCTTACGTCTTACTCTGAGAGCCCTCAAGACTAATGAGAGAGAGAGCGAATGATGTAAAACACAGCTGCCTGTGTCCGCTGTCAGCACAGCCTTTAAAACTGTACATGTAAAACAAACACAATAGTCTGCATTCAGTCATTCTGAGCAGCTTAAGCTCGAAAACTATATATGGTCAAAACTATATATGCTATAGTGGCTAAAATGAAACTGCACTATTTAAAATGTTTGACTAAATGTCATAACAGAAGATAAAGTCAAATTTTTACTTTGCTGTAACATCTTTAGAGTGACATCATCACTGTTTATACACCATTGCTGAGCTTTACAAAGTGTAGACTGCACATGCTCAAAGAAACCCACTATACATCTGTAAATTGATCTGCTATATTTATAAATTGATGCTATCGACCTCTGTCTCGGTGTGCATATGATGTGTTCTGGATAGAGTCCAGTAGCATGTGATTTAGTGTTTATTGAATAAATGTTACTTTGTGTCAGTTAATGTCCTAGCATTGTGATGAACGTTGAGTGGGAGTCACTCACTTTATTAATATTAGGCAGACATAAGTTCCCTTACTATATACAATGAAAAACAGACATTTTGATGTAATTTTACAGTAAAATACTGTAAAAAATTTAAAAAAAAAAAATAAGCCATCATCATTAAACAGGGTAGTTATGGTAGTTACTAAACAAATTTTAGTAACAGTGTTGCTACTTCAAAAAGGGCTGTTGGATTTACTAATTTTGTTTTATAAAGGACAACAGTCTGTAAAATTTACAGTTTGCTCTGTAAAGTTCTTTATATATTTTTACTGTAACTGTTACAGAATTATGCTGGTAACCACAACTGCCAGTTATATTTAGTAAAAACTATATATATATATATATATATATTTTTTTTTACAGTGCGAGTATTGTACTGATGGGTGAATTTCTGAATGTTTAAAATTTCTTTGTGCTATGAATCTACCATTTAGCTAAATAATGAAGCGAAATGCATGTGATTGTCCGCATTTCTGTAGAATATGATAGCAAGTGTCAGTTAAAGGGTTAGTTCACCAAAATGAGGTCCAGAAAGGTATTAAAGACAACGATAAAATAGTCAATGTGACTACAGTGGCTCAACCTTAATATTATGAGGCGATGATAATACTTTTTGTGAGCAAAAACGAAACAAAAATAATGATTTACATCTGTCCCCTGTCGTACTAATATGCTATTTTCGTTGCAGAGCTTCCTGGTTCTACGTCCCAACAAGGATGCCTGCAGGAGCCAGCTAATACTGAGCCGGCATTCGGAAATATCTTAATTTGTGTTCCGAAGACAAAGGTCTTACGGGTCTGGGACAGAAATTAAATTTTTGGGTGAACTAACCCTTTAACTGAAGTATTAATCTTTTCATTTTAAGTATAATAACAGAAAAGAAGTGACAGATTTACATCCACATTTCACTGTTTACGAACAGAGAAATAATTTATATGGAATTTATCACCATAGCCAAAGTAAAGGATTAAACATGCCTATTACCCTACTATACAAAAGTAGTATGTTCACTTCTTTACTTTACTTAATAGCTATTCAGCAAATATATGATATTGACATTTTAGTGTCAATGATAAAATTCACAAAAACATGAGGGTTTTGACCTAGATAACAACATACAAAAACCACTGGTAGAGAAAACACACAATTGGACTTTTGACTCAAAACCTCATTTCAGAGATACGGATATATTGAAGTAACGTGTAGCCAAGTATCCCATACTCAGAATTTGTGCTCTGCATTTCACCCATCCAAATGCACACACATACCGTGAACACACACCCAGGGCAGTGGGCAGCCATGTTTGTTACGGCGCCCAGGGAGTGATTTGGGGGTTAGGTGTCCCCAACTCAATTGTGGGTAATGAGAGTGGAAGACAGCACTGTTCATTCACTCCCCCCACCAACATTTCCTGCCGGTACTGAGACTCGAACTCGCAACCCTCAGGTTACAGGTTGGGCCACAACTGCCCCAATGAGAGGCAGCGGCCAACAATTCTCATGTGACAACAATGGCATTTTCTATTTTAAAGCGGTGTTTGACCAAATTCATGACCATACCCTAAATAAGGACATACGCTGCGCTCGAATACGCCTACTGCTCTACTGTGTAGTATGTGAAAAAAGTAGCACTGCACGTCTGAATTAACAATATTCAAAGAACAGTAGACGAAAAGTCCCCAGATCACCTACTACTTTTGCCAAGGTTCCGAAGTCCTCATCTGATCCTCATCTACTTTACTATCCCAATGACAGCATGATGGATATAGCACATCCAGATTTCATTCATCCTGTACACATTCATACTTTATAGATCATATTTTAAACAGTCGTAAAGTAAGTTTCTCATCAAATGTAGTACCTACTCAAGACAGTTTGCAATTTTGGATTCAGCCATTATTCTCCATTTGGTCGAATTATGCTTGAATTTACATGTCTCAGATTAAAAGGAGGTCAACTAGAGAAACAGGTCAACTATACAAAGAAAAAACGTTTCCATTTTTTTTTTCATCGTTGTCGTATGAACGTACCCTAAACCACTGGGTGGTTTTTACAGAGAAGTCTAACTGGATTACTGGAACAATGTATGATTACATGAAAACACACCTACACACTCAGACAAAGAGTGTTACATCTGATCTTTTGTCTTAGATGTCCTATTAAACATTTTTATGGAGCCTGATACCATCCATGTCAATGCGTACAAATATTATGTACAACGTGCCTTTTGTTTTCACTTCAGCAGAAGGAGACATCTAAGATGATTTCCTGTTGTAAAAGAACACCCTGGATGCACTTCCTGTCTTCGAAAGACCGGATGAAAGGGACCGTGAGAGAGAGTGAGTTATATAACTTCTCCATAAGGACAAATGCTTTTGAATGTTTGGTGCATTTAAAATTAAAATTTTTATAATGACGTTTTTTCTCGAATTTACAAATGACAAATCTCACTAAATGACTAACCAGTGAGCAACAGAGCGTCTGACTGAGGTTTTGTTTTGTTTTGTGCACTGAGGACGGACTACAACAGGCTGTAGGAAATGTGTAACAGGTGGTTTATGGGGTGAGTCATTGAAGGCTAAATAAAATAAAATAGGTCTCTAAAATGATAAAAAAAAGAGATGAGATGAAAATCCATGAATCAAGAGCTTTAAACTCTAGCCAGGAAAACAATGCATTATTTAGTGACCTACATGTTGACTGGAATATTTGACTGAACATAAATGCAGAATGGAAGACAACCATACAAACCAACTGAATTTTTAGAATGATGCGTTACTCTAGTTTCCCCTCCCATCCGAACTGAGAGTGACTGAAATCAAAATCACATTCTTAACCTCACTGTTAACGGTCTGTCTGTGTGCAATTCACAAACATGTGCCTGCAACACATCACATCCTGCAAAATAAAGTAAAATCTGAAATGATATTTTGCAGAAAGAAAATGAACAAAAGCTCATTAAAATAGCTCCTATTGTAATATTATATGCTGTAATACATCATTACTACACTACTATTCAAACATTTTGCGCTATGTTAGAGTTAGAAATCTTTTTGAAACTGTTAAAGTGTTGAACGTGTGCATAAACAGTAATATTGTGCAAACAAAGATGGATGGATGGATGGATGGATGGATGGATGGATGGATGGATGGATGGATGGATGGATGGATGGATGGATGGATGGATGGATGGATGGATGGATGGATGGATGGATGGATGGATGGATGGATGGATGGATGGACATAGACAGACAGACAGATAGATGAATTATGAAAAAAGTGGATCTCATTCATTAATAATTGCGCACACTATTCATACTATTCACATTTGAACTTCTCATGAAAACTTTCCACCTAATTCACAACACATGTTCTTAATCCCGTTCTCATGTTGATGAATTCGGAGTATTATAAATGAGTGAATAATTTAGGATTTTGTTTTTTTTGGTAAATTTAGGATAAATTTTAGCACTAAAGTTATTTATGAATGATGAGTTATTGATTTCACACACAAATTCACATGCTACACATGCTTAGTAAATGAACAAATCTTCATGGTCCTAAAAATAGGCTTACTTTTCTTATTATTATAAATATAATTTCTTATTCTTTCTTTTGAATTTGGGGTAAAAAGTTCTTGACAGGTTTCGTGGGATTCACATGAAAGAAGATCATTTTTGGTCAAAGACTGTATGCATCACACTGAGACAGACCCCTCTAATGCAATCCTATTAGTGGATAATACACAACACTGAACCTGACACTATTAGAAGTCGCTTCTGGTGACACTTTCATTCCTCTCTGTTACACTCATCTGCTCTATTCTGTTCTCTCTTTGTGTTCTTTAACTCCAGTCACCCTCATCATATCACAAAGCTTTCAGCCTGGTTAATATTTTCACTCAGTTAAGTCAAAGTATAAGATCAAAGGCTGTGTGCGCTTTTAGAGTTTCATCCTCTTTCTATGCATCTCTCGATCCTGCCCGACTCAGACCCCCTTTTACGACGCAAAAACACAACACTTGAATTACCATAATGGAACAAGGCAGTAATGATTTTCTACCATGCTGCTTTTACCAAAACCAGAAGAGCACATACACCAGAGGGAGGAGAGAGAGAGAGAAAGAGCAGGAAACACACACACTGCTTCCTGTAACACTCTTTTTCCCTGCTTGGCTTCATTCCAAATCATTTCAATTTGTGAAAGAATCTCTCCAGAGAGACATGCATCAAAATCATTTCTTTGTCTGAGATTTATTCCTGCTCTCTCAAAAGAGATAATTCTCAACCTTTTAGCTTGATTAAAGAGAGAGGGAGAAAAAGAGGGCGGCATCTGTTGCATAGCCACCCGAAACATATGCAAAAAATCATTCTGCATCTTTTTCCCATTTCCCTACTATGTTACAGCCACCGCACAGAAGCTCAGGCTGCGTCTGGACTTCCCAGCATCCACTTCTCCCCATATGGCCACGACAGGGAGTCTTTAGTGCTTTTCTTTGCACTCTGATCAGATCTCAGGCTTAGGGTTGGAAGGGCCGATCCTAGATCAGCATAAACAGAAAACCTGTAACAAGACCAGTCGGGAAAAACCTCTATTTGACAAATTAACCTTCCTCAGTGTTTCACAAGCCATCCCGTTTTAATTACCACCTCCAGTGGCCAATTACAGGCCAGCTATAAAGAAAAGGGATGAAAGAGAGAAGGACATGGGTTTTACATCTTCTACATTCACCTCCACAGTATAATCAGTGATTTCCATTAGTCAGGCCTTTTCTGATTGAAACAGGGGAGGGTCGTATACATGTTTGTGTGTATGTGTGTGTGTGTGTAGAGAGAGAACTCCAGTCTTCCTTTGTTCTCTCAAGGCTTCATCCTGCCATTAAGAGTTTGAATGGTTTGCTGGGTTTCCTTGCTGGCACAGTCATGGTTGGAGCAGACCCCGAAAATAACACTGCCAACACTGCCAGAGTGTCGCTATATGGTTACCAATCTAGGTGAGGATCCCTCCTTCAATGTAAGGTTTTAACCATTTATTGATGACACCGAGAAATGTAGTTCTTCAGCCACGTTAATAGAATTATTGCAAAACAACAAATAAGCACAGTGGCACAGTAATACTGATGTAATGAGGTCACAGGTATGTGTTTAACATTATAGAGTATTTTATAACAGCTTGCATTGTGGCTCAGCCAATCATAATCAAGGATATAGATTCAGCAGTAACATGCATCGAAAAAAAAGGAAGTTGCGGGAAACAATAGCATAGACAAAAAGATTGATCCCAGGATATAAAAGAATTGATATCAAACTGTTCAAATGAACTGCGATTAATCAGAAAAAAAGATTTTTTTCCCTGCCCTAGTAATTTCGCCCAAACTCATAGCATGTGTCTTTGCCATCATTGTAGAAACAGGCACAAAGATAGTAAGCCAAAGTCTAATGGGTTATAAAAAAAAAATCACTATCCCCAAGTATGAATAGTCTGCACTCAACTAAAAAAAAATGGTGGTGAAAGAGTAACAGTGTGCCAGAGAATGCATCAAACAAACTAAAAGAAAGGACCTAAATTCAGACTTAACTCAATATCTAGGAGCAGATCAATACACACATATTCCTTGAACTGTGTCATCAGGTCCCATCTTTCCTTCAGATCAATACTTTCCAATCAGTGCAGAGCTCAGCAGTTCTAGACTCTGTCCCCTTTCACTGACCCACAGCACCTTCTTCATCAATCATGACGGCTTATCACGTATTCATGAGCTGAGTCAGTCACTGGCCAATGAGAGCAGGTAACTAAATGTGTTCCATTGAGAAACATGCAAGAAATATACCGTTCTAAGGGATCAGTAAGTATACGAAATCCAATCAGAGCAGACTCAAACAGATTGACAAATGCAATTTGAATAGGATTTCAAACCACATATGAATGTAGCTCGAAACGGATTTCATATGATTTTTAATTGGATATGCACAAAAATCGGATTTGGACTGACAGTCTGAACGTAGCGTGAGTGTCATATGCACTGTAGACAGCATCAATGACTATAATGGGTTCCATTTGTTTTTGTCAAGTCGTGTTGCACTGCTCATATCTGGTGAAGACATGGTGTAAGGGTGTGTTCACACTTGTAGTTCGGTTGTGTTGGTTCTTTTGGTCTGGACCAAAAAAGAAAATGATACATTTAGTCCTAGTTTGCCTAGCATTCACACTGCCATTTTTAACACCAAACCTAAAGACACAACAACAACAACAACAAATAAAACGTGTAAAGGAGTCAAAATAGAGGCAGGAATTTCTCCGTTACACACATAAATGAAGATCTGAGTTTCCGACGCCTGTACCGAACTGTAATAAGCAACATCGCTTTTATGACGAGAAAAACCAGGTATACTTGAGCATTCTGTGCTTTTTAGGGTCACATCTGTTTCAGTCAAAACACACCAGAGATTGTTTGAAAGAGAAACGAGACCCACCTTTTCAGGATCTCTGTCCACTTGTTTGGTGCAGACCAGGTTCGAATGGCAGCGTTCACACTTATCCAAATGCATCACACAAACAGAGCAATCTCACCAGAGTTCGCTTTAATCGAACCAAATCTGCCAAGTGTGAACACACCCTAAGAGTTTAACGCAAAAACCGCAACGCAGACAAATAGGACTGTACTGCACATTTGTACCAGACAGATGCAGGCTGAGGAAAACAGATAGACACTCATTAAAATAAGCACATGAAACATTTAATGAGACACAGAGAGCTGTTTCCTACCACCCTGCAGTGTGAGTTTTATTGAGGGTGCAGCAGTCTTTACTCAGCTCTTCTAGCGAAGGTTGCCACAGTAGGGACCATCATACCTCCCCCAGAGGGAGCACACACAATGTGTGTGTATATGTCACACTTCACCCACAGAAACAGGTCGTTACTCCAGGTGTGGCACAGAAAAGCTCAAAGGTCTACTAATATAAACATCCAGTAGCTGCATTATTGCACAGCCTTTGGCTGTTGAAATCAAAACAGTTATTCCTATGAAGCAATTTGAAGAATTGAAGAATTTACTATAAGCTATAAAAAAAATTAAGCGATAATGTCAACTGCTGTGTCATAATATAGAGTATACAATGAACCCAAAACTTGCGTTCTTTTGATTGGTTGATAGCAATGTTGCTCCAGGACCAGCAAGGATTTTGATCCACTACTATGTCCTACTTAGTGAAATCCCAGTAAGCTTTAAAGAGTCCGTGAGCATCCAACACATACTGATGAGTCAGGACACTGCATTACTGTCCACTCATCCTCTGCTAGGGACAGTTAGTCGGGTATGTGTGTCAGAGATCAGAGGAAGTGTGGCTGATGGAGACATCTGTCTTTGTATTTCTGATATATCTAGACTGAAAATCTACTTGGAGCCTCCTGCAACACAAAACACTTTTGTACTAGAAAGTTGATCTGATTATGATGCTTGAGCACTAATGGATTAGAAGTACTATATGATGGCGTGTGTCTTTGGGTGTGAGCTTTTGTGTAGGACGTGTGCGTCAGCGCATTTAGTAAAAGGCACTGGGGCGAAGAGCAAAACATGACAATAACGAGAAAACAATATTTAAAATGAGTATTCAAGAGCTTTTACAGTCCTATTCGTATTAGTTCTCCATTCAGTGATCCTTTGGATTGTTGTTGCTCGTGTACTTTAAAGGGATAGTTCACCCAAAAATGAAATTTCTGTCATTCACCCTCATGTCGTTCCAAACGCGTAAGACCTTCGTTCATCTTCGGAACACAAATTATAATTATATTATATAGATATTACGATGAAATCTAGGAGGTTTCTGACCCCCCACAGAAAGCAACATAATTACCACATTCAAGGTCCAAAAGGGTAGTAAAGACACCATTAAAATAGTCCATGTGACTACAGTGGTTTAACGTTAATGTTATAAAGCGACAATAATTCTTAAGTGCACAAAAAAATTAATGACTTTATTCAACAATTTCTTCTCTTCACTGACACTCTCCTATGCAGTTGACGTAGTGAACGCAGTTCAGCGCTTCTAGGTTTTAGGCGCGTGATGCTGATGCAGGAGCTGGCCAATAATGAGTCAGCGTTTTGATGTACAACCCGAAAGCGCTGCACAGTATGTACAACGTCAACAGCATAGGTGACTGACAGAGAAGAGAAGAAATTAATATTTTAATATAATTTATTAAAAGAATTTAATAAAGTCATTATTTTTGTTCACAAAAAGTATTCTCGTCACTTCATAACATTAAGGTTGAACCACTATAGTCACGTTGACTATTTTAACAAGTACCTTTCTGGGCCTTGAATGTGGTAATTGACCCTTTGCAAACAGTTTGATTGACAGGTGGTATGACAAATCATAACCCCGAATCCACCATTTTATCCGACAAAGCAGTCAGGGGAGTTAGTAGATTAACGTTGGTGAACTTGAAATTGAAAAATTGTGTGCTCACATCTTTCTGTGGTTGAAACAGCATTCCTTCTGATGTTCATTCATGTTTATTTGATGCTATAAATTAACTAGTATGAAGAGATGGTTGGTTCACGAGCCGATTGAACGACACATTAAAGAGACACTATACGTATTTATTGTTTAAACTTCTTTAAAAAATTACAATATTTTAAATATGAAACTGTTTCATATTAAAAGTAACCTGCTCTGTCTTGTCTGTCGACGCGTTGTGTGTCCTCTTTGCTCTGCGATGTATTTTTCACTGCCTGAGAACAGGATGTGTGACATGATAGTGCATGGCTTTATGACACTAGTGAGCAGCCTATGCAATAATTAATTCCTTTATCTGTCCAACAAAAAAAGAAGCAAGCATGGTTTCATCAGGATTTTCTCCATCAAATCTACCTTGCGTATGCAGTACCAATGTTCGCACTCATTTTTTGTCTTTGTAGGTCTTTCTGGCTTCAGAACATTTCTGCTTCTTCAGGCATAGAGTTGATTCTCCCGTCGTAACTGGCAAAGCATGACAATAAGTGTCTAATTGTCTAATTTTTGCTCTTCAAATCACCAACATTCAATACACTACTAGCCTACCAACAGAGGCGGCAGCTAATGAGTGTGAGGATTCTCTCCAACATTTAGTGAAACACCGTTGGTGACATGATTTCAACATGATGAAACACACTACAGACTACTGTGAACTGTGTACACTACGACCCGCACCATACATACTCTTCACTAAAACATCATTTATTTCTTGTGTATGTCTGTATAACTTTTTAAATTTGCACCAAACCATGCACCTCTAAAAAGGCCAGACTATGAATGCTATAACACTATTAAATATGAATTTAGAGTAAGATAAAGATGAATATTGAAAAACTGTGAAAGGTCAAACTCAAAATAATAAAATTCTGAATAAAACGCTTTACTCAGGTAGGTTTTTAAATACTGAAAGAGTTAAAAACTAGAATGCTTCATAACTGGAAAATCTGACTGCTCTCAGACATACATGTGCACACACACACACAAAAAATGTTTAGTTATATGCACACAGACATGAATCAAATACGGCTTCACATCCTGTCTTCATCATCACAATCTACATCAGGTCTGTATTACAGAGTCAAGCAGACAGACGGCAAACACATGTCGTTTTGGCTCTCTCAGTGACAGATTAGCATCCCTGTCTGAGAATCGTTTGGGACAAGGCCGTGGATTTGTGTTGTCATGGCTGAAATTGTCAGTCTGGGTTGTTAGGTAATCTGTCTGACCATTAATCAGTTCATAGTCGTTTTGTAACATGGAGATGCAGAGCAAGAGGAAGAGTGTAAGAGAAATGAGAGCAAGAAAAACAAGAAAGCTTTAGCAAAGCTTATATCCTTAGACTAGACAACCTATTCACAAATGCAGTATGACCTTTGACATTTGACCTAAGGTGTCTGCCACACTGGTCTTACCCTCCAACGCCTGGAAGGACCTTTATTAGACCTTGTGTACGGTTAGCCTGCTGTGCTGTTTCCATTATATTAAGTTTGCATGAATATACCCTTGAAAAGAGATAATCTAATCAACACTGCACTTTAAAGTGTTTCTAAAGACATGAAATTAAATTAGAGGGATTCCCAAGAGAGCCCCTTCTCAGCTATAAAACATTAGCATTGGCAAAATACCCGTTCAAGAAAATAGGATGAGATAAATTGTGCACCTTGTGTCACAGAAAATACTTGGTATGGGAGACTAAGCAAAAAATTCAAGAATTTGCAAAAGGCAGACAAAACTCTTCACACAGAGTCAAATTGTTATACCACAAAATTAAAACAGTTCTCATCAGTGTGCTTACGTTAGCGATGACATTTAACACAAAAAACCCATTGCTGCTTTGTTAGGAATGCAGCACAAAACGTCTGAGTTTTTCTGCTGATGCACGTAAGCTCATAACGCTGTAGGAGTAAGCTGTGAGAAGAATGCAAAAGTCATGACCATGTGTAGGTGGAAAAGAAATATCTGAAACCAACGCATAAGATTCACCTTATTAAACCTGTCTACTTACATATTCCTTTATTTATTACTGCCGTTCCTCAGTGTTTCCTAACTGCTGCTCTGATGTTTGTTTTGAGACTCCTTTTCTAGTAAAAACATGAAGCCAGCATGAATCTGCACATGCAATGTTCAAATGGAAATCCTGAATTCTACAAATTGCACACCATTGTATAAAACATGTTTCCAAAACAGGGGATTTTGATTCAGTCATGCTTCATAACATCACATAAATGTGTGAAACGGTGACCATTGTGTTTGAGCTCCTAATCATGTTCATGTGAGTAGAATTAGAAACATCACTATTCGAGGGTATCGCCATAAGAGCCCAGGGTTTTTCTCCACGCACTCGGGCAGAGAGGTCAGATGTATATTGACTGCACTGGAGCATATAAACACATTTTGATTATCACAGTAGTAAAGATAAGTATTATGATCATAGCTACTCATACATCTCACAGTAGCTGCAAACACATATATAAGAGACTAGAAAGATAAAATAATTCTCACTGCAGGTCTCAATGCATTTCGTACAACAGTGCTCTAATTTAATGGGTCGGAAGAGGATCCTGATATCTGGCTTGCCTGTGTTCATGGCATTCCCAAAAATGTTGCGTGGATATTCAATACAACAGCACAATTGCAAGAAACCCTTCCTACACAAGACACTTAAATGACATTAAACTGTCAGAAATAAGTGAACACAATATGCTTGATACAAAAAGGTGCCAGCCTGCAGTGTGACTGGGAGTTTATTTAGCTATAGTGTGTCGGTGAGTGAACTTTCTGTTCAAACAGAGCTCAGGTGAGGATGGGTGATGGGTGCTTTAGTGTTTTCAAGTAACTAAATCTTCCTCTGAGTGACATTTCACATAATTTCAGCACCAGCATGCATATGGAAAGCGAAAATCATTGTCTAGTATGCATTATGCAGTCTGCCCCAAACTGTCAACCGCCGTTTCATGGTAGCCTAAATATAAATGCGCTGGTCTGACTGAATCTTGCGCGAGGAGGAAACTGCTGAGAGAGAGAGAGAGTATCGAATAAAGTTAAACATGCGAGTGAAAACATCATTCACTTTTACAAATCCATAAAAACGATGTTGGATGGAACATGACATCCCCCAGGAAGGATTTGTCTCACACAAAAACATATTTATAATGTATTTCTCCCTTGAAACTAGGCTTTATTACGTTTATCTGTCTAATGTGAGTCATTACGCAGCTTACAGGACTCGTGAAGTATAGGCTACAACCACTGAAGATGCATAAAGCTCACACAGACAATACTGAATCGACAACTGCCACAAATTAAACAACACCGCTGATGTGTTTTATTTCTATGGTTTCCTCTTCCATAGCTTCCATGCGTGCGCGCGCACAGGTTGTCACCTGCCTCCCGTCTATTGCGTTCACAGACTTTTCATTGTTTTGGAAAATGCAAAAGCTTTTTCACACACACACGCATGCCAATAACACTTTCATTATTTGACTTTTAAAACAGCTTTTTTATGTGAGAACTTCTCTGAAACAGTTCAAAGAGAGAAGTCCTTATATTTTCGTGCATCAGTTGAACTGAACTCACCTCCATGGCTGTTGACACTGGCGCTACAGTACGAGATCGTGCAATACAGCAACACAGTTGAAGCAAACAGAGTAGAAACTGACTTCATGTTCCAACAACAGGAACCGCTTTTCAACCAGTTCGGAGACAGTCCTCTGTTCCCAGTCTCAGCTCCAGGTCATTATAACGAGAAAGGTTGTAGATTTGACTACGTGCAGTTTAAATAGCTAATACATAAAATATGGATGCTATTTTTTACTAAACTAATTTAAAGTCAGCATATTCTTGCTGTCCGCAACAGAACAGAAATTCCAAACGCTGTTCTTTTTCTTTGAGTCTCGAAATAATCACCAGCACAATTCAGCGCATCGCACAATATTGGTAACCCAAATCTGCCTGCTTCCGAGAAAATGTTAAACTTTCCCGAAGTTTAATCCAATGTGAAATGCATTCGCCGCCAGAAGCTTGAAGCAGAAGAAGCGCGTGTAGTCTCTGCCCCGGCGTTCAAATCCTCCAGCTCTGGCTTGGACAAAAAATTCAATTGTCCCGTATGACCACCGGATACTCTCGTTCGAGTAAATGATATCTGAATATGTCCAATGTGGGATTTCAAACACATATACAACAGAAAGCCAAATGTACTAGCATGAGAAAGAAAACCAAAAGCGTGAATTCGCTTTCCAGCCGTCTCAGTAATCTCTATTAGGCTGTCCTCAGTCAAGTGCTCGCGTGCCCCGCCCCATTGTCTACGTCACAACAGGTAACGCGTATTGATTTAAAAGGAATTGTGAGGAATTTATCGATTCTGGTGGCGGTTCTTATTCTATTTATCGATTCTGGTTCCGTTTACAATAACTGTAGGCTATTTCAAAAGAACTGATATTAACTCAGAAATACATTTCATGCAATTCTTTCGAAATGTATATGTAAAGGGCACGATACTCAATATTTGTTCCTAGCCTAGGCTAAATATTGAATAGAAATATTAAACAAACAAAAAAAGTAGCATATGCATTTCATGCATTTATTCTTTTTATGACTCACTTAAAAGAAAATCATTCGGCTATCAAATGGAACCGGTTCTAAATAAGCTTTAAAATCTCTCAAGCTCAGTCTGTAATTATATAATTAGATTATTCATGTTTCCAAAATCTTGATTAAATAGCCACATATTTCTATTAATTTAATTAAGATAGACCTCATTAAAATTCAAAACATAAAACCTGTCCTAATTAGTGTGACATGAGGAGCTGTCATATATGTTTATTATTTATGATTAATGCACGTCGTTGTTGAGACGGGAACGTGCATGAGAAGGGCATAGAGGGAGTGCTATGATAAATACACTCTTTTTTCCGACAAAAGCACGGGGGAGGGCGGATTTGTGCAGGCCACGACCCGCTGTCCATCTGCCTCTCTGTAATCCGCGCAAGAACAACGACATCTGAGGGTTTCGGCACTCTCTGGATTTCACGGGGCAGCAGGACAAAGGCCAGCGAATCTTAGAGGCGGCGAGCGGTCAAAGGTGACGGAGGAACAAGTTGTGTGGACTGAATAGATAAAGGTTTGGTGAGGAAATATGTGTTGAGCAACATAGGTTCTTCACTGAAAACAATTCATTTTCGATGACTGTCGTTTAAACGATCCTTTCGGCAGTGAGTGCATGTGTCATAATGCGCAGTTTGTTTGTGTAGACTCTAATTAGTGATGTTCCTCACAACGCCCCCCTCTGGACAGGTGAGCATCCTGTTTTACTGGATATATGCTTGAATTTTTCGTCTTTCTTTTTGAACTTTTTGGTAATATTACTTTAATTGGTGACCATTTCAAATGTCTTTTCTTTGTTCATTTTCTGTCCTTTTATAATATCAAAAGCTGAGCCATTAATGGCACATCCTCCGTAGTGACATCAGTTTTCGGTGAAAAAAGTAGCTAGTTCTGTTCGAAACAAAGTATAGAAATTTGGATGATAATAAAAGTAAAAAATGTCCCTTTAAAAAAAAAAAGCAAAATTAACTTGCTAATTCTCAGTTCCTCAATAAAGGCTGTAATTTTTTACTGTTCTAGTTTTCTTGCCATTGTGTAAATTACCAAGCTATAATTAATTACTTTGCCTTTATTATGTTCTTAAACTCTCATCTAGCTGGGCATGAGTTCCACTCAACCTTACTGAACTCCAAAAAACTCTTTTATGGACCAAACAAAAGGACAGAAGTAGGCATAGGTGAATTCCTGGAGGCCCAAATGTGCTGCATGCTTTTAATAACTGTTCCCATATCAGCTTCCCATACCTTCATCATCGCAGATTATGTACAACAACTGATCTCTGATCAGCTTCTAAGGTCTTTTATAGAAAGGTCATTTATAGAAAGACCAATCAGCTATGGCATGTTGAAAGGACCTTAAAGGGATTGTCATGGAACTTATCTGGTGGAGGACATTATTATTCTTCCCCTGAGCTGAGCGAGTAACACACAGTGTGGGGCCTGAACCCTTGAAGTGAGGTCTCGCTGTCCCCTGAGCATAAAGAAAGAAGTGTCGTGGTTTACATAGAGACCCCTACAGAGACCTCTGATTGGGATATTTCTAAAGGGTCACATCAACAATGTAATATCTTAATGGGGGGAAGTGGAGGAATTATGTGTGTGTATGTAGTTTGGGTAAACCCTACATTATGGGGACAAAATGTTCCCGCAAAGATAGTTATATTCAAAATCCTTGTCCTTGTGGGGACTTTTGTTGGTCTCCATGAGGAAAACAGCTTATAAATCATTTTGAAAATGTAAAAATGCAGATAATTTTCTGTGGTTTTGTCAATATTCCATTTGTACAGTATAGAAATCATTATGTCCCCATAAAACATGAAAATACAATATTCACCATTTTATGACTTTATTGCATTCACATCCAACATCCAACAATGTGTGTGTGTGTTATTTTTTTAAGTATAAAAATGCATGTCAGTATCTGTCACTATCAATGGATATGTGCTAGATTGAAACTAGAGTTTATGGCATAAAATCAGACTGAATGAATTGCTTAGTGATTAGTTAAATGGAAATCAGTTAGCAAGCTCTTTAATTATGTGCATGTGTGTGTATGTGCTAGTCCCCATCAGTCGATGACCTTGCAGGAAACCATAAACAGGCACTGCTATGGACAAACAGTATCATAATTGGATTAAATGTTTGTCTGGATAGTCACAGCATACAAACCCTCATTAATTAGATGCGTGCATGTGTCTCATTAAAAATATGTAAAAAATATGAAATACTAGTTCACTGAGGTCAGTGACACTGTGCAGCAAATGTTAATGAGTCATTTGTTATTAGGATAACAATTCACAGAGTTCAAAACCATAAATGTAGGAATATATGAATATTGGTCTTCTAAAATAGAGCGAGCTGCCAAAGTGAAAATTAATTTCTACTTTTCCATTTTTCTTTTAAATAGTTTAAATCGAGGCACATTCAGTAAACCACAAAGTGGATATATGCTTGTTTTTGCATATGATTTTGTGGTGAAAAAAATCACTTAACCATTTATTCTGTAAAGTTATATCTAATTCTACAATTTCATTGTCTTGATAATGTGACACATAAAACCCTGAAATTACCATAAAAATGACAAAACAATTTTACAGCTCAAATAATACAGATGTTTTTTTATTATAAGCTTCACATTTATGCTTTTAAATCCTTTAATCTAAATTGAGTCTTTTTTTTTTCTTTTTCTTTTTTTGCGGTAATAAACATTATGCCATAAATGCTGTTAAGCTTAAAGGGGACCTATTATGCCCCTTTTCACAAGATGTAATATAAGTCTCTGGTGTCCCCAGAATGTGTCTGTGAATAGATACATGTCTGTGTCGAAATAGCCCACAGATCATTTATTATAGCTTGTCAAATTTGCAACTATTTGGGTGTGAGCAAAAACATGCCATTTTTGTGTGTACCTTTAAATGCAAATGAGCTGCTGCTCCCAGCCCACTTTCCAAAAGATGTCAGAGCTTCAACAGCTCGTGCATAGGTTGCTCAACAACAACAAAGCTGGAGAATCGCGCGCAGCCAAAATAACGATAGTCAGTGATGGTGTTCAGCCTTACATTGCTCAAACTCTTCCTCTTCTCTAATGCAGCTCAACATGGCCTCGGCCCCTTTGTTGCGTGTTCCCGCGGGCAGGGTTTATGTAAGTTTTAGGATTAGTGATGTCACCAACCCAGGAAAAAGCTCATTGTAGTCCCTACCAGCTGTGTGTTGTAGTCCTTAAAAAGCAATTTCTGTAAAAGAAAAAAATCTCCCTTTGCATTGATCTTTAAACATTGTAACTTTGCAGATGTTGTTTATGCTCAAACAGCAACATTACACACTAACTAAAGTTAAAAAAGTTAAATAATAATCAAGGACCCCTTTAACTTGCACTGAACCCAGAATATTCTGTTATTCTATAACGCAGTGCTTCGTGACTAAAAGCTGTCCAAGATGGCTTTGGCAGGCACCAGCCAACCCAGCATGCACCAGGTCAAATCAAACTGAGTTATAGTATGAACAGGGAAAGAAATATGCAGACTAATGCATATAATAATTCTGGAATATCAACAGCTGTGGAAAGAAAAGAGCAAATCAGGAAATCATCAAAACACAAATGAAAGTGTCTATAACCAGATGGACCAAACATAAGAGTTTTTCATGCACCAATGTGGGCACACATTTTCAGAGCCAAAAATCTTTCGATTTCATCAGTATGTGTGTTCCACTTCATTGGCCACCTCTACCCCTCCCCCAGCCCTTACCTCTCTTCTCCAATAAGTCCTCACCTTCCTCAGTCTGCCTCATTACTCCAACACTGTTCATTGACTGGCTGAGGGAGCGTGTTGAGTCATCAGCAGCAGAACTGCAGGTCATTAAGCGGTCCTGCCATTCACCCCATGGTCTTCTCCACCCGTGTAATAACCGTATTACTCACTCCTTCACCTCAGGCAACTGGACCAGCAGGACACAGGTGATGTGATACCATCTCTAGAGATATCTGTTTACTATCTCTGGTCCACATCTCCAAATGACCAATCTGGTTAGTTGCCCCTGAGTAGACAGACATGTCAGATGTCTTCTAGCTCTGTGCTGGTGCTGGTGAGGGGGATGGTATGGTGTTACATGTACCATGGATGTTTTCCATCCCCCATCCTAGACATGAAAAAGAATCATTGAGAATGTCAAGAGGAGATTCAATGTCTTGTGAGTTCATGCAAACTATTTTTAAGGGAGAAATTATATAATATTCAGAATTATTCATTAAAAATATGCTGTAAACGTGGATTTTTACAACTGAAAATTGGTCAGGAATTGAAAATAAGATATTACCATGTATGTCTATTTTACCAAAAAAGACCAAATAAAGCCACAGCAGAATGAACTGTTGTTGTGCATCTCATTCATAAAGACAGTGGCTGCATCTGAACATGCATAATATATAGCATCAAAAACTGAAAAGAGTAGTATGTCCGAATTGAAGGTTTTCATGAAACAGTAGGTGAAAAGATCTTTTCTGGTGAGATTCTGAAGTGCACATAATGGACACTTTATTATCCCATGAGGATTTGTGAATGGCAGTAAAGAGACATACTTGACACTGGCAGACAGTGTTGGGGGTAACACATTACAAGTAACATGAGTTATGTAATCAGATTACTTTTTTTCAAGTAACTAGTAAAGTAACATTACTTTTAAATTCAAAACAAAACAAGACATCTAAGTTTCTTTTTAAAACATGTAACGCAAGTTACTTGGTTTTTCCCATTTATTGACAGACATCTCTCCTGTCCCATTTTTGAGAGGAATCTGGAGTGAGGTGCAGAGGCGTTGTGTGTGCTGGTTATAGCTCCAGACTGAATGTGAGCTTGCATTTACTCATCTCACTTGCACAAAAACGGATTCAGTACTCTTTAAAATGTTTTAAAGCAGTGAAATTCAAACTCTGAATATTAAACCAATAATTAAATATCTTAAATTACACAAATATATGTATTTAATCTCACTTTATTAACTACTTTATTATGATAATCCAATTCAATTATAACAAAGCAAAAATGACTTTAGATAAGCATTACATTTGTTTATTTATTTTTTTTTTTCTTTAGTTATTGCTGAAGTAAGGCTCTGTTCCAAATAAGACACTTCATATGCACTTCATATGTTTGAGCTGCGCCCTCTACTGTACAGGTGTGAATTTACATTTCCGTCAGCTTGAGGCTTATTCATTTCACTTTTGGTGTGAAAGGGCCTTTACATTTGCCAAAAAAAGAACTTTTTGTTATTTAAAAACAAATCTGAAAGCCCATCCTAAGTAAGAAAAAATAGTAACATAAAGCATTACTTTCCATAAAATTTGATGCAATTACTTACTATTTTAGGGAGTAATGCAATATTGTAATGCATTACAGTTAAAAGTAACTTTCCCAAACACTGATAGTTCACATGACAATGGCAACATGAGGAATGTATAGTACTTCTGAATTTCATTTATACCAGACACATTCATACTGTATAGAACATATTTTCTATAATGGTTTGAAAGTAATAAAAAGAATCAGTGTTTTGAACAAATTGGTTAAGTGAATTATTCAGTAAATCACATATAAAGACAGTTACTTGTCGCCACCTGCTGCTGAGATGCTGAAAAACCCCACCACCACAGCACAGACTGCAGTCTATCAAAACTCTGTTTGAATAATCAAAATCGAGGACCTGAAACGGTTGTATAATTAAGAACACAACAAATATTTCCTCTACTGCATTTGACATGACTTGATAACTGTGACTTTGTTTTAGCAAATCAGTTGAAACTCAGTCAGATATAACAAGTAGTCAAAAATACACAGGATTAAAAAAAGACATCCTTGGGCTATCTAAACCCACACACTCACAAACAAAGAAATGTCAAGCCATTCTGTGCCAACACAACTTCCTCACCTCTAATGTTGGTTTATATCATTAGTGTACTGCAGTATTTTCTTGAACTGAGAAGACTGTTTGATTTAATAAGCTCCTTATGAAAGAGCCATTTGCTCAATTATTAAGATGAGCTTTCCATTAAAACTAATTAGCCTATTACTCAGACAGGTAGACACACTCACACCTAAAAAAGACACACTCAAACACATGCACTCATTTCCACTGTGTTTTCTCATATAAAAACCTTACTTTTATCCATTAAACATAATGCACATGCTTTTGCCTTCTCTTTCTTTCAGTCTCCCCATCCATGCTGCCCACTCGTGCACATTTCTGCCTTTCAACCCCATTTAATTCAATTAGATTACAATGATGGACAGAAAAATGGAAGGAATATGAGACAATGAAAGTAAGGTGGTAATGGAGTGAAATAGAGGAAAAACATTGAGAGACCAAGAGTAAATTTTGAGACAGAGAAAACGGAGGGTGGTGAAATTAGATTCTGCTACTTTTCCTGATCGAGTTTATGAAATGCACAAATGTGTAGAATAGTTGATTAAACGCCAAAAATGCCAAGAAGCATCGTGCCAGCATTAATAATTTCGGAATGACTGAATGGAATAAAGTCATGAAATGCTTCAATCCGAGACATTTATTTCTTCATACCATAATTTGCAGGACAGAAATCCACAGTAGGGGGTGCGATAAGGGGATTGTGGTAATCTCACGCCTTGACTGCCACACAAAATATCAAATCATCCACCAACAAATCACTGTCTGATTATTCCTGAGCAAACATCAGGGTCTTACAGGTCTCTGAGGAACTACTAAACATGCCCTCACTAAACAAACCGGAATATTCATGAGTAATCTGCATACCTTAAGGAAAGAAGGGTGACCTACAATCATTAAAGGGAGGATGGGAAATTTTTGTGCAGCTGTTTAGATCTTGGTCGTATTGGAAATAAGAGACTCAAATATTAGCATATGAACTTTGAGTAAAATTTTATAGGATAACTAAGTGTCGAGGGAATGAGCCCACTAAATATAAATATGAATATATAAACAAACATGTCTTAAGAGAATAAGAGAGAGTATTATTCATTATTTTCTCTGTTCATAAAACATATAAGATTGATATGTAGTCTCAGAAAGCAGGCCTCCCTATAAGTGGTGATGAATATGTACAAGCAGGCGGTGTGCATAGATTAAGCAGCGCATTTAAAGAAGACAAGATGTCAGTGAGTGGTTTCGCCATACATACTGTTTACAATGAGTCATTAGTACTAATCCACCATGAAGACCTAGAAATCCAAAGAAGGGCCAATATTATGCTTTCAGTACACCCCGCTCCTAATTAAGTAATGAATATGCATGATGCAGAAAAGCTAGGGATGCCAAAGAAGAGGGTGGATAAGTTTATGGGAAATTTAGTTTACTTTTTTAGTCACTATAAAGAGAATCAGTGTCACGACTGGTAAGGAAGGGTGATATACTCTGTATCTTGGATTCAATTTGAATGTGGCAAAAGACTGTCAGTAAACTAGAGCACAAGCATGAAATAAATAGGGGTTATGAATATATAATTATGCATCACATTTAAAATAAATAAATAAATAACTTTCAAAAAAATGTTTTCACATAAGGAAGGGATTTGGGCAGATGGCTGCTTTTGGGATCATGTTTCCACAAATACACTCCCCAACGCTGCAAACACAAGATGACAGAACGCTCCGGAAAAAGAAAAAGAAAAAACTCTAGTCCTTCCCTGAAGCAGCTTTGGGAATGTTTCTCTCTGATTACAGGTCAACTGAAGCCAAACTAGGGCTCAGAAAAGTTCTGCAACTCAACTACTGGTTTATGCATGATGTTATGATGGTACTGTGCTAATGATGAATTCTATATGATGGACAATTATAGAATATAGAATCATGAGGGAATTCCAAAAATAAGGATCATGTAAGGAACTATTTTAAAATTAGTCCATGAGTCATGAGTCTGGGTTTGAGCCCCAAGTTAGGTTTGACCACATATATGCCACAATTTTCTTTATATCACATCATGATGGACATCACTGCTTTAATGAATATTCCACAATTGTAGCATAATTTTTATCACCGCACACACACACACACACACACACACACACACACACACACACACACACACACACACCCACACATATATATATATATATATATATATATATATATACATAATTTTTCTTAAAAAATACAAAAAACAAATCTGGGTTAAAGTTATGCAGTTACAATCAAAGTAAATGAGGCCAATCTGTAACATTAAAATACTCAATACAAATTTCAATAATATTGCCACAAGGCATAAACAATATCCATGTTAACATTATTTTTAGCATTAAAATCACTTTCTAACCTTTTCTGTGTTAAGCTAGACTAAAGTAAATTCAATTTTATATTTGGTTTTTGACAATGTGACAGCGTAAACCATGCAATGGCACAAAAACAACGATTTAAACAATTTTACAGCTCAAGTTTTTGATGTAAGTTGCTTTTATGAAATTATAAGCTTCACATTTCCATATTTAAACCCTCTAAAAATTGCCCCCCATTTACTTCCATTAATTGTAACTCCCTAATTGTAACCTCAGATCAACAATGAAACTCCAAATAACATACTGTTTACACCATGGCACAAAGGGACTCTGCCAAAAGCAGAACACAAAAAGTAATGAAAAATCACAAAGACATCAACTGGGCTCAAAGCCTCATTATCTTCTACCATGAGCGACATCTATGCCATGTTTGGGAAAAGGAGACAGTGTGAAAAAGGGATAAAGAAAGCAAAAGACAGAGATAGGAATATCAAATTCATGCCAGTTGCCCTGCCTGACAATACTGCAATTCAACTGAAGTAATGTTACTAGCAAGAATCTTATAAGGCTTCTAGATGCCAGACAAGCTATTAAAAAATAAATCTATAAAGAAATACACTAATTAAACATGTAGAAATGGGAAGCAGATGTAGACTAAGAGGCTCCTTCAATATCATAAGTTCGAAATAATGACTAAAGCTGCTGGTTTAATTGAGAACCATCACCCGCACCACTTCCCTCAGAAAAAATCCTAACAGCTGGTATAAACATTTTTATATATGTAGAGAAATCTTTTCTTTTTCTTCAGCATGGCTGATCTCTTGGTTGCCATGGCAACTGCGTGTACACTGTAAACTGTGAGACATTTGCTGCTTGGCCTTGAATGTGTCAAATTAAAGAGGCTTTAGGACCCTGAGGCCAGCAGCAGACAATCCATCTGCCACCATGTTGGCTCTGAGCCAATACTGCAGGCCACCCCCCGCAGAGCCAAGATGGCGGAATCGCACAAAAGGCATTGCAAATACGCAGGTGGGGGGCATCAGGTGTTGCGTAGATGTGGCATCATATGGAGACTGTCTGGTTGTGAATGGGGCTGGGAGAGCAAGCTGCCGCTCAGTATGACATCATGTGGTAGCTGCTGATGTCTTGATTCTGTGGGGAATATTTTTGGGAACGTTGACCTCAAGGCATATGTTGTGAGATATGACAGATCGCATTCAAAGGAATTATAGTGAGTAGTGAGATTTTAAAAGAGACACTTTGGAAGAAGGATATATTAAGCATTAGCAATACATTAGCATTAGCACGACAATCTTTACTATGTTAATGTTAATTACCCCTATTTTGACTCCAAAATGTACAAAGCAATGACTAGGCATATGATAAATGGGACTGGGCTTAGATGTGTGTGGTCAAATTATATAGTTGTGTAGTGTATGATATACTGTAAACCATTTTCCCGCAGTATATGTTTACATACAAACAAAGATCTATCGTCCCTCTTTCCCCATCAACTTGACCTAATTTTTGTCTTTGTTCTTCTTGGTTCAGATCAAAGCAAAGCACCGTGAGAGTAAAACACAGAAGGGCTGAATATGTGAGAACATGCCTCATTTTTGGTTGCTCAATAGGAACTCTTGAGTTCAATTTGAACAACTTTTTTGACTCTTTTAAACTAATTTTTTAACTTAAGTTGTTTTTTAAACTTGGTGTTCTATTTAGATTGATTGTACAGAATGTTCTTTGTCTTTGGGCTCGAGACCTAATGCTGTATCTGAGATTAACCTTTATTTTGCCTTTAAGGTCTTTTATTAATCTACAATCTCTGACTTAATCAAAACTTTAATCAGATATTACTGAAGCTTTAATCTGTTTGTTAATGTACAAAGTAGTATGGTAGTACACATCTGGAAAGTGACTTTTATTCTCCGACAATGTAAAATGTTTCACAGAGGGCATTGGATGCATATTGTCAAGTAAAAAATATAATTTATAACCAACTGGGATAAGGAAAAGTCACGACGAACCAACTGGATATTTCAATGTTGAGGATGCTGATAGGGTTATTACTCCAAACAGAACATGAGGACTAATGTTAACACAATATTAAGGACATCAAAGATAACATTGAGTAAAGCTGTTATCATAGAGATTAGACTAACAGACAGATATTCCACATTAAATCTAGCAAAAATGTCTTGCTGGTGATCATGCTGCTTAAACTAGGATCTTTCTTAGCGGGGATCTCTAATCCCCATTGGAAAAATTAAGAGATGTCCCAGGATGATTGCCAAAGAAAATGGAACAATAGCCATTTAATAACCACAATAAATGGCGAATTAAATTTGAAATTATTTCTGTTTATATACTGTTATACTGATCGTTCATGCTTCAGTCTTTGCCAAAAATGCTTGATTTCAGCACAAGCTTAATTTGTGCAGACGTGATTTGTTGGATTCTCAGATGCTTACTGTTTAACATAGACAGAAATAAAACCTAGAGTAGACAAGACACACAAACAGTCTGGACCATCCAGACAGGACTGATCACTTCTATGTTGGATTAAGACTGATAAATCCTGGATTATGATTTTAAAAAAGATAGATTAAAAAGTTAACCACATGGGTCATGAGTGTAAAGAAAAAGGTGATGTATTTGTGGTGTATTTGTATCTCTACAAATACCTTCACATTCTGTTTATACCTCTTTCATCAGTTTAGTTCTGTCAAATATAACTACATTTATGGAGACAATGTTTATCTACAAATTCCCTGACAAAAAAAATCTGTAAAGTGCTACAGGCTGTTGTGAACGATCAAATGATGAAAGCCTGTTGGCATTTACTGCTTTCAGACATTGTGAATGTGTTTAGAGGTAACGGATTCACTGCTGGAGGGAGGACAACACACACAAAATATTGAGTGACCTATTCAGACAGTTGATGTTGTGGTGGCCTAATCCATAACTTAGACAAAAAACAAAAACAAAAACAAAAATCTATTGGCAGACACGGGAAAGGTATTTCCTGTTTTAGAAGTTCATTTTAAAGACATTTTGGTTTTGTGCATTGTGATTATATGTTATCTATTTCGCTTTGTTTTGTTGATGAATGTAACGGATTTGTTGACAACAAGCCTCAATATCTGCATTCTAAAAAGAAGTATGTAAATAAAGTAAAATCTGAGTCTATTTATGATCCCTTAAGGTCAGTCCTTCAATCAAATGGTTTCAAATCTCTTTCTCCATGCTCATTTGCTGTATCATACTCAGAGGTGGGATTTGTGAAATTATGACATTTGAGTTGAAATGATGACTAACTTATGGAGTTTGTTCCTTGTTGTTTGTTTCTTATTGACTGTTTGTCTCCAAACAGGCTGAAGGAAAGCACTGACTGTGGATCAACATTATAGGACCAGCATGTATATTTACTTCTAAACTTACTTACTCAGATGGAACAATTAGATATGAATAGTGCTAGCAATGCAGCATCATTCTGTGCAATGTGATTGGCATTTACATGTTTACAATATGAGGATGACAGACATTCATTAACAGAGTTGGCAAGCAAAACCTTTTATTTATGGTTGCCTATGAAAGTTTGTTTTATCACAATCAGATTCCTTCAGTGATGCGGTCCAGACTCTCACTTTAAATGAACAGTTCATCCCATAATTCTATCATCATCCGTCTCGCTTTCCTGTTATTCTAAAGCCATACTATCCGGATTAATGTATGCCTGAATGATTTGTTCATGAGTCAGACTGATCAGGTTCTCAAGTTCAACTCGGATCAACTGACTCAAGCGCAGTTGTTATTGAAGGGAAAGATTATCACTGAACTTTAGATCAGTATGGTTCAGAACAACACAATGGTGTGTAAATCATGAATTTTTAAAAATATTTTTAACATAGTGTTTAGATAGAAAATTATCCATATGATTTCTTTTTAATCTCATTATTGACAATATCACCACAAAATTACAATAAATACAGCATTTCTGTCAATGGAAAATGTTCCATTCATTTGAAGTCATTTTAAGATGTAATTCTTCTCTCCATTGCATTGATGAGAACATTTATGCTTTTATGAAAGTTCATGAAAGGTGTGAGCAAAACAAGGGAAAGACATCTGTGATAGCTGAATCACAGCAGAAAGAAAGCGGGAATCTGAAAAACACTTCGCTGGAGAGAAGAAATAATTGAACCACCTATAGAGGCATAATAATGGAAATCTTACGCTCGCTCTCTCTGGTTATCAAAAGCATTCCCACTCCTCGTAACTCATAGGCAGAGACAGTGAAGTGCAGCACTTTTTTTCCTTGAAAAGCTGACCTTCTCTATCTGATGGAGACACAAAGGCGCTTTCTTCTTCTCTCTTTCACTCCTCTTCTCATACAATAGGATTAATGGCCTGATTTCTATTTCCCTTCTTTTACTCTTCCAAGTGGGGAGGTAACTAATCCACTTACTCAATGCTGAGTAAACCGAATGTCCATCACGACCCTAAAACTGGGCCCTGCCTAGGCTTTTAATTGGCCAGAGAGAGTCTGAGTTGTTTTCTCACCTTTTACAGCTCTTCCCCCACAAAAAAACAAAAACTGAACATCAATATTTGTTGATTTCAAGGTAATCACAATTTGTTGTATAAATAAGAGATTATGCATGTGACCCAGAATAAACGATGTAAATATAGAGAAAAAGAAGAAGACATTTCTGGTCAGTCAGCAGGTTCCATTGTTCAATATTCAATGGTAAAACGCCAAAGCCTACAGGGAGAACTGAAATAATAGCACAGGACAATGATGCCATGGAGACATATAGCTGGAACAGACACAAAAGCTTGAGCACTGCTGTGACTCTATGATGTCACATCAGCAAGATGGCTCCTGGCCATATGGGCTTAGAGATCCAAGCAATGCAATGCCTTCTTGCTGTTTCTGGCACTTATAGGCTAAATTTAATCAAAGCCAGTTCCCTCTGTTTGTTTTGTTCTATTTATACATTTTATGTATGCTGAATTTGGGCATGTGATGGGATTAAAGCAGCCCAGAATTACATTTTAAGAAACTGATTTCATAGTTTCCATAGTCCGGAGTATGGTAAGTGTTTGCGCCCATGTTCTCTTCACTTCAGGTTTTCTTAGACAAAGAGTTCAATCACTAGTGTCACTCTGGTTTAATGTTAGAGTACAACATAATTAACATCTCAAGCTTTAAAACTTGTGTGTGAAAAAGCAAGAAAAACTGAAAAAAGACAAAGACAGAAAGAAAAAGTGAAAAGAGATGCACTCATTGACACTCAGTTATATGATTGCACAGTTCTTGGGGTTTACTTATACTTACAGATGACTTACAGGTGAGTGCATCATCGCTGCAATGTTAGTGATCTATCAAACAACCTGCATGCCCAATGGAACGACATTTAAAAATACCTGAAGCCTGACGATAGCTGAATATAATCTATGATATCCTTAGAGGTTTAGTTCACCCAAAAATGAAAATTATGTCATTAATTACT